>CM051241.1:163819929-165019929 GCA_027917425.1 Gastrophryne carolinensis | reverse complement strand
TCAGCACTGTTTGTACCACTTGCGCCAGGAGCGTCTTCTTGGACCATGACCGGGCGGGCGTACCTGCCCCTAGCCCTTCATTGCCTGCAGCCTCTCCAGAACCCCCGCTGCTGCACTCAGCCCCCAGTGAGGGGGAAGCCAGCAGGGGGTCCCATGTTGATTTGGCATTTAGGGTGGCCAGTCTCGAGAGACAGATCTCGCGAACGCCGCCTAAGAAGACCTCAAGTAAGAGACGGCACATCGAGCCCGTTTACTCGGATGATGACAATGATCTTTTTTAGGCCTGAAAGACAGAGGCGAGTCTTTCCAGAGCAGGCCCATTTTCTAATATGATTTTTAAGGAATGGGAAAGGCCTAACAAACTACTGTCGGTGCCTAAGGGCCTGGATAGGCGGTATCTCTTCCCTGAGGAGCTGGTCCGGCTATGGTCTCGTCCTCCCGAAGTGGATGCCCCTGTGTCGGGGTTGTCCAACAATACTGTTATGCCTTCACCTGATACCGCTTCCTTACGTGATCCAGCTGACAAGTGCATGGATCAGCTGGTCTGTCATGCCTTCACCTTTGCTGGTGCCTTGTTTCGTCCTGTGTGTGCCACCGCCATTGTCTCCCTGGCCAAGAAGGTGAGACGCCTTGTGGATAGCGCTAAGACTCGCAAGCGGGCGGAGGAGTATAAAGACCTCAAGGCTTGCATGGATTTCATTGCCTTTGTTGTCTCGGCCATGGACGATGGTGTCCAGCTTGGTGCCAGGATTTCGGCCCTGCTTGTTGCGACAATGGTCGGCTGATGCCGCGGCTAAAAATTCGCTATCCCCTTCGTGGGGCACAGGTTGTTCGGGGAGGGTCTGGTCTCCTGGTCAAGGATGGTAGACTCCCTCAGCCCATCTGCCTATCGCTCCTTTCGAGGAGGAAGAGGCTTTTCATTTTCAGGTGGCCGCAGAGATACCCGGGGTAGAGGTAGGTCCCGCGGCCGACCCAATCCCGCTTGAGGAGCCAAGTCCAAGCCCCCGGCCAAGTTCCCTCAGGCATGAGGAGGCACCCTCACCCATCTGGGTGGGGGGACGGCTTCTGCTATTTGCTCATATCTGGAGACGGCGCGTCTCGGATCGGTGGATTCAGGAGGTGGTGTCCTCCGGTTACAAAATAGGGCTGGCAGTCAGGCCGCCCACAAGATTTCTTCAGTCTCGGATATCCCTAAACCCATTGAAGGCACAGGGCCTGAGATTGGCCGTGCAACACCTCCTGCGGTTAGGTGTGATTTGTCCTGTACCTAGTCAGGAACAGGGTCAAGGTTTCTACTCTAATCTATTCACTGTTCCCAAGAAGGACGGAACGTTGAGGCCTATCCTGGACCTGAAGGGTCTCAACAGGTTTGTCAGAGTCAGACATTTCCACATGGAAACCTTACGGTCAGCGGTGAGCTCGCTTCGACCCGGCGATTTCATGACCACAGTGGACATCAGGGATGCTTATCTGCACATCACGATTTTTCAGGGAAATCAGAAGTTCCTGAGGTTTGCTCTGGAGGATCAGCATTACCAGTTTGTGGCACTGCCATTCAGGATATCCTCAGCCCCCGTGTCTTCACCAAGGTGCTGGCTGGCATCATGGCTATCCTGAGGAACCAGGGCATTCGTGTGCTGCCCTATCTGGACGATTTACTGATTGCGGCTCAGTCTCTTCAGTAGGCCGAGAGCGATACCCGGATGGTGTTGTCCACTCTCGAGGACTTTGGCTGGGTAGTCAATTACCCAAAGTCTTTTATCACTCCCTCAACAGTGGGGTACTTCCTGGGCATGATGATAGACACCTCTCAGGTCAAGGTCTTTCTGCCACAACAGAAGGTTTTGGGCCTCCAGACGCAGGTGCAGGCCTTGCTGTCTTGTCAGCGCCCATCGATCCGTCTGGGGATGAGACTGGTGGGCCTAATGGTGTCATGCTTCGAGGCCATGCCATTTGCCCAATTTCACATGAGACCTCTTGAGTTGAACCTGTCGACCGGCTGGGACCGGATGCAGGAGTCGCTGGAACAGAAATTTTCACTGCCCCCCTGGCCAGGCAGTCCCTCTGGTGGTGACTCCAGGAACCTATTGGTGGGCAAGTCCTTTCTGACTCCCCGGTGGGAGATAGTTACCACGGATGCCAGTCTGACCGGCTGGGGAGGCGATTGGCAGACGCAGAAGATCCAGGGTCAGTGGGGTCCGCAGGAGAAACGCTTACCCATAAATCTCCTGGAGCTGAGAGCGATCGGTTGGTTCTTCTTCGCTTTAAGGGGTCGTGCGATCCAGGTTCGCTCGGACAATCAGACGGCTGTCGCCTACATCAATCACCAGGGCGGGACTCGGAGCAAGCGAGCCCTCAAGGAGGTGACCCAGAGTAAGACTTGGGCAGAGGAGAATGTTCCCTGCATCTCGGCGGTTTACATCCCCGGGGTAGAAAACCAGGAGGCAGATGCCCTGAGCAGGAACGCCTCACTCCTGGGGGAATGGTCTCTCAGCAACAAGACCTTTCACGCTCTGTGTCTCTGCTGGGGTCAGCCGGGCGTGGACCTGTTTGCATCCAGACACAATCACAAGCTCCCAAGGTTCGTCTCCCTTTCAAGAGACCCTCTGGCAATTCCCTGTACGGAGTTCAGGCTCCTTTATGCATTTCCTACGTTTCCACTCCTGGGCCGAGTGCTGCGCAAGATAGCCCAGGAAGGGGTACCAACCATCCTGGTGGCTCCTCGCTGGTCGAGAAGGAGTTGGTTTGCGGACATAGTTCAGATGTCAGTGGATCGCTACATCATGCCCGACGACCCAGGGCTTCTCACTCAGGGGTCGCTGCGGCACCCCAATTTACAGACGCTGGCTTTGACTGCCTGGCTATTGAAAACTCGCTCCTGACGGAAAAGGGGCTGTTGGCCACAGTTGTGCATACCATGATACAGGCACGGAAGAAGTCTTCTTCCATGAAATGCTACAGAGTTTGGCACGCCTACATTGCATGGTGCGAGAGTCTCCCTTGCCGTACAAGACAAGTTGTCTTGCCTTCTTTGTGTCCAGTACCGACTAATTCTAAGGAAAGTACCCTCCATGCCTTGGATGTGGTCAGAGCCATTAAGTATTACCTGGTGGCGACTGAATCCTTCAGGAAATCGGATTTGCTCTTTGTCCTAACAGAGGGCTCTAGGAAAGGTTTGCCACCATCCAAGTCCACTCTCAGTAAGTGGATCAGACAGGCGGTGGTGCAAGCATATTCTGCCAAGGGGAAAGAACCATATTACAGCTCATTCTACTAGAGCTATTGGTGCCTCCTGGGCTTTTCAGCACCAGGCATCTGTTGAACAGGTTTGTAAGGCCGCCACTTGGTCTTCAGTTCATACCTTTACCAAGTTTTACAAGGTTGATGTTAGGGCCTGTCTTTGGCCGAAAGGTGCTTCAGGCAGTAATGAAATTAACTACATGCTGTTCCGCACTTTTTATTCTTGGACTTGTTGTCCTTAAGCTTTTTGTTGGAGAGAGTACATGCTGAAGCTATGTGAAGTAACATGTTTTTTTGGCCTCCCGGCCTGTCTCCTCTTACTGCTTTTTAACCACTGGGAAATTATAGAAAGACACCTGACTTTTAGGGGTCCGGGAGGAGCGCCAGATTTTGATCTTGCAGTCGAGCGCCCCCTGGGGGCGGAATTCCCACATGTCATTACTTTGGGACGACCTGGACTGGATATACTGAAAAACAGTTCTACAGGTGAGTTTCACAGAATTGTATTTTTTTGCTCAAATCATTGTGTGACCTCTCATGGCTGCAAACAAACACTTTTATACATTTTTTTTTCTATTTTTATGCAGAATTGTCATTACAGGTCTGGCACTAAAGTATTAATGTCACAGTGTTACAACAATATCATTCCATGTGTTTTTGCTTTGTTACTGGTGGATATGTGTTCAAAAACAGACTTTGATCACAGAGTGTCTGGCGCTCTTATGCTACAGCGCCCAGCTTTAGAGCGACGACGCTGTGTGTGTAGTTTTTTCCTAAGTATGGTGTGGAGCGCCGAGTGCCAGGCACACTGAGCTGGTGATACCTCTCGCTCCCTGCAGCGTTATACTGTTGTTAGAGCGCCCAACACACATAGTATTCATCAATGCCGGCCAGGTTACTACATCGACCGCAACGCTAGGTTACAGCGCCTGATACTCGATCTACTAGCAGTCGCTCTAAGCGCGGCTATACAGACGCTCACATGCCGATACCTGGTGTTAGTAGTAAATCAGCCTCAAAGTAAACACATTGGAATTGCCTGGTCTGCACTGCTGTCTGTACTAGTTGGGGCTTTGTATGTGAGCTCACATCTTACCTGGCATGTATCGCAGATTTTTCCACCACAGATATAGGCCTGTACCTCTTCTGAATGTCCTCAGGTGTTAGTGCAGAGTTTGAGACGGATAGAGCTTTGTAACATTCTTGGCCTTCAAGACTAGCTAAAAAATACGAAGGGGTTCCACCGATCTGCACTGCACCTGTGTTGACTGATAAGAAATAAATGTAAGTAAGTGAGTAAGATGCACCAGCATAATAACTAACACATAGTTCCTTTTACTCCCTTTACTCATGTATGTACTCCCCACAATGCCAACATGTGCGTCGGGCATGTTCTTAACTCACTGTGTGCCAAATAAATCAGTATTTTATAAAGCATGCTTGAATAAATTACAGTAATTTTCCCCCTATAAGACACACGCCCCCAAAAGTAGGGGGAAATGTCAGTGCGTCTTATCAGGCGAATGTAAAAAAATAAAAACCGTGTCGCAGCGACCGCAGCTAGATGATAGAGGAGCGGCGGACGGGTAGGGTATCCAATCCCGTGCCTGTTGTCACAGTTCTAAGCACCGAGCACCGTTTTCAGGGCCGAAGCACTTACCGACGCAAACATTTGGGTCCGTGCAGCGGGCAGCTGTGGCCTGCATCCATTGTCCTCAAGCAACAGCAACGCGGGCAGAGCAGGGACAGCCCTCTTCCTGCTCCTCCATTGATGTGGCAGCTTATTTAAGTTTACTTTTCTCTTTCATTTTTACTCCAGTGTCAAGAGGGGAGGGGGACATGACACACTGCCTATGGGGATTGGGAGGGGAGCAATGCCACACTGCCTATTGGGGTTGGGAGGGGAGAATGCCACACTGCCTATGGGAATTAGGAGGGGGGATGCCATACTGCCTGTAATGGGAGGAGGGGATGCTACACTGCCTATAATGGGGAATGGGAGGGGGAGCTAAACTGCCTGTAATGAGGGGATTCTGCACCTTGCGGCAAAACATTTGGTTAAGAATATTTGTTTTCTTTTTTGTCTTCTCCAAATCTTGGGTGCGTCTTATAGGCATCTTATATAGCAAAAAATACGGTACAATTCTGTGCATATGTCTAATATAAAAAGACTGTTAAGGGCATATATAAAAATACTACTTTCCTTGCAGATGGAAGGCTTAATCCCTCGTCATGTGGTCTTCAATGGACTAAAACTGTAGCTATTGGCTCCAGTGTTGAGAGCACACTCCTGTCTGGCCCCCCACATGCATTTGGTGGATGCTCAAAAGAGCATCTATGTGCCAGTCAATCTGACTAGCTGCAGGGATGCACACAGTGACCATGAGCCAGGGAGCTATGAACGCCAGACACAATGGGATTGAGCCTGCAGGCAAGAAGGTATATGTAGTGTTTTCCTGGACAGGTGGTAGAACTGTTGTCAGGTTTTGTTTATTGTTGTCCCTGACCCTGGAAGATTAAACTCCCCTTGGAAAAAAAATAATCTGTGGGTGCGACAAGGATAATAGTTGAATAACTGACTGACTGAGAAACCAAATGCTTAGTCCCTCCCTTATTATCAAGTTACACCCGTAAATAGCCCTGATGGCATACTTACCAACTTTTCAGGGTGAGAAAGAGGGACATTTGTTAAATAGGCTTCGCCCTTTATTGATTGATGTATAGGAGATAGGGTGTAACAGTTAAAACAATATAAACACTTTAAAGTGGACCAACACCCACCGGTGATCGGCCCGGGAATCTATAAGATTCCCGGGCCGATCACCTCCCTCCCCGCGGGACATCCGAGATCGGGATGTCCCACGGGGTGTAACCCCCCCAAACACCCCAAACTCCTTTCCTTAGTTTCCCCTCGCGCCCCTCTAGACGTGCGCGCGCCCGCGCCGGCCGTCTGTGAGTGGCCGGCGCGGGCACGCGCGCGTCAAGAGGGACACGCAGGAGGCGGCGGAGGAGGAGCCGCTTGTCCGCGGCTTGTCCACCGGCGCGGGGAGAGGTGAGTTCGGGGGGGTTTCACACAGCGGGGCACCCCGATCGGGGGTGCCCCACCGAAGTGGACCAAGACCCAGGATAGTCAAAATCCTGGGTGTTGGTCCACTTTAAATAGACAAAATAATCATTTTATTGATGCAGATCTGCATGTTACACCTCTAAGAGGGGTAAAGGAGAACAACGAGGGACATGGACTCAAAAGAGGGACAGTCCCTCCAAATCAGGGACATTCGGGAGGTATGTTGATGGGGCCCCACAGCAGGGCCCCATCATCAGGTCACCTCCCCACCGTGGATGCTTACCTGCCTGGCTCGATGGAGAAGGCCACCGTAGAAGATGCGCCAGCAAAGACACTGGCGTGAGCATAACAGCATACACATATACAGTGATTAAGGCAAAATTAAGAGCATTACCTGACCAGCAACTCATACAATTACCCTCCTGGCAGGGGAACCCACAAACAGACTGGCAGCCTTTTGCCTCCTTTCTCTGCTCTCCTCGGGGCCCCCCTTCCTAAGGCCTCTGCTCCCTCAGTTATATCCCGATATCCCTTTGATGTCCAGACTCATCTTCCCAGTCTGGCTACCCTGAAACTTGTCACAACTTGATTTGCTGGACTCTGGGTGGGTAAGTATTGGAATTTCCCAGCATCTGCCCACCCAAACTTGATCTGAAAACCTGTTTTTATTAGGGTGGGGGAATGGAATGTCGGCTGACCAGCCTCTGGGCCTGAGAGGGGGCATTGGCCTGCCGGAATGACCTGGCCTATGTATGATTGGTCAATGCAACCGATTATACACATATAACAATATTCGTTTTCCATAAAGGCCCATTGTTTACAATTGATATGGCCCTGGCCTGGCCCAAGCAATAATAGTGACCTGTACAAATTCAGTACGCTCATGTTTAACCTCTACATTTATGGACCAACCTTGCCCTACTCTAACAGGCAATTAGGAGACTTTCTTTACATGGTAGATTTATGTGTAAGGATTTGTATTACCTGTTGAAGGCTGGAAAGAAGTAAGATCAAAGATCTCCTGCGTCACAGGGTCTTTCCCTTTCTTCTTCTTTTTTTCTCGTTCTTCTGGTGCCTTAAGGAAAGAAAGCTCCTCTGGATGTCTGATACCTGGTGGGGGGTGTATGATTAGTAAATTACATACTGTATAGTCGTTGGCCCAGGGACGGCGCCAGTACAGGTCAAACCTGGGCAATTGCCAGGGCCCCTGGCATCTTCAGGGGCCCACTCAGGCTCACACTTGGCCATGGTATTATTTTACAGTGGACCTGAACCACCAAATGCCGGGTGCTGTGTACAGACATGCTCATGGCTGGCCTCAGCAACAAGGGATGGTTAGCAACACTGGAGAAGGTGGCATGGAATGGAGGGCAACTGATGGAAGAGCAGAACCGAGAACCAGGTGGCAACTGACAAGGACTGGAGGGCGATCAGCAGCAGTGGCGGTGGAGCTGAAAGGTTACATCATGTGACTCACTACTTTGGGGCCCACTAAGACTCTCTTGTTCTCTTGTGTTGGCCTGTTGTCTATGTTTCCCCGTAAATAAGCCCTAGTAAGATTTTTTCTTTAATGTGTGTCATATAAGAGAATAAAAGTCCTACCCCTGAAAATAAGGAGGGTGAGGACACATGAAGACACACAGGCAACTTGTCTGATGAAGGGAAATGTTTGATCTTGCTGGCTCTACCCCAGCCTGCCGCTATGTCCATCACACAGCCACATCCCCCACGCTGCCAGGTGTGCATGTAACCATGAAGCCTCAGCCTTAGTGCTGCACTGCCGTCACCCCCTCCTCATTAAACCCTGGCTTCAGTAGAGGGACTGGAGCAGCTGTACTGCCGTTGCCACCTTGTCTTTAAAGTGGACCAAAACCCAGGATTTTGACTATCCTGGGTTTTGTTCCTTTCCCCCGGGGCACCCTGTTTAGTGCCCCGCTGTGTGAAAGCCTCCAGATCACCGAAACCAACCCACCTCTTCCCGGTCCTATGGCGCACGTGGGCCACTCATCCAATCAGCACGCTCGGAGCCGCTGACGTCACATCGTCTAAGACTTTGTCTGAGGCAGTGGCTCAGAGCTTGCTGGCGTCTGCATCCCCCGCTTCCCTCTAACAGGGAGTGTGCCTGTGTGAGCCATTGACAGGGATAGCGGGGATGCGGCCACAGCTAACACATGCACCGTTGGATTGGGAAACCGTAAAGGGACTGGAGCAGCTGTACTGCCATTGCCACCTTGTCTGTAAGGTGGACCAAAACCCAGAATTTTGACTATGCTGAGTTCTGGTCCTTTCCCCCTGGGCACCCCAATCGGGGGTGCCCCGCTGTGTGAACCCTCCCAGATCGCCAAAGCCAACTTCTTGGTCCTATGGCGCATGCACGGCCTCTCATCCAATCAGCGCACTCGGAGCCACTGGCGTTGCGTCGTCTAAAGCTTCGTCTAAGGCCAGCGGCTCCGAGTCGAGCTGTATTACTGCTGCTGCCACCATCACCTTCACTTGGTGTTGCTGCCACTTGCCGGACACAAGGTCACAACTTCCGGCTCCGAGTCGAGCTGTATTACTGCTGCTGCCACCATCACCTTCACTTGGTGTTGCTGCCACTTGCCGGACACAAGGTCACAACTTCCCGCTGCCAGCCATCCCCTGAAAAAAGCCCTAGTGCCTCCTTGGAGCAAAAATTTTAGACCCTGTCTTATTTTCAAGGAAACGCGCTATATAACTTATTTTACCCCTAAACGTATACAAATCAAACACTCACCTAGAACCTTACAGACCTCAGCACAAGCACTGAATGTGGTTCCGGAGAAACAAACTCGCATCCTTAGTGAACGCTGGTTTGGCAAAGACAAGATGACTGGTCTGTGCTGGGGCATAAAGTAAAGGAGGGCATCTGCCAGGATTCCATATTTGTCCAAGGTCCAGTTTGTTTTCAGCAGCCATTGGCACTTCTGTTTCCACCATAATGCATGGTCAGACCAGTCCCTGGAAATACCTGCATGGAGACAAGCCAAAAAGGCCAAGTGAACATATAATACTACACCAGAGCCAGCAAAGCATAGTTGAGGGTACATTAGAAAAGAGATGTCCCTAAACAGTGGCGGACTGGGATCAAAAATCAGCCCTGGACTTTACCAGCACCTGACCAGCCTGAGACATCCCTGCTGGGCCGCCCCCCACCAGATTGACTTAGAAGCACTGTCTCTCTTTTTGCAGATGACACAAAGATATGTAGCACAGTGCAGTCTATTGAAGATGTTCACAAGCTTCAGGGTGACTCGGATCTGGGCTCCACTTGGCAAATGTAGTTCAATGTGGAGAAATGTAAAGTGATGCACTTGGGGTCTAACAACCTGAAGGCCACATATGTCCTCGGGGGGAATAAAACTGGGAGAAAGACTTGTTGAGAAGGATCTGGGGGTACTGGTAGACCACAGGCTAAATAACAGTATGCAATGCCAAGCAGCTGCTTCCAAGGCCACCAAGATATTATCATGCATTAATAGAGGCCTGGAATCACAGGATAGGGATGTCATTTTGCCTCTTTACATGGCACTGGCGCCGTTCATAGAAAGGATGCTCTGACTATGGAAAGGGTGCAGAGAAGAGACACCAAACTAATAAGAGGAATGAAGGATCTTATTTATGAGGAAAGATCATGGTACTAAATCTGTTTAGTCTTGAGAGGAGACGACTGAGGGGAGACATAACTTGTATAAATATATAAATGGCCAATACAAAAAATATGGGGAAACACTATTTCAGGTAAAATTCTCTCTAAAGACAAGCAAGCACTCCCTCCCTTAGACTGGAAAGGAGGCGACAATCGTTTTTTACCATAAGAACTATAAATCTGTGAATAGCCTCCCACAGAAGCTCGTTTCAGCATCAACCACTGACAGCTTCAAAAAAGGATTAGATGCTTATTTAGAAGAAAATAACATTAACAGTTACTATTAGCTGTTATCAGTGAAAAAAAAAACAAAAAATAAAAAAAATAACTTCCACTACCCCAACACCCTTGGTTGAATTGGATGGACATGTATCTTTTTTCAACCGTATTAACTATGTAACCATTATGCCTGGGCTATAGCATTGGGGGCTGGGGATCCTTGGCTTGTGGGTATAGTGGGGCTGGGTACAGGGGGCTGAGAGGGAGGCTAAGGGGGCAGGGATTGAATGTGGGGTTAAAAGCAGCAGCCCAGCTGGCCCCAAAGCAGTGCAGCCCACCGGGCATTGTCCTGGGTCTTCCTATGGCCATAAACTTGGTGCAGTTATGGTTTCTTATGTCCTAAAGGTAGCATACCTCCCAAGTGTCCCTGATTTGGAGGGACTGTCTTGTTTTGAGTCCATGTTCCCCTGTCCCTCATTGTTCTCATTTGTCCCTCTTTGAGGTGTAACATGCAGATCTGCATCAATAAATTATTCATTTGCCTACTTAACGTGTTTATATAGTTTTAACTGTTACGAAATTTCTCCTATTCATCAATGAGGGGGCGTGGCCTAATTTAGCAAATGTCCCATTACAACATAACCCATTGGTGTTGACCCAGTGTTCACTGGGGGAGCAGAAAACCCGAGCTGAAGGGCCTATGGGCAGATGTCCTGGCATGGCTGGAAGCTGACCATCTGGCCTCTTAGCCACGGGAAACCCAGCCGCAATGTCTGGTGTACCAGTTGCTAGCCTCATTATTTAAACTGTAATTTCCAAAAATGGCTATAAGTACCTGATTAACCACTGCCTCATTCCCGTGGGCAGAAGACGGCCAAGGTAAGCACAATAGAAACTTTTGTTATTTTTTTGCTGTTCTACTTGAAATTAAAATATGTAATTTTATGTTGTATCACAGATTCAGAAATGCAAAGCTTATTCAATTAACATGTTTGTTGTCTCCTCCAGCACATTGCTTACTCCTTCCTCGGATCCAAAATATGTCTTCCTCTTTTTTTGTGTTATTTTGGTATGTGAATTGTCATGCACTGATAGGAATAGAAGGAAGCCCTTAACCATAGAGTAAGCCTGGGATGAGCTGATTAAATTACCAAGAACACTGAACGGATATGTCATAGATTGAGATGACAGCATACCTCCCAACTTTTGAAAGCCGTAAAGAGGGACATTTTTTTTACACTTAATCCACGCCCTCAGCCACAACCCAAGAATTGAATATATAATAATAATACAGGCAAGGCCTCTGCAAACGCATTAGAGTCGGGGGCTATAGTGAGAGGGGCATCCCTCCATTCCAGCCAGTGATGGGCATCCCCTCCATTACAACCAGTGAGGGGCATACCTCCATTCCAGCCAGTGACGAGCATCCCTCCATTACAACCAGTGAGGGGCATCCCTCATTAAAGCCAGTGAGGGGCATCCCTCCATTACAACCAGTGAGGGGCATCCCTCATTAAAGCCAGTGACGAGCATCCCTCCATTACAACCAGTGAGGGGCATCCCTCATTAAAGCCAGTGAGGGGCATCCCTCCATTACAACACAGCTTTGGCCTGATTAAAAGGTCATAGTAAAAAGCCGAGTTGCAGGAAAACATAGGCGTCACTTTTATGTCATCGATATTAGAGGGATACTTGAGCTCCACATGTCACGGTAAATCACCATCTACTTCAGGGGTGCTCAACCATTTGAGGGGCAGGGACCACTTAAAGTGGACCAACACCCAGGGGTGATCGGCCCGGGAATCTATAAGATTCCTGGGCCGATCACCTCCCTCACCGCGGGACATCCGAGATCGGGATGTCCCGCGGGGTGAAACCCCCCCCCCCCAAAACCCCCAAAAAACCTTACCTTATCGATTGGGGGTGCCCCGCTGTGTGAAACCCCCCAGAAAGCCCCAAAAACTCACCTCACCACGCTCCCAGGTTCCCACGTGACCGCGCCATCCAATCCCCGACAACGGACAAGCGGGTGACAGCGACGAACAAGACAGCGCGTCCGCCGCCGCCGTTTGTGAATGGCCGGCGTGGGCGCGCGCCCTGTAAGAGTGACGTGCGGGAGGCTGCGGAAGACGCACTGTCTTGTCCGTCGCTGTCACCTGCTTGTCCGTCGGCGGGGATTGGACGGCGCGGTCACGTGGGAGCGTGGTGAGGTGAGTTTTTGGGGCTTTCTGGGGGGTTTCACACAGCAGGGCACCCCCAATCGGGGTGCCCCCCCCAAGTGGACCAATACCCAGGATAGTCAAAATCCTGGGTGTTGGGCCACTTTAAATGATGAGGAACCTGGTCGTAGGCCACATTGAATAGGTTCAGAATTGTTTCATTTGGAATAGTGTAATGAAGATTTTATACAACTATCAGGATACTCACTGTCTCCACAAATTCCACTCGTATGTCCTTCCACCACTCCCCTACATTCATATGTAACAATCCCCACATGTTAGCAATGTGCCACCACTGTCACATGTGCCTCTCCTACATCACTATATGTGCAATCGCTCATCCTTGCTCTACCTCTATTTAAAGGGGACCAAAACCCAGGTTTTTGACTATCCTGGGTTTTGGTCCTTTCCCTCTAGGCACCCCGATCATGAGTGTCCCGCTGTGTGAAACCCCCCAGATCGCCAAGCGCAACTCACATCTTCCCGGTCCTACAACACATGCATAGTCGCTCATCCAATCAGCGAGCTCGAAGCCGCTGATGTCTAAGCCAGCGTCTAAGGCCAGCGGCTTTGAGTGTGCTGGCGGCGGCATCCCCCGCTTCCCTCTAACAGGGAGCATGCCCGCGCCGGCCATTCACAAATGCCTGAGGGATAGTGGGAATGCGGCCGCAGCTCACACATGCACCATTGGACCGGGAAGCAAGGTAAGTGTATGAGCGACCTGGGCGGTTTAACACAGCCGGGCATCACGATTTTGGATGTCCTGGGGAAGATAATCGATCGGCCCGAGAAACTTATAGATTCCCGGCCCGATCGCACCTGTGGGTTACAAAGAAAAAACCCTTACCTTAAACCAGGAGCCCCTATGGTCACCGCAGAAAAAGATGGAAATCGGCACCCGGCGCCTGTTTTCTTGAATAGGGTGGATGGGAGCACGCATGGAGCTTGGGGATGCGGCTCTGTGTTTTACTACCAAGATGGGGGCGCCCAGGATCTGGAGCGCTGGAGGAGTGGTGTGGGCCCCAGGTTTAAGGTAAGGGTTTTTTTCTTTGTAAACCCCCCACCCACCCTGCCTCAGCTCCATGGTAGGGTGGCAGGGTTATAGTTCCGCTTTTCCCTAGGCTACAGTGTGATCTACTTGCATAGAAAAACCTATTATGCTCAGGTCGGCCCCATAGAAGCAGCATGGCCTGCTATAGGTATAGCCTTGTAAAATCTTACCTGTTTTTTCAACCACTTGTAGCATGACGCCTCCAATATGCATGTCTCCGGTCACGCGAAGTGTCACAGGGTCAGCATCGTCCCCCAAATCCTCAATGTGGACTCTCAGCTCCCACGAGGAATCGATGTATTCTCCACTGGATGTCTTGATCCCAGCCATAGTCTGTAGTCCTAAAGAAAAAAAAAAAAGTGCAGGCTGTCTTAATTATGGAGAGCTTAAACCGGACCTTCAGCATCATTTAATGAAAAGCCCAAATCCTTAAAAAATGATTCCCTGGCATCTAAAATTAATATATTTAATATTTTTAATCAATTACTTATTATTCTTTCCCCCACTGGGCTGCAACTTTGTTCAGCACTCTAGGATACGGGTGCCACCATCTTGCCTCAGAAGCATCACATAGTAGAGGGTCAAAAGTGCAGGCGGGGCTGGGTTATAGCTGTGCTTTGCACAGACAGAACAGAGCTGGGGTCAGGGAAAGTCAGCAATCCCAGAATGCAGAGCGGCACAGTCAGAAGACACTTCCTGTCTGCAGGCAGCCTGAAAATCCATGGGCCGCCATCTTGAATGTTTACAGGTTTAGAAAATGCACTAGGTGCAGGTAGGATGATTTTTAATGTGGGAAATCTGTATGTACGGGGGGGGGGGGGACATATAAGATATGCTCTTATTCTGGGTGAAGGTCCAGATTAATGTGGGCAATCCGTATGTACGGGGGGGGGAACATACAAGATAGGTTCTTATTCAGGGTGAAGGTCCAGATTAATTTGGGCAATCTGTATGTACGGGGGGGGGGGGGGGGGGGGACATATGAGATAGGCTTTTATCCAGGGTGAAGGTCCAGGTTAATGTGGGCAATCTGTATTTACAGGGGGAAGGGAACATACAAGATAAGATCATATTCAGGGTGAAGGTCCGGTTTATGCCCCTCTGCTTGTAATCTCATGCTGGGAGCAATTAGTGGCTCTTGAAAATAGAGCTAGAAGGAAGATAAAGCCAAAAGAAGATTGAACTTTCACCCAATTTTTTCTTTGAAGCCAAGTTGATGCATGTTTTTTTTTAATTTAACTTTCCATAGGACGTGGTTGGTCCACTTTAAAGTGGACCGAAACCCTCAAAAGCAACCCAATCTATTTTGCTCCCCTACCCAAGGTACTTTACTGTTTGGATGTTTGCTTACCTCAGTGCTGCTTGGTTTTCCTGTTATAGTGATTTTAATTTATCCCAGCTGTGCCATTGTATGCTAGAAAGAAGATAAGAGCCAGAAGAAGAATTAATTTTCCCTGAATTTTACTCCTTGAAGGGTAAATCGTTTTTCCTTTAATTTTACCCCAATTTTTCCTTTGAAGCCTAAATGTTTTCCCTTAATTTAACCCCACTTTTTCCTTTGAAGCCAAAATTGTTTTTGAGAATATTTATCTAATTCATTATCAGGACACTAAGGGAAGTTGATAAATGTTTTTTTTTTTTATTTAACTTTCCATAGGACATGATTGGTCCACTTTAAAGTGGACCAAAACCCCCCAAAACAACCCAATTTATTTTTCTCCCCTACCCCAGGGTACATTAATCTTTGGATGTTTGCTGACCTCCGTGCTGCTTGGTTTGTTTTAGTGATTTTAATGTTTGCCATTATATGCTAGAAGGAAGATATGAGCCAAAGAAGAATTAGGCCCTTATTTATGAAGGAATAGCGACAGGTAGTGACTGGTGAGCGGCCGATAATGACGGGCACCGCCACGAGAACGCCGGCTCCCCACCACAATCACACATTTATCAAGCCAATCCTGCTTAGCGACTGAGATAGCGCCATATAGCGACTCATTCATCATTATTCCAGCCTCAGCCCACAGCGCCAGCGTCCGACCTTGAACAGCGACAGGTATGACCTCTCGCTACCTGGCGCTCTCCAATGCATTTCAATGGAGCAATCTTTAAATATTCATAATTAATTGTTATTAATGTTTTTTTTTTTTTTTATTTTTTAATGTGAAAAATTCTGTGACCACTTCTGCCATGTTAGATAATTTTTTTAAGGGAAAAAAAAAAATTGTGCAGAATTGATATTACAGGTCTGATATTAATGTATTCATATTACTAAATTCTTAAAAATTTTTATTTTTTTTTGGTTTCCAAAAATATGGTGGTTTGGGGGTTAAAAAACTACTTTTAACACATCGCCGCCAGCGCTCTGGGGTTTAAACAAGCATTTCACAGCGCGAGAATTTTTTGAGCGTGATTTTTTGATGAATATGGTGGAAGCCGGTCGCTCTGACCAGTCGCTATCATGCGCTCCCATACAGCGCGGAACCTGTCAAATAGTGACTCGTCACCCCGTATTCAACATTACTGCACACCGACTCAGTCGCTATCAACAACCGAACAATGGCCAAGCACAGCGACTACTAGCGGGCGCTGTGAAAATACTGCTACAGTCGCTCAACTGTCGCTACCTGCCGCTATTAATGAATCAGCCTCTTAATTTTCCCTTTAATTTTATCCAATTTTTTCCTTTGAAGCCTAAACCATTTTTCCCTTAATTTTACCTTTGAAGCCTAAACCATTTTTCCCTTAATTTTATCCCAATTTTTCTTTTGAAGCCTAAATCGTTTTCCCTTAATTTTCCCCCAATTTTTTTTTAAAGCCTAAATAGTTTTCCTCTAATTCTACTGGAATTTTCCTTTTGAAGCCAAAATAGTTTTGGAGTATATTTATCCAATTCCTTACCAGGACACTAAGGGGAGTTGATAATTTTTTTTTTTTTTTTAATGTAACATTCCAAAGAACGTGGTTGGTGCGCTTTACCTCTGCTGGTCACCTCTCTACCCCCCCCCCCCACCACCCCCACCAAGCACAGCTCTTCTTTGTTTGGCCCTTCATTGACTGCCGGCTTCACTCCTAATTTACATTTAAACTGATGTAACAAATATCTCTCGATTCAGGCTCCACTTTACATTTCATCACTCCCAGGACCTTCTTCCCCTGTCTTCTGCTCTGACCACTTCCTCTTTCTGTCGTTTCCAGGATGTCTCACATGACCTTTCCACTTCTCTCTTGACATAGTCCATACCTTTCAACTTTTCAGGGTGGGGAAGAGGGACAATTGTTAAATGATGCCACAACCCCTCATTGATTGATGGATAGAAGATACGGTGTAAAAGTTACAACATAAACACTTTGAATAGGAGAATGAATTATTTATTGATGCAGATCTGCATTTTACACCTGAAAGAGGGATAAAGAAGAACAACGAGGGACAAGGAGACATAGGGCCTTATTCATGAAGGGATAGCGTCAGGTAGTGCCTAGTAAACGACAGGTAGCGACAGGTGAACGCCGGACACGGCACGCAATTACACATTTATCAAGCGGATTCTGTTGAGCGACTGGGATAACGCCATGTAGCGTCCGATTCATCATTATCCCAGGCTCAGCATACAGCGCCGGCGTTCAGCCTCTCGCTACCTAGCGCTCTCCCATACATGTTGGGATCTCTCTTGGCTTTGAAAAAGACATTTTTTTTATTTTTTTTCAATTTTAATATATTTATGCAGAATTGACATTACAGATCTGGCGTTCATGTTACAATGTTATAACAATGTAATTCCATATGTTTTCGCTTTGTTACTGGTGGATACATGTTCAAAAACAGCCTTTAATCACATAGCCTCCGGTGCTCTGGGCTACAGCGAAGCATTTTTGAGCGCCGGTGGTGTGTAAGGCTGTTTTTTGATGAATATGGTGTGAGTCGGTCGCACTGACCAGTCGCTACCATTCGCTCCCATACAGCTCTGTACTGGTCATATAGCGACTCCCCACAATGTATTCATCAATGCTGCACATCGACTGAGGCGCTCTGAACTAGTGAACCACAGCGACTACTAGCGGGCGCTCTGAAATCTGCTCTACAAACGTTCATCTGTCGCTACCTGCCACTAGTAATGAATCAGCCTGCCCGTCTCAAAAGAGAGACAGTCCCTCCAAATGAGGAAAGTATGATAGTCAGTAGCCAGGCTAGGGAGCGACCCGTGTTAGACCATATACAAGGATTAAAGAGATGTCAACACCCTCTATATTATCCTGCTATCCCCGGTTGGCATGCAAATACTTTGTTTTAAAGTGGACCAAAGGGAATCAGGTGCCCTGGAATCTATAAGATTCCAGGGCACCTGATTCCCTTTGGTCCACTTTAGTCGTGGATTTTGGTCCACTTTAAGAAAGCTTTCTCTCCCAATTCCCCCTTGTGTAATTCATCACTCCCAGCCCTTCTGTCTTTCAGTCATCAGCACTCCCTTCTCGAGTGAAACAAATAATCTGGTCTAAAGCGGACCTCCAGTGAAAAAAATCATGATTTTTCTAGCATGCAATAGTAACAGTAATAGTAATAGTAACTTCGATAATAAGGCAGCAAGCAGCTCACCTGATGCCTGTCCCATGTGCCTCTCATCCATTTCCTACAGTTCCAGGCAGAAGCGGTAGCAGGGCACCAAAGATTGCCCTCCTTTCAATTCTATTCCTCCAGGAACATGCAAAACTTGATCTAACAGCCACCCTGTCCCATGGTGCATTCAGTATCAGTGAGCAAGCCACAGTGGCCCCACTACTGTCTGTGACCACAGCAGAGCATATTCAGGAATCATAAAGCTGTGTCATGACATGCACTTCCCAAGTCAGTCCATGACGTCTAGAGCAGCAAAGCTTCTGCCAGCAACGCTACAGTGATGGGTGTGTGCAGAGCTGTCACTGCACATAAGCCACCAAGCACAGCCGCTGGCAGCTCAATGCAGGGAACTGTTTTCTGCTGGACCAGCCGGGTGACTACACTACCCCCCACCCAGAATGGCAAAGCAGGAGGTCCCGAGCAGCACGCACCCGCACAAGGGTGGCACAAGGGACGTTCCAGTAAGTAGCTGGGTGCCAGACAACCACCAGTTACTTGGATGGACTATTATTTTAAAGAAAAAGAAATACTGTATCTGGGGCCTCCACCACATTTTGTGCCCAGGGGCCTCCACCACATTTAATCCAGCCCTGCCTTATATGATTGTTCTTGTGGAAATATAGCAGGACAGTAAAGCTGCAGTTGCATGAGTCTGGTCTTAATTTATTCTACATTCAGTAATTACACATTTTCTTGCTGTAATACATCATTAATGGTTTGCACCAGTAGCAGTAATGGCACACAACGATGGCATCATTACTTTTGAATGAAAAATACCATTTTGTGAGTACTCACCTGTAAAATGTATATTGTCAGTGTGTCACACACCCCGCTACCCCTTTAATTCTTACGATCGGGTTACTCCACCAGCAGGTGGCGACGTTGCAGAGAGAAGTCTTGAAAACGAGCCCCTTCTGGCCTACATATACCTGGGACCTCCCACTTAACACCCAGTGAATTCAAACAGCAGTAAGACAAGGTACCAGGAAATCCAACGGTAACCTCAAAATAAAATAAAGGAAAGCTTCTGAAATGAATGAGCTGCCTTCAGTCCGTGCCCGTGGTGTCCCTAGGCAACTGGCCAGGGTTTCTCCTGCCCAGCAGCCGCTTCTGCCTCAGATGCCAGCTCCAGCGGCGCGCGTGTCGCCGAACGCGCCCTCCTCCCTCGTCCACTGTCATTCTACTCGTGCTTGCGCGTGAGTACAGTCAGCTTATGTCCTCAGGTGGTGCTATACACAGAGTGGCCACTGGAGGCTGTTTAAAAGAGCTAAACCTAGGAGGTGCAGTTCTGGGCAGTATGCCTTTGGAGTTCAGCTGGGGCAATCAGCCCAGAGCTCTCCAAGTGCACCAATCAAACCACAGATCCGAAGTGCACCAGTCAGCACACAGATCCAAAGTGCACCAATCACAGTCACTGCCTTCCTGTCCAATCCAGCCGGGTTCAGTCCTATAAAGGGATTACCTCTTCAGTGTGTCAGTGCCTGTGATAGCGTTTAGCTGGCTTTGTTATTGTTCCTGTGATTGCCTGTTTAAACCGTTATTGACCATCTGCTTGAATCTCGACCACGTCTTCGTCTCATCCCTTGTACTGCGCAGCTCTCTGACTTCCTGTTGTGACCCCTGGCTTGACGTCTGACTACGCTTGAATTCTCCTGAGCACCCGAATTGCTTCCAGCATTGCCTGTTCCCGAAGTACCCGAACTGTTTCCAGTACTTACCTGACATTGCCCAGTCTGGCCTCTGGTTCATCTGCCTTCAACCCCTGTAAGCTCACATCCTTTGTGCTATTAAGTCCTGGGGGCAACCGTGTCCGGCGAGGCGTATAAAGCATCCCGGCAAACGGGGGCTTGTCTAAAGGTGAAGCTAGCAGCGGAGATTGGGGGTTGTGGGCTTACTCTGAAGGCTGGTGTCCCTCGGCCTGACAGCTTCACCATATAGAGGATCCAGGATACAAAAAAAGGGCAGGTGAAGCGGGGTGTGTGACACACTGACAATATCCATTTTACAGGTGAGTACTCACAAAATGGCATTATTCTCAGTCACACACCCCGCTTCCCCTTTTCTTATGATCGGGACATCCAAAAGCAGTGTCCACAAGGGATGGGTATCCGAAGGCAAAATGAAGCATAACTTAAACGACTGCAGTCTGCAGAACCTTGCGGCCAAACACAGCATCCACTGAGGCCCGCACATCAACCTTGTAAAACTTAGAAAAAGTATGAACAGAAGACCAAGTAGCAGCCTTACAAACTTGTTCAACAGAAGCTTGGTGCTGAAAAGCCCAAGATGCTCCAACGGCACGAGTAGAATGAGCAGTGATACGAAAAGGGGGAACCTTCCCCTTGGCCGAATAGGCCCCAACAATCGCCTGACGAATCCATTTGCTAATGGAAGACTTGGCCGGAGCCAAACCCTTCCTAGGCCCACAGGGCACAACAAAAAAGGCATCAGTCTTACGAAAAGAAGTAGTAATCAAATAGTACTTAACACAGCGTACTACATCCAAACAATGCAAAACCCTCTCCTTGTCATTCTTAGGCTTAGGACACAAGGAGGGAAGAACAATATCCTGATTCAAATGAAAAGCAGAAACAACCTTAGGAAGAAAGTCCAGTTTGAAACGAAAGACCACCTTGTCCTGATGCCTCTCAAAGTAGGGCGCCTGGATTGACAAGGCCGCCAACTCCGAGACACGCCGAACCGAAGTGATAGCTACCAAGAAGACAATCTTCTGAGTCAAGGTAGACAGAGCAATATCCTGCAAGGGTTCAAAGGGAGGAGCCTGAAGAGCAGAAAGAACCAAGTTCAAGTCCCAAACAGGGAGCAATGGCTTCCTGGGAAGCCGCACATGCGTAACCCCCTGGAAAAAAGTTTTAACTAAAGGGTGAAGCGCAAAAGGCTTCTGAAAAAAGATAGACAAGGCAGAAACTGCCCTTTCAAAGTACTCAGCTGGAGACCAGAGTCCAGCCCTGATTGCAAAAACTCCAGAATCCTGGAAACCGAAAAGACCCTACAAGGCAAAGATCTAACCTCACACCAAGCGATATAGGCTCTCCAAGTCCTATAGTAGATGGTAGAAGAAGACCTCTTCCGGGCACATGTCCGAGTCTTAACAACCGAGTCAAAAAGACCCTCCTCCTTCAAGATGAAGGTTTCAGCAGCCAAGCCGTCAAACCCAGCGTTGGTAAATTGGGGTAACACAGCCGACCCTGAGTGAGCAGATCAGGCCGAAGAGGCAGAACGACCTGATCCACCGCCAGCCGAACGATTTCTGCGAACCATACTCGCCTTGGCCACCTTGGAGCCAGGAGAATGGCGGACACCCTTTCCAGAGCCAGCTTCCGTAACACCTTGCCTAGCATGGGTATCGGAGGAAAAAGGTACAGAAACCCCAGTCGGAAGCCTGCATTTGTGACGAGAGGCAAACAGGTCCACCTCCGGTGTCCCCCACCGAAGACACAGAGACCGAAAAACTTGAGGATGGAGAGCCCATTCTCCCAGACGGGAAGAGCACCTGCTCAACAGATCCACTTCCCTGTTGTCCACACCCGGAATGTAAACTGCCGAGAGACAAGGAACATGGGCCTCCGCCCAGGTCAGGATCAGGGACACCTCTCTGAGGGCACCCAGACTGCGAGTCCCTCCCTGATGATTGATGTAAGCAACCGCTGTCAGATTGTCCGAACGAACCTGAACCGGAAGGCCCAGAACATGCTGAGACAAATGAACAAGAACCAGACGGATGGCTTTCAGTACCAGAACATTGATGGGCAAGCGGGCCTCTCGAGGTCCCCACTGCCCCCGAAACTGAAGATCCTTCCAGAATCCCCCCCATCCCGAAAGACTGGCATCCGTGGTGACAATTTCCCAGAGAGGGGTCAGGAAAGACCTGCCCCTCAAGAGATTGGTCGGGACCAACCACCATTGAAGGGACTGCCGGACTCGGAAGGACAACTGGAAGGGCCAATCCAACGACCGTGGTCGCCGGTCCCAAGACGCCAACAGATGAAGCTGAAGCGTCCTTGTGTGAAATTGAGCAAAAGGAACTGCCTCGAACGAGGCAACCATCAACCCTACCAGCCTCATCCCCAGACGGATGGACGGTCGAGGATTGGAAAGAAGGAACCGAGCCAATTCCTGAATCAGACAAATCTTGGATTGAGGCAGAAACACCCTGTGTTGACAAGAATCCAAGCGCATTCCCAGAAAGGACACCACCCTGGCCTGGGCGAGGGAGGACTTGGGAAAGTTGATCACCCAACCGAAGCTTTCTAGCTTGGAGACCACCGTCCTGGTGTCCGTCTCAGATTGATTGAGAGAAGGAGCCATGTTTAGAAGGTCGTCCAGATAAGGTACGACGCGAATGCCTTGAGATCTGAGAATGGCCATCACCCCTGCCAACACCTTGGTGAACACTCTTGGAGCCGAGGTAAGGCCAAACGGAAGTGCCACGAATTGAAAATGCCGATCCTTCATCACGAACCGAAGAAAACGTTGATGAGCCTGGCAGATGGGAACATGAAGGTAAGCATCCTTGATGTCTATGGACGTCATGAAGTCCCCCTGTCGAAGAGAACCGATGGCCAATCGCAGAGTTTCCATGCGAAACTTCCGAGTACGGATGAACCTGTTAAGGAACTTCAGATCCAGAACGGGGCAAACCGACCCGTCTTTCTTGGGGACTGTGAAAAAATTGGAGTAAAACCCGAGGCCCACCTCCAAGTGCGGCACCGGCCGGATGACCGCTATTTCCAGAAGATTCTTTACCGACGCCAGGAGCCCCTGCGCGGCCAAAGGATCGGTGGGCACCCGAGACCGGAAAAACCGCGAAGGAGGGCGAGACTCGAACTCCAGCTTGTAACCGGACGACACCACCTCCCGGATCCATCTGTCCGGAACCTCCTGGTCCCAAACCAGGGAGAAGTGTCGCAATCGTCCCCCCACCCGCACGGGTGAGGGCACCCCCTCATTGCTGAGCGGGCTTACCAGCAGGCTTGGGCTTGGCGCCCCAGGACTGACCGGGACGGCCACGACCCCTCCCCCGGGTCCAACCTGCACCCCTGGTAGCGGGAAAGGAGGCCCCTCTGCCCGCTCTGACTCCCCGAAAGGAGGGACTAAAGGAAGTCGCTCCCCGAAAGGAACGACGAGGCCTCTTGCGTTGAGGCAACTTATTACCCTTGGTAACTGAATCCAATTTATCGCCAAACAGGCGCAAACCTACAAACGGAAGAGCTGTAAGCGACTTCTTAGAGTTAAAGTCCACCATCCACTGGTGCAGCCACACCGACCGACGAATAGCAACCAACAGGGCCGTGGTCCTGCTACACATTGCAAGCGCATCGTCCTGGGCGGACATGACAAAGGAAATAAACGATTGACACTGCTTGAGAGAAGCAAACTCATCCCAAGTGGGATCAAGATCTGCGTACAAATCTCTAACAATGGACCTAACAGCCATCAGAAGAAGCGCCGAAGCACACACTGGCCGCAGTGCCGATCCAGCACTGATAAAACTATGGCGAGCCAATTGATCAATCCGACGATCCTCACCATCCTTAATGGTAGTAGTGTCAGGGGAGGGCAACACAGCCGTGTTAGACAGCCCCAACACAGGGGCATCGACGTCAGCGTAACAGACCAAAGCTTCACCAAATCCTCCGGAAAGGGATAACGCTTATCCCAACTAGGAGGAACCCCAACAAGGCGCGTGGGTTGTTCCCATTCCTTAAGGACAACCCTCACAAAGTGTTGTTGCCTGGGAAACACCAAACGCGGCTGGGGCATATCAAACAACTCACCCTTTGGCGGGGGGACCGCCTCAGGCGGATCCAAAGCCAAAATTTCAAACATTTGGGTCAGAATGGAAGGAGTGTCAAGGAACACCCCCGCAGCCTGATCGCCAGTGGTACCAACCAATTGCTGGTCCGCAGGCTCGTCCGACTCCTCAAGGAGTTCCCCCTCCTCAGCAGGGGGACAATCGGACCAATCCAATACTTCAAACACCTCATCCTCCAGAACAGGCGCTGCCGGCGAAAGGTGCTTCCGCTTAGCCGTAGCCTTCTGAGCCACCGCGGCGGAAACTATTTTCTCGAGGTTGGCCAATCGTGCACACACCTCGGATTGCGAATCCCCACCCTTGACAACGTCACGCGGGGTCCGGAATAGGTGAGGGGGGGTAGGAGATGACGGAAGTTGCGAGGAGCCAGGTACCGGAATGCCGCGCAATATTCTGCTGTGCACAAGAAATACATATTATGACATCATCGCCTGGGAGCGGAGCCCCACAACCCCCACACAGCCTGGATAGCCCCGAAGAGCCATTTCCGGTAATGTCGGAAGCCTCCATATGGTGAAATTATGGTATTTGCAATAACCCAGGGATTTACGCATTAAGCAACCCGGGATGCCCCCTTTAAAATTAAAGTCCCGGGAGTGGGAGGATTTATAAACCTAGGAAAATCCCAATTTGGAAAATAAGACTAGCCAGGTATATCAGACCGGGAGGCTCACAGCAGTGAGGGGATCCCAGGATCTGTAAGGGAAAGAGACCACAATCAGACCCCCAAAGAAAGATTGCCAGCATGTGCCACACACATACAACAGAATGTAACAGTAAAAAATATATACAATATATACAAAAGCCTGAAGTATATACAGCCCATGAGAAAAAAAAAATATATATACCTAAACATGAATAACTAACATGTGCCTCCAGGAGGGGAGCTATATAAAAGTGACAGGGTTAACTGCTCAAGCGCAAGCACCGCACAAATAAAGCAAGACAAACCAATAAAAAACCTGTTTAAATGGTGTCACCCTCCTCAGCCGAGCTAGGGACCGCTGGGCTGTTGCTGAGAGCCTCCGTGCAGTGAGGCTCCGGCTGAGATAGAGAGAGGAAGGCGGGCCGGGCTCAGCGCACGCAGCGCTCCAGCCCCGCCCCCCGCCGGCCAAACAGCGTGGGCCGAGAGCGAGTGCGACCCCGCCCCCTAGACACGAGCAGTGCAGCCCGCCGAATGGCGGCGCCGCGTGTAAAACAGGCGCCAACAGACGCCCCAAAACATACAAAGCATGTGGGAGGAATACAGTAGAAAACACTACAAGGAGCCCCAGCAGCCCGGGACACGCGCCCGCCTGCGGCGCTGACCCCGCCAGGTGCCAGCGCTCCCCACAGACACAATCAGCACTGTAAAAGCACCCCATACAAGCCAACCCCCCCCCCAACGTGAAGGGAGAAGGTGGCCAAGGGGAACATCGGGACAGGGGCATCCCAAATCCGGATCACCATGCCGGATAACCGCATTGCCCCACGCGTGGGGACGAGCGGAGGAGATAAGCTCCTAGGCACCATAGTGCCATCTACCTTTGCCCAGCCAGCAGCCTAGGCTGGGAGGCTTCCGTTATCTATCTAGGCATAAAAACAATTTGGGAAATAGACCAAAAGGGGATGCCGGGGTCTGACCCCGGCTACCTGCAAGCAGGAGACTTCTTTCTTCTGTCTTGTCGCATCTTGCAGAGAGAAAACACTGGGTGTTAAGTGGGAGGTCCCAGGTATATGTAGGCCGGAAGGGGGCTCGTTTTCAAGACTTCTCTCTGCAACGTCACCACCTGCTGGTGGAGTAACCCGATCGTAAGAATTAAAGGGGAAGCGGGATGTGTGACACACTGAGAATATAATAACTGACATTTTAAGATACCCTTACAGATGTGATCTTTTTCAGCTCTGGCCGCTATTTGACACTTACCTCATGTCATTGATATCAGGATACAGAATGGAAAACTATTTTAGATAAATAAGGCAAAAAACTGAATTGTGGGGAAAAGTCACCCACTGATTTCTATGGTCTGTGCAAGAAAAACTATGGCAACCCCAACAGTGTCCTTTATTGTCCGTCAGGTTTCCCAACCGTATTGGTAAATAGAGAGGCTAATTCATTACTATCGCCATGTGAGCGTCTGTATAGCGGCGCTTAGACCAACCAATAAGCAGGTGTCGGGCACTAGAACCTAGCTTAGCGGGCGGACAAGTGAAGCTGTAGAATCCTGGCCGGCATTGATGAATTTGATGAATTTGATGTCTGTAGGGGGTGCTGTAGAAGCTTCTCCCTGATTCACTGCAGAGCCAATGGAGAATGCTAGGTGCTGTCCCAAGGTCAAAGCGCCCAAGACGACGCTGCATCCAACAACAGGACAACGCTGCAGCGAGCTATAGGTAGTGCCAGTTAAGTGCGTCTGGCACTCATCACTGAAGTCCATATTTATGAAAATGCTACATGCAATCAGGGGTCTAAAACTTGGCGCTCTAACGTTGAGCGGTTCAAAAAGTCTCTTTTTGAGGGCAGATGCCTACCCAGAGTATATGCACACATGGTGGTCTCTGAAGACACTATGGCTTTAACAAGCAGTCTAAAAATGATCCCTGCTAGAGAAGTTGCAACAGCTTTGTTGTTTTGAAAAAAAAGTTTGTCCATTTTGGTGTGACCACGTTTTCTGACAGTAATCTGCTTCCCTCCTCCTAGTTCCTTATCGTCTTCCACTTCCTCCTTTTCATGTGGATTTCCAACACCACCCAGGGCAGCTAGCAAGATGGGGAAGTTGCTCTTCATCCTCCATCCCTTCTATTTGAGCGTCTGCTCCAATATTAATATCAGGGTCACAACATTGTTGATGCTGAAGCTGTCCCTGCTCTCAAATCTAGTGACCTCTTCAAGCACCGGTGGAGTAGGCGACATGCGTCCATGATGAGCAAGGTCAGATCCCAGTTGGAAGGTCACAGATCAAGCAATGCAAAGTTAGACCATTCTACGAGGCCAGGAGAGTGTGCCATATAAAAATGCCCCAAAAGCTCTGGCCATGGGCACAAACCACCATGCGTTTAAAAAGTTGCACCACCAATCGGCATACAAAATACTCACAAGATGGTACCTGGTGCCGTCACGCAAAGCAATCCCAGACTACCCAGCGACTTGCTTTAGGGGCTGCCCCATAGAGGACACAGCCCTGCACATCTGGTGGGAGTGCCCCAAAGTCAAGAAGTTCTGGTCACGGGTCTTCGCCTCATTAAATACTCTCTTCCACACTAACATACACAGTGACCCCTGGTTAGCACTGCTACACGTGAAACCATCACTAAAACTAAAAACACATTTTGTTGACCCAAGTCATGCTTCCCGCAAAATTAGCAATCACAAGCTCCTGGAAAAAAGCTAATGTTCCTTTCCAATCTGTAAAAGAGAGGCTGAACGGAATCCTTATTAATGAAAAATGAACACGCATTCTAAAAGACTCCCATGAGAAATGTGTAAAATATGGAGCCTGTGGTTGGAATACGCCTTCCTGGACCTAGGCAATGCCCTATTGTAGTGAGGGGTGGCTGTAATCCCCACTTATCTTGCCCACCCCCTCCTTTTCCCTTTTTTTTTGGCCCCCCCCTCTTTTTTTCATCCCCATACCCGGCCCGCTCCTACTTTCCCTTAAACCCAAAGTTGAGGGGTGGCAGTGTGGAGAGCTTTGGACCAAGTGGGATGGGAACACCTACCTACCCATTGGTTCAATATTATAGCATTAGAAAAGTTTCTTCCACATCAGCGTCCAAAAGAACTACGACACCTTAAAATGTGTATTGGCAAAAGAAAACTGCTAACCTGTCTGTATGTACAAAACAGGGGGGGGGGCACAAACCCCCAAGTACCCAAAATCCAATAGCACCACTCTTATAGAAGCATGAATATAAATATTTATTAGCCGAGTTACAAGTGGTGTGCCTCAAGGCTCTGTCCTGGGCCCCATTCTTTTTATTATATATGTGTAAGTGACATAGGTGAAGGCTTGGTAGGAAAAGTTTGTCTGTTTGCTGATGATACAAAGGTTAGTAATAGGGTGGATATTCCTGGAGGTGTCTGCAACATGGAAAATTATTTAGCTTTACTGTATAGATGGTCAAAACTGTGGAAACTAGAGTTTAATGTCTCTAAATGTAAAATGTGCTCTGAGTACCGTAATGGCAGCACTGTGTTAGCCAGGACCTCGGAGGAGAGAGATTTAGGGGTACTTATTACTGCAAGATGAGTGGACAGTGTAGCCAGGCAGTGGGAAAAGCAAGCAGGATGCTCGGCTGCATAGCTCGAGGCATCACCAGTAGGAAGAGGGAGGTTGTGATGCCGCTGTATAGAGCCCTGGTGAGGCCACAGCTAGAATACTGTGTGCAGTTCTGGAGACCTTACCTGCAAAAAGACATTATTCAAATAGAACGTGTCCAAAGGCAGGCAACAAAAATGGTGGAAGGACTTAAACTTAAAACTTATCAGGAGAGACTTAAAGAACTTAATTTGTACAGTCTGGAAGAAAGAAGGGAGAGGGGGGACATGATTGAGACCTTTAAATATGTGAAAGGATTGAATAAGGTTCAGGAGGGAAGTGTTTTTAAGAAGAAACTTAATGATAGAACAAGGGGGCACAACCTGAAGCTGGTTGGGGGGAATATCAGGAGCAATGTTAGAAAATATTATTTTACAGAAAGAGTAGTAGATGCTTGGAACAAACATCCAGCAGAGGTAGTTGAAAAATCAACAGTCACTGAATTTAAACATGCCTGGGATAAGCACACATCTATCCTAAGATAAAGAGTACATACAGTATACACATAAGGGCAGACTAGATGGACCGTATGGTCTCTTTCTGCCGTCAACCTTCTATGTTTCTGTTTCTAGGTAATTGTTTACACAAAAGACTGATTAAAAACCTTTTAAAATACATACATATGACATATACTACAAACAAAAGCTAGAGGCGCTATTGTCTAGCCATGGTACATTATAAGTTAACAATCCCTATTGACAAGGGCTTATTCCAGTCCCCAATAACAAATATCCAAGGTCCCTCTTATGAAAGTGCATGTGCTAATTTCAACTATACTGCTATAAAAAATAACCCTATGAGCAAAATACAATATCCCTATAATCTGTGCAAATACTCCAAATAAATTACATAAATGAGGACACAACGGGTGATAAGAGGGACACATAAACAAACCACATGTAAAATCTTACAAATCCATGGTCAGTACCAATGCGCACCTCCCCCCGGCCAACGCATTACGTGACGGCTCTCCCGTCACTTAATCAGGGAGAAATGTATTTATAGTATATATAGTTTTGTGTATCTCTTGTGTGTTTAGGTGCCCTATCTGTATGTAAACTTTGCAGAGCAATAACTTGGAACTCTTTTATGTAAAACTTTATTGTACTGTACAAATTATTACAAAATGCCAATAAAAAGATTGAAACAGCAAAAGTTGCGCAACCAAACTTTTGACATGCATCATGCAGGGAGAATGTGTTGCCCAGCTTCAGTGCAGCCTGCAGGTCTAAGGAAGCAGCCACTGTTGCACCTGGCATCCCCCTTTTGGCTGTGGTTTCCCCTCCTTTGGATCATATATATTTCTAATATAGGTTTTTGCACTTTTTTACAATCTGTTTTGCCATTTGCTCCTTTGGAGATTTATTTGCTCACTTGTGTATTGCGTCTCTAGTACCTGGGTTGCACTGGAAGTTTTCAGTTTCCATTATTGTGTGGCTATATCATGTAATCCATGTGCTGAACTTATCTGTTTTTTTTGTTTCTATTTGTTTACAACTACTAACTGTGTTAGAAAAGAAAACAATTCTCCCTAGCAACTAGGGGAGTGAATTGGCAAGAATCTGGCGATTTTGATACGTATCGCAATACACATATGATGATACGATATTCTGTCTCAAAGACGATATATTGCGATTTTTTTAATTTTTGAGGGGAGATTTAAGGGTTAAAAACACTTAAAAATCCCCCCAAATATGGCATACAGCATAACCAGCCTGTACCAGCTATGGGGGCTTGTAGAACAGGGCGCAGGGCCCAGATTTGGTGGCCCCCTGGCCCCGCAGGCTACAAACCGGCATAGCCTATGGCCACGGGCTCTTCTGCCCCCCCTCCGGCCTTTGGGGAGGCAGGTCATGGGGGGCTCGGGGTTAATAGCAAGACCCGAGCCTTGTAAACTAGTATAGGGGTCACATAGATCCCTTACCAGTTCACAAAGGGTTAACAGTAAAAAAAACACCAAACACTACACATAGAGAAAATGTCTTTATTAAAAAAATGCTTTTTTCTTTACTCACCTCCGATGTTCAGCTCCTGTGTCCCTCGCCGATCCGATGACAGATGCCGTGACCGCCAGCCAGAGAAGGGGGAAGGCAGGATATCTCTCTCCTCTGCCCAGCAATCACAGGCATCTGAGAGCTGAGCCGCCACGAGCTGGGATGACACCCGCGGGGGTGACGTCATCCGCCCCGCCCCCAAAGGGATGGGGCTACTCGTGAAGATGGAGGCGCCCGTCGGGAAGGCATGGGGCGAGGGCCTGTCAGGCTCCCTCCTGAAGACTGAAGAGCCCCGGGAAGGGGGGGGATTGGAGGCCCCCCTGGATGAAGAGGAAAGCCAGCCGGATCGAACGAGGGGTGAGTTTTTTTTTCACTTTTCTGTTACTGTAGGGGGGAAGTCAGAACCGATACTAGAAAAAAAATCGATACTAGTATCATCGAATGAAAAATCGCGACAATTGACAGAAACAATTTATTTTACACCCCTACTGGCAAGTGTTTCCCTTAGCAATGTACATCAAAGCGTTGTGTAAAAAGTACAGATCAGACACTTCCTGATGCTTGCTAATCATCTGATTGGCTGAGGCAGAGACACGAGTATTAAACCCTTGTTCTAATTCAACCTCTTCAGCTGGGAGGAAAACAATGTTGTGTTTCACTGGGTTAATGGCAGTGTTCTTAGCTGGAGAGATGATTGCTGCTGTGTGTTTTAGCCAAAGCTTCTGATGAGCCCACTTGCTACAGTGGAAGGATTGTGGGAGTTGTAGTCAGAAAGGATACTGCGAGTTTTACTTTAGGGCAAGAAAACCACTCCTGTTTTACTAAGACAGAGTCAGAGGAATATAAGTAACATGGCAGCAGCTGCTGATAAGTAACTCACAGGTCTGGGGGCACAATACTAACACAAATGTATATTTTACAACTCAGAAGAGGAAAACAATAAGGCAGAACACCAAAACCCTGACAAAAAGGGAGTTTACCTTTAAATGCAATGAATTAAACCGGGTTGTGGTTGTTGGGGGAGGTGAATGTGTGGTTTAGGGGTTTGTCTTTTGAGGAACAAATAGCCACAGCATTCTGTGCTACTTATGTGTTTAAAGGGTAATTCCACTTGCAAAAACATTTTTAAAAATCTAGTGTTGCCAATATGATGCGCTCAAGCTGCTGGGTTTATCTATTAATCTTTTACTTTTCTATGTCTTTGCAACTCCATGTTGTAAATGAAAACCGTTCTCCATACAACAATGTGTGTACTTTAGAAACATACAGCAAAGTGGTCTTCAGAAGCTTCCTCACTCTGGCTTGCTAAAAATCCGATTGGCCGAAGCAAAGTCGACAAATTAACCCCATCTGCATTATTTCAATCTCTTCAGATAGGGGAAATCCCCCATGTGTTCATGAAGGTAAATGGTTACTAGCAGCCAGGGCTGGCGCCAGCACAGGGCATACCTGGGCAATTGCCCGGGCTCCTGGCATCTTCAGGGGCCCACTCAGGCTCACACTTTTTATCATTTTACAGTGGACCCGAACCACCAAATCCCGGGTGTTGTGTGCAGACCTGCTCATGGCTGGCCTCAGCCACAGGGGATGATCAGCAACATTGGAGAAGGTGGCATGGAACAAAGGGCAGTTGATAGGAGCTCAGAAGGTGGCGAGAACCAGGTGACAACTGAGAGCAATGATAAAGTCTTTCGTGGCAGCGGAGCAAGCAGTAAAGGCTGAAGTGTGTTTCTGGCAGCAAAGAATGCAACAAGGACTGGGGGGTGATTGGTGGCTATAGGGAAGGCAACAAGGACTGGAGGATGATTGGTGGCTATAGGGAAGGCAACAAGAACTAGAGGATGATTGGTAGCTATAGGGATGGCAATAAGTACTGGAGGGTGATTGGTGGCTATAGGGAAGGCAATAAGGACTGGAGGATGATTGGTGGCTATAGGGAAGGCAATAAGGACTGGAGGGCGATTGGAGGTTATAGGGAAGGCAATAAGGACTGGAGGATGATTGGTGGCTATAGGGAAGGCAATAAGGACTGGAGGGCGATTGGTGGCTATAGGGAAGGCAACAAGGATTGGAGGACGATTGGTGGCTATAGGGAAGACAATAAGGATTGGAGGAACGATTGGTGGCTATAGGGAAGGCAATAAGGACTGGGGGGTGATTGGTGGCTATAGGGAAGGCAATAAGGACTGGAGGAACGATTGGTGGCTATAGGGAAGGCAATAAGGACTGGGGGGTGATTGGTGGCTATAGGGAAGGCAATAAGGACTGGAGGACGATTGGAGGTTATAGGGAAGGCAATAAGGACTGGAGGATGATTGGTGGCTATAGGGAAGGCAATAAGGACTGGAGGGCGATTGGTGGCTATAGGGAAGGCAACAAGGATTGGAGGACGATTGGTGGCTATAGGGAAGACAATAAGGTTTGGAGGACGATTGGTGGCCATAGGGAAGGCAATAAGGTTTGGAGGATGATTGGTGGCCATAGGGAAGGCAATAAGGATTGGAGGAACGATTGGTGGCTATAGGGAAGGCAATAAGGACTGGGGGGTGATTGGTGGCTATAGGGAAGGCAATAAGGACTGGAGGACGATTGGAGGTTATAGGGAAGGCAATAAGGACTGGAGGGTGATTGGAGGTTATAGGGAAGGCAATAAGGACTGGAGGGTGATTGGTGGCTATAGGGAAGGCAATAAGGACTGGAGGACGATTGGTGGCAATAGAGAAGGCAATAAGGACTGGAGGATGATTGGTGGCTATAGGGAAGGCAATAAGGACTGGAGGACGATTGGTGGCAATAGAGAAGGCAATAAGGACTGGAGGACGATTGGAGGTTATAGGGAAGGCAATAAGGACTGGAGGATGAGTGGTGGCTATAGGGAAGGCGATAAGGACTGGAGGGTGATTGGTGGCTATAGGGAAGGTGATAAGGACTGGAGGGCAATTGGTGGCTATAGGGAAGGCAATAAGGACTGGAGGGCAATTGGTGGCTATAGGGAAGGCAATAAGGACTGGAGGGTGATTGGTGGCTATAGGGAAGGCAATAAGAACTGGAGGGTGATTGGTGGCTATAGGGAAGGCAATAGGGACTGGAGGATTATTGTTGGCTATAGGGAAGGTGATAAGGACTGGAGGGCGATTGGTGGCTATAGGGAAGGCGATAAAGACTGGAGGGCGATCAGCAGCAGGAGATGACCCATTTGAGGAAGCTGAGCTGAAAGATGACATCATGTGACACATTACTTTAGGGCCCACTAAGACTCTCTTTCCCAAGGGCCCCCACAAACCTAGAGCCGGCCCTGCTAGCAGCATTCTCAGGATGAAAGGGTGATTGCTGCTGCTTTGTTTAGCCAAAGCTGCTAATAAACCCACTTGTTACAGTGGAGGGATTCTGGGATTTGTAGTGAGATAAGGATACTAAGAGCTTTACTGAAAGGCAAGAAAGTCACTCCTACTTTATTAAGACAGATCCACTGGAATATAAGAAACTTGGAAGCTGCGTGCTGAAATCTCAGGTCTGGGGGGCACAATCCTAACACACAGGTTTATTTTACATCCCAGAAGAGGAAAACAATAAGGCAGAACACCAAAAACCTGACAAAAAAGGTGTTTTCCTTTAAAGGAGCACTATCTCGAAATTGTGTAATATTAAAAATCCATATAAACACGTTGGCTAATGAGAGGAGGGGTCACTTATACACGTGAACTGAATTAAACACCCGGTATAGTAGGAACAAAATCCAAGGGTGACAGGTTTAGTCTATCAGGGGGGACAGAGCCTGTTACCCCTGATTTCCTTTTCCTTCCACTGAAGTTAAAGAAACAAGCCTGGCTGGATATTTCTTGGTGCCGGGTGTATAAGTGACCTCCCCCGCCATCCACCATATTTATATGGATTTTTATCATCGGGACATATTTTCGCGATAGTGCTCCTTTAAAGAGGAACATAGGACCTAAAATAAAAAGGGACGGATTCCTCCCCCTTATGGGCCCCTACTTACCTTTTGGATGTCCGTCTGCTTCAGGGCCCGATCCTCTGCACTCCGTCGGCTTAGCCACCTGTAAGTGACAGCGCGGCTTTAGCTGTGCTTTTCAAAGTCCTGTGCTGCTCAGTGAAGTCTCGCGAGATCTCAGGCAGCTCCATTGCATCTCATTTATGGGCACTGCACCGGCGCAAGATCGGGGGCCATGTGCAATGCCTGATGGGATGCAAGATGGCGCCGCCCGTCGGAAGGCCGTCCGGAATTCGAGGGACCCAGAAGATGGATCCCCTGGTGAGGTGAGTAAATAGTGCCCAAAGGTAAAATCGGAGGAGGAGGGCAGCAGATCGGGGAGGTTTTATTGAAGATATCTGTAAACACTTTTGGTATATCTGAGATAACAGATAATAGACATCCTTATATAAACCAATTTGTGCACATCACACATCATTTAAATTCTATATTCTAATTATAAAGTATAAAGGCTTATGTCATAAAAAACTAGACAGTACATCTTATCAATTTCATTAAATCTAACCCCTTCTCACACATTAACTAAAGTAAAAAAAAAACAAAACCCAAGCATAAATTATAACAAAGAAATTGTCATATAACACAACCTTATAATAATAAAAGGTTAGTATCAAAATTGGAAGGTAAGAAATGTTCTATCCACGGAGCCCAAACCTCTCAAAATCCCTCAAGGTTCCCAATAATAATTGCTGACAGTTTTTCCATGGCCATAATATTATTAACTCACTAAAACTGGGGGAGGTTTTTAACCTCCTCCGATGTTCCTCTTTAAAATGCTTACAAAATGATGGTAGGGGGACATTGGTGTATTTACTGCTGCTGGAGGCTTCTGATTCACTTCCTTAATTGCGCTCTCACCCTGCACGACACGAGTTCCATATATACAGACTGCTAGTCACAGAACACAAATATAAAATATATCTTCTTGCATCTCAAGCGGGAACAGGAAATGCAGAAGGCGTCTCACCTCTATGCATCTGATATGATGTGTTACAATGCAGAAACGTAAGACGTTCTCTGTCTTATTATAAATATACTTGTGGTATACGAGGAGCAGCGCTAGTCACGCCTGTCACCAGAAACACTTGAACATGATGCAACAATGTATGTAGCCTTCTCAGTAATGACAAATGTTACAGAAATAAAGATTAGGGGGTTTATTCAAGAAGGGATAGTGGCAGGTAGTGCCTGGTCGCGGCAGGCAGCGTCTGCTGAACGCCGGACGCTGTACGCAAAACCACATTTAAGAAGGTGATTCTGGTGAGCGAGTCTAACAGCGCCATGTATCGTCCGTTGTATTACTACAGGCAGCTCAGTGTATAGCGACGGAGCTCTAGCTTCCAGAGAGCCAGGTATTACCTGTCGCTCTCCCATACATTTCAATGGCTGTTCCTTTTCTTCTGTTTAAACAGGGTTTTTTATTTATTTTTTTCTCTCAAATAATTGTGTGGCCTCTCCTGGCCTAGAAAAAGTCATTTTTGAAAACTTTTTTGATTTTTTTGTTTGTTTTTTAAGCAGAATTATCATTACAGGTCTGGCATTAAAGTGTTAATGTCACAGTGTTATAACAATGTAATTCCATGTGTTTTCGCTTTGTTACTGGTGGATATGTGTTCAAAAACAGACTTTAATCACACAGCGTCTGGCGCTCTATGCTACAGCGCTCAGATCCGGAGCGCCTACGCTGTGTGTGTCTGTTTTTTTGTTGATGTGATTCGCTGAGAGTCGGTCACAATGAGCTGGCGCTACCTTTCACTCCTTGCAGCGCTGTACTGGTGTTAGAGCGTCCAACATACATCTCATTCATCAGTGCCGGCCAGGTTACTACGGCGACTGAGGCGCTCTATTACAGCGCCCGATGCCCATACACGAGCGTCTACTGGCGGTCTCATCTGCCGATACCTGATGCTAGTAATGACTCAAGCTCCACGTCTGATAAATCTATTCTGTCTAAATTCTATATATTCTGCTGTATAGGTTTGCCTGGGATTATTTAAAGAGCAGAAGCGCAGTATCTTTTACTTTTACACCTGCTCGTTCGATCGATGAAAATGTTAGAAGGAGAGCAAAATGGGGGGCATGTGGAAATGAGGTGAAAAGGAATGGAGAATGTAGAATGATGTGTTTGGTCATGTAAAATAAAGAAAGCGCAAAAGAGAGAGGATGAGACAATGGGATTGATTCAGAGCCTGGTGAGAAAAAAACTCGCTTCTTTTTAGTAGAGAAAACTTCAATTTACTTAATTCACTAAGAGTTGAAAAAAATTCTCATGGTAGTAAAAAAATTAAATTCATGATAAAAATGCCTGAGAATGTCACTTGGGAGGCTGATTTAAGACTAGCGCCACGTATTGCCATATGAGTCTGTGTAGCGGCACTTAGAGCAACCACTAGTAGACGCTGCAAGTAGGTGTCGGGTGCTATAACCTAGCTTAGAGGCTGGGCAAGTGGCGCTGTACTATCCTGCCCAGCAGCGATGAATGTGCTGCTGGTGTAAGCAGGCACAAGTGACGTTAAGGGGGTTATTTTAGAAACACTAACGCCAGGTAATACCACGTAGCGCTGGGTGAACGCTGGGCACAGTATGTGAAAGCGCCATGTAGCGTCACATGTATCACTAGCGGTGGCTCAGTGTAAAGCGCCAGCTCTAGGTTCAGCAGCGCCATGTAGTACCAGTCGCTCAGTATCGCTCTCCCATACATTTCAATGGTGTTTTATCTGGTTGTGTATAAATAACGTTTTCCTAAAGTAATGTTCTAAATTTATGTCTCAAATCATTGTGTGGCGTCTCCTGCCCGGCAAAACACTTTTATTGTGATTTCTTTATATTTTTATGCAGAATTGTATGTGCAGGTCTATCTTTGCAGTCTCATCGTCACAGTGTTATAACAATGTCATTCCATATGTTTTCGCTCTGGTGCTGGTGGATATGTGTTGAGAAACAGACTTTTATCACATAGCTTCTGGCGCTCGACTCTAGAGCGCTGACGCTGGATGTGTGTACTTATTTCTTAAATATGGGCTTCAGCACCGAGTGCTTAACTGCCACTTAACGAGCCACTTAAACCGGACCTTCAGCGTGATTTAATGAAAAGCCCAAACTCTTAAAAAACTGTTCCCCAGCATCTAGAATTAAGTTTTTAGTCACTAACTTATTATTCTTTCCCCCACTGGGCTGCAACTCTGTTCAGAAATTTAGGATCAGAAGCATCACACTTACTGAGTAGAGGAGAGTGGGATAAGGTACAGGGGGGCAGGTTATAGCTGTGCTTTGCTCAGACAGAGCAGAGCTGGGGTCAGGTAAAGGTCAGCAGTCCCAGAATGCAGAGCAGCACAGTCAGGAGGCACTTCCTGTTTGCAGGCTGCCTGATAAGATGGCGGCTTCCGTAAGCCGCCATCTTGGATGTTTAAAGGCTCATAACATGCAGTAGATGCAGGTAGGATGATTTTTAATGTGGCCAATCTGTATGTACAGGGTGTGGGAAACATATAAGATAGACTCTTATTCAGAGTGAAGGACCGCTTTAACTGGCGCTACCTCTCGCTCGCTGCAGTTTTGTCCTGTTGTTAGATGTAGCGTCATCTTGGGCGCTTAGACCTCGGAACACCACCTAGCGTTCTCTATTGACTCTGCAGTGAATCAAGGAGAGCCCTTCCACAGCGCCCCCTACAGACATCACATTTATCAATGCTGGACAGGATAGTACAGTGTCACTTGTTCGGCCACTACGCTAGGTTATAGCGCCAGACACTCGCTTGCAGCGTCTACTAGTGGTCGCTTTAAGCGCCGCTTACATAGGTGCTCACATGGCAATACGTGGCCATAGTCTTAAATTAGCCTCTAATGCATCTATGGTGGGAATGTGTAGATACTAAAGTGCTATGGCGTGCCACCAAAGAGATTATAGGAGACCTGATTAGAGAGAAGATACAGCTAACCCCAACATGGAGTCTGCTGAATCCTTACCAAGTAACTTGACAGCACATAAAGGACGACTGGGCTCATTACTGACATGGGCAACAACGAAGATAAACATTTCGAGATGGGCCAATCCCACACCACCGGATAAAAAATTATGGAATAGAACCCTAATAACGCAACGCAACGAGATTGCTCTATCTACATGTCCTAAGTATGCCGAACTGTTAGGTCAATACTTAAATCGGACCAACACCTGTTTTTACTTTACCGCTGTTTGGTGATCGCAAGAAGCGTATATATATATTCAGAAACAAATGAAACATCATTGAAATGTATGGGAGAGCGACACTGAGTGACAGGAACTACTGCTGAACATAGAGCGCTGGGGCTTTACACTGTGCCGCCTCTAGTGATACATGTGACGCTACATGATGCTATTAGATGCGCTCACCAGATTGACTTTCTTAAATGTGGTTTTCACATACAGCGCCGGCGTTCACCTGACACTGTGTGGCACTACCTTACAGTTCCTTAAATAACCCCCTTAGTTTGCATGTCCCGCTGACATCATTATGACGTCGGGAATTTGAAACTGTTGTTCCAAGTTTGGCTACTCATTCTGTCCATCTGTGGATATCTGTTTGGCAGTCTTTCCCGGAAGAAGAGACCATTATACCCCGAAACGTTGGGTATTACGGACTGCATAACATTACTCTTTTGTTACTGTATGACTCTATATAATACAGTCTTTCTGCATATTTCACATGGTGTGCCATTGTTACTGATTTATACATGTTGAAAGCAGCACCCCTGCGGACCTGGCACCCTCACTAGAAAAAGAAAGAGAAGGCACGCAGGGAAGAGAGAGAGAGAGAGGGATGGATAGAGCATAAAGAGCATAGAGCAGAAAAGAGAAGGAAGAAGAAGAAGCAAATGCGAAAAAAATTTACTGAGGTCAGGTGAGAGAGAGACAGGAAAAAGTGGAAAAGGTAGAAGAGAGAAAAGGAGGAAAGGAAAAAATAGAGTAAGCCGTAGACAAGACGAAAAGAGAGATGAAAGGGAGAAAACGAGAGAGTAAGAGGAAAAGAGAGAAACAGCAGAGGGAATTTAGAAAAGAGCAGGAAAGAATGAGGAAATGAAAGCAAGTTCAAGGAAATGTTAGAAGGAGAGCAAAACGGAAGGAATGTGGAAATGAGATGAAAAGGAATGGCGAACATAGAATGATATGTTTGGGAAAAAGATCAAAGAGAAAATTCCGGAGAAAGAGAGAGAATGAGACAATGGGGTTGATTAAGAGCCTGGTGAGAAACTCACTTCTTTTTGAGGAGAGAAAACTTTCTTTCACTTAATTGGCCTTAAAGTGGACCAACACCCAGGATTTTGACTATCCTGGGTCTTGGTCCACTTCCCTTGGTCCAACCCCCCTGATCGCTCGTAAAAACGCACCTCACCCCGATCCTATGGCGCATGCACGGCCACTCGTCCAATCAGCACGCGGAGCCGCTGTAGTATGTGCGTCCAAGCGACGTACAACCACAGCGGCTCGGAGAACGCTGGCGGCCGCATCTTGCGCTTCCCTCTAACAGGGAGCGCGCCCGAGCCGGCCATTTACGAATGGCTGGCGTTGGCACACGCCCTGCTAGAGAGAAGCGCAAGATGCGACCGCGGCCCACGCCTGCGCCGTTGGATCGGGATCAAGGTAAGGTTTCTGGGCGTCCTGGGGGGGTTTCACACAGTGGGGCATCCCGATTTTGGATGCCCCGCGGGGAGGGATCGGATGATTCCCGGGCAGATCCGGGAGGGTGTTGGTCCACTTTAATTCACTAAGAGTTGAAAAAAATTCCCATGGTAGTAAAACAATTCAATTCATGAGAAAAAACACAGAGAATGTTTTTTTTTTTGAATCACCAGATAGAAATACAATGAAAGTCAGTGGCACTTTTTTGCTCCTGAGAAAAATATTGAACATTTTACTCTGTAGTAAAAAGCTGCCATTGACTTTCATTGTCCTATCTGGTGATTCACTAAACATGACGCTCTCAGGATTTTTTCTCATGAATTGAATATTTTACTACCATGAGAATTTTTTTTTTAACTCTTAGTTAATGAAGTCCATTGTCTTTCGGGTGTAAATTTTCACCTGGTTCTGAATCAGCCAGGTGAAAGGTAGACAATGAAAGTCAATGGCAATTTTCTTACCTAAAAAAGAAGTGAGAATTATCATCTGGCTCTGAATTGGCCTTGATTCACTAAGAGTTGAAAAATAATTTCACAGTAGTAAAAAATTCAATTTATGAGAAAAAAGCCTGAGAATGTCACTGTTAGTGAATCACCAAATCACCAAATAAGTCAATGGCACTTTTTTTACTCCTGAGAAAAATATTTAACTTTTTACTCCTTTTTTAATCTGTAGTAAAAAGTGCCATTGACTTCCATTGTCTTCCTATTTGGTGATTCAGTAAATTCCAATGCTTTTTTTGCATGAATTGAATCTTTTACTACCTTGTGAATCAAGGCCCCTGCCGCATATAAATTTTCACCTGACTCTGAACCAGCCCCAAGGTAGACAAAGAAAGTCAATGGCAATTTTCTCTCCTAAAAAAGGAGTGCATTTTCTCACTTGGCTCTGAATTTACCCCATTGTGCAAAAAAATTGAATGTAAAAAAAAAAGCTTTTTAAGGCAGACTTCTTGTAAAAAGACATTTTATGCCGTTTGGAAAAGGCTAGTTATATGGTCGTTTTTTAATTAATTTTTGGTTAAAGTGGACCAGAATACTGAATTCCCCCCCCACCCCCAGGGATGCCACTGGGGCACCGCTGTAGGATCACCAGATTGAGGTGCATCGAGGGCTTTCACAAAGTAGATCATGGCAAATCAGGATGACCCGAACCTGGTGCTAGTATCTTTTAGACTCCTATGCCTATAGTGACCAAATCCAGCGCGTGCCTTTTAGCCCAAGTCATTATCAGTTAATATATTTGTATTATTTTCTTTCCTTAAGCCACCAGACATTTCCACTGAAATACAGATACATATGGGTGGGGGTATGAAAGGGCTCTTCCTTTCCTGCAGACACCTGTAGCACAATACTCAATGCAGAATGGAACATTACCAAGGGCGTAACTATAGAGAGGGTGCAACTGCACCGGGGCCATTGTTGCACCCCCACCATATTGTTTCAGTCTTTGTCTAGCTGCATCTGATTGAGTTAAAAGACAGATAAGAGTTTACTGTATGAGCCTTAAAAGACCCCCATTTAATGTTCACCTTAGGGACCCATCGCATTTAGTTAGACCTTTGCACATAACATAGGAAGGACCCCGGCTTCCCAGAACTGGCTGTTGAAGCGCGTTTCTGCATTTCCTGCTTAGGTCATGTACTTCTACTTGTACTTTTGCTCATATCTCAAAATAGCTTACAGTAATGTTGCTGATGCAAATTCATCTACATTCATACATACTAGGGGTATACAACCTAAGTTTAATTGTAAATCTATCACACTCCACACATTAAAATAGTAGCTTACCTTGTTCCTATTTAGATGCGTTTTTAGTGTCCTTCTAGTTCCTCTTTGACAAGCTGACTGAAGAAGTTTAATCAGTGGTCTCGCAGTGGCATTACAATTCCCTATGTCTCCTCCCTTCAGTTCTTCCGGTTGCAATGGATTATCAGTTTTCTCCTGTTATATTACAGATCTTTCTATCTTTCTTTTGTCTTCATCCTTTATTTTACGTATCTGAATATTGTGTACCTGCCCTTTTTATTTCGGAAATATCCTCAGCTGCATGTTGCACGTTTACCCACATGTCTGTACTTCCTGTGTGGTCTTTGTCTTTTTTCACCTTTCCCCACAGCCTTCCTTTCCTCGACTTGTGATCAGTGTCACAATTTGAAGTTTTTTCTTCTAGTTGGCCATTTTTTTCTCAAACTTAATTGTCTTCAAGATCTGCCAGACTTTTGTTGACCCCATACAGTCCACATTTCCCCCTAAAAGTTGTTTCTGGCATTTATTATTGTTCTGTTTACCTCATTTCTTGCTGTGTGCTAAAATGCTAATCTACGGCTAAGTTTTTCTTCCTCCTTTAGTTTCCTCTGTGAATGATACTTCTCCCTTATCATGACATTGTAGTTTCTCTGAAATAGTCTCTTATTGTCTGCACACACTAACTAACAGACCCTACCGCTTGTGTGCCAGATACATTCTGGTATTTACTCATGAAACGTAGGGACACTGGAGACACCCCCAAAGGAACACCCAATAGAGAAAGGTCGCACTCCAGAAATATTGTCAAAAATTCTGAATACATTTATTTAGCAATAAATAACAACATATAACATTAAAAAGACTTACTTAAAAAACACAAAAGATAAAAAGCCGTGGGGACTCCACCCAAAAATGCTCTAATAGGCCTTCAATTAAACCACTGACCCCGTCAGAGAGCACAAAAAAAAAACACAAGAAATATAAAGGTGTATATATTATACATATATTGTTGTATAATACACAAAATTGTACAAAGTCGAAAGCCCAATATCAAAAAGTGCACGTGCTAACGATCCAACGATATACAAAGAAAAATGCCAATTATAAAGTGACCAGTGCAAGAAAGTGAGCAAAGCTCAATGGAGGGTCATCAATAAATGATAAGTATCTACATCACCATGAATCTTGAAGAGCCATGGGTCCCCCAGCAGCACCAGCCTACTGATGCGTTAATGTTATATGTTGTTATTTATTGCTAAATGAATTTATTCAGAATTTTTGAAAATATTTTTGGAGTGCGGCCTTTCTCCATTGGGGGTTCTTTTCTTTTTTTGTCCACCTTCAAAGTGACCTATAATCTGTATAATTCCATTTAAAAACAAACTGAAATTATTTAGCGTGTAAAAAATAACAGAAATCAAGTGTGAACACCTTCTTATAATGCTAGAGGACAAGGCAACAATTCACATACATTTACAACGGGGAGGCTGATTTAAGACTAGCGCCATGTATCGGCATATGAGCATCTGTGTAGTGGCGCTTAGAGCGACCGCTAGTAGACGCTGCAAGTGGGTACCGGGTGCTGTGACCTAGCTTAGCAGGCGGACAAGTGGCGCTGTACTATCCTGTCCAGCAGTGATAAATGTGATGTCTGTAGGGGGCGCTGTAGAAGTGCTCTCCCTGATTCACTGCAGAGTCAATGGAGAACGCTAGGTGGTGTCCCGAACTTAAAGCGCCCAAGGCGACGCTACATATAACAATAGGACAATGCTGCAGTGAACATGGCGCTATTAGAGGCCCTCACCAGATTGACTTTCATATATATGGTTTTCACATACTGTGCCGGCGTTCACCCGGCGCTACGTGGCACTACCTGGTGTTAGCGTTTCTTAAATAACCCCCATAGTCTCTTATGCATGCGCTTTGTACCAGGCTCTTGAGGGCTGTTTGTCGCACCAGCTGTGGCACCCCCACACCGAGCCTGGCTCCCATCTTTTCTAATGGAAAACTAAATGGCAAAATCCAGACTGCTGGCTGACTCCCCATACATGGCCTGACTGGTGGTGTTGTATTGAGCATTAACCCCGTCTTGCCTTCCAGCTCCTGAGTTCCAGTTTATCCTGTTCAGCCAGCTCAAACCCCATCTTGCCTTCCAGCTCCTGAATTCCAGTTCACCTCACCAGAATTTGCAATTCATTATCCCCTGACACTCTGGCCTTCTCTTCTTCTGAATTTTCCCTGTAACCACTACCAGGGGAAGCTTTAGGCGGTACTGCTTGCAGTAGTCTGTGTCTATATTGGCTGATCCACAACAAGAGATGTGACATCTTCGTATGCGCAGGCACAGTTCTTACAGCTTTCACTGCCATTTTGTTATATTGCAAAAAACCTAGCCAGTACTGTATCATTATCCATGCTTTAGTTTTTCATATCTCATTCAGGTAAATGCCATATATTAACTGCAAGATTGAAATATTGAAATATTGTTTCATTTGTAAATGTTCATTTGGATAAAAAAACACAATTCTGTGATTACTCACCTGTAGAATTGGTATTATGAGTATACAGTACGTCCTGCTCCAAATCTAATACTTACAGTTGGGATATACTCCGCCAGATGGCGCTAGACTGCAGAGACATCGAAAATAGGCTCCTCCCGGCCCCTCAAATACCCGGGAACCTCCCACTAATCCCCAGCATTGAAAATCAGTTAATGAGAAGCCGGGAGAAATAAACAATCCAAACAATCAACTATAACAAGGGTAACAATCACCATACAGGGGATCCAAGATAATGCAACCAAGGGTGGGTTGGAGCAGGACGTACTGTATACTCATAATACCAATTCTACAGGTGAGTAATCACAGAATTTTATTATTCTTAGTATACAGTATGTCCTGCTCCAAATCTAATACTTACAGTTGGGACATCCAATGGCAGTGTCCATAATTAGGGTGGGACCCCCAAGAAAAATCAGCAGCAGACAGTTTAAACCACTGCCGCCTGCAGAACCCTTCGGCCAAAAGCAGCATCAGCTGAGGCCCTAACATCAACCTTGTAAAACTTTGAAAAGGTATGAACAGAAGACCAAGTAGCAGCCTTGCAAACTTGTTCAACAGAAGCCTGGTGCTGAAAAGCCCAAGAGGCACCAATAGCACGAGTGGAATGAGCAGTAAGGCGGAAGGGAGGATTCTTCCCCTTAGCAGAGTAGGCCTGAATCACAGCCTGACGAATCCACTTGCTGATAGTAGACTTGGCAGGAGCCAAGCCCTTCCTAGGACCAGAAGGGACCACAAAAAGAGCATCAGTTTTCCTGAAAGGTGTAGTAGCCACCAGATAGTACTTCAGACACCTAACCACATCCAAAGAGTGCCAAACTCTCTCCTTAGCATTGCTAGGATTAGGGCACAAAGAAGGAAGAACAATATCCTGATTCAAATGAAAGGCAGACACTACCTTAGGCAGAAAGTCAGGTTTGAAACTAAACACCACCTTGTCCTGGTGTCTCTCATAGTAGGGGGGCTGAATGGACAGTGCCGCCAACTCAGACACACGCCTGACAGAAGTAATAGCCACCAGAAACACAACCTTGAGCGTAAGAATGGCCAAGGCAGCATCCTGCACAGGTTCAAAGGGAGCACCCTGCAAGGCTGACAGAACCAAGTTCAGATCCCAAACAGGCACCATAGGTTTACGTGGGGGACGCACATGAGTGACCCCCTGGAAAAAAGTCCTGATCAGAGGGTGCTGAGCAAAGGACTTCTGGAAGAAAATAGCCAGGGCAGAAACCTGACCCTTCAGAGTACTGAGTTGGAGCCCCATCTCCAACCCATGCTGCAGGAACTCCAGAATCCTGGGAATAGAGAACACAAGACAGGGAAGAGACTTAGACTCACACCAGTCAATGTAGGCACGCCAAACCCTGTAATAAATGGAAGAGGAAGACTTCTTCCTAGCTTTAATCAAAGTATCCACAACCGAGGAGGACAGCCCCTTCTCCATCAAGATGGAGGTTTCAGCAGCCAAGTCGTCAAAGCCAGTGTTTGTAAATTGGGATGGCGTAGTGAGCAGATCTGGCACCAAGGGCAGAGCGTACTGATCTACTACCAGCTGTACCACACTCTTCTTGGCCACCGGGGGGGAGGGCCACCAGAATTGCTGGCACCCCTTCCAGAGCAATCTTGCGCAGAACCCTGCCCAGCAGTGGAATTGGAGGGAATACATACAGGAACTGAAAGTCCTTCCATGACATTGCTAGCGCATCCGAGGTCAGGGCCATAGGATCCCTGGACAGAGAGACAAAAGCTGGGAGCTTGTGATTGTGGCGGGATGCAAACAGATCCACATCTGGTTGGCCCCAACGGTGACACAGAGATTGGTCCCTATGCAGCAGGGTGTTTTATTCTTCCTGGTGAGAGGTCCGCCTGCTCAGAGAGTCCGCCAGGCGATTTTCCACCCCCGGGATGTACACAGCTGAAATGCGGGGCACATTGGCCTCCGCCCAATTCAGGATCAGAGATGCTTCCTGGAGGGCCCCCTTGCTCCGGGGCCCTCCCTGATGATTGATGTAGGCAACTGCCGTCTGGTTGTCCGAGCGCACCTGAGCAGGCAGGCCCCGAAGATGAGTAGTCAAGCGAGCCAGAACTAACCTGATCGCCCGCAGCTCCAAGACATTGATAGGTGTGTGGGCCTCCTGAGGGCCCCACCTCCCCTGGAACCGCAGGGACTTCCAGAAACCCCCCAACCTGACAGACTGGCATCCGTGGTGACCGTCTCCCAGGAAGGGGCAAGAAAGGATCTGCCCCCCAACAGGTTCCTTGAGTCCATCCACCACAAGAAGGACCTCCTGACCAGGGGGGAGAGCACACAGACCCTGTCCAGGGACGCAGAGTCCTTGTCCCATACTGACAATAGGTGAAGTTGCAGAGGCCTCAAGTGGAACTGAGCATAAGGGACCGCTTCGAAGCATGCCACCATCAGGCCCTCCAGATGCATCCCCTGCCTGATGGAGGGATGGGGACAAGCTAGGAGGGACTGAGTCTGTGCAATCAGACTGTCCACCTTCTGCTGAGGAAGGACGATCCTTGCCTGAACTGTATCCAAATTCATTCCTAGGAATGGAGTTACCAAGGAAGGGGACAGTGAGGACTTGGGGTGGTTGATCACCCATCCAAATGACTCCAGAGTGGACACCACCAGCTGAGTATCCAACCCTGCCTGGTGTAGAGACTGGGAGGTGATGAGGATGTCGTCCAGATAGGGAAGCACTCAAACGCCCGGACATCTGAGCAGAGACATCACGCCCACCAGCACCTTGGTGAACACCCTGGGAGCTGAAGTGAGGCCAAAGGGCAAGGCCACAAATTGGTAGTGTTGATCCATCAGAGCAAACCTGAGGAACCCTTGATGACCTGGGAAAACAGGAATATGAAGGTAAGCATCTTTGATGTCCACAGAAGTCATGAAATCCCCTTGCCGCAGGGAACTGATGGCAGAGCACAGAGTCTCCATGTGAAAGCTTCTGCCCCTGACAAACTTGTTGAGGATCTTTAAGTTCAGGATGGGCCTGACAGAACCATCCTTATTCTAAGCATACAGCACGTCCTGCTCCATCTATAATACTTACGCATGGGTAATCCTCCGCCTGAGGGCGCTGTTCACTGCAGACATGTAAAAAACAGGCTCCTCCCGGCCCTACATATACCGAGGGACCTCCCACAAATCCCCAGATTTCTCTGCAGTGCTGACTGCGAAGACATGAAGTATCATGCTCTCGCAGGCGAGCGAGGCTATTCAGCCCGCGGCCCTGTGGGATTATTTCCACCCGTCCTCTTTGTGAAGAATATGCCTCCCAGCCTGGGCTGCGTTGGTCGGGTGAAGGTAGGCAGCACCTTGTGTGCTTATGGAGCCATGCTCCACCGCAATCCCCCACCATAGGGTAGGCGGTTAGGCTGATGGTGAGCCTCTAGTGGATGCCCCCCCCCCCGCATTATTGCCCCGTACCCCGTGTAGTGGTGGACCCTGTGTAAGGGGTAGTGTGCCATAAAGGATGGCTCTGTTTAGTTGGTCCTAGTCATTATATATATATATTTATATATCTGTACGCCATGAGGTGGGGGTGTTCCACCTTACGCCGGGTTTCGGTCCAGGCGGTGTTTTATGCTCCTTTATTCTAGACCTTTTCTGCCTCTGGGCTATTGCCTTGATTATTCTGAGCTAAGGGGATCTGCATCCCTCAACAGGTGTTGGAGATTTTCCTGGACTGTCTCTTGTCCCTGAGAGGGACTTATGCCCTTTGGGGCTCGCAAGTGTCTCCATCCTTAAGTGCCGGATCTTGACTGCTTCCATGGGTATAGTTTCCCTTTGGATTGGTCTTACTCGGTTGGTTTTGTCCTTCTGATCCTAAAGTAAATGTTTCGGCTCGGCTGGGGTTAGTTCTAAGGTTGCCGTGGCTACTTTTTTGTAGTAGCATGGTCAGGCTGTTACTCTGGCCTATTCTTTTAGGGGAAGAATCTTCTTCTGTCTTTTTTGTTCTGTTTCTACTTGTGCTTGGCTTGGGCCTTTCAGCACTAGGTTTCTGTTGAGCAAGCTTACTAGTTCGCTGCTTGTGTTCAGTTCATCCTTTGCAAAGGTTTTCATAAGGTTGACGTTAGAGCATTTGCTCATGTTGCTCTTGGTAGCAAGGTTGCAGGTGACAGCACTTTTACTGTTTGCTGTGCCTTTTTTGATGGGGATCCCACCCTATTTATGGACACTGCTATTGGATGCCCCATGCGTAAGTATTATAGATGGAGCAGGACGTGCTGTATGCTTAGAATAATACAATTCTGTGAAATACTCACCTGTAGAATTGGTATTATATGCATACAGCACGTCCTGCTCCAACCCACCCTGGTTTCACTTTGTTCTGGATCCCCTGTATGGTGATTGTTATCAATTATATTTTTGCCAGTTTCTGGGTGGTTGGTTTCTCCCGGCTTCTCCTTCTCACTGCTTTTCAATGCTGGGGATTTGTGGGAGGTCCCTCGGTATATGTAGGGCCGGGAGGAGCCTGTTTTTTACATGTCTGCAGTGAACAGCGCCCTCAGGCGGAGGATTACCCATGCGTAAGTATTATAGATGGAGCAGGACGTGCTGTATGCATATAATACCAATTCTACAGGTGAGTATTTCACAGAATTGTATTTTTGGGTACTGTGAATAGGTTGGAATAAAAGCCCTTGCCTTTTTTCTCTTAAAGGGACCTGGCAGATGACCCCCAGCTCCAGGAGGCCTTGCACTGCTTGCACAGCTCCTGAGGAATCCGGGATCTGATGAATCTTGAAGGGGGATCGGCAGCAAACTCCAACTTGTAACCGGAGGACACTACCTCCTGAATCCACCGGTGTGAGACATGAAGCCTCCAGATGGGTGAGGGCGCACCATCATGTCTGAGGGGGCTTGGGAGAGGATTTAGCTTTGGGACCCCAGGAGGAGCCAGGACGTCCACGTCCTCTGCCTCTACCCCAGAAATCTCCCTGGGCCCCAGGGAAAGAAACCCCCCTTCCCTGTCTTGCACCACGGTAAGGGGAGGAGAAGGAACCCTGACCCCGAAAGGGCCGAGATTGCCGCCTGCGCTGGGGTAACCTGCCTCCCTTAGCAAAAAGGTCCAGGCGGTCCCCAAACAGGCGCAGTCCTTTAAAGGGAAAACCAGTGAGGGCCTTCTTGGCAGCGTTGTCAGCAGCCCACTGGCGCAGCCAAACCGAGCGGCGTATAGCCACCACAAGGGCAGAAGTTCTGGCACACATTCTGATGGTGTCATCCAATGCTGAGAGGACAAATTTTACAAAAACATCACAACTGGAGAGTGCATCTCACAAGGCAAATCATCAGGGGCACTATCAAGCATATTTCTGATAAGGGTCCTAGTGGCCACAGCAGTAATGGCAGAGGCACAGACCGGGCGCAGCGCCGTCCCCGCACATGCAAAGAGGTGGGATGCCAGCTGATCAATATGCCGGTCTTAAGCATCCCGCAGGGTAGTAGAATCAGGGGAATGCATGACAGAGGGGTTAGATAGCCCTAGGATCGGGGCATCCACCTCGGGGGGGGGGGGGGGATGACCAACATTTAACCACCTCAGCAGGAAAGGGATACTTCCTATCCCAACTCTTTGGAATCCCGGGAAGTTTACTGGGGTGCTCCCATTCCTTGAGCACAAGGTTATGGAAATGTGCCTGCTCTGGAAATTCCAAACGTGATTTTGCTGTATGGAAAAGCTCCCCTCTTTGCCTGGGAGCCTCAACAGGGAGAGAGATAGACAGAACCTCAAAAATCTGGGTCCATAATCTGTCAGTGTCATCCGGGGTCCAGGGGTCAGAGCCAGAATCGTCATGACCCCTTGGCCTCTCATCAGATGAGCCTGAATCAGAGAAGAGCTCCCCTTAAAGCAGCCAATGATGGCGCACCAGCGCCTGAGGAAATGCCGCCGCCAAACGCGGAACGAAGTCAGGGCACAGCGCACAGCACACAGATTCCAAAACTCCTCAGTTCCCATAGGGAAAACAGTAACATTAGGCGTCAAGTGCCACTTCTTACCAGGGGCCTTACGCGCTAAGGACTTAGCAATAATCTGTTCAACAGTAGCCAGTCTAGAAGACATCAGGCTGAGAATCCCCACTAGTATGCAACTCAGTAGGAGTGAGGTTTAAGCTTGGTGGAGTAGGCAAAGTGAAACGAGGTGCAGCCACTGGCAGGCCAGATTGCAATGCAAGCACCTGCTCAGCACAGGGTACACAGACCCGCGCCTTGTCAGCTTCAGCATGAGGCTGCCCACACGCTACACACAGCCGGTCTTGTCCTCAAGGGACCCCGGTCACATTATCCTTGGATGCCTCCATATGGTGATTATAACGGCGCTATACGCCGATAGGGAATAACGCTATGTAGCAACCCTGGATGCCCCAATAACCCGCTAGGAAAGTGGGAGTATAATTTTTACAAGGCCTACAAGTAATATACTAAAACAGGGCCGGGAGAAGCCAAGAAGGGTTCGTCCCGCCTGAAAGACATAAGCAAACAAGACCTTAAGTACATCGTAACAAAGGTGAAGGAGATAAAGCCGCCCGCGAGGGCATTTACGGACCGCGGGAGGTAAGAGTCCGCCGCGCATAGGCCAACCAAGCAGGGCGGCGGCGGTAAACCTCAAGGGGGGGCCAGTAACAGCGATGACGCGGAACGTGGCAAAGACGGGCCCCGCCCCCCCCAAAGAGCGCGAAGTCAGAAACGGCAAGCAGCCAATGATGGCGCACCAGCGCATGAGGAAATGCCGCCGCCAAGCGCGGAACGAAGTCAGGGTGCGGCGGCAAATTTAAAGAAGCAGTAAAGACAAGTCAGCGCGGCGGCTGACACAAGAATAAAAGGCATGTGAAAAGAGAGTGTCAAACACAGAATGCATAACATACATATCTATACACATACACCCCCCCCTCTTTTCCCCCGAAGACTACAAGGAGGATGAGGGAGGACGGAGGCCACTTAAATAGGGCCCACCGATAGGCAGGGGCAATAGTGCGGGAGGGGCATCCCATATAGGCTCACCATAAGCCTGAACCGCCTACCCTTTGGTAGGGAATTGCGGTGGAGCAGCGCTCCTAAGCACTTAACAGCGTTGCTGCCTACCCTCACCCGACCAGCGCAGACAAGGCTGGGAGGCATAATACTAGAGGAATGGGTGGGAATAGTCCTACAGGGCCGCAAGTTAATAACCCCGCTCACCTGCGAGTAGAGAGCCAATTTCTCGCCCTTCGCAGCCAGACTGCAGAGAAATTCTGGGGATTTGTGGGAGGTCCCCGGGTATTTGAGGGGCCGGGAGGAGCCTATTTTCGATGTCTCTGCAGTCCAGCGCCATCTGGCGGAGTATATTCCAACTGTAAGTATTAGATTTGGAGGATGAGGGAGGACGGCGGCCGCTTAAGTAGGGCCCACCGATAGGCAGGGGCAATAGTGCGGGAGGGGCATCCCATATAGGCTCACCATAAGCCTGAACCGCCTACCCTTTGGTAGGGAATTGCGGTGGAGCAGCGCTCCTAAGCACTTAACAGCGGTGCTGCCTACCCTCAACCGACCAGCGCAGACAAGGCTGGGAGGCATAATACTAGAGGAACGGGTGGGAATAGTCCTACAGGGCCGCAAGTTAATAACCCCGCTCACCTGCGAGTAGAGAGCCAATTTCTCGCCCTTCGCAGCCAGACTGCAGAGAAATTCTGGGGATTTGTGGGAGGCCCCCGGGTATTTGAGGGGCCGGGAGGAGCCTATTTTCGATGTCTCTGCAGTCCAGCGCCATCTGGCGGAGTACATTCCAACTGTAAGTATTAGATTTGGAGCAGGACGTACTGTATACTAAGAATATGCAATTTTCTTTATTGAATGGCACGGCCCGCTTCGGTATTTATTACAGTTGGGTTATTCCGCCATTAGGTGGCGCAGTGGTACTGCAGAAAGCTGTGGCTTGTCCCGGCTCCCTATAAAAATGGGATTAACCAACAAGTTCCCAGAGTTTCCTCTGCAGTGACACTGCGAAGTTAGAAGAAGGCTCTCTCTCTTGCGCAGGTGAGCGGGGCAACCAAGCCTGCGTCCCTGCATGTCTATTTCCATCTGTTTCTGGACCCTCACTGCCTTCCAGCCTCGGCTGACAGATCGGGTGAAGGTAGAAGAGCACTAGGGTCAAGTGCTCCTGGAGCGCAGCTCCAAGTCGCAGACCCTGTACCACAAAGGGTAGCCGGCCATAGGCTTTATGGTGAGTCTAATAGGGATGCGGAGTTTCTGTCCTGGCCTCTGAGGGGTTTGGGGACTGTGTCCCCTTATTTTCCTTTTGGGGCCCCCCACCTCCTCCTCCCTGGCCATGGCTGCTCACCGCTGCCTTCTCGTCTGTCTCTCTTCCCACCCCCCCTCTGAGTTCGTTCGTTGGGGGGGGACTGGGGGGGCGGGTGGTAGCGGCGGGTGGTGACATCTGTGGTGTTTTGACGTTTTTTGTGTATTTTGTGGTGTTTTTAGCTGCCGCGCCGCTTTGTACTGCGCTCCGCGGCTGTGGGCACTATAACCTGAGGTGATTTTGCTTTGTTATGGCGCCGGCCGAGTCACGCAAGCACAGTTTTCGCGCTCTTCGTGGGGGGGCGGGGCCGGGTGATGATGCGTATCGCGTCGTCCCCCCGCGGCCCGCCCCTCGAGGTACCTCTGCCGGCGCCATTTTGGACAAGCTGCGCGTCTGGATTTCTCCCTTCCTGGTTGCAGCGCTGCTTCCTCCTCACCTACTCCCCCGCTCCTGTAATTGGGCCCCAGTGAGGGGAATGTTAGCAGGGAGTCACATTCCGATTTGGCTCTGCGGGTGGCCAACATTGAGAGGCAGCTTGCCAGGACTGTTCCTAGGAAGGCCTCTGGCAAGAAGCGGCACCTGGATCCCAGGCCCTCCCCCCTTCCTGAGGTGTATGTGGGGATTGATGATCTTGGTGGCGGCCCCCTTCTTGAGATGGGGGAGCTCTCCCAGGATTCTGACTCCTCTGGGAACCAGCAGGAGGGTTGCAATAGTGACCCTGGGTCTGCGTCCAGAGAGGAATCATGGACTCAGGACACTGATAATCTGCTGTCACATATTTTTGAAATTTTGCACATTGCTGCCCCTGAGGTAGCTAAAAGAAAGCAGGGGGGAGCTTTTTTGCCCTGTTACACAGCGTCTAGATTTCCCTGAGAAGGAACATTTTACCACCTTGGTGCTTAAAGAATGGGAACGTCCTAACAAGCTGCCTGCTGTGCCCAAGGGTTTGGATGAAAGGTATCCCTTTCCTGCTGATCTTGTTAAGAGGTGGTCATTTCCCCCTGACGTGGACGCTCCCGTGCTAGGCTTGTCCAATACTTCGGTCATGCCTTCCCCTGACACTACCACTCTGAGGGACAGTGAGGACCGGCGCATGGATCAATTGGCCTGCCATGCTTTTACCTGTGTGGGGGCTGGCCATTACTGCTATTGCCCTTAAGAAGCTGCTCAAGCAACAGCTGGTAGTGGGGGGAGGAATATAGGACTCTCTTACTTTGCTCTGATTTTGTGACCTTTATCCTTACTGCTATGAATTATGCTGTACGGCTGTGTGGTAGGGCATCTGCGCTCTTGGTGGCTATGTGCCGCTCTGTCTGGTTGCGCCGGTGGGCAGCTGACGTTGTGGCTAAGAAGGCTCTCACTGGCCTCCCCTTCGTGGGGCTGCGGCTATTTGGGGGAGCGTCTTGATGTTCTAGCCAAGGATGGCAGGCTGCCTCAGCGTAGGAGGCAGTCTCAGCCCTTTCCTGGGTCCTCTGCCTCCCTCCCTTCCTTCCGTGCTCCCAGAGGGGGCAGTGGCTCCCTCCTCTCCAGTGGTCGCAGAGATTCTTGGGGCCGTGGCAGACCCCAATGGGCGTCCCGGTCTCTCCTGGAATCCTAAGCCCAAACCCTCTCCCAAGCCCCCTCAGGCATGAAGGGGCACCCTCACCCATCCAGGTGGGGGGACGGCTTTGGTTCTTTACTCACATCTGGAGGCTTCACGTCTTAGACCGGTGGATGCAAGAGGTAGTGTCCTCCGGTTACAAGATAGAGTTTGCAGCCTGGCCCTCCCCCCCTCCCCCCCAAGATTCATCAGATCCCGGATGTCTTTAAACCCCCTGTCTGCTCAAGGGATGCTTCTGGCGGTTCATTGCCTGCTAGAGTCAGGAGTCATTTGTTTGGTGCCCGATCAAGAAAGGAGTCAGGGGTACTATTCCAATCTTTTCACGGTCCCCAAGAAGGACGGCTCTCTGAGGCCCATTCTGAATCTGAAGGACCTCAACAAATTTGTCAGATTCAAGCATTTTTGCATGGAGACGCTGCGCTCTGCTGTCAGTACCCTTCGCCCGGGCGACTTCATGACCACTGTGGACATCAAGGATGCTTATCTTCATGTGCCTATCTTCCCAGGTCATCAGAGATTTCTAAGGTTCGAGCTGGAGGATCAGCATTACCAGTTTGTGGCTCTACCCTTCGATATCACCTCGGCACCTCGGGTGTTCACCAAGGTGCTGGCGGGAGTGATGGCTCTGCTAAGGAACCAGGGCATCCGCATCATTCCTTACCTGGACGACATCTTCATTGTGGCCAAGTTCTTTCCTCATGCCGAGTGGGACACTCAAATGGTGACATCCACTCTAGAGTCTTTCGGCTGGATGATCAACTATCCCAAGTCTTCTCTGTACCCGTCCTTGGTGAGGTCCTTTTTGGGCATGACTCTGGATACCTCTCAGCTCAAGGTGTTACTTCCCCAGCAGAAGGTGGAGGGTCTTCAGCTGCAGGCTCTGGCTCTGCTGTCGTGTCCTCATCCCTCCATCCGTCAGGGGATGCAGTTGGTGGGCCTGATGGTGTCCTGCTTCAAGGCAGTCCCCTTTGCTCAGTTTAAACTGAGACCTCTTCAGTTGCACCTCTTGTCAGTTTGTGATCGGGACCCTGTGTCCCTGGATCAGGAATTTGTTCTATCTCCCCTGGCCAGACAGTCCCTTTCGTGGTGGCTGGACTCAAGGAACCTTCTTGGATGGATGCCAGTCTGACCGGCTGAGGAGGCTTCTGGAAGTCCCTGAGGTTCCAGGGTCGGTGGGGCCCACAAGAGGCCCATGCTTAAAAACAACCACCGGCAGCCTTATGGATCCCATGCAATTTGCCTACAAGGCAAACAGATCCTCAGACGATGCGGTGAACATGGCCCTCCACTATACGTACGAGCATTTGGATAAACCAGACACCTACGTCAGAGTTCTCTTTGTTGATTTCAGTTCGGCATTCAACACCATAAGTCCGAACCTGCTGGTAGAAAAGATGTCTAAGCTCAACATTCCTCAGAACATCTGTGCATGGACAGGGAGCTTTTTAACAGAGCGATCCCAAGTAGTTAGACTTGGTCCAGTACGGTCCAGTGTCAGGCACACCAACACCGGTGCCCCTCAAGGCTGCGTTCTGTCCCCTCTCCTGTTCTCGATTCACACCAATGACTGCACCTCCTTGGACAACTCTGTGAAGATTGTGAAGTTTGGCGATGACACAACCATCATAGGTTTGATCAAGAATGGCAAAGAGGAAATCTACCGAAGATCAGTGGAGGAACTTGTCAGTTGGTGCACTATACACAACCTGGTCATAAACCCTTCCAAAACCCAAGAGATGGTAGTGGACTTCAGAAAGAACCCGGCACCCCTGTCACCCCTGACCATCAAGGGGGTGGAAATCAAGAGAGAAAGGGAGACGAAATACTTAGGTGTGACAATCTCCGACAACCTCTGCTGGGAAAGGAGCACCACGGCTCTACTGAAGAAAGCACATGAGAGACTTTTCTTCCTGAGGCAACTTAAGAAGGCAGGCCTGTCGAAAAAGTTGCTTGTGCTCTTCTTCAATGCCGTCATTGGTTCTGTTCTGTGCTTTTCTTTCTCTGTCTGGTTCGAAGGAGCTACAAGCAGGGACAAGGGTAGTCTCCAAAGAACAATAAAGACGGCAGAAAGAATAATCAGAGCCCCCTTACCATCCCTACAGGAACTGCACAATCAGAGAATCAAGACGTGAGCTGGAAAGATACTCCGGGATCCGTCCCACCCTGGACACACCCTATTCCACTACTTACCATCCGGGCGACGTCTTGCGGTCCCCAGCCTGCAGGACTTCTAGGTCCAGGAAGGGTTTCTTTCCTTTGGCCGTCCACATCCTTAACAATATCCAGGCATCATAGGCTCAGGATCAAGCTGGAATCGATGGGTCCTCATACTCTGACTTTATAAGAGATTATCTGCTTCCGTATCTCTGTCTTCCATGTTCCCCTTCCTTTGTAACTTTAACTGTAGTTATCTGTACTGTTTTCTTTTTGCACTGTGTATATGGCGAAAAGAATTCCTTGTTCATCTCACGATGTACTTGGCGAACAATAAAATTGAATTGAATTGCTTCCATCAACGTCCTGGAACTGAGGGCGAACAGGTTGGTTCTTTCTCGCCTATCCACTCGGGGACAGGCTGTTCAAATCCGCTCAGACAACCAGACGGCGGTGGCCTACATCAATCATCAGGGAGGGACTCGGAGCAAGCGAGCCTTCAGGGAAATGTCCCTGATTCTGTCTTGGGCGGAGCAGCATGTTCCCTGCATCTCAGCGGTCTACATTCCTGGGGTGGAGAACCAGGTGGCAGACTCCCTGAGCAGGGGGACTTCTCGTCTGGGGGAATGGTCCCTCAACAACCTCTGTTACCGCTGGGGTCAGCCAGATGTGGACCTGTTTGCGCCCCGTCAGAATCACAAACTTCCCAGATTTGTCTCTCTGTCTCAGGATCCTCTGGCCTTCGCCACGAATGCCCTGGCAATACCTTGGACGGAGTTTCAGCTTCTCTATGTGTTCCCTCCGTTTCCTGTCCTGGGCAGGGTCATGCGCAAGATAGCCCAGGAGCGGGTACCAGCCATCCTGGTGGCCCCTTGTTGGACAAGAAGAGTTTGGTTCGCAGACGTTGTGCAGTTGGCAGTAGACCGGTACGTCTTGCCCAAGGATCCAGATCTCCTCACTCAGGGGCAGCTACGCCATCCCAATTTACAAACGCTGGCTTTGACGGCTTGGCTGCTGAAACCTCCATCTTGATGGAAAAGGGGTTGCCTGCTTCTGTTGTTGATACCATGATTAGGGCTAGGAAGAAGTCCTCGTCCTTTATCTATTACAGGGTCTGGCATGCTTACATTGCCTGGTGTGAGTGCCTCTCGGGTGTTTTCTATTGCCAGAATTCTGGAATTCTTACAACATGGTTTGGATCTGGGCCTTCAGCTTAGTACCCTAAAAGGCCATGTTTCAGCTCTGGCAATTTTTTTCCAAAGAGCTTTTGCCAATCACCGGTTGGTTAAACATTTTTTTTCCAGGGTGTTTCTCATGTGCGTCCTGGTCTTCTCTGCTCTGCAAGGACCTCCCTTTGAGCCTATCCGTGATGCTGCCTTGCCCATTCTGACTCTTAAGGTAGCCTTTTTGGTGGCTATCACTTCTGTAAGGCGAGTTTCTGAGCTAGCAGCGCTTTCCATCAAACCTCTTTATTCTTAGTATACAGTACGTCCTGCTCCAGATATAGTACTTACACTTGGGTTATCCTCTGCCAGATGGCGCTGCACTGCAGAGACATGTAAAACAGGCTCCTCCCGGCCCCTCAAATACCCGGGGACCTCCCACAAATCCCCAGATTTCTCTGCAGTGCTTACTGCGAAGACATGAAGTATCACTCTCTCGCAGGTGAGCGGGGCTTTTAAGCCTGCGGCCCTGTTGGTCTATTCCCACCCGTCCTTTCGTGTGATGTGCCTCCCAGCCTGGGCTGCGCTGGTCGGGTGAAGGTAGGCAGCACCATGCGTGCTTATGGAGCGCTGCTCCACCGCAGGCCCCCACCAAAGGGTAGACGGTTTAGGCTGATGGTGAGCCTTATGGGATGCCCCTCCCGCATTGTTATCACATGCCCCGTTGTAGTGGTGGGTCCTGTACAAAGGGCCGCCATCCTCCCTCTTTCTCCCGGTAGCCTTCGGGGGAAAAGAAATGGGGGGGGGTGTGTGTGGGTGTCAGTGTATTGTGCTTACGGGCATATGGCCCTTTGTAATGTCTTTTGGACTTTATATGTGGTGTCAACCGCCGCGCTTACTTGTCTTTTTACTTGGCAAATGCTGCCGCCGCCGCACGCGCCTTTTTCCTGCATTTGGATGTTCCGCGCCGGGCGTTGCCTTCAGACGCTTCTGCATCCTCATTGGCTGCTTGTTGGACTTCGCGCCATTAGGGGGGCGGGGCCTGGCTTGGCACGCTCCGCGTCACAGCTCGCTCTGGCCCGCCCTTCAAGGTACTCTGCGCCATGTTGTCTCTTCGCGCGCGCGTGTGAAGTTTTTACTTACCGTGGTCCGTAAGTGCCCTCACGGGCAGCATTATACTCATTGTAGAGTTTTTTTTCATTCTGACACCCTTCTCTTCTCATTGTGTCTTTCAGACGGTGAATACATTGGCTTCTCCAATTTTACTCCCACTTCCCTAGCGGGTCATTGGGGCATCCAGGGTTGCTTTATAGCGTCAATCCCTACAGGCATATTGTGCCAAAAAATCACCATATGGAGGCATCTCAGGATTATGTGACCGGGGTCCCCTTGGGACAAGACCGGCTGTGTATGGCGTGTGGACAACCCCATGCTGACGCCGACAGGGCACGGGTCTGCGTACCCTGTGCCGAGCAAGCGCTGGCCCTGCAATCAGGCCTGCCAGTGGCGGCACCTCGTTTCACTTCACCTACTTCCCCGAGCTTAAATCTCACTCCTGCTGAGTCGCATACAAGTGGGGATTCCCAGCCTGTTGTGTCTTCCAGACTGCCTACGGCTGAACAGATTATTGCGAGGTCTTTAGAGCGCAAGGGCCCTGGTAAGAAGCGGCACTTGATGCCTCATGTTACTGTTTTCCCTATGGGAACTGAGGAGTTTATGAATCTGTGTGGCTATACCCCTTCTGATGAAGGAGAGCTATTTTCTGACTCAGGCTCATCTGATGTGAGGCCGGAGGGTCATGACGATTCTGGATCTGACTACTGGGCTCAGGATGACACTGACAGATTATTAATCCAGATCTTTGAGGTTCTATCTATCTCTCTCCCTGGTGAGGCTCCCAGGCATAGAGGGGAGCGTTTCCATACGGCAACTTCATGTTTGGAATTTCTAGAGCAGGCACATTTCCATACCCTTGTGCTCAAGGAATGGGAGTGCCCCAGTAAAATTCCCTGGGTTCCAAGGGATTGGGATAGGAAGTATCCTTTTCCCCCTGAGATGGTTAGATGTTGGTCATTCCCCTCCCCCCACCCCCGAGGTGGATGTCCCTATCATAGGGCTATCTAACACTCCTGTCTTGCATCCCCTTGATTATACTACCCTTCGGGATGCTGAGGACCGGCGCATTGACCTGCTGGCCTCCCACACCTTTGCATGTGTGGGGACGACGCCGCTCCCGGTCTGTGACTCTGCCATTACTGCTGTGGCCGTTAGAACCCTCATCAGCAAAATGCTTGATCGTGCCCCTGATGATCTCCCTTGGGAGGTATTTAATGCACTCTCCACTTGTGATGTGTTTGTGAAATTTATCCTATTGGCATTGGATGACACCATCAGAATGTGTACAAGAACTTCTGCCCTTGCGGTGGCTATACGTCGCTTGGTCTGGCTGCGACAGTGGGGTGCTAACAATGCTGCGAAGAAGGCCCTTACTGGGCTTCCTTTTAAGGGGCGACATCTGTTTGGGGCCCATCTAGACCTGTTTGGTAAGTTACCCCAGCGCAGGTGGCTGTCTGGGCCCCCCTTCTACCCTCTACCATGGTGTTAAACAGGAACCAGGGGTGTCCCTCACGGGGGCTCACGCAGATTCCTGCCCCAGGAGCAGCAGACGACACCCTGGCTCCTCCGGGCGGGCTAAGCTCAAATCTTCCCCCAAGTCCCCTCATGCATGAGGTCTCACGTCTGGAGGCATCACGCCTCAGACCGGTGGATTCAGGAGGTAGTGTCCTCAGGCTGCAAGACAGAGTTTGCTGTGCGGTCTCTCCCAAGATTATCAGGTCCCTGATACTCCGGGTCCCTGCCTCTGCTCAGGTGTTAGCACAGGCCATGTAAGGCCTGCGGGGTCTGGAGGTCATTTGCAAATTTTCCCTAACAGACAAGGGCAAGGGATTCTACACCAACCTTTCCACAGTTCCCCAGAAGGATGGGTCAGTCTGGCCCATTCTGGATTTACAAAGCTTCAGCAAATCGTCCAGTAAAGGCATTTTCTGCTTGGAAACTCGGGGCTCGGCCATCAGCTCCTTGCGCCCCGGGGGCTTCATGCAGTCTGTGGAGATCAAAGATGCTTATTTTCACATTCCTGTGTTTTCAGGACACCAAGGTTCCTCAGATTCGCGTTGGAAGACCAATACTGCCAATTGGTGGCCTGGCCATCTGGCCTCTCTTCAGCTCCCGGAGTGCTCACCAAGGTGCTGACGGGGGTGATGTCCCTGATGAGACCAAGGGGCGTCCGCGTGACCACGTACCTGGACGTCTTCATTACTTCCTAGTCTCTACTTCTTCTGGTGGTAGGGCTTCGGCTGCGATGGTCGCGCTGCGTCACTATCTGGTTACGACAGTGGGCAGCAGATGCTGCTGCCAAAAAAGCATACATAAAGAGGCGCCCGTAGACACCAAGAGCATCAGTCCCCCTAAGGGCCATGAAAAACCTCATGGGGAAAAGTGCAACACCTGTAGAGGGAATGTAGCCCCTCATATAAGTATTATTAAGAATAAAGTCCATAGTTAGACTAAAGGACTAAAATGCTGATCCTACAGACCACTTGGACCGGAGGCCCGTCGTAAGGAGGAACACCCCCAAGGTATGGGGTGCCTGTAGCCATATACATCTGTATATATATATATATATATACACACACACACATCGAGCCAAGGTTAAGTAACCAGATCCACCTTCTTAGGCACACGTCTGACGGAGTCAGGAGGCCCCAGAGAAGCGACCTGGACTACCAGGCAGCTCAGACAGCGTCCAGCAAAAGTCCCCAGGAAAATCCGCAGGGTAAAGATGAAAATTGATCCCCACAGGGACCATGGGACTACTTGGGAGATGCAGCTAAGCAATCCCCAAAGGAATTCCCCACGAGGGCGACAGAACCAAACTCCTGCAGGAAAGGCCAGGACAGAACCTGCACCTTCAGAGTCCCCAGATGGGGAGCCAACCCCAACTTACGCTGTAATGACTTTAAAGGCCCTGGGAACCGGGAACGTTTAACAGGGAAGAGACCAAGGCTCATGCCAATCAATATGGTTTACCACAAGAAACCCCCATAGACGGAGGAAGTGGAAGCTGGGGAGCTTGCTCCCCGCCCCCCCCTCATACTAAGTCATCTAGAAGATAAGGCCCGTTACCAAGGGGTGAATGAATCAGCTGTCAATCCCCAGACAGGAACCTTATATTGGGACAAGGGAAGGGACCTGACAAGGGTAGAACCGCACTCCTGAGAGAGCGAACAGGTCAGCAGACTTCAGCAGAGGCATCTGCAAAGCACAGCTCACAAGGCCACCCAGGCCATCCATCTCACGGGACTCTCTATCAGGCCAACCGTGCGCAGAACCCACAAGTAGGGTGATGAAGAGAAGGCATATAAATAACAAGTCTATGCCTAAAATACTCAGCCCCTCAGACCCGAGTCAGAATATTCTGGGACAGCAAAAAAACAAGGGCAGAGCCCTGTGTCAGGAGGGAGACCCCACAGAGCTACACTAGGCTCCCTGGGCGATACTAGGATAGCATAATCTGCCACTAAGGGCATCCATTGAAACAAATACCGCTGAGAAAGCAGGGGAAGTAGACCCCCGCCCAAGGCAGGATCAGGGACCCTCCAGAGGGAGCATCCCGCCTCAATCTTTAGACCAGTAGTAAAACAGGCCATTGTCATTCAACAGGCCAGGAGTCCCCCAATAAACCGACCGATCCTAAAGGGGGAGAAGTCCAGCCATATAGAGTCAACGGAGGGCACACCGTTTCAACGAAACCAGCAGGTAAGAAGGACCCTCAAGGGGACCCAACCTAGAATCCACGGGGGTTGTGGAATAAATTCCCCTGCCCCGCCAAAACTGCGAGACTTGGTACCCAGGGTGAACTTTTCACTGGAAGATGCTAGTAGGGAAGGGGGGGGGTACCCCCTGACGGGGCCCTTAAATATGAGAAGCTCAAGAGGAACCACCTTACCAAGGGGGCATGAGCACAGACCAAGCACCAGGGTGCTGGAACATATGTAAGCCCGATAACCTACTGTGCCGAAGAGCTCAAGGGCTCGGTATATAAGTGACATCATCTAGATGGGCCACCAACAGGCCCACCAGCTGCCATCCTGCCTGGTGAAGGTAAGGCGCCAGTAAAGGGGGGCAGAGCCCCTGTAACCAAGAGTCCCCTTATTGCCAGAGACCTGAACCGAATCCCAGGAATGGGGGATAGAGGATAAGGGACCACGAGGGATTGAGGTGACTGAGCAACCATCCAGTGGCTCCCAGGGGACACCGCCGGCTGACCAATCCACTCGGCCTGATGCAGAGACTGGGGAGTAAGGAAAGGCGACCCGGTAGGTCCTAACGCAGACGCCCCCCCCAGGCGTGTCATAGACATCACCCCCGTTCGCGCCATGGCGAGTAGCCTGGGAACGAGAGAGAGAGGCCCCAAATAATGCCCCAATCCGCAGGGTTGGTCCTGCAACAATATCTAGAATGGTCTTGGTGTCCAGCAGACACAAGGGAAACTAAGAAGATCTAGTACTTCACAAGAGGCCGAAAGCCCCCCCCTGCACAGGGGCCCATGACCCAAGACAAAGGTGTCATATAGGGACTACCTGTGAAGGTAGAATTGCCAAGCCTGCCATAGGCCAACGTGGCCCAGACTGCCTCATACTGTTGAGGGAGGGAGGAAGGATAATATAGAGGCCATAGCTCCATACCGTTAAGGGCAACCTGTAAGTAAGCCCAAACACTGTAGGCCCAGTCCAGCCTGCGCCAATTCCTGAAAGAAAAGCAGGGACTAGAAGCACCCTGACAAACACTGAAGGGGACCGCCCAGCAAAAGCCATCCTGTGTCCAGGGAAATTACATCCTGGAACCACCAGAAGGAGAAGGTACATTCCTGGATGGGAGACAGCTGCTGCAGCAGGCGCCCCTTCATGCTGGGAGGTTTTGGCAGATTTGGACTTAGTCCTGCCAGAGGGCCCAGGGCGCTGCCTGCCCACCCCATGGTGGAAATCCACACCGAACAGTTGGAAGCACACCTCAGACTCGCGTTTGACACTAACGTAGGGAGGTGGAGGCCGGAGCGGCCTTCTGCGCAAGGGTGCTTTACCCTTTTTACCAAAAAGGTCAAAACGTGCCCCAAATAACCGCCGCCCTCTGAAGGGAAGGCAAGTGAGAGCCTTTTTTGTAGCCTCATCAGCACCCCACTGTCGCAGCCAGACCAGTCGGCGAATAGCTACCGCAAGGGCTGAGGTTCTAGCACACATCTTAAAGTGGACCAACACCCAGGATTTTGACTATCCTGGGTCTTGGTCCACTTCGGTGGGGCACCCCCAATCGGGGTGCCCCGCTGTGTGAAACCCCCCCCGATCACCCGAAAAACTCACCTCTCCGCGCGCCAACGGACAAGCGATTTGACAGCCGCGGACAAGCGGCTCCTCCGCCGCCACCTCCCGCGCGTCACTCTTGACGCGCGCGCGCCCGCGCCGGCCATTCACAGACGGCCGACGCGGGTGCGCGCACGTCTAGAGGGGAGCGAGGGAGGCGGCGGCGGCCGGCCGCCGCTGAAGACAAGGTAAGGGGGTTTGGGGGGGTTTCACCGCGCGGGACATCCCGATCTCGGATGTCCCGCGGGGAGGGAGGTGATCGGCCCGGGAATCTATAAGATCACCCCTGGGTGACGGTCCACTTTAATGGTGTCATCCAGTGCTGATAGAATAAACTTCACAAATGCTTCACAGTCTGATAGCGCATTAAACACCCCCCAAGGGAGGTCCTCAGGGCTGTGATCTAGTATTTTTCTGACAAGAGTCATGGCGGCCACCGCAGTGATGGCCGCGGCACAAACCGGGCGCAGAGCCGTCCCAGCACACAAGAAGGCGTGGGAAGCCAGTCTGTCAATGCGCCGGTCCTCGGCATCCCGAAGGGTACGGTAAAAAGGAGCAGTCATGAAAGGGGGGTTTGTGACCCCTATAACCGGTGCGTCCACCACCAGGGGAGCTGACCATAAATTAACCACATCAGGGGGAAAAGGGTACTTCCATTCCCAGGCCCCTGGAACCCCTTTAAGCTTACAAGGTGATTCCCATTCTGTTCCTGTTCTAGGAACTCCAAGCGCGGCGGCGCAGTATGGAAATTCTCCTTCTTAGGCTTGGGGATCTCCCCAGGTGGGGAGATTGACAAAACCTCAAAAATCTTAATAAGAATTTCATCTGTGTCACACAGACCCCAAGAACCGGGCTCAGAATCATCGCAGCCCCCGGGCATCCCGTTCGAGGAGCCTGAATCTGAGAATAGCTCACCTTCCTCAGACGGGTCAGGGTCCTGCATATCAGCAGTCATCGGTATCGTCAGGAACCGGGGAGCCAGGAGGCATCAGGGACCTCTTTTTACCAGGGCCCATACGCTCCGCCAATCCAGAAAGCACCTGCTCCGCCGTGGGCAACACGCGCGGCACTGATTGCAGGTCATCCCCGCTCGAGTGGGACTCGTCCTGAGTGATATTTGGGAGCGGGGAAACGGGAGTAAGGAAGGTAGGTTCCTCCGTTGGCAAACCTGCCTGTTCTGCACACTGTCCGCAGACCCGTGCCCTGTCAGCCTCAGCCTGGGGCTGACCACACACTGCACACAGCCGGTCACGTCCCGGAGGGACCCCGGTTACATAATTCTGAAATGCCTCCATATGGTGATTATTAAGCATTATGCAATAGGCAACCCTGGATGCCCCAAAAACCCGCTAGTAATGTGGGAGAATTTGTAAAGTGGACCCGCTGTAATATATGTTAGGCCGGGGGAAGCCACCGAAGTCCTGGCGTCTGAAAGACATAATGGGACAAGAGGGGTGGAGTCAGTGGCATGCGCAGCCTGAAGACAAGAACCATGCCGCCCCGGAGGGCACTTACATGACCAAGGGAGGAGGCGAACCGCACCACGTGCGCGAAGATAGAGGAAATGGCGCCAGCGAACCTCGAGGGGAGGGCCAGGCCGGGCTGTGACGCGAAGCGCGTCATGCCGAGTCTCCGCCTCCCCCCAAAGAGCACGAAGCTCTAACCAACGGCAAAAACGTAGAACAGTTGGGGATAAGGCGTAAGCCTAAGATGCTGACACGATGGAATGCTGCTGCCGACTAGGCAGATCGTTAATGAAAACGAAAGGCACGACACTGACCCCAAAAATAAAAAAACAAGGTCTAAAAGTGAAGTTAGCACTAGGGCTGCCACACATACCCCCCCCTTCTTTTCCCCCGAGTTACGGGAGGAAGCGAGGGGGAAGCGGACGGTGTCCATGGACTAAGTCTGTGAGGGGCACGGGCAAGATTGCGGGAGGGGCATCCACTAGAGGCTCACCATCGGCCTGACCGCCTACCCTATGGAGGGGGATTGCGGTGGAGCATGGCTCCGTTCAGCACACCAGGTGCTGCCTACCTTCACCCGACCCGCGCAGCCCAGGCTGGGAGGCAATTTTTCTTCTGAAGAGGACGGGTGGAAATAGTCCCACAGGACCTTGGGACGTAAGGCTCGCTCGCCTGCGAGAGCGTGATACTTCATGTCTTCGCAGTTCCAGCACTGCAGAGAAATCTGGGGATTTGTGGGAGGTCCTTCAGTATATGTAGGGCCGGGAGGAGCTTGTTTTCTACATGTCTGCAGTGCACGGCGCCTGAGGCGGAGGATTACCCACATGTTATTACTATCCTGGAGCAGGACGTGCTGTATGCTTAGAATAAGGAGTCCCGCTATTGGCCGCCATGCGGTCATGTGGGCAAGTTGTGGTGTAGGACTTAAATAACATTTCGATCTATTGCGATGGCAACCTGAAACCACTTTGCTATCTTCTTATAGCCTTCTCCTGCTTATTTACAGAGCAATTAGGCAGCTGCTTAGAAGATTCATGGCTGCTGTGTTTTGGGACAAGTTACGGATTTTGACTATCCTGGGTTTTGGTCCTTGTCCCCAGGATACCCTGCTGTGTGAAACCCCCAGGTCCCAAAACCAACTCACCTCTTCCCGGTCCTAAGGCGCATGCGAGGCCGCTTGTCCAATCAGCGCGCTCTGAGCCGCTGAAGTGCTTAACAGAGTCTTATAACTGCCATACCAAAGAAGTGCACTCTGCCTTGATAAAGAGACTCACGTCTCGGAACGCGTGGGCTTGCGAAAAAAGGGGGGGGCTTACTGCCGGTTCCACATTTTGATGGATAAGTAATTGCCTTTTTTTGCACTGTTTTTTCTGTTGATTTGTGTTCTGTTCTCTGTTCTCATTGCACTTATGTTTTACTATTAATTGATGTACCATTGGGATAAGCACTTAGCACTTTACTAGAGAAATGAATTATTTTTAACAGGTTTCTATACACTTTATTGTATATTCACAAATTATTTGTATGGCAGCAAGGTTCATAAGCGCCCCCTCCTGGCAGATTAGGTTTTAGCATGTCTTATATGTGTTTTTTTAATAGTCTGTCCTTGATGTAAAAAATGTATCTTTTAGAATTGATAGAAATTAATAAAATCACGCATTAACTTTATTCTTTGGTGTTGTGCAGTTATAAGACTCTGTTAAGCACTACCTGGGGGACTTTTTAGTGGGGCACCCCCCATTTTTTAGTTACTGATTAGATTGGGTCATGAACAGAGCATTGCACCACAATTACCAATAATACCATTCCACTGGTGCCAACTACATCCTTTGCCTTGTAGTACTCTGAGCCGCTGACGTCACGTCATCTAAGGTGAGTGGCTCTGAGCCTGCCGGCGGCCGCATCCCCCGCTACCCTCTAACAGGGTGCCCTGCTAGAGGGATAGCAGGGATGCAGCTCGCACATCCGCTATTGGACCAGGAAAGAAGGTAAGTGTATGGGGGGGTTCACACAGTGGGGCATCCCAATTTTGGATGCCCTGGAGGGAGGGAATCGATCGCCATGGATTTTGGTCCACTTTAAGAGTCTGGATATTCTAAAGCTTTGACAATTGATGGGGAGTTGTGATTCCCTCCAAACATCAATCTCATCTCCGGGAGGCAGCGGCTGCATAGTGATAGTGCAATGGGTAAGTTGTGGAGCACTGGACCTACAGTGACCAGTGGCCAAGGACAAAACGATAGTCTGGATATTATAAAGCTTTGAAAATTGATGGCAAGCCGCGATTCCGTCCCGCCATCAATCTCATCCCCGGAGTCTGACCCCGGGAGGCAGCGGCTGCGGTTCCGATAAGATCGATTGGGTGAGTTGGGGAGCGTCAGACCTACAATGACCAGCTGCGACAAAAGGACAAAGTCTGAATATTATAAAGCTTTGACAATTGCATCAGTTTTCCTAACAATAATTGTGAACAAACCTTTACTCTTAACAAGCTAATTAAGGCCAGAGACCTAGGTTAGCTCACAAATCTTCTCAGGTTCCCATCATTTTGCAAGTTCCTATTTTCCTTTACCAAATTGTGCCAAAGCAAAAAGAAAAAAGACTTTGCTATCAGCTTTAGGTGTATGCTTTTCAGGAGACCATTGAATCTTGACTTTTCACAAAAACAGTCATTTGACCAGTGTAACAAAACGTTTGCATGCATCTGTATAATTAATAAGGTAAGTAAGTATGGTCCATCCAATGATCATACATCACTCAAAAGGCCTTTTAATCAGTCAGAGGGGCAGTCATGACCTAGTGGTTAAAGCGGACCAAAACCCACCCTGGAGTCTATAAGACTCCAGGGCAGTCATACTTGCTCCCCCCAGGGGCATCCAGATTCAGGCTGCCTCGCTGTGTAAAACCCGAGGTTGGCCGAAAACTCACATTTTTTGCTGGTCCAACAGCGCATGCGCGAGCAGCGGTGACATCCCCGCTATCCCTTTAGTAGGGTGTGTGCCAGTGACACGCATTGCTGAATGGCCGACGCAGGCACGCTCCCTGTTAAAGGGTAGCGAGGGATGCTGCTCCCCAGCGCACCCCAAGCACTGATGCGCTCGCCTTAGACAAGCTCTTGGACGAAGGGGGTGTGAGCGGATCAGAGTGTGCCGACTGGACGAGAGGAACACCCCCAATCAGCGTGCCCCAGGGGCAAAGACCAAAACTCAGGATAGTCACAATCCTGGGTTTTGGTCCACTTTAAGGGACTGATCATGTGACCAGAAGGTCGCAGGTTTGATTCCTGGCTGAGACATGAAAGTGCTCCTGAACAAGGCCCAACTGATCTGTGCTTGCCCCACGGGGGATCGGATGGCACCAAATTAAAGAGGAGACCCTTTTTCAGGCCAAACTATGTTTTAGACAGTTCGAATTGGAGAACACAGATACAATAAGAAGAGGTAATCAGAAATAACCAAAGTGGGACCTAGGCAATGCCCTGCTGCAGTGAGGGGTGGAACCAACCCCAACCAATTAACCCCCCCCTTTCCCTGGGAGGGGGGGGTTCTTCCTTAGTACATCCCCAATCCAGGCCTGTTCTGACTTTCCCCCTAGCCCAAAGTAGAGGGAGGGGAGTGTACAAAGCTCGGGACCAGATGGAATGAGAACGCCAACCTATTCATCAGCCCAGCATTATGGCTGTCGCACAACAGTCAGCACTAAAAAGGCCTCCCCTACACTAGTATTCAAAAGAAATACAATACTTTTAAACGCGTATGGACAGACAATTGCCGACTTGCTTATATATGAAATTTGAAGAGCAATGACTTGTAACCCAGTTCTCTTTTTGTTTTCTTGTAAAACTTTATTACTGTACAATCAAATTATTATAAAATGTCCATAAAGAGATTGAAACAGAAATAAATAAAACAGAAAGAAAGTGATGTACACCAGATTTCCCAACCAAGGTTCTGTGTGGTAGAACAGGTACAGAAACCAAAGCAGCATGGCTGTTTACACACTGCTGTTAAGACGCAAACTCCTAGTGACAGCCCTGCTATGGTCTCTACCTGTTCTATCCCACAGAACCTTAGTGCTTGTGGACGAGGCACCCAATACCCTCTCCATGACAGTTTATCCATGACACTAGACCAACACTTCTTGTTGTTGTCTTTAGAAACAGACGGTTGAGGGCAGGAGAGCATGCGCTCAATTTAGTCTGCCCTTATGTGTATACTGTATGTTCTTTTTATCTTAGGATAGATGGAGGCTTATCCCAGGCATGTGCTCATTCACTGACTGACGATTTTTCAACTATCTCTGCTGGAAGTTTGTTCCAAGCATATACTACTCTTTCTGTAAAAAGAAAACCCCCTGAAAAGGGGAGGGCAGGAAGCGTCTTCTTAGGAGTGTCGGCCGACCACTGTTTCAGGCAGCAGGTTACCAGAAAGGTATGCCCCATAACCAGATGCACCAAGGCATCCATAGCCGGCACCATGTATCTGAAGACCAAGAAAAGTCCCAGAAATTATAAGTTTCTTCTTAAAAAATACTGATCTTCCCCCCCCCCCAACTAGCTTCAGGTTGTGCCCACTTGTTCTATCATTAAGTTTCTTCTTAAAAATAGGTTATTTTTAAGAATACTTATTTTTAAGAAGAAATTATAAGTTTCTTCTTAAAAAATACTTCACTCTGCACCAGTACTTTTCATTTGTATTGGCATTACACTGTATTAGCAGGCCATCTAGTGTCCAATTGTATATATTCCATGGACAAGCAGTCTGAGATGCAATCTATACTATTAGCCCTCAATCACACCTGTCCGGTACTGCATGCATTTCTGCGTTCTGCGGCAGACGCAGCGGTACCACAAAAAATGGTGTTCTTTGGCTGCTTTCACCCCCCTCTGGTGCGGCAGAGGGGAAAAACAGTCCCGAACTCTTGTATCCGGAAGAAACAACCTCTCAGATACAAGTGTCCGTTCCCTCCACACCAGCGCATAGTGCAAAAGACATCTTGGGTTAGCTCGCTACTTGGGGTCTAGGTTTCCCCCGTGGCTTTCTCTTACCCAAAAAAGACAATTCTGTGAGTACTCACCTGTAGAATTGTTTTTACTATGCATGGCACAGCCTGCTTCAAGAAGTCCTTACGTATGGGATATTCCGCCACAAGGTGGCGCAATGTACTGCAGAAGAGTTGTGGCTCCTCCCGGCACTATATAAAAACAGGATCACCAATATACCTTCCCAGTGTTGACAAGCAGTTATACAAGAAGCCGGGAGATAATAAAGGTAAAAAGGATAACCCAACTAACTTGGAACAATCACCATAAAGAGGTAACCAAGAATAATGATAACAAGGGTGGGGTGAAGCAGGCCGTGCCATGTATAGTAAAAGCAATTATACAGGCAAGTACTCACAGAATTGTCTTTTTCCTATTGCATGGCACGGCCTGCTTCAAGAAGTCCTTACGTATGGGACATCCAATAGCAGTGTCTATAAAGTAGGGTGGGATTCCCAAAAGGTAGCAGCAGGCAGTTCAAACCACTACCGCCTGAAGTACCTTGTAGCCAAAAGCAGCATCAGCTGAGGCCTTAACATCAACCTTGTAAAACTTGGAAAAGGTATGAACAGAAGACCAAGTCGCGGCCTTACAAACTTGTTCAACAGAAGGTTGGTGCTGAAAAGCACAAGAAGCACCAATAGCACGAGTGGAATGAGCAGTAATCCGAAAAGGAGGAACCTTCCCTTTAGCAGAATAGGCCTGAACCACTGCCTGGCGAATCCACTTGCTGATGGTAGATTTAGCCGGAGGCAAACCCTTCCTAGGTCCAGCAGGAAGAACAAAAAGAGCGTCAGATTTCCTGAAAGACTCAGTAGCAACCAAATAAAATTTCAGGGCCCTAACATCCAGAGAATGCAGGGTCCGTTGCTTGGAATCAGCAGGGTTAGGACACAAGGAAGGCAATACAATGTCCTGATTGAGATGAAAAGCAGACACAACCTTAGGCAATGCCACCTTATCCTGATGCCACTCAAAGTAAGGAGGTTTAATAGAAAACGCCGCCAGCTCAGAGACTCGTCTGACTGAAGTGATAGCGACCAAAAATGGGCAACGCCGCCCCACGGATAGGCTCAAAGGGAGGACCCTGTAGAGCAGACAACACCAGATTCAGGTCCCAAACCGGTAGCATAGGTTTACGTGGTGGACGCACATGAGTAACTCCCTGGAAAAAAGTCTTAACCAGCCGGTGATTGGCAAAGGATCTTTGGAAAAAAAATTGCCAGAGCTGACACCTGTCCCTTGAGGGTACTAAGTTGAAGGCCCGAATCCAGACCATGTTGTAAAAATTCCAGAATCCTGGGGATAGAAAACACCCAACAAGGAAGAGACTTGGACTCACACCAGGCAATGTAAGCATGTCAGACCCTGTAGTAGAGGACTTCTTCCTAGTCCAAATCATAGTGACAACAGAGGCCAGCAAACCCTTATCCATAAAGATGGAGGTTTCAGCAGCCAAGCCGTTTAAAGCCAGCCTTTGTAAATTGGGATGGCGCAGCTGTCCCTGAGTGAGAAGATCTGGATCCTTGGGCAAAACGTACCGATCTACTGCCAACTGCACGACGTCTGCGAACCACACCCTCCTTGGCCTTTCTGGGCTATCTTGTGCAGCACCCTGCCCAGCAGAGGAAAGGGAGGGAACACAGAGGAACCGAAACTCCATCAAAGGCATCGCTAGTGCATCCGTGGCGAAGGCCAGAGGATCCTGCGACAGGGAGACAAATCTTGGAAGCTTGTGATTGTGGCGGGACGCAAACAGGTTCACATTCGGCTGACCCCAGCGGTGACACAGGGAGAGAAATACCTTGTTGCTGAGGGACCATTCCCCCAGCCGAGACGTCCCCCTGCTCAGGGAGTCTGCCTCCTGGTACTTCACCCCCGGAATGTAGACCGCTGAGATGCAAGGGACATTCTCTTCCGCCCAAGACAGTATCAGGGACACTTCCTTGATGGCTCGCTTGCTCCGAGTCCCTCCCTGATGATTGATGTAGGCAACCGCCGTCTGGTTGTCCGAGCGGATCTGAACAGCCCGACCCCGAAGGTGCGTGATCAGCTGAAAAAGAACCAACCTGATCGCCCTCAGTTCCAGGACATTGATGGGAGCATGAGCCTCCTGGGGGCCCCACGACCCTGGAACTTCAGAGACTTCCAAAAGTCCCCCCCAACTGGTCAGACTGGCATCTGTGGTGACAGTCTCCCAGCACGGAGGCAGAAAGGTCCTGCCCACTAGAAGGTTCCTTGAGTCCAGCCACCACGAGAGGGACTGTCTGGTCAGGGGGGGACAGAGCAAAATCTTGATCCAAGGACACAGGGTCCCGATCCCAAACTGACAAGAGGTACAACTGAAGAGGTATCATGTGAAACTGAGCAAAGGGAACCGCCACGAACCAGGACACCATCAGGCCCACTAACTGCATCCCTTGCCGGATGGAGGGATGGGGACACAAAAGCAGAGCACATGCCTGCTCCTGAAGGCCCTCCACTTTCTGCCGAGGCAGGAATACCTTGACCTGAGAGGTATCCAGAGTCATGCTCAGAAAGGACCTCAAAGACAGAGACAGTGAAGACTTGGGGGAGTTGATCACCCAGCCAAAGGACTCGAGAGTGGAGGTCACCACCTGAGTATCCTTCTCAGCCTGATGGAGACTGAGCCGCAATCAGAATGTCGTCCAGGTAAGGGAGGATGCGAATGCCCTGGTTCCGCAACAGAGCCATCACACCCGCCAGCACCTTGGTGAACACCCGAGGCGATACCAAACGGTAAAGCCACAAATTGGTAATGCTGATCCTCTAGAGCTAATCTCAGGAATCTCTGATGACCTGGAAAGATTGGCACATAAAGATAGGCATCCTTGATGTCCACAGTGGTCATGAAATCGCCCGGGCGAAGGTTACTGACAGCCGAGCGTAGCGTCTCCATGCGAAAGTGCTTGAACCTGACAAACTTGTTGAGACCCTTCAGGATGGGCCTCAAAAACCTGTCCTTTTTGGGAACCGTGAAAAGATTGGAGTAGTACCCCTAACCCTGTTCTTGGGAAGGCACCAGACAAATGACTCCTGACTCCAACAGACGTTGAACCGCAAGGCGCAAACCCTGAGCTGACAGAGGGTTTTGAGACATCTGGGATCTGAGGAATCTTGGGGCGCCAGGCTGCAAACTCTTGTAATCGGAGGACACCACCTCCTGAATCCACCGGTCTGAGACGCGGAGACTCCAGACGTGAGCAAAGAGCCGAAGCCGTCCCCCCATCCGAATGGGCGGGGGCGCCTCCTCATGCCTGAGGGGCCTTAGGAGGGGGTTTGGGCTTGGAACTCCAGGAGAGACTGGGACGACCACGGCCCCAAGAATCTCTGCGGCTACCCGAGAAGAGGGAGCCACGGCCTCCTCTGGAAGCACGAAAAGAGGGGAAGGAAGCAGAGAGCCCCCGAAAGGGCCGAGTCTGCTTCCTACGCTGAGGTAACCTACCATCCTTGGCTAGAACATCCAGACGCTCCCCAAAGAGCCGTAGCCCCGCAAAAGGGAGCTCAGTGAGAGCCTTCTTGGGTGCAGTGTCAGCTGCCCACTGACGCAACCAAACAGAGCGGCGCATAGCCACCAAGAGGGCAGAGGCCCTACCACCCAGCCGGACCGTATCATCCATGGCAGTAAGGACAAAGGCAACATAATCAGAGCAAAGCAAGAGGGCCCTATAATCCTCCCTCCTCCTACCAGCCATAGCGCCATCAGTGAGACGCTTGAGCTTTTTCTTAAGGCCAATAGCTGTACTGGCAGCTTCGCAGACCGGATGCAGCCCAGCCCCCACAAATGTAAAAGCATGGCAGGCCAGCTGATCCATACACCGGTCCGCGCTATCCCGCAGTGTGGTAGTGTCAGGAGAGGGCATGACTGAGGTATTGGACAGCCCCAGAATGGGAGCATCCACCTCAGGGGGACACGACCATCGCTTGACCAGGTCAGCAGGAAAGGGATACCTCTTATCCAACCCTTTGGGCACTACTGGCAATCTACTAGGACGTTCCCACTCCTTGAGCACCATATTAGCGAAATGGCCCCTTTAGGGAACTCCAGACGTTGTTTATCAGGAGGAAAGCGCTTACCCTGCTTCCTCTTAGCCACCTCAGGGGGGGGCAATGTGCAAGGTTTCAAAAATGTCAGACAGCAGTCTATCAGTGTCATCGGGGAGCCATGAATCCTCCCCGGACGCAGACCCAGGGTCACTGTCGTACCCTTCCTGCTAGTCCCCAGAGGAGTCAGAGTCCTGGAAAAGCTCCCCCTCCTCTAGGGAGTAACGGCCACCAAGGGCATAAATTCCCTCATCCTCCTCAGCAAAGAGGGAGGGCATGGGGGCCAGGTGCCGCTTCTTGCCAGAGGCCTTACCTGGAACAGGCCTGGCAAGCTGCCTTTTAATACTGGCCACACAAAGTGCCAGATCAGATTGCGACCCCCTGCTAGTATCCCCCTCACTGGGGGCTAAATGCAGGCGCGGGAGGGGGGGGGTAGGCGATGCCGAAGGGGGTGCTGAACTGGGAAGGGAAGTGGGCCGCAATGATACCTTGGGTGCACGGCACACACACCGCGGCACTATCACTCAAAGGGGATGCCCCGCACATGGCACACAGCCGGGATTGCCCCGAAGGACACCCAAGCATGCTATCCCCAGAAGCCTCCATATGGCGATTAGCACAGGCGCAATAGGCCAGCACAGGGTAAGGGCTAATAAAAAAGCCACCCGGGATGCCCCCCAAGGGATGCCCCCAGAAGAGCCAGTTAGGGAGAGATGATGGGGGAGGGGGGTAAGGAGCAGAACCGGGAGAAAACACAACCCACAGTTATCCCGCCTGAAAGACATAAGTAAAAAGCATATAAGCATCCCACAGCCCATGCCCCAAGGAAACAAAACCCCCAAAGGGTACTCACGGATCATGGAGACCGAAGTAGCACCAAGCCGCCAGGCCACGGGAGGAAGCGTCACAGGAAACTGACCGCCGCAGCTCAGGAAGGACGAAGGAAAGGCGCGCAGCAGGCTCAAAATGGTGCTGGCAGAAGAACCTCGAGGGGCGGGCCGCAGGGGGACGCCGCAATACCCGCCATCCTCCGGCCTCGCGCCCCCCCCCGAAGAGCGCGAAAGCCTCATCATCATAGCGCCGCCCGTCGCGGAGCAAAGTACAAATCGGCGACAACGGCAAAACAACGTTAAAAAAACACAAAGTCACTTAAAAACACCTCGCTGCCGCTACCCTTCCCCCCCCCCCGAACACATGCCAGGGAGGGGGGGGGGTGGGGAGGAGGGTGAGCATGCAGCGGCAGGGGCCGGGCCAGGATAAGGGGGGGACCCCAGAACCAAACAAGGGGTATCCAGAACACAGTCCCCAAACACTCACCCCCTCAGACGCTAGGACAGGAACTCTGCATCCCTCATTAGGCACACCATAAAGCCTAAAACCGGCTACCCTTTGAGGTACAGGGTCTGCGGCTTGGAGCAGCGCTCCTTGAGCACTTGACCCTAGTGCTCCTCTACCCTCACCCGATCCGTCAGCCACGGCTGGGAGGCACAGAGGGTCCGGAAACGGGTGGAAATAGACTTGCAGAGCCGCAGGTTTGGTTGCCCCGCTCACCTGCGCAACATAGAGAGCCATCTTCTATCTTCGCAGTATCTACTACAGAGGAAAAACTGGGGGAGGTCTATTGGTGATCCTGTTTTTATATTGTGCCGGGAGGAGCCACAACTCTCCTGCACTACACTGCGCCACCTTGTGGCGGAATATCCCATACGGGACTTCTTGAAGCAGGCCGTGCCATGCAATAGGAAAGAGAGATCATCATCATTATCCGAGTAAACCGGCTTGATGTGCCGCTTCTTACTCGTGGCCTTCTTAGGGGCCGTTCGCGAGATCCGTCTCTCGAGACTGGCCACCTGGTATGCCAAATTAACATGGGACCCCCTGCTGGCTTCCCCCTCACTGGGGGCTGAGTGCAGCAGCGTGGGTTCTGGAGAGGCTGCAGGCAATGAAGGGCTAGGGACAGGTACGCCCGCCTCGTCATGCTCCAACAGGACACTCCTGGCGCAAGTGGTACAAACAGTGCTGAATCCGCCCAGAGGGCTTGCACTGCACATGGGGCATAGCTTCACCCGCCCAGATGGGGCCCCTAGCTCACTATCCCCAGGTGCCTCCATTATGGTGATTAGAATAATTGGTATGCAGGTTACAAGGCACTGACGGCCCACACCTAAAAAGCCCTCTGAAATAGTCCCTCTATTGTGATCCCTCTTAATAGGGAGAGGGTGTGGAGGGAGGGGGTGGGGGACTGGGAGGAACCACAACCCTCAATCTATCAAAGGGCCCACCTAGAAGACACAAGCAAAAAAGTGGCCATCAGTATCCCACAGCACATGCGCAATACAAGCAAAATAATAGATATTAGCAAAAGGGACTCACGACACCGACAGAGCTCAGCAGCTCGGAGGACTACCAGGCTGGCAGGGGAAGACACACAAGATGGCGCAGAGCCAGCAGCTCGGCGTGTTCCTCGAGGGGCGGGCCGCACGGCAGTGACGCGAAGAATGTCATTGTGCACCCCCTCCCCCCGATGGCGCCCATACAAGCCCGTGCGGCGTGCACACGTGGCCGCACCTCCACGGCCAGGAGAGCTGTGGCCTAAGACAAAAAAACCCCGCTTAGTGGCGCCGCCCCCCTGCCTCACAGCGTAGCAGCCAGAGATGGAGGGAAGAGAGGAGCAGGACAACTCGAGGGAGCGAGGGGGGTATGTACAAAAACACAGTGCATAAACCAATTCATCAAGGGACTACTTCCAAATGAGCCACTACAATGTTGCAAAGTGTATAAGTGAAGGTCACACCAAACACAACACAGTAATAAAGCTTATGGGGCAGGGAGGGTATGAAGCCAGTGGGCATAAGTGCCCCCCCCCCCCCCCCCCAAAGGCTTACCACCAGCAGCCTATGGCCGGCTACCCATTAAACAGGGTCTGTGGCCCAGAGCCTAGCTCTGCCAAACCCCGGCGTTCTCCCTATTGTCACCGTCCCGAACAGCCATGGCTGGGAGGCAACAGTGGGTCCACGGGATCAGTGGTAATAGGGTCGCAGCGGCCGACGGGCTAGGAGGCCCCGCTCAGCTGCACAATCCAGGAGAGAGTATCCAAAGATCTTCAGAAGCCAGACTGCAAGATGAACACGGGAAATCATAGTGAGACACTTGCTTTTATAGGGGGCCAGGAGGAGCGACAGCTTTTGATCTTGCAGTCGAGCGCCCCCTGGGGGCGGAATACCCACATGTAATTACTTCTGGGACGACCTGGACTGGATATAGGGTCCTGCAGCAAGCCGACAGGTTAGAAGTCCCCGCTCTGCTGCTAAAAATACAATTCTGTGAAGTACTCCCCTGTAGAATTGCTATTATAAGTATACAGTACGTCCTGCTCCAGATATAGTACTTACACTTGGGTTATCATCCGCCAGATGGCGCTGCACTGCAGAGACATGTAAAACAGGCTCCTCCCGGCCCCTCAAATACCCGGGACCTCCCACAAATCCCCAGCATTGAAAAGCAGTGAACGAGAAGCCGGGAGAATTTAACCACCCAAAATGGTAACTATAACAATGATGATCACCAAACAGGGGATCCAGAATAATGCAAAAACCAGGGTGGGGTGGAGCAGGACGTACTGTATACTTATAATACCAATTCTACAGGTGAGTACTTCACAGAATTGTATTATTCTTAGTATACAGTACGTCCTGCTCCAGATATAGTACTTACACTTGGAACATCCAATAGCAGTGTCCATAAAGTAGGGTGGGATCCCCAACAAAAAAGGTAACAGCAGACAGTTTAACCACTGCCGCTTGCAAAACCTTTCGGCCAAAAAACAGCATGAGCTGAGGCCCAAACATCAACCTTGTAAAACTTTGAAAAGGTATAAACAGAAGACCAAGTAGCGACCTCGCAAACTTGTTCAACAGAAGCCTGGTGCTGGAAGGCCCAAGAGGCATCAATGGCACGCACAGAATGACTAGTAAGATGAAAAGGAGGACCCTTCCCCTTAGCAAAAATAGGCCTGAATCACGGCCTGACGGATCCATTTGCTAATAATAGACTTGGCAGTAGCCAAAACCTGCCTGGGCCCAGAAGGGACCACAAAAAAAGCATCAGTTTTCCTGAAGGACACAGGGACCACCAGGTAATACTTCAAACACCTGACCACATCCAAGGAATGCAAAACCCTCTCCTTAGTGTAGCTAGGATCAGGGCACAAAGAAGGAAGAACAATATATTGATTCAATGAAAGGCAGACACTACCTCAGGTAGAAAATCTGGCTTAAAGCAGAACACCACCTTGTCCTGGTGTTTTCCCCAAGTATGGGGCTGAATAGAAAGAGCCACCAACTCAGATACACGTCTGACCGAAGTAATGGCTACCCGAGAGACAGCCTTGAGGGTAAAAACAGCCAGAGCAGCATCCTGCATTGGTTCAAAGGAAGCACCCTGCAAGGCAGAAAAACCCAAGTTCAAATCCCAAACAGGGACCACAGGTTTACGTGGGGAACACACATGAGTGACCCCCTGGAAGAAAGGTCTTAATCAAAAAATGCTGAGTAAAAGACTTCTGAAATAAAACAGACAGAGCAGAAACCTTACCCTTCAGAGCACTGAGTTGGAATCCCAACTCCAACCCATGCTGTAAGAACTCCAGAACCATGGGGACTGAAAAACGCCCGACAGGGAAGAGACCTAGACTCACACCAGTCAAAGTAGGTACGCCGTGCCCTGTAATAGATGGAAGAAGAAGTTTTCTTCCTAGCCTTCACCATGATATCAACCACCGAGGTGGACAAGCCTTTGTCCATCAAGATGGAGGTTTCAGCAGCCAGGCCGACAAGCCAAAGCTTATAAAATGAGATGGCGTAAGGGGGCCTGAGTGAGCAGATCTGGCACCCCTGGCAGAACATGCTGGGCTACTGCCATCTGCACCACGTCTGTGAACACACCCTTCTTGGCCACCTGGGGGCCACCAGAATTGCTGGCACCCCCTCCAGAGCAATCTTGCGCAGAACCCTGCACAACAGGGGGAATGGAGGAAGGACATACAGGAACTAAATGACCTGCCATGACAGTGCTAAGGCATCCGTGGTCAAGGCCAGAGGATCCTAAGACACGGAGACAAAGGCCGGGAGCTTGTGATTGTGACGGGATGCCAACAGATCCACATCTAGCTGGGCCCAACGGTGTCACAGAGATTGGAACACCCTGTTGCAGAGGGACCATTCTCTCTGGCGAGAGGTCCCCCTGCTCAGAGGGTCTGCCAGCAGATTTTCCACCCCCGAAATGTACACCGCTAATATGCAGGAAACATTGGCCTCCACCCAGGTCAGAATCAGAGACACTTCCTGGAGGGCCCTCTTGCTCCGGATCCGTCACTGATGATTGATGTAGGCAACTGCCGTCTGGTTGTCCAAGCGCCAATGAACAGGCAGGCCCTGAAGATGAGTAGTCAGGTGAGCCAGAACTAACCTGATCGCTCGCAGCTCCAAGACATTGATAGATGTGTGGGCCTCCTGAGGGCCCCACCTCCCCTGGAACCGCAGGGACTTCCAGAAACCCCACCCAACCTGATAGACTGGCATCCGTGGTGACCGTCTCCCAGGAAGGGGCAAGAAAGGATCTGCCCCCCAACAGGTTCCTTGAGTCCATCCACCACAAGAGGGACCTCCTGGGGGGGGGGGGGGGGGAGCACACAGACCCTGTCCAGGGACGCTGGGTCCTTATCCCATACAGACAATAGGTGAAGTTGCAGATGACCCCCAGCTCCAGGAGGCCTTGCACTAGCTCCTGAGCGGACACATGGTCCTGAGGAATCCGGTACCTGATGAATCTTGGAGGGGGATCGGCAGCAAACTCCAACTTGTAACCGGAGGACACTACCTCCTGAATTCGCCGGTCTGAGACATGAATCCTGCAGACCTGAACGAAGTGCTGCAGCCGTCCCCCCACCCAAATGGGTGAGGGCGCCCCAACCTGCCTGAGGGGGCTTGGGAGAGGATTTAGCTCTTGGGGTCCCAGGAGGAGCCAGGACGTCCACATCCTCTGCCTCTACCCCAGAATCTCCCCGGGCCCCAGGGAAGGATACCCCCCCTTCCCTGTCTTGCATCACGGTAAGGGGAGGAGAAGGAACCCTGACCCCTAAAGGGCCGAGGTTGCAGCCTGCGCTGGGGTAACCTGCCTCCCTTAGCAAGAAAGGTCCAGGCAGTCTCCAAACAGACGCAGTCCTTTAAAGAGAAAACCAGTGAGGGCCTTCTTGGCAGCATTGTCAGCGGCCCACTAGCACAGCCAAACCGAGCGGCGCATAGCCACCACGAGGGCAGAATTTCTGGCACACATTCTGATGGTGTCATCCAATGCTGACAGGACAAAATTTACAAAAACATTACCACTGGAGAGTGCATTAAACACCTCACAAGGCAAATCATCAGGGGCACTATCAAGCATATTTCTGATAAGTGTTCTAGTGGCCACAGCGGTAATAGTAGAGGCACAGACCGGGCGCAGCGCCGTCCCCGCACATGTAAAGGAGTGGGAGGCCAGCTGGTCAATGCACCGGTCCTCAGCATCCCGCAGGGTAGTAGAATCAGGGGAATGCATGACAGAGGTGTTAGATAGCCCTAGGCTCGGGGCATCCACCTCGAGGGGGGGGGGGATGACCAAAATTTAACCACCTCAGCAGGAAAAGGATACTTCCTATTCCAAATCCCAAATGTGCCTGCTCTGGAAATTCTCCCCTTTTTTGCCTGGGAGCCTCAACAGGGAGAGAGAAAGACAGAACCTCAAGGTCTGGGTCCATAATCTGTCAGTGTCATCTGGGGCCCAGGGGTCAGAGCCAGAATAGTCATGACCCCTTGGTCTCTCATCAGATGAGCCTGAATCAGAAAGGAGAAGACGGGGTATAGCCACACAGATTCATACACTCCTCAGTTCCCATAGCGAAAACAATAACATTAGGCGTCAAGTGCCCCTTCTTGCCAGGGCCCTTACGCTCTAAAGACCTCGCAATAATCTGCAACAGTAGCCAGTCTAGAAGACACATCAGGTTGAGAATCCCCACTAGTATGCAACTCAGTAGGAGTGAGATTTAAGCTTGGGGGAGTAGGTGAAGTGAAACGAGGCGCAGCCATCGGCAGGCCAGATTGCAATGCAAGCACCTGCTCAGCACAGGGTACACAGACCCGTGCCTAGTCAGTGTCAGCACGAGGCTGCCCACACGCTACACACAGCCGGGCTTGTCCCAAAGGGACCCCGGTTCCTGGGATGCCTCCACATGGTGATTATTAGGCACGATATGCCAGTAGGGATTTACGCTGTAAGCAACCCTGGATGCCCCAATGACCCGCTAGGGAAGTGGGAGTAATTATACAAGGCCCCAACTATCAATTACACCGGGCCGGGAGAAGTCAATGGCTTCACCCGTCTGAAAGACACAGTGGGAAGAAGGGGTGTCAGAACCAAACACACTACAATGAGTATAAAACCGCAGTACTTAAGGACCGCAGTAAGTATAACCGCCACACGCGCGCGCGCTGACAAAATGGCGCCGAGAGTACCTCGAAGGACGGGACAGAGCGGGCCGTGACGCAGGGCGCGCCAAGCCAGGCCCCGCCCCTGAAGCGCGCGAAGCCCACAGACAAGCAGCCAATGATAACGCAGAAGTGTCTGAGGTAATGCCGCCGCCCGGCGCGGAACATCCAAATGAAGGAAAAGACGCGCGGGGCGGCGGCACTTGCAATAGTAAAAAATACAAGTCAGCGCGGCGGCAGACACCACATATACTAGTCAAAAGACATGACAAACGCGTATGCACGAATCACGCTACACGCTCACCCCCCCCCCCCCTTCTTTCCTTCCCGAAGGCTACAGGGAGAAAGAGGGAGGATGGCGGCCCTCTGTACAGGACCCACCGCTACATGGGGCAATAATGCGGGAGGGGCATCCATAAAGACTCACCATCAGCCTATACCGCCTACCCTTTGGTGGGGGACTGCGGTGGAGCAGCGCTCCATAACCACGCATGGTGCTGCCTACCTTCACCCGACCAGCGCAGCCCAGGCTGGGAGGCACATCACACGAGGAACGGGTGGGAATAGTCCAACAGGGCCACAGGCTTAAAAGCCCCGCTCACCTGCGAGAGAGTAATACTTCATGTCTTCGCAGTAAGCACTGCAGAGAAATCTGGGGATTTGTGGGAGGTCCCGGAGGAGCCTGTTTTACATGTCTCTGCAGTGCAGCGCCATCTTGCGGAGGATAACCCAAGTGTAAGTATTATATCTGGAGCAGGACGTACTGTATACTAAGAATATCCTGAGAGAGTGTAAGCGATTTGTGCAGCTCCACTGCAAGAAGAGAACTGGGCTTGGTTGAGGCAGCTGCCTTTATAGGGGGGCCAGGAGGAGCCACATCTTTGATCTTGCAGTCCACGCCCCCTTTGGGGCGGAGTTACCCAACCGTGAATACTATTGGGACGGCCTGGAATGGAAAGAAAATCCCACTTTTTTGTGGCATTAGAACAGGGCAGATAGGGGAGACCATGAACAGTTTCACAAGTCACATGAATGCACGTGACCATGTGATTCATGCTGCGAGATTCAGGAAACTCCTTTTCTCAGCGGCTTGACTGAAAAGTTACTAGGATACCAGTTTCGTCCCCATATGTGGACATGAGACGGCATCTCACCCCCCCTTGAAATATCAGTGGAATATCAACCTATAACCCCCCTCTTCCCCGAGGCAGGACCCGGGCTCAGCGCCAGGATAGTGTGGCAGGATTATAGTTTGACTAAAGTTCCACTTTATTTGTGATGGGGGGAAGGGGACAAATCTGCTGACGGATTGGGGGGGGGGTGTTTGGATTTTAACTATCATGGGTTTTGGTCCTTGCTCCCAGGGCACAGAGATCCGGGATGCCCTGCTGTGTGAAACCCCCCTGGTCACCCAATCTGACTCAACCTTCCTCACACCTACGGCACATGTGCGGCCTCCCATCCAACTGCGAAGATGTGGTCTTGGCTTGACTCGTCTAAGGAGCAGATTCTAGCCAAACTCCGATGAGTGCGCCAGTGCTGCAATACAGCTGAAGTGCTGGTCCCCACACCCTCCTGCCTGTCAACTACTGGTCAGACCGGCCTGGACTACCGAAAATGCGACCTCCCTTCAGCTTAGATTAACCCACCGGGATGCAGCAGCTTCCGGACCCCCACCCTGCAACAGTAAGAACAATCTGATTCCTAAAGAAATCAGAACACGGGAAAAGCTTTTCGCCCCAGGCAGAGCCCTACCTGACCAGGGAGAGCCGTGTGCTGCAAATGCGCTGGATCTGATCATCTATGCTATGCTCTAACAGGGTGCGTTCCGCCGGCAGCCATTCACAACTGCCACCCTGATAGCAGGGATGTGGCGCAGCTCACGCATGTGCTGTTGGAGCAGGAGAGAAGGCGAGAATAGGCGACCTGGGGGGGTTCACCCAGCGGGCCATTCCACTTCTGGATGCCCCAGGGATAGGGAATCAATTGGTCCTGGATATTATAGATTCCAGGGCCAATCGACGTGTGTTTTGTCAGGCGTTAAGATGGCTCTGGCTATTAGGGATTATTACATGGCTTGATTACATCCCTGGGAAGAAAGTTGTCAGTCTCCTCGCCTTTCCTGCCCTTTAAAGCATCGTGAGCGCGCTATGCCACGGACTGCATGCAGCAGCAGCAGACATGCTCAGCTGCATGTTTGTAACAGAGCAGGCTGTTCATCTGTCGCATGCTCCACAGTGACACATGCCGTTCAGCCCACTGCAAGTGCACAAAGCCTAGAGTGTAAGCTCTTGGACTTGATTTCACTTCCGGGTTTCCTGAGTCTGAATGGACAAGAAGTGACTTCACCAGACTGACATATCCCTCGCTGTGCTGATTGATAGCCCTATTAATGAGGACAGCTGGCCTACAGCCAATGCTGTTTTATCAGCTTACTTCCTGGACTTTGTTTTCCCTGACTCCTGAATTCCTGATCTGAATACCTGGATTTATACACTGACGGATAACTCGATTTTGATGTGGATTGCTCAGTGGACTTTGCTTGTTTTCTGCCTGCCTCTGACCCTGGATTCAACCTTGGACTCTGCCCAGACTTTATTTTGCTCTTTGGGATTATTTTGCTTCACTTCGCCCCATACCTGGAGCTCAGCTCAGCTCTCCCCATGGTTGTAGCCAGGAGGCTTGACAAAAGTCTTGTTCACAGCACACAGTGTAATTTATTGTACAACTCCCAATGTATTATTCTTTGTATGTTTGTATGTAGCCTCCATGATTAAGGCATATAGAGCTGCTGATAAATTTGATTAGCCATCTGCACTGTAACGATTAAGGGGGTTATTTAAGAAACTCTAACGCCAGGTAGTGCAACACAGCATCGGGTGAACGCCAGGCGCAGTATGTGAAAACCATATATAGTCAATCTGGTGAGCACCTCTAATAGCGTCACATGTATCACTAGCAGTGGCTCAGTGCCAGGACGTCCACGTCCTCTGCCCGTACCCCAGAAATCTCCCCGGGACCCAGGAAAGGAAACCCCCCCTCCCGTCTGGCACCCTGGTAAGGGGAGGAGAAGGAGCCCTGACCCCGAAAGGGCCGAGACTGCCGCTTGCGCTGGGGTAACCTGCCTCCCTTAGCAAAAAGGTCCAGGCGGTCCCCAAACAGGCGCAGTCCTTTAAAGGGGAACCCAGTGAGGGCCTTCTTGGCAGCGTTGTCAGCAGCCCACTGGCACAGCCAAACCGAGCGGCGTATAGCCACCACAAGGGCAGATGTGCTGGCACACATTCTGATGGTGTCATCCATGGCTGAGAGGACAAAATTTACAAAAACATCACAAATGGAGAGTGCATTGAACACCTCACAAGGCAAATCATCAGGGGCACTATCAAGTATATTTCTGATAAGGGTTCTAGTGGCCACAGCAGTAATGGCAGCGGCATAGACCGAGCGCAGCGCCGTCCCCGCACATGCAAAGGCATGGGATGCCAGCTGGTCAATGCGCCGGTCCTCAGCATCCCGCAGGGTAGTAGAATCCGGGGAATGCATGACAGAGGTGTTAGATAGCCTTAGGACTGGGGCATGCACCTCGGGAGGGGATGACCAACACTTTACCACATTAGGAACCCCAGGAAGTTTACTGGGGCGCTCCCATTCCTTGAGCACAAGGTTATGGAAATGTGCCTGCTCGGGAAATTCCAAACGTGATTTTGCTGTATGGAAAAGCTCCCCCTTTGCCTGGGAGCTGCAACGGGGAGAGATGGACAGGACTTCAAAAATCTGGGTCAGTAATCTATCAGTGTCATCCGGGGCCCAGGGGTCAGAGCCAGAATCGTCATGACCCCTTGGCCTCTCATCAGATGAGCGCCATTCAGAAAAAAGCTCCCCTTCATCAGATGGGGTATAGCCACAAAGATTCCAAAACTCCTCAGTTTCCATAGGGAAAATCGTGACATTAGGCGCCGCTTTTTAGCAGGGGCCTTACGCGCCAAGGTATTAGCAATTAACTTCTCAACACTAGCCAGTCTGGAAGACACATCAGGCTGAGAATGCCCACTAGTATGCAACTCAGTAGGAGTGAGGTTTAAGCTTGGGGGAGTAGGCGAAGTGAAACGAGGTGCAGCCACTGGCAGGCCAGATTGCAATGCAAGCACCTGCTTATCGAGGGTACACAGACCGGCACCTTGTCAGCGTAGCATGAGGCTGCCCACAAGCTACACACAGCCCGGCTTGTCCCGAAGGTCACATTATCCTGGGATGCCTCCATATGGTGATTATAGCGGCACTATAGGCTGATAGGGATTAACGCTATACAGCCACCCCAGATGCCCCAATAACCCGCTAGGGAAATGGGAGTATTACACAAGGCCTAACAAGTTATATAACTAATAGAGGGCTGGGAGAAGCTAAAGGATTCGCCCCGCCTGAAAGACATAAGAGGAGGAGACCGTAAGCACACAGTAAAAAAAGAAGAAAATAAAGCCGCCCGCGAGGGCACTTACGGAACGCGGTAGGTAGAGGTCCGTCGCGCATGGGCCAACCAAGCAGGTTAACGATGTCGTCGGTATACCCCGAGGGGCGGGCCGGTATCAGCGATGACGCGGAGCGCGCCATAGACGCCCCCCCCCCAAGAGCGCGAAGCCAGGACGTGACAAGCAGCCAATGACAGCGCACCAGCGCCTGATGAGGTAAAGCAATTTTGAAAAACAATAAAAGGAAGACAAGCCAGTGCCGCGGCTGACACAAGGCAGAAAGAATTTTTTTTTTTTTTTTTTGTATTGTAGTTTTTTTATTGAAGAAGCATGGCATGTTACAGAACACGATCAGCATAGTCAAACATCAATTAACAATATAAATGGACACAAGTACACCAAGCAGTTAATAAACAACTGTGAAAACGATGAAACAGTAAGAACAACCCGGCATACAGCGGATGCCAGCAGGGGCCAAAATGAGGAACTGTAAAAAAGAAAGATGATTGGTGACCTCAGCTGCCGGCAGTCCCCTCCATTCCCTGTGCGAAAGCACGGGGGGTGCCCGTATTTAAGCGTATCTCTCACTAAGCATTAAATTGTAATAAAGCGTGTAATCCGAACACCACGTCTCCAAGGTTTTAGTTTCTTTTTTATCTATTAGAGAGTCATGAAATAACTGAGGAAAGGGTCAGTTACAGGTAATCTAACCGATACATATAGGGGGGGAGACAAGACGACATGGAGACAACGAGGGGGGTGGGACTGGGGGAGGGGAAGGCAAGGGATGGGGGGAAGGGGGGGGTCGAAGACCCCATAGGAAGACCGCTCCCTGGCCTGGGAACATGTCTCTACTCCTGCAAAAATTTCAAGTATTCTGCCGAAAAGGTGAATTGCTCCCATACCCGCCAGCGATTTCTATGCTCATCTACCTTCCCTCTCAACGAGGCCGTCATCTCCTCCATCCTGCTAATATCGGCAACACTGGTGAGCCACATGGCCGTCGTGGGAGGTGCCGTCGATTTCCAGCAGGACGGAATGCAAGTCCTGGCCGTATTCAGTAGAGGAGCCAGTAAAGACTTGGTCCTCCTCCTGAGGGAAGTAGGGGCCAAGCCCAGGAGGTATCCCGCCGGGTCTTCACCCAGATCTATATCAGTCAGAATCAGGGTAATTTTCCTGACGTTGCTCCAGAACCCAGCTAATGCCCCACATTCCCAGAAGGTGTGCAACATTGTGCCCCTGGCCCCTGAACACCGCCAACACAAGGGGGAGGAGGAGGGAAATATTCTCGCCAGTTTGGACGGTACCAGGTACCAGCGTGAGAGAACTTTATAGGAGGCCTCTTGATATCTACACGACCTAGACGACTTGTGGGCTACCTGCAGCATGGCCTGCGTCTGTTCCTTCGTGAAACTCCTATTTAGCTCCCTCTCCCAGGCCTCCACAAACGGGGGTTTGTAGGAGTCTGGGGGGGCCAACAGCAGAGAATATGCATAGGACAAAGCTCCTCTGAAGTGGCCGCTACCCGCACAGGACCGCTCGAAGGGGGTAATGGGGCCTACGCCTTCCATAGCTCCGGTCAGGGAGCTCTGATAGTGTGAGATCTGCATGGTCTGCCAGGAATTGAGGGGGGTAAGTGAATGTCTTGCCGCCAAGGCCTCCCCTTCAACCCAATCCCGACCCTCCCGGAGATGCAGAATCCTGAAGCAATCCCTTTTTATCCATGCGCGAAAGGTGCTATCGGTTAAGCTTGATGGGAAGTCCGGGTGTCCCAGAACAGGGGTCATAGGCGAGGCAGAAGGGGAAATGCCCAACTTCGGGAAGCATCTGCTCACTATTTTTCGGGTAGGGCCTATTGTGGGATGTTTGTTCAGGGCGGGAACCCGGTCGAGCGGAATCCATGGGAGCCCCGGCAGGGGGATCTCCGAGCCTCCTGCTCGACAAGCGTCCATTGCTTCAGAGAGGAGTGTCTACACCAGTCGGTAACCCGTGATAAGTGGGCCGCCGCATGGTACGCCCTCCAATCTGGGAGGCCTAATCCTCCCCTCTCCTTGGGGAGAGCTAGGAGGGGGGCCGCCAGTCGGTGCGGTCTACCCGCCCAAATAAACCTGGAGCAGATCCCTGTCAGGCGTTTGAAGAAAGTATGTGGAACCGTGATGGGGAGGGCCTGGAAGAGATAGAGAACCCTTGGCAGGATGTTCTTCTTAATGATATTGGACCTGCCAAACCAAGAGAAGGCGTTTTTGTTCCATCTCTGCAGGTCCTCCTCTACTCTCTTCAACAGCGGAGGTAAGTTCATGTTATACAATTTTTGTGGAATGGCCGGTATCTGGGTCCCCAAATATGTTATAGCTTCATTTTCCCACTTAAATTGAAAATTTTCTGCGATCTGCTTTAATCTCCCATGGGGCAGGCTGATGTTGAGGGCTGAGGACTTTTGGTAGTTAATCGTGTAATTGGAAACTGTTTGGAAGGCTTTGAGTTCTGCTAGAAGGATGGGGAGGGATGTCTCAGGTCTAGAGACAAAGAATATCAGGTCGTCGGCATGAGCCGCAACCTTGTGTTCCCCCCGACCTACTTTGATACCTGCAATGTCGTCGTTTTTCCTTACATTTCGCAGGAAGGGCTCGAGTGTCAGAATGAATATCAGGGGGGAGAGGGGGCATCCCTGACGGGTCCCGTTTGCCAGCTTAAATGGCTCTGAGGCCATTCCGTTAACCACGACGGACGCCGAGGGGCATGAGTAGGAAGCCATGATCCAACGGGTCATGTTCTCTCCTAGGCCGATCTGACGAAGGGCTGCGGAGATAAAGGCCCAACTCACCCTATCAAAAGCCTTCTCGCCGTCCGTCGAGAGAAGCATGGCCGCCGCCCCCCCCCCCCCCCCCCCGCACGGGCCTGATGGATCAGATTGATCACTTGTGGGCCTCCCACAGGGACATCCGCGAAACCTCTCCTGTGTCGTTAGTTGCGAAGTATTCTGTGATAGCCTTATGGATGTCAGCTTTTACCTCTGGGTCCTGCAAGAGAGAGCTATTCAACCTCCATTGACCTCTCAAGGGGGCCGTATCAGGAATGGCGATGGTCAGGGAGACAGGGGCGTGATCTGAGACAGCTATCTGCCCAATATCTATATCGGTGATAAGGTGTAGGAACCTGTGCGGGATCAAGAACCAGTCGATGCGCGAGTAGGAGTTATGTGGAGCGGAGAAAAACGTATAGTCCCTCCCTCGGGGATTAAGGATCCGCCACGCATCCATCAACTGGTGTTTGAAGAGTAGTGATCTGAGTTCTTTCAGGGAGGAAGAGGGGGCATGTGAGGTGCCACGGGAAGTGTCCCAGGTCGGATCAAGAACCGTATTGAAGTCGCCCCCAAGCAGGAGAACCCCCTCCAAAAACCCGTCAAGTTTGTTCAGGGTGGAACGTAGGAATTTAGATTGGTTGGTATTGGGGCAGTAGCATGTTGCCAGCGTCACCTTCAGGGAGAAGAGGGTACCCCGCACAAATAGGAATCTACCCTCAGGGTCCCGAAGCGTCGCCAAATGTGTCCACGGCAGGGACCCATCCAGCAGGATGGCTACACCCCTTGATTAAGAGTCTGGAGAAAGGGAGTGATATTGGGTCTTATAGTAGCGGTTGGAGACATTGTGTGTTCTCCCTACCTTGAGGTGAGTCTCCTGCAGGAAGGCGACCTGGGCACGTAAGCGCCTCAATTCCCTAAGGACCACCGCTCTCTTCAAAGGGGAGTTGAGTCCCTTTACATTGAGGGAAGTGAGCTTTACCCGTGACATCAAAGGTGATAGATCTAGCAGACAACAGACAAGCTGCCTGTGGCTGTCAGTCTATCTGCAGGCGCGCTAATTTCTGTAGGATGCTCAGGTGTGATAAGATGGGATGTTTAATCTTATCCTTGTTTTCCAAGTATCCTTAAATATTGTTGTTACTGCAAAGTCAAATGAGATTTTTGCGTTTGCAGTTTAATATTTATTACTCAATACATTTATAAAGTAACATACCTACTATAGAATTGACTCGAAATAGGTAAAATGAAATGGGACTTACCCACCAGGCCCGGCGGTAAACACTTAACCTGGGCCACTTTTGAATATGACTTATAGTTTAAGTAGATGAGGATCCCACTCTGTGATGTAGAAAGACAACTTCTTTTATTCAAATTAAAAGTGGAGATGCAAGACAGACCATGGAACGTGCCACAATCAATAATCTGTCAATTGTATACAGCGGTCCCTTTAAAACTTCAGCAGCAGCTCCTCTATGTATATGGCGCTGGCATGAAGTCCCAGGATGTGTATCCAAAAGTTCAGAGCTTGTCTATAAGCTCTACACAGTCCGTTAGTTGATAATAAAATAGTCCATGAATAAAATCCTTTCCAGCTGGTTTCAGCCAGTCAGCACAGTCAGCTGGTAGTGAAGTGTAAAGTCCTGACGCGCGTTTCGACAGTCCCGTATCATGGCCTGTGACGGCCACTCTCATCAGGGTTCGTTCGGCAGCGGAGCTGGCCCCTCGGGAGGTCCTCTGGGCCGTCTTGAACGCGGAGCAGACGGAGCTCTCCTTGTACGTGGCCTCCGTGGGTGATCGCTGCCCAGGAAGGCCTGGGGGGGCAGAGGGGAAGGGTCCAACCAGTCCCGAACTTCCATTGGGGGGGGGGGGGGGAGTCCAAAAAGGCAAATAGATCCGGGAGGTCGGTGCGAGATCTTAGGGCGAAGACCCTCTGGCTTTTTCGGACGAGCAGGTGGAAGGGGTACCCCCATCGGTATGTGGCTCCGCACTCCTGGATTCTAAGAAGAAGTGGCTTCAAGCAGCGGCGCATCTGGAGTGTTCTTCTAGAGACATCCAGAAACACCTGGATTGGTGCCCCATCAAATATGATTCTCTCTCTGTCCCAGGCACGTCTGAGGATCTCTTCCTTAACCGAATAGTGTAGGCGGCAAATCACGTCCCGTGGGCGGTTGGGGTCTGTTGTTCTCGGCCCCAGGGCCCTGTGGAGGCGGTCGATCACGATTTCTGTGTTTGACGGGCGGCTGAGAATTCCGTTGAAGATGCCCACGACTGTAGGCAGAAGCTGATCCTGGCCGGTCGCCTCTGGCAGGCCTCTCACCCTGATATTGTTGCGTCTGCTCCTATTTTCAAGGTCGTCCAGGTGAAGGACCGTAGCTTGAGAAATAGCTTGTTGGAGCGATAGGTTCTTTTCCAGGGCTTCAATTCTTTGTATGGACGCAAGGTGGGAATGCTCTAGACCGGCGACTGAAGAGCTCAAGCCCTCGACAGAGTTTTGCAGGTCGGATATATCTTTCTTAAATGAACTCTCTACTCTTGAAATAAAAGATTCAAGGTCCGCCTTGGTCGGGAGGGCTTTGAGTTCCGCCCTAATATCTGCCAGGATTGGGTCGTGAGAGGGCGGGGTAAGCAGGAGAGACACCGACCCCATGGTCCGCCGGCCACCTCCTACCGCAGGTGTATTGCAAGAGCGTGAGCCCCCCTCCTCCGCATGGGGTTCGGACTGGTCGCTGGTGCTATATTCTCTTCTGGCTTCACCTGCGGGGTTCGGCCACTTTTTAGATATTACGCCGGAAGTAGAGGGCAAAGCAGGAGGCGCCGCATCCATTCCCAGGCCCTCCCTGCTCCTGCACCATGTGGCCCCGACGGAGCTGCTGCGTGAGAGCCACAGTGGGGATCTTTGTGCCTCATCTCGGGCTCCGGGGTAAACCAGTCACTCTGGGGGCTTTGCGGCGGCCCATCCATAGCCATGGACTCTGGGCTCGGAGGGGAAATCCTGGGTCCAGGGGGCGCTGCGCTGACCTCGGTTGGTTTGGGGGATGTGCCTCCCCATTGCCTGCCAGGGCTTCTCCCACGGTGGGGGGATGGAGCCATTGCGTGTGACCACATGTCTGCCCCCCACAGTCCCGTGGGGCCTGTCGGCATGCTGGGTCCCCTCCCGGGCGGTTGTTGTGGCTGGGCATTGGGGGATCTTATGGGTGCACCCCCCCTCTTTAAGGGGTCTTCGGTGAGGTCCCCAGTGGCTGGGCTCTTCCGCCCCCCCTTCTCTGTGTTCGCAGGTGGCGCAGGGGTTAACATCTGGCCTGATTCCCCCATGCCTGCGCAGCTCTCCATGTCCCCATGCACTCCCCACTCACCAGTCCTCGGGGGAGCGCCGATCTCTGGGAGGCTCGCAGGTTCCGAGCCACTGCTCCTGTCTGCGGAGCGCCGGTTGGTGCGGCATTCTTCTCCGCTCTCAGCCGCTGCCAGTGTCGGGCTGCCCGCGCTCCCCTCCGGCAGCGGGGGCTCGCGTCTCCCAGCCGCATCCTCTCCTCCGTCCACGTCAGCGCCGCCGGGGGGACCCGACCCCCGCGACGAAGGCCAGGCTGCTCCGTCCACATCACACACACTCCCCGGCGCAGAAGTCTTCTCTCCTGCTTCCCGATCGGGGGGATCTCCGCACGTGCCACGGGTCGCTGCCTCGCCACCGTCCATCGCCGACATCTTGGACAGCCCTTCACCTCCGCCCCTCGTGCGGTCCGGGGCCAGGTAGGCGCTGATTTTCTTGTGCTGTGGGGGTGATTTTGGCTTTGCCCCCTTCTTGCCCTTTGCCATAATGCCTAGTAGTAGGTCTGGGTGGGGAAAGACCCCAGAAATCGCCAATATAACAAGTCGGCAGGAGGGAGCTCAAGGGATGTGCGTCCTCACTCTCTCATCGCCGGCCACGCCCCAGAAAAAATAAATTATAAGGTGTAAAACACAGAATGCATAGCATACTCATTTACACCCCCACCCTTTTCCACCGAAGGCTACAAGGAGAATGAGAGAAGACAGCGGCCACTTAAATAGGGCCCACCGATAGGCAGGGGCAATAGTGCGGGAAGGGCATCCCATAGAGGCTCACCATAAGCCTGAACCGCCTACCCTTTGGTGGAGGATTGCGGTGGAGCAGCGCTCATAAGCACCTAACATCGGTGCTGCCTACCTTCACCCGACCAGCGCAGCCAAGGCTGGGAGGCATATTACTAATGGAACGGGTGGGAATAGTCCTACAGGGCCGCAGGCTAATAGCCCAGCTCACGAGTAGAGAGCCATTTCTCGTCCTTCGCAGTCCAGACTGCAGAGAAATTCTGGGGATTTGTGGGAGGTCTCTGGGAATTTGAGGGGCCGGGAGGAGCCCGTTTTCCATGTCTCTGCAGTCCAGCGCCATCTGGCGGAGTAATACCCACGTGTAAGTAATCTTTCTTGATCAGGACGTACTGTATACTAAGAATACAATGTCATTCTGTGTGTTTTCGCTCTGGTGCTGGTTTATATGTGTTGAGAAACAGACTTATCACACAGCTTCTGGCGCTTGATGCTAAAACGTCCAGTTTTAGAGCGCCTACGCTGTGTGTGTAGTTTTTTTCTTAAATATGGGCTTCAGCACCAGCTGGCGCTACCTATCGCTCGCTGCAGCATTGTCCTGTTAGATGTAGCATAGTCTTGGGCGCTTTGACCTCGGGACACCACCTAGCATTCTCCATTGGCTCTGCAGTGAATCAGGGAGAGTGCTTCTACAGCGCTTCAACATCACATTTATCAATGCTGGAAAGGATAGTACAGCGTTCACTTGTCCAGACACCCGCTTGCGGACGCTCTTAAAGTGGACCAACACCCAGGATTTTGACGGGGGTGCCCCGCTGTGTGAAACCCCCCAGAAACCCCAAAAAACACACCTCTCAATGCTCCCACGTGAACGCCGCAGCCAATCCCCGCCAACGTCCAGGCGGGGGACAGGAACGCCCAAGCCGCTTCCGCCGCCGCCTCCCGCGCGCGCCCCCGCCGGCCATTCAGAGGGCCGGCGCGGGCACGTCTGGAGGGGCGCGCGGGAGGCGGCGGAAGCAGCGGCGGATCAGGTAAGATCTTTTTGGGGTTTCTGGGGGGTTTCACCCCGCGGGACATCCCGATCTCAGATGTCCCGCGGGGTGGGAGGTGATCGGCCCGGGAATCTTATAGATTTCCGGGCCGATCACCCCTGGGTGTTGGTCCACTTAAGCGCTGTTACATAGATGACAACATGGCAATACGTGGCTTAGCTAGGCATAAATTAGTCTTCCCATTTTTATTGTATTGATGGCGATTTGGTAATATGCCTTTACACACTGTATTGACTTACTTCGAGAAGCAGCAGTTAGTTTTATTTTTTTGCATTATCAATTGCCCTTCTCAGGTAATGTAATACGTATGCTGTATTTTAATGACCTTATGCTTTGTGCGGTTTGTTTACCACGTTCTATTGCTTATACTATTGCTGAGTCAAAGATTAGCATGTCTTTGGTGTGATCGCTTTGACCATAGAGCAGTTGTCTGTTTCATTACAAGATGGTTCTAAATCAGAAAGTGAAATAAGCGAGGCAAGCGTTAACATGTCACGTGCTTGTCTTTATTAACAATATTACTATAATACCTGGGAGAGATTACAGAACAAGAACGTGAAGAGATTGTTCCAGAAACATGGCTTTCACCCCTAACTTTTGTTTTACACAGAGGGTTTCTGTTCCAGTCCCTCAGCTCTCCACTGAAACATTCCTTACTAGTGAAGAGCTAAACGCACCTCTGTAAAAGGGGACAAAAAAAACCACCAGCTCTTAAGTTAAGTACAAGAAGGGGGAGGGGAGGAAACAGGTTCATCACCGAATGGCAATTAATCCAACATCCATTAACTTCTGTATTTTTTGGGCAATAACTGGATTTTTCAAGTGTCTGTAGAGAAAACACAAAGGACAGGTTACCATATATGTCTCAGTAGGCCTATGAAATTTTCATATAAACCTACATTGGCAAAGTGCGGTAGCAATGGCGGCTTGTTTTGAGATCTCTGCCTCGATTAAATAAAAAGGTAGAAAAAAATTCTCATGGTAATAAAAAATTCAATTAATGAGAAAAAAGCCTGAGAATGTCACTGTTACTGAATCACTAGATAAAAAGACAATGAAAGTCAATGGCAGCTTTTACTACATTGTAGAAAGGAGTAGTCTACTTAGGAGTAAAGAAATACAATTTTGTGAGTACTCACCTTTAAAATGGGTATTCTAAGTGTGTCATACACTCCGCTTCCATAATCATGACATCTGGGTAATCTCCAGTAGAGGGCGATCTTTAGCAGAGATGAATGCAAAAAAGGAGCTCCTCGCAGTCCATATACACCCGGGACCTCCCACCAATTCCCCAGTGTATGATAGCAGTAAGAGGACCAGGAAGAAGCCATATAACAACTACAAAATTAACAATGATTCACCATATAAAGGATCCAGAATACCACAAGGGTGGGGAGAAGCGGAGAGTATGACACACTTATAATACCCATTTTAAAGGTGAGTACTCACAAAATGGTATTATTCCAAGTGTGTCATACACTCCGCTTCCATAATCATGACATCTGGGACATTCAATAGCAGTGTCCGTCATGGGTGGGAACCGAAAACAGTAAAAACAATGCACCAACTTTAACCACTGCAGCCAAAAACAGCATCCGCTGAAGCCCGCACATCAACCCTGTAAAACTTGGAAAAAGTATGAACAGAAGACCAAGTAGCAGCCTTACAAACTTGTTCAACAGAGGCCTGGTGCTGAAAAGCCCAGGGCGCACCAACAGCACGAGTAGAATCCGCAGTGATCCTAAAAGGGGAAGTCCTCCCCTTAGCAGAATAGGCCCTAACAATGGCCTGACGAATCCATTTACTAATGGTAGACTTGGCCGGCGCCAAACCCTTTCTGGGCCCACAAGGCACCACGAAAAAAGCACCTGTCTTGCGGGTGGGGGAAGTAACCACCAAATAGTACTTCACACAACGAACCACATCCAAAGAATGCAAAACTCTCTCCTTGTCATTGCTAGGCTTAGGACACAAAGAAGGAAGAACAACATCCTGATTGAGGTGGAAGGCAGAAACAACCTTAGGAAGGAAATCTGGTTTGAAACGAAAAACCACCTTATCCTGATGCCTCTCAAAGTAAGGCGCCTGAATAGACAAAGCCGCCAACTCAGAGACACGCCGGACAGAAGTAATAGCCACCAAAAAGGCAACCTTTTGAGTGAGCACAGAAAGAGCAATATCCTGAAGCGGCTCAAAAGGAGGCCCCTGTAGAGCAGAAAGAACCAGATTCAAATCCCAAACAGGCACCAAGGCCTTCCTAGGAGGCCTAACATGAGTAACCCCCTGGAAAAAAGTCCTGACCAGTGGGTGCAAAGCAAAAGACCTTTGGAAGAAAACAGACAGGGCAGATACCTGCCCCTTCAACACGGTCTGGATCAAGGTTTTCAGCTTAGTACCTTGAAGAAACTCCAAAATCCTAGGGATAGAGAACACCCTACAAGGTAAGGCCCTGGCCTCACACTAGTCAATGTAGGACCGCCAAGTCCTATAGTAAATACCAGAGGAAGACCTCTTCCTAGCTCTACTCAAGGTCTGAACGACAGCCGCAGAGAGACCTTCCTCCTTCAGAATGAAGGTTTCAGCAGCCAAGCCGTCAAAGCCAGCGTTTGTAAATTGGGGTAAAGAAGATGACCCTGAGAAATCAGGTCCAGAAACGGAGGCAGCCTGTAATGATCTACCGCTAGACTTACAACGTCTGTGAACCAAACCTGTCTTGGCCACCTTGGGACCACCAGAGTCGCTGGTGCCCCTTCCAGAACCAGCTTGCGAGCCACCTTGCCCACCATGGAGAAGGGTGGGAACAGATACAGGAAACCCAGATCCTTCCAAGCCAGGGACAAGGCATCCACTGCCAGGGCCAGAGGATCCTGAGAGAGAGACACAAAGGACGGAAGTTTGTGATTGTGCCTGGAGGCAAAGAGATCCACATCCGGAGTCCCCCACCTGTGACACAGGGAGCAAAACACCCTGGTGTTGAGGGCCCACTCTCCTCGGCGAGAACAGCCCCTGCTCAAAGCATCCGCCTCAGTGTTCTCCACTCCTGGAATGTAAACTGCTGAGATGCAAGGGACGTTGCTCTCCGCCCAGTAAGGATCAGAGAGACCTCCCTGAGGGCACTCCTGCTGTGAGTCCCTCCTTGGTGATTGATGTAGGCCACCGCCGTTCGGTTGTCCGAGCGAACCTGAACCGGTAGGCCCTGTAAGTGTGGAGTCAGCCGTGACAGAACTAGCCGGATGGCTCTGAGCTCTAGGACATTGATGGGGGTGTGAGCCTCCTGAGCACCCCACAACCCCCTGAACTGATGATTATTCCAGAAACCTCCCCAGCCCGACAGGCTGGCATCTGTGGTCACCGTTTCCCAACAAGGGACAAGAAAGGATTTACCCCTTAACAGATTGCTTGACTCCATCCACCACTGAAGTGACTGGCGAAGGACTGATCCAGGAACTGCGGACATCTGTCCCAATGCCTCAGCAGATGGAGCTGAAGCGACCTCATGTGGAACTGAGCAAAGGGTACTGCTTCGAAGGACGCCACCATCAAACCTACCAGTTTCATCCCCCGCTGGAGAGAGGGGCAACGAATGGTCAGGAGAAGGCGAATCAGATCCTGAACAGCCCTTACCTTGGGCTGAGGAAGGAACACTCTGGCTTGAGTGGTATCCAGAGTCATGCCCAGAAATGAAATCTCCCTGGAAGGAGACAGAGGATTTGGGGTGGTTGATCACCCGTCCGAACCTTACCAGAGTAGACAGCACCGCCCTGGTGTCTATTTCCGCCTGCCGGAAGGGAAGAGGCTGAAATCAGTAGGTCGTCCAGATACGGCACAATGCAAATGCCCTGGGCTCTGAACAGGGCCATTATGCCCGCCAGAACCTTGGTGAAGACCCTTGGAGCTGAGGTCAGCCCGAATGGTAGGGCCACAAACTGAAAATGACGATCCTGTACCGCAAACCTGAGGAATCTCTGTTGCGCAGGAAAGATAGGAACATGCAGGTAAGCATCCTTGATGTCTATTGACGTCATAAAGTCCCCTTGATGAAGGGAAAGAATGGCAGAGCGCAGGGTCTCCATGAGAAACTTTCTGGTTCTGATGAACCTGTTGAGAACTTTTAGGTTCAGAATGGGTCCGACAGAACCATCCTTTTTAGGGAACGTAAAGAGGTTGGAGTAGTAACCCCTGCCTCTCTCCGAGGGAGGCACTGGGCATATGACTCCTATAGCCAGAAGACTTTGGACCGCCAACAGGAGCCCCTGTGCAGCCTGAGGGTCTGAGGGCACCCGAGACCTTAAAATTCTTGGAGGGGGCCAGTACTCTAACTCCAGTTTGTACCCGGACGAAACAACTTCCAGGATCCATTTGTCTGTGACCTCCTGTACCCAGACCTGGAAGAAGAGCCGCAGCCGTCCCCCCACCCGAGTGGGTGAGGGCGCCCCCTCATAAGTGAGCGGGTTAAGGGGGGGGCTTAGGCTTGGAACTCCAAGCAGATGCTGGACAGGCCCGTCCTCTGCCCCTGCTCCAGGAGGAACCTCTAACACCAGAGTAGGCGAATCCGACGGCTCTGGCACCCCGAAAGGAAGGATTGAAGGAGCTCGCCCCCCCAAAAGGGACGACGCCGTTTCCTACGCTGAGGTAGCTTACCACCCTTAGCCACCGCATCCAACTTATCTCCAAACAGCTTAGTGTCCAGGAAGGGAAGAGCGGTGAGCGATTTCTTGGCCGCAAAGTCCACCGCCCACTGGCAAAGCCAGACCGATCGGCGCATGGCCACCAATGAGGCCGAAGTTCTGCTACACATGACAATAGTGTCCTTCATAGCAGCCAGTACGAAGTTCATGAAAAGCTCACACCTTTTAAGGGCAGCGAACTCCGCGCTGGAAGGGTCAAAATGGGCACCATTCAAGAACTCCCTAACCAGGGATCTGTTAGCCACCGCCGCAAGCGCAGATGTGCACACCGGCCGTAAGGCTGAACCCACACTAGCGAAGGCATGACATGCCAACTGATCAATGCGCTTATCCTCACCATCCTTGAGGGTAGTGGCATCAGGGGTATGGACCACAGAGGTGTTGGACAACCCCAAAACAGGCGCATCGACCTAGGGCGGGGGAGACCAACGCTTCACCGCATCCACCGGGAAGGGATACTTTTTATCCCAACCCTAAGGAACTCTGGGAAGCCGACTCTGTTTTTCCCACTCCCTAAGGATCAGAGCGTCAAAATGACCCTGTGTAGGGAACTCCAAGCGAGGCCTGGCGTCCCCAAAGCATTCCCCCTTTTTAAGAGGGGGTACCTCAGGCAGCGCAATGCCCAAAACCTCAAGGAGATGGACCAGAACCTTGGAGGTGTCAACGGCATCCCCCAGCATCATTGTCACGAAAAAAACACACCCTCAGTATCAGATTCTTCAAACAGTTCCCCCTCCTCTAGCGGGGAATACTCAGACCAATCATCATCAAACTCCAAAGCCAGCGACAGGTGTCTTTTTCTTAGCCTGGGCCTTACAGCCCACAGTGCCAGAAAGGATCCTCTCGATGCTGGCCAGGCGAGCACAAACATCAGAGTGCGACTCCCCACTAGTGACAGCGTCACTTGGAGTGTGTAACAGGCGGGGTGGTGTAGGCGATGAAGTGGGTGGTGCTGACCCAGAAGCCTGCCGCGTTATGGCCTTTTGTGCACAAGGAATACGAATGAGCACATCCTCCCCCGTAAGGGATACCCCACAACCAACACACGGCCAGAATTGTCCCGAGGGAAGCCCCAGCCCGGTATCCTGCGGAGCCTCCATATGGTGATTTTTGGGTAGTTGCATTGACCCTAGGGAATTAAGCTGGTAAGCAACCCTGGGATGCCCCTTTAATGTCCTTGTGGGAGGATTTAACGGAAAATGCTAAGGAAGGGCCTAGGACCGGCAGAACCCCCTAATATTGCAACAGGGGAGTCCTCCTGAAAGACACAATAAGGTAGGCCCATAAGACAAGCACACAAAATGATTGATATATTATATATATATATATATATCAATGCATACAATCAAGAGAAATCAAGCAGCCCCCCTGCGGAGAGGGAGGCAGCCTAAGAAGAAAAGGGGGCCCACTGGGCACTCACAAAACACACAGGTCCGCAGTAGGATCGGCGGCAGAAGCAGCACTTCTAAGATGGCCACCGGAGTCCAGCACCGCAGGAGAGAGTGAGGAAGAAGGGGGGCGGGCCAGCGCAGAACGCGCGCTCGCTAGGCCCCGCCCCCTCCCTGCCAGACCAGAAACGCGGATCCAGGCCGTGGGCTGGGACTCCAAACGGCGCCAAAAGGAGGGGGAGTAGCTTCCCGTTGAAAACTGCCAACGGAGCAGGCAAGGCACATCAGCCACATGTAAAAGCATACACACACACAACGGTGAATCACCAGACACTGAAAATCAGTAAGAGACAAGACAGACCCCCCCCCCCCCCCCCACACGGGACACGGAGGGGACTCAGAAGTCAGGGGACCCCGCCACCCAGTACAAGGGAAGCGGATAAGGCTGAAGGGACAGGGTATCCCAAACCGGGATCACCAACCCGGAAACCGCCGCCTACCCCTTGTAATGGGGTCTCACGGAGGAGTCATGCTCCTTAAAACACCTAGAAAGGTGTTGCCTACCCTCAACCAGGACCTACAGCCGAGGCTGGGAGGCTCATAAGGGGACATGTGAATAAAGGTCCAGGCAGAAACAGGGACAAAAAAGGCCGGGCGCAGGCCCGGCTTACCTGCAAGGAATAGAAGGCTTCATCTTCTGACTTGCTCGTCGTCTAGCAGGAAGGAACTGGGGAATTGGTGGGAGGTCCCGGGTGTATATGGATTGGGAGGAGCTCCTTTTTTGCATTCATCTCTGCTAAAGATCGCCCTCTACTGGAGACTACCCAGATGTCATGATTATGGAAGCGGAGTGTATGACACACTTGGAATAAAGGACCATTGACTTTCATTGTTTTCTTAGCAGGTGATTCATTAACAGTGACATTCTCAGGCTTTTCTCTCATGAATTGAATCTTTTACTACCATGAGAATTTTTTTTCTACCTTTATTGAATCGAGGCCTTCATATGGATGGCTTAGGAGTGCGAATACCCAACACTATCACAATGCATAATCTGATCAGCACAAACACCAATGCATTACCTCTCAAATTCAAAAAAGGAGCCACCATGTGGACTTCTGGAATGAAGCAAATTTTTTTTTCAACAGCAGATTTGTTTAAGCCAGTGGGGATTTGGGGCATGTGGTAGGTTGATAGTGGGTGGTCTAATCTGGAGTCAGATTTTTTTTGGGTAGAAGCAAAAATACAATTCTATGAAACTCACCTGTAGAATTGTTTTTGAGTATATCCAGTCCAGGGCGTCCCAGTGATGACAGTTGGGTATTCCACCCCAAGGGCTGCAAGATCAAAAGCTGTCGCTCCTCCCGGCCCCCTATGAAGGCAGGCGTCTCCATCATTCCCCAGTGGTTAAAAAGCAGTAAAAAGGAGAGGCAGGGAGGCCAAGAAACCATGTTACTTCACATAGCTTCAGCTTGTACTCTCTCCAACAAGACCTAAGGACTCAAATCCAAGAATAAAAATGGTAATCACCATAACAGGCAAACAAGAGATAATGAACAAGGGTGGGGTGGGACGAGTTTCACAGAATTGTATTTTTCCCCTATATCCAGTCCAGGTCGTCCCAGTGATGACATGTGGAACATCCAAAAGCAGTGTCCATATAGGGCGGGATCCCCAGTGCGGAACAGCATGTAGTTCATTTCACTACCGCCTGAAGCACCTTCCGGCCGAAGACAGCGTCAGCTGAGGCCCTGACATCAACTTTGTAGAACTTTGTAAAATCATGAACAGAAGACCAAGTAGCAGCCAAACAAACTTGTTCAACCGATGCCTGGTGCTGAAAAGCCCAAGAGGCACCAATAGCTCTAGTAGAATAAGCTGTGATCCGAAAAGGGGGTTCCTTCCCCTTGGCAGAATATGCCTGCACCACCGCCTGTCTGATCCACCTACTGAGAGTGGACTTGGCTGGTGGCAAACCTTTCCTAGAGCCCTCTGTTAGGACAAAGAGCAAATCCGACTTCCTGAAGGATTCAGTCGCAACCAGGTAATACTTAATGGCTCTGACCACATCCAAGGCATGGGGGGGGGGTCCTTTCCTTAGAATTAGTCGGTGCAGGACACAAGGAAGGCAAGCCAACTTCCTCATTAAGGTGAAAGGGAGAAACTACCTTAGGCAAAAAATCAGGTTTAAAGCGAAAAACTACCTTATCCTTATGCCGGTCAAAATAGGCAGGCTTCATACAAAGCGCGGCCAGCTCTGAAACGCGACGCACCGATGTGATCGCTACCGAAAAGGCCACCTTGAGAGTCTAAATAGGCAACGCAGCATCGCACAGAGGTTCGAAGGGAGGACCCTGAAGAGCAGAAAGTACTAAATTCAAGTCCCACACCGGTAATACCGTCTTACACGGTGGCCGGACATGGGTGACTCCCTGGAAAAATACAATTCTGTGAAATGTTCAGAGATGTTGAATTGGTATTTGTGTACAGTACGTCCTGCTCCAGATATAATACTTACACTTGGGTTATCCTCCGCCAGATGGCGCTGCACATGCAAAACAAACTCCTCCTGGCACCTCAAATACCCGGGGACCTCCCACAAATCCCCAGCATTGAAAAGCAGTGAACAAGAAGCCGGGAGAATTCAACCACCCAAAACTGGTGACTATAACAATGATAACAATCACCATACAGGGGATCCAGAATAATGCAAAAACCAGGGTGGGGTGGAGCAGGACGTACTGTATACAAATAATATCAATTCTACAGGTGAGTATTTCACAGAATTGTATTATTCTTAGTATACAGTACGTCCTGCTCCAGATATAGTACTTACACTTGGGACATCCAATAGCAGTGTCCGTAAGTAGGGTGGGATCCCCAACAAAAAAGGCAACAGCAGACAGTTAAAACCACGGTCACCTGCAAAACCTTGAGGCCAAGCCAGCATGAGCTGAGGCCTAAACATCAACCTTGTAAAACTTTGAAAGGTATGAGCAAGACCAAATAGCGGCCTAGCAAACTTGTTCAACAGAAGCCTGGTGCTGGAAGGCCCAAGAGGCACCAATAGCACGAGCAGAATGAACAGTAAGGCGGCAGGGAGGACTCATCCCCTTAGCAGAATAGGCCTGAATCACGGCCTGACAGATTCAGTTGCTAATAGAAGACTTGGCAGGAGCCAAACCCTTGCTAGGTCCAGAAGGGACCACCAAAAGATCATCAGTTGTCCCGAAGGACACAGTGACTACCAGGTAATACTTCAGACACCTGGCCATATTCAAGGAATGCAAAACCCTTTCCTTAGCATTGCTAGGATTAGGGCACAATGAAGGAAGAACAATATCTTGATTCAAATGAAAAGCAGACACCACCTTAGGCAGAAAGTCCAGCTTAAAGCGGAACACCACCTTATCCTGGTGTCTCTCAAAGTATGGGGGCTGGATAGACAGAGCAGCCAGCTCAGACACACGCCTAACCGAAGTAATAGCCACCAGAAAGACAACCTTGAGGGAAAATACAGCCAGAGCAGCATCCTGAAAAGGAGCAAATGGAGCACCCTGCAAGGCAGACAAAACCAAGTTCAAATCCCAAACAGGGACATAGGTTTACGTGGGGGACGCACCTGAGTAACCCCCTGAAAGAAAGTCTTAGCCAAAGAATGCTGAGCAAAAGACTTCTGAAAGAAGCCAGACAAGGCAGAAACTGACCCTTCAGAGTACTGAGTCCCGACTCCAGCCATGCAGTAAGAACTCCAGAACCCTGGGGACTGAAAACACCCGACAGGGAAAAGACCTAGACTCACACCAGTCAAAGTAGGTACGCCATACCCAGTAATAGATGGAAGAAGTTTTCTTCCTAGCCTTCACCATGGTATCAACCACCGAGGTGGACAAGCCCTCTTTTCCATCAAGATGGAAGGTTCAGCAGCCAGGCCGTCAAGGCCAGAGTCTGTAAATTGGGATGGCGTAAGGGGCCCTGAGTGAGCAGATCTGGCACCCTTGGCAGAACGTACTGGTCTACTGCCATCTGCACTACGTCTGCAAACCACACTCTTCATGGCCACCTGGAGACCACCAGAATTGCTAGCACCCCTTCCAGAGCAATCTTGCACATAACCCTGCCCAGCAGGGGGAATGGAGGAAAGACATACAGGAGCTGAAAGTCCCGCCATGACATTGCAAGGACATCCGTGGCCAAGGCCAGAGGATCCTGGGACAGGGAGACAAAGGCCGGAAGCTTGTGATTGTGACGGAACGCAACAGATCCACATATGGTTGTCCCCAACGTTGGTACAGAGATTGGAACCCCCCGTTGCAGAGGGACCATGCTCCCTAGCGAGAGGTACCCCTGCTCAGAGGGTCTGTCAGCAGATTTTTTTTTTCACCCCCGGAATGTACACCGCTGATATGCAGGGAGCATTGGCCTCCACCCATGTCAGGATCAGAGACACTTCCTGGAGGGCCCTCTTGCTCCGGGTCCCTCCCTGATGATTGAGGTAGGCAACTGCCGTCTGGGTCCGAACGCCAACAGAACAGGCAGGCCCTAAAGATGAGTAGTCAAGCGAGCCAGAACTAACCTGATCGCTTGCAGCTTCAAGATATTGAGGGGTGTGTGGGCCTCCTGAGGGCCCCACCTTCCCTGGAACCGCAGGGACTTCCAGAAACCTCCCCACCCCCCCAACCTGATAGACTGGCATCCGTGGTGACCGTCTCCCAGGAGGGGGCAAGAAAAGATCTGGCCCCCCCAACAGGTTCCTTGAGTCCATCCACCACAAGAGGAACCTCCTGACCACGTGGGAGAGCACATAGACCCTGTCCAGGGACGCTGGGTCCTTGTCCCATACAGACAATAGGTGAAGTTGCAGAGGCCTCAATTGGAACTGAGCATAAGGGATCTTTTCGAAGGACGCCGCCATAAGACCCACCAGCTGCATTTCCTGCCTGATGGAGGGATGGGGACAAGCTAGGAGGGACTGAGCCTGTTCAATCGGATTGTCCACCTTCTGCTGAGGAAGGAAAATCCTTGCCTAAACTGTATCCAGATTCATTCCTAGTAATGAAGTTACCAAGGAAGGCGACAGAGAGGACTTGGGGTGTTGATCACCCAACCAAATGATTCCATAATGGGCACCACCTGCTGAGTATCCAACTCTGCCTGATGCAGAGACTGTGGAAGTGAAGAGGATGTCGTCCAGATAGGGAAGCACGCAGACACCCTAACATCTGAATAGAGACATCACGCCAGCCAGCACCTTGGTGAACACCCTGGGAGCTGAAGTGAGGCCGAAGGGCAAGGCCCCAATTGGTAATGTTGATCCATCAGAGTGAACCTAAGGGACTTTTGATGGCCTGGTAACACAGGAATATGAAGGTAAGCATCTTTGATGTCCACAGAAGCCATGACATCCCCCTGGCGCAGGGAACCAATGGCCGGGCGCAGATTCTTCATGCGAAAGCGCCTGCCCTTGACAAAAAACTTGTTAAGAATCTTTAAGTCCAGGATGAACCTGACAGAACCATCCATATTGGGTACTGTGAATAGGTTGCAATAAAGGCCCTTGCCTTATTCTCTTAAAGGCACCTGGCAGATGACCCCCAGCTCCAGGAGGCCTTGCACCGCTTGCACTAGCTCCTGAGCTGACCCAGGGTCCTGAGGAATCCGGGACCTGATGAATCTTGGAGGGGGATCGGCAGCAAACTCCAACTTGTAACCTTGTAACCGGAGGACACTACCTCCTGAATTCACCGGTCTGAGACATGAATCCTGCAGACCTGAGCGAAGTGCTGCAGCCGCCCCCCCCCCCCCCCCCCCCCACGTGGATGGTCAAGGGCACCCCAACCTGCCTGAGGGGGCTTGGGAGAGGATTTAGCTTTTGGGGTCCCAGGAGGAGCCAGGACGCCCATGTCCTCTGCCTCTACCCCAGAAATCTCCCCGGGCCCCGGGGAAAGATACCCCCCCTTCCCTGTCTTGCATCACGGTAAGGGGAGGAGAAGGAACCCTGACCCCAAAGGGCCGAGGTTGCCGCCTGCGCTGGGGTAACCTGCCTCCCTTAGCAAGAAAGGTCCAGGCGGTCTCCCAACAGACGCAGTCCCTTAAAGGGAAAAAAACAGTGAGGGCCCTCTTGGCAGCTTCGTCCGCGGCCCACTGGCACAGCCAAACTGAGCGGCGTATAGCCACCACGAGGGCAGAAGTTCTGTCACACATTCTGATGGTGTCATCCAATGCTGATAGGACAAAATTTACAAAAACATTACCACTGGAGAGTGCATTAAACACCTCACAAGGCAAATCATCAGGGGCACTATCAAGCATATTTCTGATAAGGGTTGTAGTGGCCACAGCAGTAATAGCAGAGGCACAAACCGGGCGCAGTGCCGTCCCCACACATGTAAAGGCGTGGAAGGCCAGCTGGGCAATGCGCCGGTCCTCAGCATCCCGCGGGGTAGTAGAAACAGGGGAATGCCGACAGAGGTGTTAGATAGCCCTAGGGTCGGGGCAGCCGCCACGAGGGGGGGAAATGACCAACATTTAACCACCTCAGCAGGAAAAGGTTTACTTCCAAAACTTTGGAGCCCAGGCAAGTTTACTGGGGCGTTCCCATTCCTTGAGCACAAGGATATGTAAAGGTGCCTGTTCTGGAATTCCAAACGTGATTAAGATTCCCCTTTTTGCCTGGGAGCCTCAACAGGGAGAGCGATAGACAGAACCTCAAGGTCTGGGTCCATAATCTGTCAGTGTCATCCGGGGCCCAGGGGTCAGAGCCAGAATAGTCATGACCCCTTGGTCACTCATCAGATGAGCCTGAATCAGAAAGGAGCTCCCCTTCATCAGCAGGGGTATAGCCACACAGATTCATAAACTCCTCAGTTCAGTTTCCATAGGGAAAACATCAGGCGTCAAGTGCCGCTTCTTACCAGGGCTCTTAAGCTCTAAAGACCTCGCAATAATCTGTTCAACAGTAGCTAGTCTAGAAGACACATCAGGCCGAGAATCCCCACTAGTATGCAACTCAACAGGAGTGAGATTTTAAGCTTGGGGGAGTAGGTGAAGTGAAACGAGGCGCAGCCACTGGCAGGCCAGATTGCAATGCAAGCACCTGCTCAGCACAGGGTACACAGACCCGTGCCTTGTCAGCGTCAGCACGAAGCTGCCCACACGCTACACACAGCCGGGCTTGTCCCAAAGGGACCCCGGTAACCCATCCTGGGATGCCTCCATATGGTGATTATAAGGCACGATATGCCAGTAGGGATTTACGCTATAAGCAACCCTGGATGCCCCAATGACCCGCTAGGGAAGTGGGAGTAATTATACAAGGCCCAACTATCAATTACACCGGGCCGGAAGAAGTCAACGGCTACACCCGTCTGTCCTCATAACAGCGGCCAGTGATCCTTATATATAGGATGACTAGGCTGCGCTCCTCGGTTACAAGTGCTGTCGTTAAGATGAACGGCTCATAGCACATAGCTCTCGAAACAGACAGGACGAAGGGGTGTCAGAACCAAACACACTACAATGAGCATAAGAACGCCTGCAAGGGGCACTTAAGGACCGCGTTAAGTATAACCGCCACACGCACTGACAAAATGGCGCCGAGAGTACCTCGATACACGCTAACCCACACCCCCCCTTCTTTTCCTCCCGAAGGCTACAGGGAGAATGATAGAGGATGGCGGCCCTTTGTACAGGACCCACTGCTACACGGGGCATGGGGCAATAATGCGGGAGGGGCATCCATAAAGGCTCACCATCAGCCTATACCCTCAACCCACAAGAGGGACTGCCTGGCCAGGGGGGACAGCGAGAATTCTTGCTCCAAAGCTTCCTGCAGCCGGTTCCAGCCGGCCAGCAGGATCAATTGAAGAGGTCTCATGTGAAACTGGGCAAAGGGCACTGCCTCGAAACATGACACCATTATGCCCACCATCTCATCCCCAGACTAATTGATCGCTGCTGACAAGACAGCAAGGCCTGCACCTGCGTCTGGAGACCCAAAACCTTCTGCTGTGGCATAAAGACCTTGACCTGAGCGGTGTTTATCGTCATTCCCAGGAAGGATCTCACTGTTGGAGTGATAAATGACTTGGGGCAATGGATTACCCAGCCGTAGGCCTCTAGGGCTGACAAAACCACGAGGGGGGGTAAGATGCTCAAGAGCAGCAGTAAAGTGCACAAAAAACACAGCACACAAATAAAGCTTGTGGGATGGGGAGGGATATAGGGCACAACTAGCCTACAAGTGTGGTTCCCCCAAGTAGGCTCACCATCAGCCATGGCCGGCTACCCATTAAGCAGGGTCTGTGGCCCACAGCCTAGCTCTGCCAAAACGCTTGACCCCGGCATTTTCCCTACCGTCACAATCCCGAGTCAGCCGCGGCTGGGAGGCAAGAGAGAGTCTCACGGGATCAGTGGGAATAGGGTCCGCAGCGGCCGACGGGCTAGGAGGCCCCGTTCAGCTGCCAAAATCCAAGAGAGAGTATTCAATGATCTTCAGCAGCCAGACTGCAAGATGAACACTGGGGAATGATAGAGAGACATCACTGGGAATACCCACATGTCATCACTGGGACGACCTGGACTGGATATAGGGAAAAACATTTTTTTAGCTTTAAATACATGTGTACACAAAAGTCAGCAATACAAAAAAAAAATGTCTCCCATGCACCTATTTTAATAAAAATTTATTGACAAGGCAAACATCTTAGTTTGAGGGGGGGAAAAAAGTTGGGAAGAAGGGTCTATATTACGTGTTCAACCCTCCTCAAGGGCCACCAACAGGCCAGGTTTTACAGCCACACTGATGCACGGGTGTAGTAATTAGTCCTCAGACAGAGCTGGCAAGTCATTTTGGCAACCATTTAATGCTCAATCAATGTCACCACTTTGGAATTGGCCTATAATATGCTTACAAGGTGGTACCTTGTGTTTCACTGCACATTGCTATAGCAATCATGGGTTACCATACCACCAGCTTTAGGGAGTGGTCCATCCAAGGGCATCTTTATGCACGTCTAGTGAGAATGCCCCCCCCCCACCAAAAAAATGGCTTTTGGCCCAGAGTCTTCAGCAATCTTTACACGCTCACAGAAAAAATCCAGAGGATGGGTGTTAAAGTATCACCAAAACCTAGCACCAATTAAAGTACTCTTTGCTGCTAAGTTGGCTAATACCAGGCTGTGAGGCTTAATGAAGTTCTGATCAAGGCAAAAATTATGGGCATTCTGTGAGGTTTCCACAGGAGCTTCATGAAGCTGTAGGGCCCAAATGTGCTTGACTAATTCAGAAGGGACTTGCTCTTCATTTTAGTCTTTTACTTTTTTTTCTTACCTGATGGCTACCTGTACTGCCACTCTACCCATCAAATGTGGTTTTAATTTAACACCTGGGCCTCCCAAGTGATAACTTACTGTAGCTTCAGCCCCCACCATCTAACGCTAAATGAAAAGGTCTTTAAAAAAAAAAAAAAAAAGGCGGAGCCTATGAATCCAACTGGTAAGACAAAATGCTCTGTCACCATATCTAATTCAGTTATACAAATTAAAATGATTAAATAAATAAAAACAAATCATATGTGAGCCCTTTGAATCAGTTATACTTACTCGCTCAGTGCCTGTGGGTCTTTCTGCATCTGTTCCAGTATAAGCCTCATTGCTGGATCACTCATGATCTGCTGCACCTCTGGGTCTGCCATCGCCCTGCGCTTTACGTCTTCTGGATTGTCGTTCCGGTTGTACTGTGACATAACACACCTCTGATAACCATCGCTGGCTTCCTGTATGAACAAGAGGATAATAATGGTCACAAAAACTTTGAAACCCAGGGCCGCTGGGCCTGGGTTTTGGTCCACTTTAAAAAAAAAAAAAAAAAAATACAATTCTGTGATTACTCACCCGTAGAAATGGTATAACAAGTATACAGCACGTCCTGTTCCAGAAGATTCCTTACACATGGGTAATACAGCCACAAGATGGCGCTGGACTGCAGAAGACAGCTTGTGGCTCCTCCCAGCCCTATATAAACCAGGGACCTCCCACAAATTCCCCAGTATTGACAAGCAGTTAACAAGAAGCCGGGAGAACTATAATAACCACAAATCTAAATGAACATATGAACAATCACCATAAAGAGGTAACTAAGAATAATGATAACAAGGGTGGGATGGAACAGGACGTGCTGTATACTTATAATACCAATTCTACAGGTGAGTAATCACAGAATTGTATTATTCTAAGTATACAGCACGTCCTGTTCCAGAAGATTCCTTACACATGGGACATCCAATAGCAGTGTCCGTAAGGTAGGGTGGGATCCCCAAAAAGTAACAACGGGCAGTTTAAACCACTGGCGTCTGCAGAACTTTGCGGCCAAAAGCAGCATCAGCTGAAGCCCGAACATCAACCTTGTAAAACTTAGAAAAGGTATGAACAGAAGACCAAGTAGCGGCCTTGCAAACTTGTTCAACAGAAGCCTGGTGCTGAAAAGCCCAAGAGGCACCAATAGCACGAGTGGATGAGCAGTAAGGCGGAAGGGAGGATTCTTCGCCTTAGCAGAATAGGCCTGAATCACAGCCTGACGAATCCACTTGCTGATAGCAGACTTAGCTGGAGCCAGACCCTTCTTAGGTCCAGACAGGAGCACGAAAAGAGCATCAGTCTTCCTGAAGGATTCAGTAGCCACCAAATAGAACTTCCAAGTTCCTAACCACATCCAAAGAGTGTAAAACCCTTTCCTTAGAGTTACTAGGATTAGGACACAGAGAAGGCAAACCAATGTCCTGATTGAGATGAAAAGGAGAAACAACCTTAGGCAGAAAATCTGGCTTAAAACGAAACACCACCTTGTCTTGGTGTCTCTCAAAGTAAGGGGGCTTGAAGGAAAGGGCCGCCAACTCAGAAACACGCCTAACAGAGGTAATAGCCACCAAAAAGACTACCTTAAGCGTAAGAATAGACAAAGGGGCCTCCTGCAAGGGTTCAAAAGGGGACCCCTGCAAGGCAGATAAGACCAAGTTCAAGTCCCAGACTGGTAACATAGGCTTACGTGGGGGACGCATGTGAGTAACCCCCTGGAAAAAGGTCTTGACCAGGGGATGCTGAGCAAAGAATCTTTGGAAGAAAATGGCCAAGGCAGAAACATGACCTTTTAGAGTACTGAGTTGAAAACCCAGATCCAAACCATGTTGCAGAAATTCCAGAATCCTAGGAATAGAAAACACACGACAGGGAAGTAACTTAGACTCGCACCAGTCAATGTAGGTACGCCAAACCCTATAGTAGATGGAAGAAGAGGACCTCTTCCTAGCCCTGATCATGGTATTAACTACTGAGGCAGGCAGCCCCTTTTTCCATCAAGATGGAGGTTTCAGCAGCCAGGCCGTCAAAGCCAGCGTTTGTAAATTGGGGTGGCGTAGCTGCCTCTGAGTGAGCAGATCTGGAACCCTGGGCAGGGCGTACTGATCTACTGCCAGCTGCACGATGTCTCCGAACCACTCTTCTTGGCCAGCAGGGGGCCACCAGTATGGCTGGCACCCCTTCCTGAGCTATCTTGCGCAGCACCCTGCCCAGAAGAGAAAACGGGGGAAACCCATACAGGAGCTGAGAGCTCTTCCAAGACATTGCTAAGGCATCCATGGCTAAGGCCAGAGGGTCCTGGGACAGAGAGACAAAGACTGGAAGCTTGTGATTGTGACGGGACGCAAACAGATCCACATCTGGCTGGCCCCAACGGTGACACAGGGAGCGAAACACCCTGCTGCTGAGGGACCATTCTTCCAGGCGAGAGGTCCCCCTGCTCAGAGAGTCTGCCTCCAGATTCTCCACCCCCCGGAATATACACTGCCGAGATGCAGGGAACATTGTCCTCCACCCAGGACAGAATCAGAGACACTTCCTTGAGGGCCCTTCTGCTCCGGGTCCCTCCCTGATGATTGATGTCGGCAACCGCCGTCTGGTTGTCCGAGTGGACCTGAACAGCCCGACCCCGAAGGTGTGGGATTAAGTGGGCGAGAACCAACCTTATCGCCCTTAACTCCAGAATGTTGATAGGGGTGGGGGCCTCCTGAGGGCCCCACTGACCCTGGAATTGCAGGGACTTCCAGAAGCCCCCCCAACCGGCAGACTGGCATCCGTGGTGACAGTCTCCCAGCAAGGGGCCAGAAAGGATCTGCCCCCCAGCAGGTTCCTTGAGTCCAGCCACCACGAAAGAGACCGCCTGGCCAGAGGGGACAGAACACCTGATCCAGGGACACAGGGTCCCGTTCCCAAACTGACAAAAGGTGAAGCTGAAGAGGCCTCATGTGAAACTGAGAATATGGAACCGCCTTGATGAAGCAGGCCACCATCAGGCCCGCCAGCTGCATTCCCTGCCTGATGGACGGATGAGGACAAGACAGAAGAAGCTGTGCTTGCGCTTGAAGGCTCTCCACCTTCTGCAGAGGAAGAAAGATCTTGACCTGAGATGTATCCAGAGTCATGCCCAGAAAAGACTTCACCATGGAAGGAGACAGGGAAGATTTGGAGTTGTTGATAACCCAGCCGTATGACTCCAGTGTGGACACCACCCGCTGGGTATCCAGCTCTGCCTGTTGGAAGGACTGAGAAGTGATAAGAATGTCGTCCAAGTAGGGAAGAATGCGAATGCCCTGAGATCTCAGCAGAGCCATCACTCCTGCCAGCACCTTGGTGAATACCCTGTGAGCCGAGGTGAGACCGAAGGGCAAGGCCACAAATTGGTAGTGCTGATCCTCCAAGGCGAACCTGAGGAATCTCTATTGACCCGGAAAGATTGGTACGTGAAGGTAAGCATCCCTGATGTCTACAGAGGTCATGAAGTCCCCCGGGCGTAGAGAATTCACAGCTGAGCGCAGAGTCTCCATGAGAAAGTGTCTGAATCTGACAAACTTGTTGAGGCGCTTTAAATCCAGGATGGGTCGGGTGGACCCGTCTTTTTTGGGAACAGTGAAAAGCTTGGAATAATACCCTTTGTCCCTTTCCCTTAAAAGGCACTCGGTAGATGACTCCCAATTCCAGAAGGTTTTGGACAGCAAGGGACAGACCCTGAGCTGGCAGGGGGTTTTGAGCTATCCAGGAGCTGATGAATCTTGGGGGCGGCCAGGCTGCAAACTCTATCTTTTAACCGGAGGACATTATCTCCTGAATCCACCGGTCTGAGAGGTGAAGCTTCCAGACGTGAGCAAAGAGCCAAAGCCGCCCCCCCACCCGGATGGGTGAGGGCGCCCCTTCATGCCTGAGGGGGCTTGGGGGAGGACTTAGGCTTGGGACCCCAGGAGGGACCAGGGCGACCACGTCCTTTGCCCCTGCCCCAAAAATCTCAGCGGGCCCCAGCAAAGGAAGCTCCCCGTCCAACTCTGGAACCACGGAAAGAAGGAAGAAAGGTACCTGAACCCCGAAAGGGCTGGGGCTGCCTTTTACGCTGAGGTAACTTGCCTCCCTTAGCAAACAAGTCCAGACGTTCACCAAAGAGGCGCTGCCCCTTGAAGGGAAAACCAGTGAGAGCCTTCTTAGTAGCGTTGTCAGCTGCCCACTGGTGCAGCCAGACCGAGCGGCGTATAGCCACCAACAAGGCAGATGCCCTGCCACACATTCTAATGGTATCATCCAGGGCAGAGAGAACATATGCAACAAATTCCACACAACGCAGAAAAGCTCTATATTCTTCACTACCCGCATCATCGGGGGGCCTATCTAAGACTCTTGAGTAGGCTCTTGATAGCAACAACTGTAATAGCAGAGGCACAGACCGGACGCAGCGCGGTCCCCACACAGGCAAAAGCATGGAAAGACAGCTGATCTATGCGCCTGTCCTCCCCATCCCGCAGGGTAGTAGAGTCAGGGGAATGCATAACGGATGTGTTGGACAACCCCAAAACCGGTGCATTCACTTTGGGAGGACATGACCAGCGTTTAACCACCTCAGCGGGAAAGGGATATCTCCTATCCCAACTCTTTGGTACCTCGGGAAGCCTGCTAGGCCGTTCCCACTCTTTGAGCACCAGATTATTAAAAGTGAGTTTGTTCAGGAAACTCCAAGCGTGGTTTAACAGTATGAAACGGCTCCCCCTGCTGCTGCGGGGCCACGGCAGGAGGAGAGATACAGAGTACTTTAAAAATGTGAGCTAAAAGCCCATCAGAAATCAGAAAATAATTCCCCCTCTTCCAGGGGGGTATACCCGGTAATGTCAAAAAACTCCTCAGCCTCCATAGGAAAGAGAGTAACACTGGGTGCCAAATGCCGCAGCTTAGGAGGAGCCTTACGCGAACCAGACCCAGCAATATGCCTTTCGATGCTGGCCACCCGGGCTGCAAAATCAGGTTGAGACTCCCCACTGGTATGCACCTCCCTAGGAGTCAGATGTAAGAGTGGGGGGGTAGGCGAAGCCAGAGGCGCAGGCCCAGCCACAGGTAACCCAAATTTTAGCGCAAGCACCTGCTGGGCGCAGGGTACACAAACCCTGACATCATCACTTATAGGGGACACCCCACACGCAACACTCAGCCGGACTTGTCCCGAAGAAAGCCCGAGCACATTATCCGGAGAAGCCTCCATATGGTGATTATCATGGCACAACAGGCCAATAGGGATTGACGTGAATAATAGCAACCCGGGATGCCCCAATAGCCCGCTAGGGAAGTGGGAGGTAAAGGAATTTAATAGCCCTCCAATAAACACTAAATAGAGGGGATAGGACCGGGAAAAACCACAAAAAGTTTGATCAGCCTGCAAAACATAAGCAAAAAGATCCCATAAGCTAAATGCTGTATAGTAAAAAGACAATTCTGTGAAGTACTCACCTGTAGAATTGGTATTATATGCATACAGCACGTCCTGCTCCAGATGTAGTAATTACATGTGGGTAATCCTCCGCCGCCGTGCACTGCAGACATGTAGAAAACAAGCTCCTCCCAGCCCTACATATACCAAGGGACCTCCCACAAATCCCCAGCATTGAAAAGCAGTGAGAATGAGAAGCCAAGAGAAACCAACCACCCAAAACTGGCAATAATAACAATGATAACAATCACCAAACAGGGGATCCAGAACAACGTGAAACCAGGGTGGGTTGAAGCAGGACGTGCTGTATGCATATAATACCAATTCTACAGGTGAGTACTTCACAGAATTGTATTATTCTAAGCATACAGCACGTCCTGCTCCAGATGTAGTAATTACATGTGGGACATCCAATAGCAGTGTCCGTAAAGTAGGGTGGGATCCCCAACAGAAAAGGTAACAGCAAGCAGTTCAAACTACTGCCGCCTGCAAAACCTTGCGGCCAAACACAGTATTAGCTGAGGCCCTAACATCAACCTTGTAAAACTTTGTAAAGGTATGAACGGAAGACCAAGTAGCGGCCTTGCAAACTTGTTCCACAGAGGCCTGGTGCTGAAAAGCCCAAGAAGCCCCAACAGCTCGAGTAGAATGAGCAGTAAGACGAAAGGGGGGAGTCTTCCCCTTAGTAGAATAGGATAGGCTTGAACCACAGCCTGACGAATCCATTTACTGATAGTAGACTTGGCGGGAGCCAAACCCTTCCTAGGCCAGTGAGGCACAACGAAGAGAGCATCCGTCTTCCTGAAAGCCTTAGTGATAACCAGGTAAGACTTGACACACCTAACCACATCCAAGGAATGCAAAACCCTCTCCTTAGGGTTACTAGGATTAGGGCACAAGGAAGGAAGTACAATATCTTGATTCAAATGAAATGCAGACACAACCTTAGGCAGAAAGTCTGGCTTGAAGCGAAAAACCACCTTATCCTGGTGTCTCTCATAGCAGGGAGGCTGAATAGAAAGCAGCCAACTCAGACACACGTCTAACAGAAGTGATAGCTACCAGGAAGACAACCTTGAGCGTGAGAACAGCGAGAGCAGCCTCCTGAATAGGCTCAAAAGGAGCACCCTGCAGGGCCGATAACACCAAGTTTAAATCCCAAAAAGGAACCATAGGTTTCAGAGGAGGACGCACATGAGTGACCCCCTGAAAGAAGGTCTTGATCAGAGGGTGCTGGGCAAAGGTCTTCTGAAAGAAGATAGACAGGACCGAAACCTGGCCCTTCAGAGTACTAAGCTTAAGACCTAAGTCTAGACCATGTTGTAAAAACTCCAGCACCCTGGAGACTAAGAATTCCCGGCAGGGAAGAGACCTGGACTCACACCAGTCAATGTAAGAACGCCAAACTCTATAGTAGATAGCAGAAGAAGTCTTTTTCCTGGCTTGCACCATAGTAGCCACTACAGATGCAGACAAACCCTTTTCCATCAGGATGGAGGTTTCAATAGCCAAGCCGTCAAAGCCAGAGTTAGTAAATTGGGATGGCGTAGAGACCCCTGAGTTAGAAGGTCTGGCAACCTTGGCAGATCGTACCGATCTACTGCCATTTGAACCACGTCTGCGAACCACACTCTTCTTGTCCACCTTGGGGCCACCAGAATCGCGGGTACCCCTTCCAGAGCAATCTTGCGCAGAACTCTGCCCAGAAGGGGAATTGGTGGAAACACATACAGGAGCCGATACTCCCTCCAAGACATTGACAGGGCATCCGTGGCCAGAGCCAGAGGATCCTGAGACAGGGATACAAAGCTCGGGAGCTTGTGATTGTGACGGGGCGCAAACAGATCCACGTCTGGCACACCCCAACGGTGAGACAGGGCCTGAAAAACCCTGTTGCAGAGGGACCATTCCCCCTGACGAGAAGATCCCCTGCTCAGAGCATCTGCCAGCAGGTTCTCTGCGCCCGGAATGTAGACAGCCGAGATGCATTGGACATTGGCCTCTGCCCATGTTAGAATCAGAGACACTTCCTGGAGAGCCCCCTTGCTCCGGGTCCCTCCCTGATGATTGATGTTGGCAACCGCCGGACCCTTCAGGTGCTGGGTCAATTGTTCCAGCACCAATCTGACCGCCCTGAGTTCCAAGACATTGATGGGTAGATGGTCCTCCTGAGGGCCCCACCTCCCCTGGAAGCGCAGGGACTTCCAGAATCCCCCCCAGCCCGACAGACTGGCATCCGTTGTGACCGTCCCCAGGAGGGAGCCTGGAAGGATCTGCCCCTTGTCAAGTTCCTGTGGTCCAGCCACCAAGCAAGGGATTGCCTGACCGAGGGGGGAATCACCCAGATCTCGTCCAAGGACGCTGGGTCCTTGTTCCAGACTGACAGAAGGTGAAGCTGCAGAGTTCTCAAATGGAACTGGGCAAAGGGCACCGCCTCGAAGCTTGCCACCATCGAGCCCACCAACTGCATTCCCTGCCGGATGGAGGGATGAGGGCTCGAAAGCAGGGACCTCGCCTGCGTTGTCAGAGCTTCCACCTTCTGTGGAGGAAGGAATATCCTTGACTGAACTGTATCCAGAATCATCCCCAGGAACGGGGTCACTGAGGAGGGGGACAGAGAGGACTTTGGGTAATTGATCACCCAGCCGAATGACTCCAGGGTGGACACTACCAACCGAGTGTCCAGCTCTGCCTGCCGCAGAGACCGAGAGGTGATGAGTATATCGTCCAGGTAGGGCAACACGCGTATGGCCCTTAGTCTTAACCGTGACATCACCCCTGCCAGCACCTTGGTGAACACCCTGGGAGCCGACGTAAGGCCGAATGGCAGGGCCATGAACTGGTAATGCTGATCCAGCAGCGCAAATCTGAGAAACCTTTGGTGTCCTGGAAACACCAGAACGTGCAGGTAAGCGTCCTTGATGTCCACAGATGTCATGAAGTCCCCTGGGCGCAACGAGGCAATGGCCGAGCGCAGAGTTTCCATACGAAAATGTTTGTTTCTGACAAATCTGTTTAGGATTTTTAAATCCAGAATGGGTCTGACTGGCCCGTCCTTTTTGGGTACCGTGAAAAGGTTGGAATAAAACCCCATGCCCCTGTCTCTTAAGGGGACCTTGCAAATGACCCCTAGATCCAGAAGGTCCTGCACAGCCAGCATCAAGACCCGAGCTGAGGCAGGGTCCTGTGGGATCCAGGACCCGACAAACCTGGTAGGGGGCCGTACAGCAAACTATCTTGTAACCGGAGGACACTACCTCCTGAATCCACCGGTCTGAGACGTGGCGTCTCCAGACATGCTCGAAGTGCTGTAGACGTCCCCCCACCCTGACGGGCGAGGGCGCCCCTTCATGCCTGGGGGGTCTTGAGAGGGGCTTTGGGCTTGGGCCCCCAGGAGGAACTGGGACGGCGTCCTCTGTTCTTGTTCCAGGAATCTGCGCGAGACCCAGCGAAGGACACTCCTCTACCTTGCTTAGCCCCACGGTAGGGGGTCGAGTGGGAGCTTGGGCCACGAAAGGGCCGAATCCGACGCTTGCGCTGGGGTAACTTGCCACCCTTGGCAAAGATATCTAACCTTTCTCCAAACAGGCGCAGCCCCTTAAATGGAAGCCCCGTAAGGGCCTTCTTGGCGACGTTATCAGTGGCCCACTGGCGCAACCAGACCGCTCAGCCTATGGCTACCACCAGAGCAGAAGATCTAGCGCTCAACTTAAATAGCATCGTCCGATGCAGATAGGATATAGTTCACAAAAGTCTCACAGGTGGCCAGAGCATTGGCGGCATCAGAGGGCAAGTCATCCGCCCCTTCAAGAGCAGTCTTAACCACAGTTCTGAGCGCCACCGCCGTGATGGCTAAGGCGCAAACTGGGCAGAGCGACGCTCCCCAAAATGCAAAGGCATGACATGCCAGTTGGTCAACTCGCCGATCCTCCAAATCCCGCAGCGTAGTAGTGTCGGGGGAGTGCATAATAGAGGTGTTGGACAGACTTAGAATTGGGGCATCGACCTCGGGTGGCGATGTCCAACACTTGACCAGGTCGGCAGGAAAGGGATATTTCTTATCGACAGCTTTAGGAACCCCATGGAGTTTGCTGGGATGTTCCCATTCTTTCAGCACAAGGCTATTAAAATGAGTTTGTTCGGGAAACTCCAACCGCGCCCTAGCGGTGTGAAACAGTTCACCCATTTGCCGGGGAGCCGCGGCAGGGGGAGAGAGGGATAACACATCAAAGATCTGGGTCAGCAGTCTATCAATGTCGTCCGAGGACCAATGATCAGAACCAGACTCCTCCTGTCCCCTGGACTCATCGTCGTATGACCCCGAGTCAGAGAACAGTTCCCCTTCCTCTGAGGGGGAATGTGCATAAGAAAGCAGTAAATCATCAGATTCTATAGGAAGTATAGTAGATTCAGGATTCAAATGACGCCTCTTGGCAGTAGCCTTGCGCGCCAAGGAACCGGCAATTAAGTTTTCCACACTAGCCAGTCTAGTGGCAAAATCAGTATGAGAATCCCCACTAGTATTGGGGGTTAGGCTCAGGCTTGGGGGAGTAGGGGAAGCAAGGCGCGGTGCGGGCCCAGCCTCGGAAGAGGTGGGAAGACCGGCTAGCGCCTGTTGAGCACAAGGGACGCAGACCCGTGCATTGTCACCGCTGCTAGGTAAGACCCCACAAGCTACACACAGACGGATTTGTCCCGAAGGAACCCCGTTCACAATATCCTGAGATGCTTCCATATGGCGATTATTATGTACAATATGCCAGTAGGGATTGACGCTATAAAGCAACCCTGGATGCCCCAATGACCCGCTGGGAAGTGGGAGTGATTTTTATAATGGTCTGGACCGGGCGCAGCACCGGGCCGGGAGAAGCCACCGAAGTCAGCGGTCTGAAAGACACAAGGGGCAAAGGCTAGGGAAAAGTCGCCCATGAGGGCACTTACAGAACAGCGAGGGGAGGACAGTCGTCACCACGCGCACGTGAGAAAGAGATGGCGCCAAGCGAACCTCGAAGAGCGGGCCAGAGCTGAAGATGATGCGGAAAGCGCCAAACCAAACCACGCCCCCCCCCCCCCAGAGAGCGCGAAGCGCGAAGCACGTAACCAATCAGAGAACAGTAGCTATGCAACTGACAACAGACTGAGAGAATCACCTCAGAGACAAAACCTGACAGGGTGAATACAGGAACGCCGTAGCGTCCAGGAACAGAGTCGCCGTACGCGCCAAGTAAAATACAATAAAAGGCGCTGCGGCCAACTTAAAAATAAATGTGAAGCGCGGCTCTGACACCCGGTAACCGTTAAGGGCTATAAGCCTACTAGTGTAATTAGGGCAAGGTTAGGCCATCGTACACACAACCCCGCCCCCCTCTTTTCCCCCCACTAACGGGGGGGGGGGGGGGGGGGAACTAGGGAGGAAGGTGACCCAATATTCAGGGTTCACCGCTACACGGGGCGTGGGGCACTGATGCGGGAGGGGCATCCACTGAAGGCTCACCATTAGCCTTAACCGCCTACCCTATGGTGGGGGATTGCGGTGGAGCATAGCTCCGTAAGCACACAAGGTGCTGCCTACCTTCACCCGACCAACGCAGCCCAGGCTGGGAGGCATTAATTCACAATGAGGACGGGTGGAAATAGTCCCGCAGGGCCTCGGGCTGTAAAGCCCAGCTTGCCTGCGAGAGCGTGATACTTCATGTCATGTCAGTTCCAGCACTGCAGAGAAATCTGGGGATTTGTGGGAGGTCCCTCGGTATATGTAGGGCCGGGAGGAGCTTGTTTTCTACATGTCTGCAGTGCACGGCGCCGGAGGATTACCCACATGTAATTACTACATCTGGAGTAGGACGTGCTGTATACTTAGAATATACAAAAATTAGCCAGCCCGCAGGGGCACTTACGGACCGCAATAGGGAGATGCCAGACACACGCAGCACAGAGAACCAAAATGGCGCCCGCATATACCTCGAGGGGTGGGCCACGGAGACAGTGATGCAAGACACGTCATCCGCAAGGCCCCCCCCCCCCCAAAGAGCGCGAAAACGCGCCCACATGACAAGGCCAGCCAATGATGGCGCAGCAGCGCCTGAGGCAATGATGTCGCCGCTGACCGCGGAGTACAAGCGTGGGCCGACAGGGGGCGAGGGGCATACGGACAGGGGAGGGGCATCCCATAAGGCTCACCATGGGCCTGTACCGCCTACCCTTTGATGGGGGATTGCGGTTGGAGCAGTACTCCTTAGCACCTGACAGCGGTGCTGCCTACCATCACCCGACCAGTGCAGCCTAAGCTGGGAGGCAGTAAAAAGGAACGGGTGGGAATAGTCCTACAGGGCCGCAGGCTAATAAGCCCCGCTCACCTGCGAGTAGAGAGCCATCTTCTAGTCATCGCAGCCCAGACTGCAGAGAAGATCTGGGGAATTTGTGGGAGGTCCCTGGTATATATGGGGCCGAGAGGAGCCACTTTTCTGTCTCTGCAGTCCAGCGCCATCTTGTGGATGTATTACCCAGGAGTAAGGATTATTCTGGAACAGGATGTGCTGTATACTTAGAATATAGGATTAGCGCTAAACCAAGGTGAGAGCAGTAAGGGGACCAGGAAGAGCCAAATACAAAAAAATATATATACAATAAAAAGGTTCACCATATAAAGGATCCAGAATACCAAAGGGCGGGATGAAGCAGGGTGTGTGACATACTTATAATACCCATTTTACAGGTGAGTAATCACAAAATGGTATTATTCCAAGTATGTCACACACCCCGCTTCCACTATTCATGACATATGGGACATCCAATAGCAGTGTCCAACAAGGGTGGGGATCCCAAAAAGGCAAAAACACACAAATTTAAACCACTGCAGCTTGCAGAACCTTGCGGCCAAAAACAGCATCCGCTGAGGCCCGCACATCAACCTTTTAAAACTTAGAAAAAGTATGAGCAGAAGACCAAGTAGCAGCCTTACAAACTTGTTCAGAGGCCTGGTGCTGAAATGCCCAGGAAGCCCCAACAGCACAAGTAGAATGAGCAGTGATCTGAAAAGGAGGAACCTTCCCCTTGGCAGTATAGGCCCCAACAATGGCCTGACGTATCCATTTACTAATGGTAGACTTGGCGGGTGCCAAACCTTTCCTGGGCTCGGAGGGCACCACGAACAAGTGGTCCGTCTTACGAAAGGGAGAAGTAGCCACCAAATAGTACTTCACACAACGAACCACGTCCAAAGAGTGCAGGACCCTCTCCTTGTCATTGCTAGGCCTAGGACACAAGGAAGGGAGAACCACATCCTGATTGAGATGGAAGGCAGAAACCACCTTAGGAAGGAAATCTGGCTTAAAGCGAAAGACCACCTTGTCCTGGTGTCTTTCAAAGTAAGGAGCCTGAATCGACAGAGCCGCCAACTCGGAGACACATCTAACAGAGGTAGTAGTCACCAGAAAGGGAAAAAGGTCTTAACCAAAGGATGAAGAGCAAAGGACCTTTGTGAAAGAGACCTGCCCTTTCAAGGTACTAAGCTGGAACCCCAAGTCCAGACCGTGTTGAAGAAAATCCAAAATCCCAGGAAACGAAAACACCCTGCAAGGCAAGGCCCTAGCCTCACATGAATCAATATAGGACCTCCAAGTCCTGTAGTAGATGTTAGAGGAAGATCTCCTGACAAGTGTCTGAATCACAGCATCAGACAAACCTTCTTCCTTTAGAATGGAGGTTTCAGCAGCCACGCCATCAAAGCCAGCATTTGTAAATTGAGGTAACGAAGTTGACCTTGAGTGATCAGATCCGGAAACAGAGGCAATCTGTACTGATCTACCGCCAGCCGTACGACGTCTGCAAACCAAAACTGTCTTGGCCACCTTGGGGACACCAGAATTGCTGGCGCACCCTCTTGGGACAGCTTGCGCACCACCTTGCCTACCATGGAGAAGGGAAGAAACAGGTATAGGAACCCCAGATCCCTCCAGGCAAGAGACATGGCGTCCGCTGCCAGGGCCAGAGGATCCTGAGACAGAGACACAAATGCAGGAAGCTTGTGATTGTGACGTGAGGCAAAGAGATCCACCTCCGGAATACCCCACTTGTGACAAAGGGACCGGAATACCATGTGGTCGAGAGACCATTCCCCTCGGCGAGAGGATCCCCTACTCAGGGAGTCTGCCTCCATGTTTTCCACTCCCAATGCATGGGACATTGCTCTCCGCCCATGCAAGAATTAGAGAAACTTCCCTGAAGGCACCCCTGCTGCGAGTCCCTCCTTGGTGATTGATGTAAGCGACCACAGTTCGATTGTCCGATCGAACCTGAACCGGTAAACCCTGGAGGTGATGCGTCAATTGTGACAGTACAAACCGAATAGCTCTCAGCTCCAAGACATTGATGGGGGTGTGAGCCTCCCGAGGACCCCACAGCCCCTGGAACTGATGTTCCTTCCAGAAACCCCGACAGGCTGGCATCCGTGGTGACCGTCTCCCAACAAGGGGTCAGAAAAGACCTGCCCCTCAGAAGATTCATTGGTTCCAGCCACCACTGAAGAGACTGCCGAACCAGGGGAGACATCCGAAATGACTGATCCAATAACAGCGGACATCTGTCCCAAGCCAACAGTAGCTGGAGCGATCTCACGTGAAACTGAGCAAAGGGAACTGCCTCGAAGGAAGCCACCATCAACCCCCACCAACCTCATCCCTAGCCGGATAGACGGCCGCGGGTTGGACAGAAGAAGACTGATCAGGTCCAGAATCATCGGCACCGTCGACAAAGGCAAGAACACCCTGGTCTGAATGGTATCCAGATTCATGCCCAGAAAAGAAATCTCCCTTGATGGGGAGAAAGAAAACTTGGGGTGGTTGATCACCCAGCCGAACCTCTCCAGCGTTGTCACCACCGTCCTGGTGTCTAGCTCCGCCTGTCAGAGAAGATGCCGTAATGAGCAGGTCGTCCAGATACGGCACAATGCGAATACCCTGGGCTCTGAGAAGGGCCATAATCCCCGCCAGCACCTTGGTGAAAACCCTTGGTGCCAAGGTCAGTCCGAACGGAAGAGCCACAAACTGAAAATGCTGATCTCCCACCACAAACCTGAGAAATCTCTGGTGTGCTGGGAAGATCGGTACATGGAGATAAGCATCCTTGATGTCTATGGACGTCATGAGGTCCCCCTAACGAAGAGAATTGATGGCTGAGCGCAGAGTCTCCATGCGGAACTTCTTGGTTCTGATGAACCTGTTGAGAAGCTTCAGATCCAGAATGGGTCATAAGGAGCCATCCTTTTTGGGTACCGTGAAAAGGTTGGAATAGTAGCCCTGGCCTCTCTGTGAGAAGGGCACCGGGCATATGACTTCCATGCCCAGAAGATTTTGCACTGCCAACAGGAGCCCCTGCGCAGCCCGGGGGTCTGAGGGAACCCGAGAACAGATGAATCTGGGAGGAGGATGGTACTCGAACTCCAGTTTGTACCTGGAAGAGACCACTTCCAAGATCCATTTGTCTGTGACCTCCCAGGCCCAGACCTGGATGAAGTTCCTTAGCCATCCCCCCACCTGCAAGGGTGGGGGCGCCCCCTCAATGCTGAGCTGGCTTGGCAGCGGGCTTGGAACCCCAGGCAGGTCCTGGACGGGCCCGTCCTCTGCCTCTGCCCCAGGAGTCACCTCTGAAGGTAGAGTAGGTAGCTCCTCTGCCTGCTCTGGCACCACAAAAGGAAGGATTAAAGGAGCCTGCCCCCCGAAAGGAGCGATGTTGCTTCTTACGTTGTGGTAGCCTTCCTCCTTTTGCTACCGAATCCAATTTATCTCCAAAAAGCCTCATACCCAAGAAGGGTAGCCCTGTAAGTGACTTCTTAGCCGCAGTGTCAGCTGCCCACTGGCGCAACCAGACTGATCTGCGTATAGCCACAAGCAACGCCGAGGCTCTGCTACACATGCATATTGTGTCATCCAAGGCTGATCAGACAAAGGTCATGAACAATTCACACCGCGAAAGTGCTGCAAATTCATCACTGGCCGGGTCAATCTGGGAACCACTCAACAGGCCCCTAATCACAGACCTGGTAGCCACAACCGTGAGCGCCCAAGCACAAACAGGCGGCAAGGCCAAACCTACGCTGGCAAAGTCATGACATGCCATTTGATCAATACGTCGGTCCTCACCATCCTTTAGCGTGGTGGCGTCTGGAGAGTGCACAACAGATGTGTTGGACAATCCCAGAACGGCCGCCTCAACTTCGGGAGGGACGACCAGTGCTTGACCGCGTCCACCGGAAAGGGATACTTCCTATCCCATCCCTGAGGAACACCGGGAAGCCGGCTAGGCCTCTCCCATTCTTTAAGAATCAGATTGTCAAAATGCTTCTGACTTGGGAACTACAATCAAGGCTTAGAGGTCCCAAAAAATTCCCCCTTCTGCGGAGGGGACTCCGCTGGAGAATAGCCAGCACCTCAAATAAATGGGCCAGAATCCTGGGGATATCCACGGCATCCCTATGTTCCTGCCCAGCATCAGCATCCAAAAACTGCTGATCCTCAGTATCAGATTCAGCAAACAATTCCCCCTCCTCGAGAGGGGAATAGTCAGACCCGTCAAGGGAATCATAATACTCAAAACCCAGAACCGGCGCGGCCGGTGACAAATGTCTCCTCTTAGCCGGGGCCTTTCTGGCCGCAGAGCTAGAAATCAATTTCTCGATGTTGGCCAATCTAGCACTCACATCAGATTGTGACTCCCAGCTAATGACGGTGCCACTTGGGGGTACGGATCAGGCGGGGTGGAGTAGGTGAGGAGACCGGCGGCACTGACCCAGACGCCTGGGACCCTGACTGCCGCGTTATGGCCTGCTGAGCACATGGTATGCAAACCAGTACATTATCCCCTGCAAGGGATACCCCACAACCCACACACTGCCGGGATTGCCCCGAAGGGAGCCCGAGCCCGGTATCCTGGGAAGCCTCCATATAGTGATTTTAATGGTAGTCGCAAGGACCAGAGGGAATTACGCTAATTAAGCTACCCGGAACGCCCCTTTAAGTCCCTAGTGGGAGGATTTGTAAGACCCCAATTTTAACGAAAAACTGCCCCACCGCATAATAATGGGGCACATAACAGGCAAAGCAATGTATAAACAAAGCCCCGCAGGGCACGCAAAGCCCGAGGAATGGAGTCAGTCCACGCAGACACAAGGACAAGAGGGAGAAGAAGGGTGGGCCAGTGCGGATCACGCGCCGCGCCTGGCCCCGCCCCCCTTCCCAATCAGACGAGGAACGCGGATCCCAGCAAGTGGCTGGGCTCTGCAATGGCGCCAGAACGGGGGGGCGGGCCGCCACAAGCGCGCCGATCGCCCGACCCCTGCCCGAGCAGACAGGAGGGAGAGAAGCTCTCCCCACCGCAATGGCCATCCAACGTGCGGCCAAGGAAGACCTGCAATGCATACTGTGAACAGTACAGACGCACACACACTGACAAAATTAGCAAAAGTGAAAAGGGGGCCGCCCCCCCCTAGTTGAGGGGAACAGGGAGACTCGGAGAGGGGGGATCCCATACTACATGGTAGAAAAGGGACAACAGGGACGGGGCATCCCGAACCAGGATCACCAAACCTGGATACCGCCTACCCCTTAATATGGGGTCTCACGGGGGAGCATGGCTCCCATAATTACACCTGCTGAGGTGTAGCCTACCCTCGCCCGGACCTACAGCCAAGGCTGGGAGGCATAGGCGATTAATTAAAAAAGGTCCGGGCAGAAATAGGGACAAAGTTGGCCGGGTGTGAACCCGGCTTACCTGCAAGTAAGAACACAGCCATCTTCTGACTTGCTCGCCGTCCTGCAGAGACGATTACTGGGTATTTATGGACCGGGTAGTCCCAGGTATTTATGGACCGGGAGGGGCTCCTTTTTTTCCTGTCATCTCTGCAGAAGTTCGCCCTCTACTCGTTATAACCCATATGTCATGAATTTTGGAAGCGGGGTGTGTGACATACTTGGAATAAGTTGCTTGCCCCCAACCTCAGCCCAAAAATCCTATTGGGCATTGGAAAAAAAAAAAAAAAAAACAGGAGCTTTTTTTGGGGGCCCCACAGAACCTACAGCTCCCCCACTGTGGATTCTGTGCAGGCCGTGTTCAGGGGTGGACTAGGGCCCAAAATGTTACTGGCAATAAGGTCTGGTAACAACGATGGATAGATACGGCTCAGGGTAGAAGGACGAATGGGAGAGAAGCTGTAAGGAAGAGGGATGGATAGACAGAACAGGAAGGGCAGAGAGGGATGGAGAGAAAGAGCTGGGAGAAGGGATTGATGGGCAGAACTAGAAAGATAGGATTGATTGAATGGGCAGAACTAGAAAGATAGGATGGCCAGAGCTGGCAGAAGGAAATTGACTGGCAAAGCTGGGAGGCTGGGGATTGGATGGGCAACACTGGGAGGACAGGCCTGGATGGGGCAGAGCTGAGGGGACAGGGCGGCACAGGGATAGATGGAGCTGAACTGGGGCAGGGGAAAAGGTTTGGATGGGGCAAAGAGAAACACTGAGAAACAGTTTGTGTGTACCTTGCAATGACACTTCCTGCCCCTGCAGTACTTCATATTGCAATGCTAAGAGCCAGGGAGCAATCCATCCATGTATGTATGTATCCATGTATGTATGTATCCATGTATGTATGTATCCATGTATGTATGTATCCATGTATGTATGTATGTATCCATGTATGTATGTATGTATGCATGTGTCCATCCATCTATGCATGTATCCATCCATCCATGCATGCATGTATCCATCCATCCATCCATCCATGCATGCATGTGTCCATCCATCCATCCATCCATGCATGTGTCCATCCATCCATCCATCTATGCATGTGTCCATCCATCCATCCATCTATGCATGTGTCCATCCATCCATCCATCTATGCATGTGTCCATCCATCCATCCATCTATGCATGTGTCCATCCATCCATCCATCTATGCATGTGTCCATCCATCCATCCATCTATGCATGTGTCCATCCATCCATCCATCCATCTATGCATGTGTCCATCCATCCATCCATCCATCTATGCATGTGTCCATCCATCCATCCATCTATGCATGTGTCCATCCATCCATCCATCCATCTATGCATGTGTCCATCCATCCATCTATGCATGTGTCCATCCATCCATCCATCCATCTATGCATGTGTCCATCCATCCATCCATCTATGCACGTGTCCATCCATCCATCCATCCATGCACGTGTCCATCCATCCATCTATGCACGTGTCCATCCATCCATCCATCTATGCACGTGTCCATCCATCCATCCATGCACGTGTCCATCCATCCATCCATCCATGCACGTGTCCATCCATCCATCTATGCACGTGTCCATCCATCCATCCATCCATGCACGTGTCCATCCATCCATCCATCCATGCACGTGTCCATCCATCCATGCACGTGTCCATCCATCCATCCATCCATCTATGCATGTATCCATCCATCCATCCATCTATGCATGTGTCCATCCATCCATCCATCTATGCATGTGTCCATCCATCCATCTATGCATGTGTCCATCCATCCATCTATGCATGTGTCCATCCATCCATCTATGCATGTGTCCATCCATCCATCTATGCATGTGTCCATCCATCCATCTATGCATGTGTCCATCCATCCATCTATGCATGTGTCCATCCATCCATCTATGCATGTGTCCATCCATCCATCTATGCATGTGTCCATCCATCCATCTATGCATGTGTCCATCCATCCATCTATGCATGTGTCCATCCATCCATCTATGCATGTGTCCATCCATCCATCTATGCATGTGTCCATCCATCCATCTATGCATGTGTCCATCCATCCATCTATGCATGTGTCCATCCATCCATCTATGCATGTGTCCATCCATCCATCCATCTATGCATGTGTCCATCCATCCATCCATCTATGCATGTGTCCATCCATCCATCCATCCATCTATGCATGTGTCCATCCATCCATCCATCCATCCATCTATGCATGTGTCCATCCATCCATCCATCCATCTATGCATGTGTCCATCCATCCATCTATGCATGTGTCCATCCATCCATCTATGCATGTGTCCATCCATCCATCTATGCATGTGTCCATCCATCCATCCATCTATGCACGTGTCCATCCATCCATCCATCCATGCACGTGTCCATCCATCCATCCATCCATGCACGTGTCCATCCATCCATCTATGCACGTGTCCATCCATCCATCCATCTATGCACGTGTCCATCCATCCATCCATCCATGCACGTGTCCATCCATCCATCCACGTGTCCATCCATCCATCCATCCACGTGTCCATCCATCCATCCATCCATCCATCCATCTATGCATGTATCCATCCATCCATCCATCTATGCATGTGTCCATCCATCCATCTATGCATGTGTCCATCCATCCATCTATGCATGTGTCCATCCATCCATCTATGCATGTGTCCATCCATCCATCTATGCATGTGTCCATCCATCCATCTATGCATGTGTCCATCCATCCATCTATGCATGTGTCCATCCATCCATCTATGCATGTGTCCATCCATCCATCTATGCATGTGTCCATCCATCCATCTATGCATGTGTCCATCCATCCATCTATGCATGTGTCCATCCATCCATCTATGCATGTGTCCATCCATCCATCTATGCATGTGTCCATCCATCCATCCATGCATGTGTCCATCCATCCATCCATGCATGTGTCCATCCATCCATCCATGCATGTGTCCATCCATCCATCCATCCATCTATGCATGTGTCCATCCATCCATCCATCTATGCATGTGTCCATCCATCCATCCATCCATCTATGCATGTGTCCATCCATCCATCCATCTATGCATGTGTCCATCCATCTATGCATGTGTCCATCCATCTATGCATGTGTCCATCCATCTATGCATGTGTCCATCCATCCATCTATGCATGTGTCCATCCATCCATCCATGCATGTGTCCATCCATCCATGTGTCCATCCATCCATCCATGCATGTGTCCATCCATCCATCCATCCATCTATGCATGTGTCCATCCATCCATCCATCTATGCTTGTGTCCATCCATCCATCCATCTATGCATGTGTCCGTCCATCCATCCATCTATGCATGTGTCCATCCATCCATCCATCCATCCATCTATGCATGTGTCCATCCATCCATCCATCTATGCATGTGTCCATCCATCCATCCATCTATGCATGTGTCCATCCATCCATCTATGCATGTGTCCATCCATCCATCCATCTATGCATGTGTCCATCCATCCATCCATCTATGCATGTGTCCATCCATCCATCCATCTATGCATGTGTCCATCCATCCATCCATCTATGCATGTGTCCATCCATCCATCCATCTATGCATGTGTCCATCCATCCATCTATGCATGTGTCCATCCATCCATCTATGCATGTGTCCATCCATCCATCTATGCATGTGTCCATCCATCCATCTATGCATCCATCTATGCATCCACCTACGCATCCATCTACCGATCCACCTATGCATCCACCCATCCACCTATGCATCCACCCATCCATCTATGCATCCACCCATCCATCTATGCATCCACCCATCCATCTATGCATCCACCCATCCATCTATGCATCCACCCATCCATCTATGCATCCACCCATCCATCTATGCATCCACCCATCCATCTATGCATCCACCCATCCATCTATGCATCCACCCATCCATCTATGCATCCACCCATCCATCTATGCATCCACCCCCTAAAGCTACTAGAATGGACCCCCAACTAACCTTGTAAAACCCAATGCAAGTAAAATGAGTTCTACATTACCTTGCACGCAGAGTCCAGCTCCAGTGCTTTCTGATAGACATCCATCGCCTTCGTGTAATCTTTCATGGCCTCTAGTGCTGCAGCTTTGCGAGTATAGCCCTTAACTATAAAAGATGTAGATAAAAATGATTCATGTAGAGGTCATTTGTGCCACACTTGTGCATATACATTATACCCACTGTACATACGCAGATCGATAGCCCCATCTTAGGATGAACAACAAGAAATGGATATTTTTGTACCATTAAATCGCCCTGGAACAGTAATTTTTTTGGCTGTCCCTCTCTGAAAGATGGCAGGTGATCAGCCATTGCATAGGTAAGACATCATTGCCACACACAGCAGTAGTGCTGAATGGAGGAGGCGGAGATTTACAGCTAAAACAGGCGCCATTAACTAGCATTAGAATCACGCAAGAGCAGTAAAAATAGACAAAAATACCATTTTGTGAATACTCACCTGTAAAATGGGTATTGTAAGTATGTCACACACCCCGCTTCAAGACATTCATTACATGTGGGTTATACTGACCTGTAGATGCCGATATTGCAGAGATGTAAGGAAAGAAAAAAAAAAAAAGTGAGCCCCTCCCGGTCCATAAATACCTGGGACCTCCCACTCATTACCAGTATAAAGATAGCAGTAAGGTAAGGGACCATGAAGAGCCAAAAGTAAGTCATAACAACGCAAAGTTCACCATATAAAGGATCCAGAATACAAAAGGGCAGGGTGAAGCGGGGTGTGTGACATTACAATACCCATCTTACAGGTGAGTATTCACAAAATGGTATTATTCTAAGTATGTCACACACCCCGCTTCAAGACATTCATTACATGTGGGACATCCAATAGCAGTGTCCATAAAGGGCGGGGATCCAAACAAGGCAATAAAGCACAACTTAAACCACTGCAGCTTGCAGAACTTTGCGGCCAAAAACAGCATCCGCTGAGGCCCGCACATCAACCTTATAAAACTTGGAAAAAGTGTGAACAGAAGACCAAGTAGCGGCCTTACAAACTTGCTCAACAGAAGCCTGGTGCTGAAAAGCCCAGGACGCCCCAACAGCACGAGTAGAATGAGCAGTAACACGAAAAGGGGGAACCTTCCCCTTGGCAGAATAGGCCCCAACAACGGCCTGACGAATCCATTTACTGATGGAAGACTTGGCGGGCGCCAAACCTTTCCTGGGCCCGGAGGGCACCACAAAAAAAGCATCCGTCTTACGAAAGGAAGACGTAACTACCAAATAGTACTTCAAACAGCGAACCACATCCAAGGAATGCAAGACCCTCTCCTTGTCATTGCTGGGCTTAGGACAATAGGAGGGCAGAACAATGTCCTGATTAAGATGAAAGGCAGAAACTACCTTAGGAAGGAAATCCGGCTTGAAACGGAAAACCACCTTGTCCTGATGCCTCTCAAAGTACGGAGCCTGAATAGACAAAGCTGCCAACTCAGAGACACGCCGAACAGAAGTGATAGCCACCAAAAATGCCACCTTCTGCGTAAGCGAAGACAAAGCAATATCATGCAAAGGCTCAAAAGGAGGACCCTGAAGAGCAGAAAGAACTGGGAGCAAATGCTTCCTAGGAGGCCACACATGCGTAACCCCCTGGAAAAAAGTCTTAACCAAAGGATGAAGAGCAAAAGACCTTTGAAAGAAAACCGCCAGGGCAGAAACCTGCCCCTTCAAAGTACTAAGCAGGAACCCCAGGTCCAGACCATGTTGAAGAAATTCCAGAATTCTGGGAATAGAAAACACCCTACAAGGCAATGCCCTGACCTCACACCAATCAATAAGACCTCCAAGTCCTATAGTAGATGGTAGAGGAAGACCGCTTCCTAGCGCTAACAAGAGTCCGAATCACAGCATCAGAAAGACCTTCCTCCCTCAAGATGGAGGTTTCAGCAGCCACGCCGTCAAAGCCAGCGTTGGTAAATTGGGGTAAAGTAGTTGACCCTCGGTGAGCAGAACCGGCAGCAGGGGCAGAGCGAACTGATCCTCTGCCAACCTTACCACGTCTGCGAACCAAACCTGTCTTGGCCACCTTGGAGCCACCAGGATTGCTGACGCGCCCTCTAGGGCCAGCTTGCGCACCACTCTGCCCACCATGGGAAACGGAGGGAACAGGTACAGAAACCCCAGATCCCTCCAGTTCACATGGCATCCACTGCCAGAGCCAGTGGATCCCGCGAGAGAGACACAAATGCCGGAAGCTTGTGATTGTGACGAGAGGCAAAGAGGTCCACCTCCGGAGACCCCCACCGGAGGCAAATCGAACGAAACACCTTGGGGCCGAGAGACCATTCCCCCCGGCGAGATGAGAACCTGCTCAGAGAGTCCGCCTCCGTGTTCTCCACTCCCGGAATGTAAACTGCCAAAATGCACGGGACATGGCTCTCCGCCCAGGCCAGAATCAAAGACCCTTCCCTGAGGGCAATCCTGCTGCGAGTCCCTCCCTGGTGATTGATGTAGGCGACCGCCGTCCGATTGTCCGACCGAACCTGAACCAGCAAGCCCTGCAACTGATGAGTCAAGTTAAACAGAACCAACCTGATGGCTCTCAGTTCCAGAACATTGATGGGCTCGTGAGCCTCCTGAGGCCCCCACAGACCCTGAAACTGACGATCCTTCCTAACCCCCCCCCCCAATCCTGACAGGCTGGCATCCGTGGTGACCGTCTCCCAACAAGGAGTCAGAAAGGATCTGCCCCTCACCAGATTGATCGGATCCAGCCACCACTGAAGGGAGCGCCGAACCCGGGGGGTTATCAGGAAAGACTGATCCAGCGACAGTGGAGACCTGTCCCAGGCCGCCAACAGATGGAGCTGGAGCGTCCTTGTGTGAAGCTGAGCCAAAGGAACCGCCTCGAAGGAAGCCACCATCAATCCCACCAGCCTCATCCCCAGCCTGATGGCCGGACGAGGGACGGACAGGAGAAGCCGAGCCAACTCCTGAATCAAGAGAACCTTGGACTGAGGAAGAAACACCTTGGCCTGAGAAGTATCCAGAGACATTCCCAGAAAAGACACTACCCTGGACGGAGAAAGGGAGGACTTGGGGTAGTTGATCACCCAACCGAATCTCTCCAGAGTGGATACCACAGTCCTGGTGTCTAATTCCGCTTGGCTGAAGGAAGACGCCATAATGAGAAGATCGTCCAGATATGGCACGATGCGGATACCCTGGGCTCTGAGGAGAGCCATCACTCCTGCCAGCACCTTGGTGAAAACCCTTGGAGCCGAGGTGAGACCGAAAGGAAGGGCCAGAAACTGAAAATGCCGATCCTCCACCACGAACCTGAGAAATCTCTGGTGCGCCGGAAAGATCGGAACATGCAGGTAAGCATCCTTGATGTCTATGGACGTCAGAAAGTCCCCCCGACGAAGAGAGTAAATAGCTGAACGGAGCGTTTCCAAGCTGAACTTCCGCGGCCGGACGAACCTGTTGAGGATCTTCAGATCCAGGATGGGCCGAACAGAGCCGAACCGGAGCCCCTGCACGGCCAGAGGGTCCGAAGGCACCAGAGACCTGAAGAATCTGAGAGGGGGCCGGAACTCGAACTCCAGCTTGTAGCCGGAAGACACCACTTCCCGAATCCATCTGTCCGAGACCTCCTGGTCCCAGACCTGGGAGAAGTGTCGCAGCCGTCCCCCCACCCACAAGGGTGAGGGCGCCCCCTCATTGCTGAGCTGGCTTGGCAGCGGCTTTAGAGCCCCAACTGTATCCTGGACGGGCACATCCCCTGCCCCTATTGCAGGAATCACCTCTGGGTGAGGAGAAAGCCAATCCTCTGCCAGCTCTGGCCCCACGAAAGGAAGGAGTAAAGGAAGCCGCCCCTCGAAAGGAACAACGTTGCTTCCTGCGTTGAGGCAACCTACCGCCTTTGGCGACCGAATCCAAATTTCTCTCCAAAGAGCCGCAACCCCACAAAGAGCAGAGCCGTAAGCGACTTCTTGGAAAATCAGCCGCCCACTGGCACAACCAAACCGAACGCCGAATAACCACAAGCAAGGCCGACGTTCTGCCACACATCACCAATGTGTCATCCAAGGCAGCTAGTACAAATGACAAAAACAATTCACAGCGTTTAAGACCAATGAACTTGTCACTAGCCGGATCTAGCCCAGAAGCAGTCAACAGGTCCCCGACAACCGACCTGGTAGCTACCACTAACAGCGCCAAAGCACACACAGGCCTCAAGGCCGACCCGACACTGGCAAAACCATGACAAGCCATCTGGTCAATGCGTTTATCCTCACCATCTTTAAGAGTGGAACAATCAGGGGAATTCAAAATAGCGGTGTTGGACAACCCCAAAACCGGTGCATCCACCTCAGGAGGAGACGGCCAACGCTTTACCGCATCCAACGGAAAAGGATATTTTTTATCCCAACCCGGAGCCGAGTAGGCCTGGGAGCCGAGTAGGCCTCTCCCATTCCTTAGTAATAATGCCATCAAAATGCTTTTGATTAGGAAATTCCAAGCGCGGCCTAGATTCCTCGAAAAACTCCCCCTTTTGCGGAGGAGGAGCCGCCTCAGGAAGAGAAATAGCCAGAACCTCAAACATTAGGGGTATCCAAGGAACCCCCCAGCCCTCGCTCGGTATCAGCGCCAACATACTGCTGATCGTCCGAATAATCAGAGTCCTCAAATAACTCCCCTTCCTCTAACGGGGAGTAATCGGACCAGTCTAGAGAATCAAACTCATCAAAGTCGACAGCCAGCGTGGCTGGAGACAAGTGCTTTCTCTTAGCCGGGGCCTTTCTGGCAACCGCGCTAGAAAATAATTTTTCAAGTTTGGCCAATCTGGCACACACCTCAGATTGCGACCCCCCACCCATGACAACGTCACATGGGGCACGGATCAGTCGGGGAGGGGTAGGAGAAGAGACCGGCGGCGCTGAACCAGACGCCTGGAGTCCGGACTGCCGCGTAATAGTCTGCTGCGCACATGGTACACAAAGGAACAGATCATCCCCCGTAAGTGATACCCCACACCCCATACACTTCCTGGATTGCCCCGAGGGGAGCCCAAGCCCAGTATCCGGGGATGCCTCCATACGGTGAACTTATAGGCAGTCGCAATGACCAAGGGAATTACGCATATAAGCAACCCGGGATGCCCCTTTAATGTCCCAAGTGGGAGGATTTACAGTAAAGCCCAAATGAACCCAGGGACCCTAGGACCGGGAGAACCCCCTAATTAACCAAAGTAGGTCCACCTGGAAGACACAAAATAAACCCTGATCAGCATAATCAGACCCATAAGTAAAATATTATATATATATATATATATATATATATATATATATATATATATATATATATATACACACAATTAAAGATACATATATTAGAAGCCAAGAAATGAAGGGCCCACAGGGCCACTCACAGCGCCAAAATAAGAGTCACAGTCAGCACCACGCGGAGAGAGGAAGACAGAGAGGAGAAGGGGGGGCATGGCCAGCGCGGTTCGCGCGTCGTGCCCTGCTCCGCCCCCCCCCCTCCACCACATCTCCCGGGAAGAGACCGGGCTCCGCAGCGGCGCCAGCCGCACGGGGGCGGGCCGCGGCGTCACACCGAACACCCGGCCCCGCCCCCTATACACAAATCACCGGAGGGGAGAAGCTCCCCCGACACAGCCACTCGCGCCGGTCAGCAAAGACAGTAAATAGAGTGCACCAACACAAACATACACTACCTGATACGGGATAAGGGCCGCCCCCCCCCCTCTAAGGAGAAGGGCATCCGGAGAGGGGAAACCCACCCAGGGAATAAGGCCAAGGGACAGGGCATCCCAAACCGGGGTCACCAACCCGGTTAACCGCCTATCCTCTAGTATAGGGTCTCACAGTGGAGCATCAGCTCCTAAGCACCTAGGGTGCCATCTACCCTGCCTGGACCAGCAGCCTAGGCTGGGAGGCAGGGTAAAACAAACAGGGATCCGGGAGGAAATAGAGAAATAACGGGCCGGGAGTCATCCCGGCTACCTGAAAACCCCCTGTGCATGGAGACCTCCTCTTCTGACTTGCTCGCCGTCTGCAGAGATGAAAGACTGGGTAATGAGTGGGAGGTCCCAGGTATTTATGGACCGGGAGGGGCTCCCTTTTTTTTTCCTTACATCTCTGCAATATCGCCATCTACAGGTCAGTATAACCCACATGTAATGAAAGTCTTGAAGCGGGGTGTGTGACATACTTAGAATAGTTACTATTCATAGGGGAAGCAATTCAGGGGATGCTAGTTAAAAATGTGGGTTTTGGTCCGCTTTAATGGATTACAATCAAATCCCAATAAAGGCATTGAGGAGATTACTAAAGGCACGTCCGTCTCATTGGTGCCAAAAGTAGAGGGCCCCTAAGTGGTTAGCCATTTAGAGCCCTGTGCATCCAAGTGGAAACTAGCAATCCTACAGTTGCTACTGAAAAAAATACTATTCGGTGATACTCACCTGTAGAATTGTTTTTGATTATATCCAGTCCAGGTCATCCCAGTGATGACATGTGGGTATTCCGCCCCCCCAGGGGGTGCTCGACTGCAAGATCAAAAGATGTAGCTCCTCCCGGCCCCCTATAAAGGCAGGTGTCCCTCTATCATTCGCCAGTGGTTAAAAAGCAGTAAACAAAAAAAGAGGACAGGCCGGGAGGCCAAGAAACCATGTTACTTCACATAGCTTCAGCTTGTACTCTCACTAACAAGACTCAAGAGTACAAGTCCAATGAAGAAAAAATGGTAATCACCATAACAGGCAAACAGGAAATAACGAACAAAAGGGAGGGGTGGGACGACCTGGACTGGATATAATCAAAGACAATTCTATCACAGGGAAATATAGGGAAAAATCACAGAATTGTATTTTTCCCTATATCCAGTCCAGGTCGTCCCAGTGATGACATGTGGGACATCCAAAAGCAGTGTCAGAGGCCCTGACATCCACCTTGTAAAACCTTGTAAAGGTATGAACTGAAGACCAAGTTGCGGCCTTACAAACTTGTTCAACCGATGCCCTGTGCTGAAAAGCCCAAGAGGGCTTTGTGACCCGAAAAGGGGTGAGCTGTGACCCGAAAAGGAGGTTCCTTCCCCTTGGCAGAATATGCTTGCACCACCGCCTGTCTGATCCACCTACTGAGAGTGGACCTTCAGTTAGGACAAAGAGAAAATCCGATTTCCTGAAGGACTCTGTAGCACCCAGGTAATACTTAAACCGGACCTTCAGCGTGATTTAATGAAAAGCCCAAACTCTTAAAAAACGGTTCCCCAGCATCTAAAATTAATATATTTTACGTTTTTAGTCACTAACTTATTCTTTCCCCCACTGGGCTGCAACTCTGTTCAGGAATTTAGGATACGGGCGCCGCCATCTTGACTCAGAAGCATCACACTTACTGAGGAGAGGAGAGTGGGATAAGGTACAGGGGGGCGGGTTATAGCTGTGCTTTGCTCAGACAGAGCAGAGCTGGGGTCAGGTAAAGGTCAGCAGTCCCAGAATGCAGAGCAGCACAGTCAGGAGGCACTTCCTGTTTGCAGGCTGCCTGATAAGATGGCGGCTTCCATAAGTTAAAGGCTCATAACTTGCAGTAGATGCAGGTAGGATGATATTTAATGTGAGCAATCTGTATGTACAGGGTGTGGGAAACATATAAGATAGACTCTTATTCAGAGTGAAGGTCCGCTTTAATGGCTCTGACCACATCCAAGGCATGGAGGGTCCTTTCCCTAGAATTAGTTGGTGCCGGACACAAGGAAGGCAAGACAACTTCCTAATTAAGGTGAAAGGGAGAAACGACCTTAGGCAAAAAATCAGGTTTAAAGTGAAAAACCACCTTATCCTTTGCCGCTCAAAATAGGGAGGCTTCATACAAAGCGCGGCCAGCTCTGAAACGCGACGCACAGAGGTGATCGCTACCAAAAGGGCCACCTTGAGAGTCAAAATAGGCAATGCAGCATCGCACAGAGGTTCGAAGGGAGGACCCTGAAGAGCAGAAAGTACTAAATTCAAGTCCCACACCGGTAATACCGTCTTACGCGGTGGCCGGACATGGGTGACTCCCTGGAAAAAGGTCTTGATCAACCTATGGTTGGCAATGGATCTCTGGAAGAATACGGCTAAGGCCGAGACCTGGCCCTTGAGGGTGCTCAGCTGGAGACCCAAGTCTAAGCTGTGTTGTAAAAACTCCAGAATCCTAGAAATAGAAAAAAAGTGCAGCAAGGGAGACTCTTGGTCTCGCACCAAGCAATATAAGCATGCCAAACTCTGTAGTATATCATGGAGTAAGACTTCTTCCGTGCCTGAATCATGGTATGTACAACTGTGGCCGACAGCCCCTTTTCCGTCAGGATTGAGGTTTCAATAGCCAGCCCGTCAAAGTCAGCGTCCGTAAATTGGGGTGCCGCAGCGACCCTTGTGTGAGAAGCCCTGGATCGTCGGGCATGATGTAGCGATCTACTGACATCTTGACTATGTCCACAAACCAACTCCTTCTCGGCCAGCGAGGAGCCACCAGGATAGTTGGTACCCCTTCCTGGGCTATCTTGCGCAGCACTCTGCCCAGGAGTGGAAATGGAGGGAATGCATAAAAGAACTTGAACTCCGTCCAAGGAATCGCCAGAGCGTCTGTGGCAATGGCCAGAGGATCTCATGAGAGGGAGACAAACCTTGGGAGCTTCTGATTGTGTCTGGACACAAACAGATCCACGCCTGGCTGACCCCAGCGGAGACACAGAGCGTGAAAGGCCTCGCTGCTGAGAGACCATTCCCCCAGGCGCGAGGCGCTCCTGCTCAAGGAGTCTGCCTCCAGGTTTTCTACCCCAGGAATGTAGACCACCGAGATGCAGGGAACATTCTCCTCTGCCCAAGTCAGAATCTGGGTCAGCTCCTTGGGGGCTCTCCTGCTCCGAGTCCTGCCCTGGTGATTGATGTAGGAGACAGCCGTCTGATTGTCCGAGCAAACCTGTATCGCACGACCCCTTAAGGAGGTAAGTCAAATGAAGAAGCACCAACCGGATCGCTCTCAGCTCCAAGAGATTTATGGGTAAGCGGTTCTCCTGCAGACCCCACTGACCCTGGATCTTCTGCATCTGCCAAATGCCTCCCCAGCCTGTCAGACTGGCATCCGTGGTAACCATCACCATCAGAAAGGACTTGCCCACCAACAGGTTCCGGGAGTCCAAACACCACAAGAGAGACTGTCTGGCTGGGGGGGGACAGCGAAGATTCTTGTTCCAGAGAATCCTGCATCTGATTCTAGCCGGTAAGCAGGTTCAATTGAAATTGGGCGAAGGGCACTGCCTCGAAGCATGACACCATTAGGCCCACCAATCTCATCCCCAGACGTATCGACGGCCGCTGACAAGACAGCAAGGCCTGCACCTGCGTCTGGAGACCCACAACCTTCTGCTGTGGCAGAAAGACCTTGACCTGAGTGGTGTCTATCGTCATTCCCAGGAAGGATCTCACTGTTGGAGTGACAAAAGATTTTGGGTAATTGATTACCCAGCCGAGTCCTCCAGGGTTGACAACACCGTCCGAGTATCGCTCTCGGCCTGCTGTAGGGACTGGGCCGCAATCAACAAGTCATCCAGATAAGGCAGCACACGAATGCCCTGGTTCCTCAGGATGGCCATGATGCCCGCCAACACCTTGGTGAAGACACTTGGCGCTGAGGAAATCCCAAATGGAAGAGCCACAAACTGGTAATGCAGGTCCTCCAGAGCAAACCTGAAGAACCTCTGATGCCGCAGGAAAATCGGGATGTGCAGATAAGCATCCCTGATGTTCACTGTGGTCATGAAGTCGCCGGGCCGAAGAGAGCTTACAGCCGACCGTAATGTTTCCATGCGGAAATGTCTCTTCCAAACCTGTTGAGACCCTTCAGGTCCAGGATTGGTCTTAAAGCTCAGTCCTTCATGAAAACTGAACAGGTTGAAGTAAGAACCTTGACCCTGCTCCTGAAGAGGAACAGGGCAAATCACACCTAACCGCAAAAGGTGCTGCACGGCCAATCTCAGGCCCTGTGCCTTAAATGGGTTTTGGGATATCCGAGACCGTAGAAATCTTGTGGGCGGCCTGACTGCCAGCTCTATTTTGTAACCGGAGGACACTATCTCCTGAATCCACCGATCCGAGACGTGCCATCTCCAGATTTGAGCAAACAGCAGAAGCCGTCCCCCCCACCCGGATGGGTAAGGCACCCCCTCATGCCTGAGGGGACTTGGCAGGAGGCTTGGACTTAGTTCCCCAAGGAGGGGTTGGGTCGGCCGCGGGACCTACCTCTGCCCCAGGTATCTCTGCGGACACCGGGAAAAGAAGAGCCTCTTCCTCCACGAAAGGAACCATAGGCAGAGGGATTCCAAAAGGACCGAGCAGGCTTCCGTCTCTGAGGGAGTCTACCATCCTTGACCAAATGGTCCAGGCGCTCCCCAAACAGCCTGTGCCCCCCTTGTAGGGGATACTCGTAAGCGACTTCTTGGCTGCCGCATCAGCTGACCATTGCCGCAGCCAGAACGAGCGGCGGAGGGCAACAAGCAGGGCCGAAATCCTGGCACCAAGCCGGACCCCATCGTCCATGGGGCGAGGCGACAAAACCAATGCATTCCAAGCAGGCCTTGAGTTCTTTATACTCCTCCGCCCGCTTGCGAGCCTTCGCTCTATCCACAAGCTGTCTCACCTGCTTTCTGATGGCTAGGGAGACAATCGCCGCGGCACACACAGGGAGAAAAAGAGCACCAGCAAAGGTGAACGCATGGCAGACCAGCTGATCCATGCACTTGTCAGCTGGGTCACATAAGGAAACAGTATCAGGCGAGACCATAGCCGAACCAGCTCCTCAGGGAAGGGATACCGCCTGTCCAGGCCCTTAGGCACCAACGGTAACTTGTTAGGCCTCTCCCATTCCTTGAAAATCATGTTAGAAAAATGGGCCTGCTCCACCTTTGTCTTTCGGGCTTAAACAAATCACCCTGCTTCCTCTTAGCCGCTCTGGGAGGAACAATGTGTAGTGTCTCAAACACTGAGATAAGCAATTTCTCCGTATCATCCGGGAGCCACGCATCCTCGTCCGAGGAAGAACCAGGCATACTGTCATCGCCAGCAGAATAATCCACCGTGGAGCGTGAATCATCTGGCAACTCGCCTTCCTCCATAGAACCCAGATCCTCAAAAAGATCATCATTATCCGAGTAAACAGGCTTGAGGTGCCGTTTCTTACGCGTGGCCTTCTTAGGAGCCGTTCGCGAGATCTGTCTCTCGATATTGGCCAGCCTAAGTGCCAAGTCCGCCTGAGACCCCCTGCTGGCCCCCCCCCTCACTGGGGGCTGAGTGCAGCAGCGAAGGATCCAGAGAGGCCACAGGTAGCGAAGGGCAGGGAAGCCCGCCCGGTTATGGTCCAAAATAATGCCTCTGGCACAAGTGGTACAATGGTGATTAAAAATGGTCAATAGATAAGGTTACAAGACACTAACGGCCCAAACCTATAAATGATCCCTCTTAATAAAAGGGGGAACCACAACCCTCGACCACAAGCCCATGACCTATACAAGAGAGGGGGGAGATGCCCATCAGAATAAGCAAAAATCAATTGGTATAATACACAGTCAGAAAAAAAAAAGAGGAGGGACTCACGACACAGACAGAGGGACAGTGCAGCCTACTGTCCATGCCCTCATGCTGCATGGCCATTAGAAAATGGGAGCCCGGCCCACCGTGCTGTAGCGCAGCTCGCACAGCGCCGCACTGAGCGGCGCCTCCCCCGCCCCAGTCACAGACAGCGCCGCAAGCGGCGAAGCGGAGGCCCGCGGGGTACGGCAACCCCTAGGCAGGCGACGACGAGGGAGCGAGGGAGGCGAGTCTGCATAAAGCTCCATAAGACCCAGCGTGGAGCCAAAACACCACACTGTAAAAAACACAACACAAGTGTCCAAGTCTCCAATAAAGCTTGTGGGCAAGGAGGGTATATACAGAACAAAGGTGGTTCCCCCCTAGGCTCACCATAAGCCTACAGCAGACTACCCTTTTAAAAATACAACTCTGTGAAATACTCACCCGTAGAATTGGTATTATACGCATACAGTACGTCCTGCTCCATATATAATACTTACACGTGGGTAATCCTCCGCCAGATGGCGCTGTGCACTGCAGACATGCAAAGAACAGGCTCCTCCCGGCCCTTCATATACCGAGGGACCTCCCACAAATCCCCAGCATTGAAAAGCAGTGAGAAAAAGAAGCCGGGAGAAACCAACCACCAAAACTGGTAATAATAACAATGATAACAATCACCATACAGGGGATCCAGAAAATGTAAAACCAGGGTGGGGTGGAGCAGGACGTACTGTATGCGTATAATACCAATTCTACAGGTGAGTATTTCACAGAATTGTATTATTCTAAGCATACAGTATGTCCTGCTCCATATATAATACTTACATGTGGGACATCCAATAGCAGTGTCCATAAAGTAGGGTGGGATCCCCAACAAAAAAGGCACAGCAGACAGTTAAAAGCACTGTCACCTGCAACCTTGTTACCAAGAGCGACATGAGCAAGAGCTCTAACGTCAACCTCATAAAAACCTTTGAAAAGGTATGAACAGAAAACAAGAAGCGGTCTAGCAAACTTGTTCAACAGAAACCTGGTGCTGAAAGGCCCAAAGATACCAAAGCACAAGTAGAATCAGAAACAAAGTGAGAAGAAGATTCTTCCCCTTAAAAGAATAGGCCTGAGTAGCCTTGGCAAAACTTAGAGCTCTCCCCATCGGGGAATTGAACCCTGGTCTCCCGCATGACAGGCGGGGATATGGACCTAGACTCACACCAATCAATATGGGTACGCCATACCCTAAAATAGACGGAAGAAGAAGCTAGCTCCTAGACTTCCAATAGTCACAGTCACCCAGAAGATACGCCCGACTCCATCAAGGTGGATGAATCAGCTGTCAGGCCATCTAGACCAGAGCCTGTAGATTGGGGTGAAATAAAAAGGGGGCCTGAGTGAGCAGATCAGCACTCCTGACAGAACGTACAGGTCCGCTGTCCACAGTACCATGTCTGCACACCACACTCCACTGGGCCACCAGTATCACTGGTCCCCCCTTCCAGAGCAAACTTAGCTCAGAACCCCGCCTAGCAGGGTGAATGAAGATAAGACATACAGAACATAATGTCCAGCCATAACATTACTAAGCCTCCTGACCACAGTCAGAATAATCTGGGACAGGGAACAAGGGCCGAAAACCTATGAAAGTGACGGGGCCCCAACAGATCCACACTAGATGGATCCCATAGTGACACAAGGAGCAACACATCCTGTCGCAGAAGGACATCCACCGGAGCGAATAACCTGATATGCAGGGAACGCTGTCCTCCACCCAGATCAGGATCAGATACTTTCCTGGAGGATCATCCTGCTCCGAGTCCCACACCGATAAATAATACAGGCCACTGTCGTCAGACAGACCAAGAGCCCCCAAATAGACAGGTCCTGAAAAGGAGTAGTCCAGCGAGATAGAGCCAACCTGAAGGCTCACCGCTTCTACAATAGAAAGGTGTATGGACCCCTCGAGTTCTACCGTCTGAAGAGGAACCACCGAGCCAAGGGGGAAGGTACACAGACCCAGCTCCAGGGATGCTGGAACCCTGTCCAGTAATTAACCATAAAAGCTGCAGAAAAGCCCAAGGGCGCCGAGTAAAAGGAAACATCCTCTGAGCAGCCACCAACTGGCCCACCAGCTGCAATCTTGCCTGGAGAAGGGACGGGGACAGCAATGAGGGACAGAGCCTATGTAACCAGATTGTCCACTTTATTGCCAGGGAAGAGGGTTCTCGCCTGAACCGAATCCCAATTCAACCTTAGGAATGGAGATACCAATAAGGTAACAAGGAGGAATTGAGGTGAATGAACACCCATCCAAATGGCTCCCAAAGAAAACCACTAGCCGAGTAATCAGCGCAGCCTGACGAAGGGATTGTAAGTAAGAAGGACGACCGGATAGGTCCTTGTGCGGACGCCCCTTGGTCTCATCAGAGACATCACCCCCATCTGTGCCTTAGCGAGCACAGGGAGCGGAAGAGGGGCCCAATAACAAGGCCACAATCAGTAGTGTTGGCCCTCCAACACTAACCTGTAAGAGCCTCGGTGTCCCGAAGACACAGGGGTGCTAAAATAAGCATCTTAGAATTCCACAGACGGCAAGAGGCCCACTGGGTGCAGGGCGCTGGCGGCCCAACTCAGAGACACCATGCAGAAATGCCTGTGAATATAAATTGCCGAACCCATGGAAGGTTAGAATGGGCCAGACTGCCTCGTCCTCAAGGGAAATGTGGAAAAAAATGGTGTAGAGGCCCCTACCTCTGTCTGTTAAGGGCATCCTGCAAATGAACCCAGACCTAGCAGGCCAAGCAAGGCCTGCTCCAACACCTGAAGACAGGGACCAGAAGCACCCTGACAATCTCGGGAAGGGACCGCCCAGCAAACTCTATCCTGCATCCGGAGGAAACTACCTCCTGAATCCACCAGAACGAGGCATGATGCCCCCTGATAGGAGCAAGGTGCTGCGGCCATCCCCTCACCCAGGCGGGCGAGGGCATCCCATCATGCTTGGGGGGTTTTGGTGAAGGATTGGACTTAGCCCGGCCGGAGGGCCCAGGACGTTGTCTGCCGCTCCTGGGGCAGGAGTCTGCACAAGCCCCCAGAAAGGGCACCCCTGGTTCTTGTTTAACACTATGGTAAGGAGGGGGAGGGGTATCCCTGCTCCGAGGGGGCCGAGACGGCAGCCAGCGATGGGATGAATTGCCCTTTTTTCCAAATACGTCCAGACGGGCCCCAAACAGGCGTTGCCCTCTAAAGGGAAGCCCAGGCAGAGTTCTTTTAGCAGCATCGTCAGCGCTTGCACTGTCGCAGCCAGAGCAAGCGACGTATAGCCACCACGAGGGCAGAAGTCCTCGCACACATTCTGATGGTGTCATCCAGAGCTAAAAGGATAAATTTAACAAAAATATCACAACTGGAGAGTGCATTAAACACCTCCCAGGGTAGATCCTTAGGGTGATGCTCAAGCATCTTTCTTATGAGGGTTCTAGCGGCCACTGCAGTGATGGCCGCGGCACAGACAGGGCGCAGCGCCGTTCCTGCACAAGCAAAGGCGTGTGAAGCCAGCCTATCGATGCGCCGGTCCTCGACATCCCGAAGGGTGCTGTAAGCCGGGGCTGTAATGAAGGGGGGGTTAGGAACCCCAATGATCGGTGCGTCCACCACGGGGGGCGATGACCAACAATTAACCACCTCAGGGGGAAAAGGGTATTTCCAATCCCAGTCCCCTGGGGTCCCTGGAAGTTTAGTGGGACATTCCCATTCCTTGAGTACAAGAGCATGGAAGTGAGCCTGCTCCAGAAATTCCAAGCGCGCAGTCGCTGTATGGAAACGCTCCCCTCTCGGCTTGGGAACCGCGCCAGGGGGCAAGATAGACAGGGCCTTAAAAATCCTAAGCAACAGACCATCGATGTCAAACTGGCCCCAGTCATCCTGGACAGAATCATCATGACTCCTCGGCCTCTCATCAGAGGGACCTGGGTCAGAGAATAGTTCTCCATCGTCAGACGGAGTACCATCACGCGGAGAAGAGAACTCCTCCGATCCCATAGCAAAAGCAGAAACCGGGGGCGTCAAGGGCTGCTTCCTGCCAGGGCCCCAGCGTTCGGACAACCCCGCAACAATCTGGTCAGCCGCAGGCCGTCTAGAAGACACATCAGTCTGTAACTCCCCACGTACACGACTCAACAAGAGTGAGATTTAGGCATGGGGAAAGGGGAGTATAGGAGCGAGGTGCAGCCACAGGCGCTGCTCGCAGGGCCAGTGCTTGCTCGGCACATGCTTTGCCAGCATCAGCATGGGGGAGTCCACACACTATACACAGCCGGTCTTGTCCCAGAGGGACCCTGGTCACATAATCCTGAGATGCCTCCATATGGTGATTATCTGGGCACAGTATGCCCGTAGGGATTTACGCAATAGGCAACCCTGGATGCCCCAAAGACCCACTGATTAATGTGGGAGAATTGTAGGTAAGCCCGCTAAATATATATATATATGCTGGAAAAATATATAATAAAGAGTCACCCGCGAGGGCACTTACAGACCAAGGGAGGAGGGGAACCGCCACCACGCGCGAAGATCATCAAAATGGCGCCCAGCGAACCTCGAAGGGCGGGCTCAATTCTCGGCCGTGACGCGGAGCGCGCCAAGTCAAGTCCCCGCCCACGCCGAAGAGCGCGAAGCTCTGAGGTAGTAGTCAAAAACGCAAAGGATAAAAACACTTAAGCATTTTGTAAAGAAAGACGCCGCAGCATCTAGACGACGTTGCCGCCCGGCGTAGCAATCTATGCAGTAAGAGAAAGGACACACGCACGGCGGCAGCCAAAACAATAATAAAGAGCAAGCAGCGCGGCTCTGACACCCATAAGCGTGACATTACAGTACACTGGGACCGCCACACACATACCCCCCTTTCTTTTCCCCCTAACTACTGGGGGAAATGAGGGAGGGTGGCGACCCTATAAACAGGGTCCACCGCTACTCAGGGCACGGGGCAATAATGCGGGAGGGGCATCCACTAGAGGCTCACCATCAGCCTAACCGCCTACCCTATGGTGGGGGACTGCGGTGGAGCATGGCTCCATAAGCACACAAGGTGCTGCCTACCTTCACCTGACCAGCGCAGCCCAGGCTGGGAGGCATATCACAAAAAGGACGGGTGGAAATAGTCCCACAGGGCCGCGGGCTGTAATAGCCCCGCTCACCTGCGAGAGAGAGTGATACTTCATGTCTTCGCAGTCAGCACTGCAGAGAAATCTGGGGATTTGTGGGAGGTCCCTCGGTATATGAAGGGCCGGGAGGAGCCTGTTTTTTGCATGTCTGCAGTGCACAGCGCCATCTGGCGGAGGATTACCCACGTGTAAGTATTATATATGGAGCAGGACGTACTGTATGCTTAGAATATAGGGTCTGCGGCCCAGAGCCAAGCTCTGCCGAACGCCACTGACCATGGCGTTCACCCTACCGTCACAATCCCGTAGCAGCCAGGGGCTGGGAGGCAGGAGTGGGTCAGAAGGGATCCGTGGGAATAGGGCCCGCAGCGGCCGACAGGCTAGGTGGCCCCGCTCTGCTGCCATGTCCGAGAGAGTATCCAAACGATCTTCTGCAGCCAAGACTGCAAGATGAACAACAGGAGAATGATAGAGGGACACCTGCCTTTATAGGGGGCCGGGAGGAGCTACATCTTTTGATCTTGCAGTAGAGCACCCCCTGGGGGCGGAATACCACATGTCATCACTGGGACGACCTGGACTGGATATAGGGAAAAAGTCTAATGCTATGGAATTATTGTTTATCTACAAAGCGCCCTCATCTGTTGTTACGCTAAAAAAGGTTAAAATTATGGACAGTGCAAAACAATACACTTACATCTTGTAATGCCCCATTTATTGTAACAGAAAAGCAAACGGTAAAAAACTTTAAACCGGGACCAACAGCCTGGCACAGTTGGAAAAAGAAAGGTAGCGGCCATTTTGGAGCTTCCTCTCCCAGCAGCGCTGCTGCCTGGATTCAACGGACAATGCACAGCAACAGCACTTCCTGTTTGCTGAGTGTCTGCAGATGCACGAGTCGCTGTTTTGTTTTTAAAATTTACCAATACAGGAGTTAGAAATTTTATGTGCAGCAATATAAATTGCGCTGGGGAGGGATTCATATGAACACCGTTTGTTGTGTTGGTCTGGTTTAAGTAGTTTTTGACTGTGGGTCTGCATTAAGTAGGAGTCATTGAGAGCATGAAAGTCGTCGTACTTACTAAATGCAGGTTCTAGTCTTATACATTCTTCACAATCCTGAAAACAAAGACAGTTAAATTACCCCCAGGCTATATAAAAGTTAACACATAGACAAAAGTAAAAAAAGGAATCAACTGGAAAGTTATAGTGCCCTGTGGCCAGGACCCGCGATTACCACTGTGGAGGCAACCGCCATGCCAATCTGGTCTTTGGCCAATGCAGGGATGAGGATTTAGTTTCAAGGACAACTGCCCCCTAAGTTTACCTGCCACGTGCTTAGTATGGAGCGCTCCCATTGACTTCAATGGGCGCCTCTGTACACGGAAAGTGGACTTTCCCTTTCAAGAGGAACTATGATCAGAATTGGCAGTAGTCCCTCTTTAACCCACACAGCTCAGCCTGGGAATCTATAAGATTCCTGGGCCGATCAATTCCCTTCCGCCGGGGCATCCAAAAATACAATTCTGTGAGATACTCACCTGTAGAATTGGTATTATGAGAATACAGTACGTCCTGCTCCAGATATAATACTTACACTTGGGTTATCCTCCGCCAGATGGCGCTGCACTGCAGAGACATGCAAAACATTCTCCTCCCGGCCCGGGGACCTCCCACAAATCCCCAGCATTGAAAAGCAGTGAACAGGAAGCCGGGAGAATTTAACCACAAAAACTGGTAACCATAACAATGATAACAATCACCAAACAGGGGATCCAGGGTGGGGTGGAGCAGGACGTACTGTATACTTATAATACCAATTCTACAGGTGAGTATTTCACAGAATTGTATTATTCTTAGTATACAGTACGTCCTGCTCCAGATATAATACTTACACTTGGGATATCCAATAGCAGTGTCCATAAGATAGGGTGGGATCCCCAACAAAAAAAGTCAACAGCAGACAGTTAAAACCACTGTCACCTGCAAAACCTTGCGGCCGAGACAGCATGAGCTGAGGCTCTAACGTCAACCTTGTAAAACTCTGAAAAGGTATGAACAGAAGACCAAATAGTGGTCTAGCAAACTTGTTCAACAGAAGCCTGGCGCTGAAAATCCCAAAGGCACGAGTAGAATAAAGTAAAGCAAGAAAGAAGATTCTTCCCCATAGTGGAATAGGCCTGAGTAACAGCCTGACAAGTCCAATAGCTAACAGTAGCCTTGGCAGAAGCCGAAAACATCTCCTAGAACCAGAAGGAACATCCCATCCAAATAAGGACCAGGCCCAAAGCCGCCAACCCCTCGAGATCAGACGAGATCAGGCACATACAGGATGGAGTTGTCCGTAAACCCAAAGGAGCATCAGATCTCCTAAAGGGCACAGAGACTACCGAGGAAACACTCCTAACACCTGTTCAAGGAATGCAGAACCCTTTCCTCAGCGTTGCTAGGAAAAAGGCACAGAAAGAAAAAACAATATCTTGAATCAAAGAATATAAGACACCACCTCAGGCACAAAGTCCGGCTTAAGGCGGAACACCACCCTTGCCTGGTGTAATTCAAAGAACGGGGGCTAAATAGACAGAGCCACCCGCACAAACACACGCCTGACTGAAGTAACAGCCACCAGAGGGACAACCTCGAGGGAAGAACAGCCAGACAGCATACTGAATAGGTCCAAAGGGAACACCCCGCAAGGCAGACAGAATCAAATTCAAAACTCAACAGGGACCATAGGATCATGGGGGGACGCACATGAGCAACCCCCTGAAAGAAAGTCTTAACCAAGGAAAACTAAGCCAAAGACTTCTAGGGAAGGCAGACAGGGCAGAACCTGACCCTTCAGAGTACCGAGTTGGAGAACCAACTCCAACCCATGCTGTATAACTCTAGAACCCTGGGAACAGAGAACGCCCAACAGGGAAGAGACCTAGACTCACACCAATCAATATGGGTACGCCATACCCTATAATAGATGGAAGAAGAAGAAGAAGCTTGCTCCTAGTCTTCCCATAGTATCAATCACCGAGACAGATAAGCTTGTCTCCTCAAGATGGATGATTCAGCCGTCAGGCCGTCTAGGCCAGAGTCTGTAGATTGGGGTGACGCAAAGGAGCCATGAGTGAGCAGAGCTGGCACTCCTGGCAGAACGTACAGATCTACTGCCCTCTGTACCACGTCTGCGAACCACATTCCACTAGGCCACCCGGGGGCCACTAGAATCACTGGTCCCCCCTTCCAGAGCAATCTTGCACAGAACCCTGCCTAGCAGGGGGAATGGAGAAAAGACATGCAAAACAGAATGTCCTGCCATGACGATACTAAGGCACAAAGACCACAGCCAGCGGATCCTGGGACAGGGAAAAAGGGCAGAGAGCTTGTGATAGTGACGGGGCACAAACAGATCCATACTGGTTGGACCTCATGGTTATACAAGGATTAGCACATCCTGTCGCAGAGGGACCCCCACCGGAGCGAATACCACTGATATGCAGGGAACATAGTCCTCCTCCCAGATCAGGACCAGATACCTTCCTGGAGGACCATCCTGCTCCAGGTCCCACACAGATGATAAATGTAGGCTACTGTCGTCAGACAGACCGAGGGGCCCTTAAACAGGCAGGCCCAGAAGAGGAGTAGTCAAGCAAGATAGCAGCACCAACCTGAAAGCTCACTGTTTCCAACAAATTGATAGGTGTATGGACCTCCTAAAGGCCTCACCCCCTTCCGGAACCGCAGGGGGTTTCAGCAGAAACCCCCCCCCACATCAACCTGATGGACTGGCATCCATGGTGGCCATCCTCGGGAAGGGGCAAGAAGGGGGCTGCCCCCAGACAGGTTCCTTGAGTTCAACCGCTCCAAGAGGGATCTCCTTACCAGGGGAGAAGGCACACAGACCCTGCTCCAGGGATGCTGGATCCCTGTCCTGTACTGACAATAGAAGTTGCAGAGGGCCCAAGGGGGACTGAGCATAAGGGACCTCTTCTGAGCAAGCCACCAACGGGCCCACCAGCTGCATCCCTGCCTGGCGAAGGGACGGGGACAGCTATGAGGGATGGAGCCCATGCAACCAGAATGTCCAATTTGTTGCTGAGGAAGTAAGATTGTCGCCTGAACCGTATCCAAATTCAATCCTAGGAATGGAGTTACCAATTAAGAGGACAATGAGGACTAGGGGTGAATAATCACCCATCCCAATGACTCCCAATGGACACCACCAGTCCAGTCTTCAACTTAGCCTGACGTAGAGACTAGAAGGGGAGAAGGATGTCCAGGTAGGTCAACGCGCGGACGCCCCTTGGTCTCAGAGACATCGCCCCCGTCAGCCCCTTGGTGAGCACTCTGGGAGCTGAAGAGAGGCCAGATAACAAGGCCACAATTATCAGCGTTGGACTTCCAACTCTAACCTGAAGCCTCGGTGTCCGGAAGACACAGGGATGCGAAAATAACCATCTTTGAGCTCCACAGACGGCAAGAAGCCCCCAGGGCGCAGGGAGCTGATGGCCCAGCTAAGAACCTCCATGCAGGAACTGCCTGAAATTGACGAGTTGCCGAAATCTGTGAATCTAGAATGGTCCAGACTGACCCATCCTTTTGGGGAACTGTGGAAAGGTTAGTGTAGCGGCCCCTGCCTCTGCCTGTTAAGGGCAATCTGCAAGTGACCCCCAGACCCCACAGGCCTTGCATGGCCTGCGCCAGCACCTGAACAGAAGCAGGGACCCGGAGTACCCTGATAAACTTGAGGGAGGCCGGGCAGTAAACTCTATCCTGAATCCGGAGAACACATCCCCCCAAAACCACCAGAAGGAGGCGTGATGCCTCCTGACAGGAGCGAGGTGCTGCAGCCATCCCCTCACCCAGACGGGCGAGGGCGCCCCATCATGCCTGAGTGGGTTTGGCGGAGGATTTAGGCTTAGCCCCGCCGGAGGGGCCAGGGCGTTGTCTGCCGCTCCTGGGGCAGGAGTCTGTACTAGCCCCCAGGAAGTACACCCCTGGTTCTTGTTTAACCCTATGGTAGGGAGGGGTGCCCCTGCCCCGAGGGGGCCGAGACGGCCGCCTGCGATGGGGTGATTTGCCCTTTTTACCAAACAGGTCCAGACGGGCCCCAAACAGGCATTGTCCTCTAAGGAAGCCCAGCCAGAGTCCTTTTAGCAGCATCGTCAGCACCCCACTGATGCAGCCAGACCAAGCGATGTATAGCCACCACAAGGGCAGAGGTCCTTGCACACATTCTAATGGTGTCATCCAGCGCTAAAAGGACAAATTTTACAAATACATCACAACTGGAGAGTGCATTAAACACCTCCCAGGGGAGATCCTCAGGGTGATGATCAATTATCTTTCTGATGAGGGTTCTAGCGGCCACTGCAGTAATGGCCGCGGCACAGACCGGGCGCAGCTCCGTTCCAGCACAAGAAAAGGCGTGGGAAGCCAGCCTATCAATGCGCCGGTCCTCAGCATCCCGAAGGGTACTATAATAAGGGGCTGCGATAAAGGGGGGGGGGGGGGGGGGGGTTAGGAACCCCTATGATCGGTGCATCCATAACGGGGGGTGATGACCAACAGTTAACCACCTCAGGGGGGAAAAGGGTATTTCCAATCCCAGTCCCCTGGGACCCCTGGAAGTTTACTAGGGCATTCCCATTCCTTGAGTACAAGAGCATGGAAATGATCCTGCTCTAGAAATTCCAAGCGCGGTGTCGCTGTATGGAAACTCTCCCCTCTCGGCTTGGGAGCCTCACCAGGGAGAGAGATAGACAGGACCTCAAAGACCTTAATCAACAAATCGTCAGTGTCACACTGGCCCCAGGATTCAGGGCCAGAATCGTCATGACTCCTAGGCCTCTCATCAGATGAGCCTGAGTCAGAGAACAGCTCTCCTTCATCAGAAGGGGTAAAGGCACGCGGCGTAGTAAACTCCTCAGTTCCCATAGGAAAAACGCCGCAGCGTCTGGGACGCCGCCGCCCGGCGCAGCACATCCAATAAAGGAAAAACGCGTGCGGCGGCGGCCGATACACAATAAAAAGGCAAACAGCGCGGCTCTGACACCAAGTTACAAGTCAAGTGCAATACTAAGGCCATAAGCGTGTAATCACAGTACACTGAGACCGCCACACCCCCCCCTTTCTTTTCCCCCGAGCTACGGGGGAAACGAGGGAGGATGGCAACCCTTTGTACAGGGTCCACCGCTACACGGGGCAAGGGCAATAATGCGGGAGGGGCATCCCATAGAAGCTCACCATCAGCCTAAACAGCCTACCCTTTGGTGGGGGACTGCGGTGGAGCATGGCTCCATAAGCACGCATGATGCTGCCTACCTTCACCCGACCAGCGCAGCCCAGGCTGGGAGGCACATCACAAGAGGACGGGTGGGAATAGTCCAACAGGGCTGCAGGCTGAATAGCCCCGCTCACCTGCGAGAGAGTGATACTTCTTGTCTTTGCAGTCAGCACTGCAGAGAAATCTGGGGATTTGTGGGAGGTCCCGGGTATTTGAGGGGCCGGGAGGAGCCCGTTTTGCATGTCTCTGCAGTGCAGCGCCATCTGGCAGAAAATAACCCATGTGTAAGTATTACATCTGGAGCAGGACGTACTGTATACTAAGAATATCAGGATGCCCCGCTGTATGCAGCCCCCTAGGTCGCCTCATACACTTACCTTGTTTCCCAGTCCAACGGCGAATGTGCAAGCGGCATCCCCGCTATCTCTCTAGCATTTGTGAATTGCCGCGCAGGCACCCTCCCTGTTAGAGGGAAGCGGGAGATGCGGCCGCCAGCTTGCTCTGAGCCGCTGGCCTTAGACGATGTGCGGTCAGCGGCCCTGAGCGTGCTGATTGGAGAGCAGCTGCACATGCGCCGTAGGACCGGGAAGAGGAGAGTTGGCATAGAGTTGATCCTTTCCCCCGACCCCCGATCGGGGTGCCCCTGGGTTTTGGTCCACTTTAAAGAGGGACATTACAGTTCATGGGGAGTTAATAAACTCCCCAAACCTGGCTTGCCCCCTGGTCTAACAATTAGTTAGGTTAAATTTACCTCTCCAGTCGTATGGCACTCGGCATTCCTCCACTCACCCATCTTCCTCTGTAGGGCAGCGCCATCTTGGAAGCCTTCGGCTTCCCGACCTACATTGTGCAGTGTCATTGCTGCCTGAGCGCAAAAGCGAGATTGGAAAAGCGGTGTGCGAGTTATGAAGAGCGGAGGGCTAGAGGCGAGTACGGCCGAGCCGCTGTAATCAGTCAACGGCCTAGGGAGTGGGGCAGGGCGGGTTAGGATTGCATGTTGGCGCTTTAGATAACTCCAACATCCAAAATGGCAGTGTGTGTGGGGTGGGATTGTGTTCTCATAGGAACAGAAAAATACAACTCTGAAGTACTCACCTGTAGAATTGATATTATACGCATACAGCACGTCCTGCTCCTGAATAGTCATAACATGTGGGTAGTCCTCCGCCTCCGGCGCCGTGCACTGCAGACATGTAGAAAACAAGCTCCTCCTGGCCCTACATATACCGAGGGACCTCCCACAAATCCCCAGCATTGAAAAGCAGTGAGAAGAGAAGCCAGGAGGAACCAACCACCCAGAATAACTGGCAGCAATATCTTAATGATAATAATCACCATACAGGGGATCCAGAATTAGTGAAATCAGGGTGGGGTGGAGCAGGACGTGCTGTATGCGTATAATATCAACTCTACAGGTGAGTACTTCACAGAGTTGTATTATTCTAAGCATACAGCACGTCCTGCTCCCGAATAGTCATAACATGTGGGACATCCAATAGCAGTGTCCATAAACAGGGTGGGATCCCCAGAAAAAGCAAGGCACAGCGGACAGTAAAGGCGCTGTCACCTGCAAAACTTGCAACAGGCATGACAAGAGCAGAGGCTCCAACGTCAGTCTCATAACAGAACCAAGGAGGTATGAACAGAGACAAGCCATAAGTCAAGTAATTGAACTAACAGAGAAAAAACCTTGGTGCTGAAGGGTCAGTGATACCCAAGCACCCATGATAACGGAGTAAACAGTAACGGGGAAGAAACGCTCCCCTGAAGGAACATAGGTCCGTGTAATGACCCAACCAGCTCACAGGCAAGGAAGCCTTGTGGCAACTCTTGTAACACCCCCAAAAGGAACAAAAACAGGTCACCCGACCAAGGCGGGAATACAGACTCTTAATTATCAGGAAGCCAAAGCTTCCTCAGGATCAGAGAGCATCCAGAAGGATCGATCCAAAGGCGCTGGAATAGATATTAGGCGCAAACCTAAGGAGGCGCCTGTAGACTCCAAGAACTGCAGTCCCCCTAAAGGCCCAGAAGGCCGGCATGGGGAGAAGTGCAAAACCTGTAGAGGGATGTAGGCCCTCATATTTAGTATTAGCCCATGGCTATACTAAGGGGCTGAATCAAGGGTCCAACAGACCACCTGGACCAGGAGCCCAGCGTAAAGGGAACACCCCCAGGCATGGGGTACCTGTAGCCGTATATAGCTGTATGTGTATACATCGCGTCAGGGAATAATTAACCAGAACCATCGTCTCAGGCACATGTCAGAAGGCCCCAGAAGAGCGGTCTGGCCTACAGGGCAGCTGAGACCGCAGGGTAACAGAATGAAAAAGTTGATCCCCACAGGGACTTATGGGACTACTGGGGAGGTGCAGCTAAGCAATCCCAACAAGAAGACTCTACAAGAGTGACAGAATCAGACTCCTGCAGGAAGGCCAAGACAGACCTACACCATCAGAGTCCCCAGATGGGGAGCCAACCCCAATTTATGCTGTAATGGCTTTAACGGCCCTGGGAACCGATAACGTCTCACAGGGAAGAGACTAAGGCCCATGCCAGTCAGTATGGGATACCACCAAGCCATTATAGGCGGAGTAAGGGGAAGCTGGGGAGCTAGCTCCCAAACCCCCTCTCATACTAAGTCACCCAGGAGATGAGGCCCGCCCCCAAAGGGCGATTAGCAGTCAATCCCCAGACAGGAGACCTTTGATTGGAAACAGGAAGAGACCTGATCAGGGCAGAACCGCAGCCCAGAGATATCAATTCAGCAGCCTTCAGCAGAGGCATCTGCGAACCATTACTCCCAGGGCCGCCTAGGCCATAGATCCCATGGGACTCGCCATCCGGCCAGCCGTGCGCAGAACCCAAAGGTAGGATGATGAAAAGAAGGCATATTAAATAACAAGGCTATGCAAAAATACTCAGGCCCCCGAACCGGAGTCAGAATATCCTGGGACAGTAGGGACAAGGGCAGAGGCCCTGTGTCAGGAGGAGGACCCCTCAGCGCCACGCTAGGCTCCCAGGGCAACCCGGGATAGCATAACCTGCCGCTAAGGGTATCCATAGAAGCGAATACCGCTGAGAAGCAGGGGGGGAAGAACCCCACCCAGGCCAGGAACAGGGACCCTCCAGAGGTAGCAACCTGTCACAATCTTTAGACCAGCATTAAAAACATGCCATCGTCTTTCAACAGACCAGGGGTCCCCCATAAACCGACCGGTCCTGAAGGGGGGGGGGGGGGGGAAGGCCCACCTTATAGAGTCAAAGGGGGCCACCGTTTCAACAAGCCCAGCAGATAATATGGACCCTCTAAGGGGCCCAACCTAGAACCACGGGGGTCGTGGAAGAGATTTACCTTTCCCCTGCCATACCAGCGAGACTTGGTACCCAGGGTGACCATACTCTAGGAGGTGCTGGTAAGGAAGCCAAGAAGGCATGAGTACAGACCAAGCACCGGTGTGCTGGGACAAATGTAGTTTTAGTAACCTACTGCGCCAAAGAGCCCGAGGGCCTGGCATCTAAATGACATCTTGATGTGCCACCAACAGGCCCACCAGCTGCCAACCCGCCTGGTGAAGGCAAGGCGCCAGTAAGGGGGGGGGGGGGGGGGGGGACAGAGCCCCGTAACCAGGGGTCCCCTAATGCCAGAGAAGAAGGCAGCAAGCCTGAACCGATTTCCCAGGGACGGGGGATCGTGGATAAGTGACCGTGAGGGGATGAGTGTTCAAGCAACCATCCAGTAGCTTCCGGGAGACACTGTCGGCCCACCGACCCGCTCCGTCTGATGCAAAGGCTGGGGAGTAAGGGAGACGACCCAGTAGGTCCCAACTCATAAGCCCCACCTCAGGCGTGTCCCCAGACATGCCAGGCTAGTAGCCTGGGCCGAAAGAAAGGCCCCAATAGTGCCTCAAGCCGCAGGGTTGATCCTGTGACACTGACTAGAAATAGTCTTAGGCTTCCAGCTGACCCCAGATAAACTAAGAATAGCTAGAACTTCGTAATAGGCCGACCCCCCCCCCCGCACAGGGGGTCCGTGACCCAAGACAGAGTTGTCATATATGGGCTACTTGCGAATGGTAGAATTGCTAAGCCTGTCATAGGCCAACGGGGTCCAGACTAACTCATACTGATGAGGGGGGAGGATGGAAAATTATATACCGTTAAGGCGATTAACAAGCGCGTCCAACACTGCAGGCCCAGTTCGGCCTGCGCCAGTTTCAGAAGGGAGAGCAGGGACTAAAAACACCCTGACAAAAAGCTGAGGGGGGACCGTCCAGCGAGAGCCCATCCTGAGCCCAGGTGGGTTACATCCCAGAACCACCAGAAGGGGAAGGCATATTCCTGGATGTGAGACAGCTGTGCAGTCACCCCCACGCCCAGACGGGCAAGGGCGCCCCTTCATGCTTGCGAGGTTTTGGCAGATTTGGACTTGGTCCTGCCAGAAGGCCCAGGGCGCTGTCTGCCCGCGCCATGTTGGAAATCCACGCCGAACAGCTGGAAACACACCTCAGATTCTCGTTTGACACTAACGTAAAGAGGTGGAGGGGTGACCCTGCCTCGTGGAGGCCGGAGCGGCCTTCTGCGGAAGGGTGCTATAGCCTTTTTGCCAAAAAGGTCCAAGCGGGCCCCGAATAACCTCCGTCCTCTGAATGGAAGGCAAGTGAGAGCCTTTTTTGTAGCTCCATCAGCGCCCCACTGTCGCAGCCAGACCAGGCGGCGAATGGCTACCGCAAGTGCTGAGCTCCTAGCACACATCTTAATGGTGTCATCCAGCGCCGATAGAATAAACTTCACAAAGGCTTCGCAGTCTGATAGCGCACTAAACACCCCCCAAGGGAGATCCTCAGGGCGGTGATCCAGTATCTTTCTGACAAGAGTCCTGGCGGCCACCGCAGTGATGGCCGCGGCACAAACCGGGCGCAGGGCCGTCCCAGCACACGAGAAGGCATGCGAGGCCAGTCTGTCAATGCGCCGGTCCTCAGCATCCCGAAGAGTACGATAAAAGGGGGCAGTCATAAAAGGGGGGGTTTGTGACCCCTATAACCGGCGCGTCCACCACCAGGGGAGCTGACCATAAATTGACCACATCAGGGGGAAAGGGGTACTTCCATTCCAAGACCCCTGGAATCCCTTTAAGCTTACCAGGCGATTCCCATTCCTGGGATATAATATTCTGGAAATGTTCCTGTTCTAGGAACTCCAAGCGCGGCGGCGCTGTATGGAAACTCTACCTTTTAGGCTTGGGGCTCTCCCCAGGGGGAGAGATTGACAAAACCTCAAAAATCTTGATCAGGATTTCATCCGTGTCACACAGACCCCAGGAGCCAGGCTCGGATTCCTCACGGCCCGCAGGCATCCCATGGGAGGAGCCCGAGTCTGAGAATAGCTCACCTTCCTCAGAAGGGTCAGGGTCCTGCATATCAGCAGAATCATCGGTATCGTCAGGAACCAGAGAGCCTGGAGGCGTCAGGGACCGCTTTTTACCAGGGCCAATCCAGAAAGCACCTGCTCCGCCATGGGCAACGCACGCGGCACCTCTTGCAGGTCATCCCCGCTGGAGTGGGACTCATCATGAGTGAGGTTTGGGAGCGGGGAGACGGGGGTGAGGAAGGGAGGATCCTCTGTTAGCAATGCCTGTGCTGCACACTGTCCGCAGACCTGTGCCCTGTCGGCCTCAGCCAGGGGCTGGCCACACACTGCACACAGCCGGTCACGTCCCGGAGGGACCCCGGTTCCATAATTCAGAAATGCCTCCATATGGTGATTTTTATGCAGTATAACGCAGGGAATTATGCAATAAGCAACCCTGGATGCCCCAAACCCGCTAGTAATGTGGGAGAATATGTAAAGAGGACCCGTTGTAATATATGTTAGGCCGTTAACGAAGTCTTGGCTTCTGAAAGACACAATGGGACAAGGGGAGAGGAGTCAGTGCCATGGTCTGTTTGAAAAAACCTAGAAACATACAGCCCCGGAGGGCACTTACATGACCGAGGGAGAAGACGAGCCACACCACGCGCGCAAAGATAGAGAAAATGGCGCCAGCGAACCTCGAGGGGAGGGCCAGGCCAGGCTGTGACGCAAGACGCGTCATGCCAAGTCTCCGCCTCCCCCAAAGAGCGCGAAGCTCTAACCGACAGCAATGCAGCAGCGGAGAATAATTAACATCTAATGCTGACACGCTGGAATGAATCTGCCGAGGCAGACTGATAGTGAGAAAAGACAGCTTGCACTGTACAGTGATGCGCGACACTGACCCCCTGATTAAGGAACAAGGTCTAATGGCGGATGGGCGCTAGGGCTGCCACACACACGCACACCCCCCCCCCCCCCTTTCTTCCCCCCCCCCCCGAGTTACGGGAGGGAGCGAGGGGAGAAGCTGACGGTGTCCATGGACTGAGTCTATGAGGGGCACGGGCAAAATTGCGGGAGGGGCATCCTCTAGAGGCTCACCAACGGCCTGACCGCCTACCCTATGGAGGGGGATTGCGGTGGAGCATGGCTCCATTCAGCACACCAGGTGCTACCTACCTTCACCCGACCCGCGCAGCCTAGGCTGGGAGGCATATTTCTTCTGAAGAGGACGGGTGGAAATAGTCCCACAGGACCTTGGGCCGTAAGGACCGCTCGCCTGCGAGAGCGTGATACTTCATGTCTTCGCAGTTCCAGCACTGCAGAGAAATCTAGGGGGGATTTGTGGGAGGTCCTGTGGTATATGTAGGGCCGGGAGGAGCTTGTTTTCTACATGTCTGCAGTGCATGGCGCCGGAGGCGGAGGACTACCCACATGTTATGACTATTCGGGAGCAGGACGTGCTGTATGCTTAGAATAGGTCTGTTCCTCTGTAAAGGGGGAATCAAAGGCCCTAGAGTCTAAATAGGGCCTCCCGAGTTCCAATCCTGTGTGAAACCTCCCCCTCCCGAACACTCACCCTCTTCTGGAGCCCTTGTCGCATCCCCGCTCATCCGAATGCGGGATGCTGCCACAGAAAGGAACAACACACAGGAAAGTCAAATTCATGCATGTTCCTTTGATATACAGCACTTAAAGAACCAGGCTGTGTACACACCTCTTCCGGGATCCTTCTACGGCTGTCGCAGAGAAGGCGATCAGCTCAGATAGGCCGCTTGTGGTCGCGTGGGGCACACAACCCGGGAAGAGGCAAATATCTGGGTGTCCGGTAGTTTTAGCAGTGTAAAGCACAGCTGCTGCATTTTAAAGAGGGACTCAAAAAAAAATAAATAAATAAATAAAAAAAAAAAAAAAAAAAAAAACACACTATTCCCCTTATTTACCTTAAGAGCAAGTTGGAACTCCAGCAGTTTGGTGTAGCATGCCGCTCTATTGCTGTACAATTTGGCATCATTTGGATTCCTCTTAATGGCCTCTGTGTAATGTTTCATTGCTTTAGGGTAGTCTCCTACAAACAGAAAAAAAAAAGAAAAAAGGGGCAGGCTGATTCATTACCAACGCCAGGTAGCGACAGATGAGCGTCTGTAGCGCAGATTTCAGAGAGACCGCTAGTAGTCGTTGTGCTCGGCCATGGATCATTGTTTCAGAGCGCCACAGTTGCTGGCCGCCATTGATGAATTTGATGTGCGAGTCGCAGTACTACGCTGTATGGGACCGAACCGCAACGTCAGCTCAGTGCGACCGACTCACACCACATTCATCAAAAAAACAGCCTCAAACATCGGCGGCGCTCAAAATCATGTAGTTGTAGCCCATAGCGCCAGAGTCTGTTTTTGAACACGTATCCAGTAGTAACAAAGCGAAAACACATGGAATTACATTGTTATTACCATTACTCCACTTCACATGTTATTATATAAACCCCTAATGCATTGCAGGGTGGCTGACCCCACTTCCCAGGACAGGTTGGGTCAATGAAGGCAGGGCTGTCAAGACCTGGCCCCTTATATCAGACTCCTCCCCATTCTGCTCCATTTTCTCCTTGCTACAGAAACATGGCGATTGAGGGTGCGGTTGGTGAGCTATATAAAAAAAGGCCAAAAACTCTGACGGCAAGAGTTTTAATAGAGAGATTTAGATTTTCATAGTTACAAGCATGTTTCGAAAACAAGTGCTCACCCTTCTGGAATGCTTCATTGCCTTTATTCTTCTCCTCTAGAGCTAGCTCTGGATTCATGTAGGCAACACGCTCTTGTTCCTTTAGAATTTTCTCTGCCTAAAAGCAAAGAGAAAATCATTATTCTAAAAAAAGAAATAGACACAGCAATAAAAGAAACCCATCTAGGTATTCATTGAACCATGGTGCCTGCTCCTGGTTAGGTTCCTCTTTCCATTATAAGTCAGTAGCATAAATCCAGTTGACTTTCTTAGGTAAAAACTGCCACTTATGACGGATGAAGGACTGTGATGTGTGTGTGTCTGAAGATACAGCACTATGTATTAAATCTTTGTGAGCAGACACTTACTGTCCAGCTTGCTTCTGTCAGGACACTTATTTGTACTTACCAAAAGTGTCGGGCCGGACGAGAGGATTGTGCACAATATGCCTTAGCTCGCAAAAGATTTCAAGCACAGTGCTGTATCTTCAGACACACATCACAATGTCTCACCCGTCATAAGTAGCAGTTCTGTTCAAACCATTTATAGGGATTTCTGCTGACTCCGCAAGTTTGAAAAAAATACAATTCTGTGAAATACTCACCTGTAGAATTGATATTATTTGTATACAGTAGGTCCTGCTCCAGATATAATACTTACACTTGGGTTATCCTCCGCCAGATGGCACTGCAGAGACATGTAAAAACAGGCTCCTCCCGGCCCCTCAAATACCCAGGACCTCCCGCAAATCCCCAGCATTGAAAAGCAGTGAACAGGAAGCCGGGAGAATTTCACAGAATTGTATTATTCTTAGTATACAGTACGTCCTACTCCAGATATAATACTTACACTTGGGACATCCAATAGCAGTGTCCATAAAGTAGGGTGGGATCCCCAACGAAAAAGGTAACAGCAGGCAGTTTAAACCACTGTCGCCTCCAAAACCTTACGGCCAAACACAGCATCAGCTAAGGCCCTAACATCAACCTTGTAAAACTTCGAAAAGGTATGAACAGAAGACCAAGTAGCGGCCTTGCAAACTTGTTCAACAGAAGCCTGGTGCTGGAAAGCCCAAGAGGCACCAATAGCACGAGTAGAATTAGCAGTAAGGCGGAAGGGAGGTTCCTTCCCCTTAGCAGAATAGGCTTGAATCACAGCCTGACTAATCCATTTGCTAATAGTAGACTTGGCAGGAGCCAAACCCTTCCTAGGCCCAGAAGGGACCACAAAAAGAGCATCAGTCTTCCTGAAAGCCGCAGTGACCACCAGGTAATATTTCAAACACCTGACCACATCCAAGGAATGCAGAACCCTTTCCTTATCGTTGCTAGGATTGAGCACCCTGCAAGGCAAACAAAACCAAGTTTAAATCCCAAGCAGGGACCAAAAGTCTACGTGGGGGACGCACACGAGTGACCCCCCCCCCCCCCCCTGAAAGAAGGTCTTAACCAAGTGATGCTGAGCAAAAGACTTCTGAAAGAAGACAAACAGGGCAGAAACCTGACACTTCAGAGTACTGAGTTTTAGACCCAACTCCAAACCATGCTGTAAAAACTCCAGAACCCTAGGGACTGAAAACTCCCTACAGGGAAGAGACCTAGACTCACACCAATCAATGCAGGTATGCCATACCCTATAATAGATGGCAGAAGAAGTTTTCTTCCTAGCCTTCACCATGGTACCCACCACCGAGGCAGACAAGCCTTTCTCCATCAAGATGGAGGTTTCAGCAGCCAGGCCGTCAAAGCCAGAGTTTGTAAATTGGGATGGCGTAAGGAGCCCTGAGTGAGTAGATCTGGCGCCCCTGGCAGGACGTACTGGTCTACTGCCATTTGTACCACGTCTGCGAACCACACTCTTCTTGGCCACCTGGGGGCCACCAGAATCACTGGCACCCCTTCCAGAGCAATCTTGCGCAGAACCCTGCCCAGCAGGGGGAATGGAGGAAAGACATACAGGAGCCGAAACTCCTTCCATGACATGGCCAGAGCATCCGTGGCCAAGGACAGGGAGACAAAGGCCGGGAGCTCGTGATTGTGACGGGATGCGAACAGATCCACATCCGGTAGACCCCAACGGTGACACAGGGACTGGAACACCCTGTTGCAGGGAAGTCCCCCTGCTCAGAGAATCTGCCAGTAGATTCTCTGCCCTCGGGATATACACAAAATGCATTTGACATTGGCCTCCGCCCATGTCAGAATCCGTGACACCTCCTGGAGGGCACCCCTGCTCCGGGTCCCTCCCTGATGGTTGATGTAGGCAACCGCCGTCCTATTGTCTGAGCGTACCTGCACCGACAGACCCTTCAGGTGATGGGTCAACTGCTCCAGTACCAACCTGACTGCCCGTAGTTCCAGAATGTTGATGGGTAAGTGGGCCTCCTGAGGGCCCCACCTCCCCTGGAAGCGCAGGGACTTCCAGAATCCCCCCCAACCTGACAGACTGGCATCCGTTGTGACCGTCTCCCAGGAGGGGGCCAGAAAGGACCTGCCCCCTAGCATGTTCCTGTGGTCCAGCCACCACGAATGGGACTGTCTGACCAAGGGGGGAAGCACACAGACCCCATCCAAGGACGTTGGTTTCTTGTCCCATACTGACAGAAGGTGAAGTTGCAGAGGCCTCAAATGGAACTGAGCAAAGGGCACCGCCTCGAAGCACGCCACCATCAGACCCACCAGCTGCATTCCCTGCCTGAGGGAGGGCTGGGGGCACGAGAGCAGGAACCTCACCTGCGCAGTCAGAGCTTCCACCTTCTGTTGAGGAAGGAATATCCTTGACTGAACCGTATCCAGAATCATTCCCAGGAACGGAGTCACCGAGGAGGGGGACAGAGAGAACTTGGGGTAATTGATTACCCAACCGAAGGACTCCAGGGTGGACACCACCAGCTGAGTGTCCAACTCTGCCTGCTGCAGAGACCGAGAGGTGATGAGTATATCGTCCAGGTAGGGTAGCACGCGTATGCCCCTTGACCTTATCAGGGACATCACCCCTGCCAGCACCTTGGTGAACACTCTGGGAGCTGAAGTGAGGCCAAATGGCAAGGCCACAAATTGGTAATGCTGATCTTTCAGCGCAAATCTGAGAAACCTTTGGTGTCCAGGGAACACCGGGATGTGAAGGTAAGCATCTTTGATGTCCACGGACGTCAAAGTCCCCTGGGCGCAGAGAGCCGATGGCCGAGCGTAGAGTTTCCATGCAAAAGTGCCTGTTCTTGACAAACTTGTTGAGGATTTTTAAATCCAGAATGGGCCTGACTGACCCATCCTTCTTGGGTACTGTGAAAAGGGTGGAATAGAACCCCTTGCCCCCTTCTCTTAAGGGGACCTTGCAAATGACCCCCAGATCCAGTCCCGTGGGATCCGGGACCCAATGAATCTTGTGGGGGGCCACACAGCAAACTATATTGTAACCAGAGGACACTACCTCCTGAATCCACCGGTCTGAGACGTGGCACCTCCAGACATGCTCGAAGTGCTGTAGCCGCCCCCCCACCCTGATGGGCGAGGGCGCACCATGATGCCTGAGGGGTCTTGGTAGGGGCTTTGGGCTTGGACCCCCAGGAGGAACCAGGACGGCGTCCTCTGTTCCTATGCCAGGAATCTGCGCGGGCCCCTGCGAAGGACATCCCTTTTCCCTGCTTAGCCCCTCAGTAGGGGATTGAAAGGGGACCCTGGCCCCGAAAGGGCTGAAACTGGCGCCTGAGCTGGGGTAACTTACCTCCTTTAGCAAAGAGGTCTAGACCAGCCTTGGGCATTGTAAGGCCCCAGGGCCACATGCGGCCCTTTGATTGGCTCTGACCGGCCCGCGACCAGTGTTCCATGTAAGGTGCACGGCCGCACCCTGTAGACGCCCCCGTCGCTCAGTCCCGCCCACTGTCCGCGCAGTCTTGCCAGAAAAGATGCCGGGTTTGAACAGCACTTTTGCCTCTCTGTAGTAAGTCTAATGTAGCGAGGGCATGTGTGTATTAGAGCCTGCTGTCCTATCTGACAGCTCCCTCCTGCAGGTCTGGCTGTGGGCGGCGTTTCTCTTCTCGCCCCTTGGTCTGTACTGTGTGGCATGTGTCAGTCGCTGCGGAGCTACGCCGGAGATCGAGGTACTCCAGCCACTTGTCTGTGCCTCACATTGCAGGCTGCTGGCACTTGTAGTCCACACCAAATGTGTTACATGCCGTACGCAGCGCCTGATGGTGCACTGGCTCTCGTAGACCATTTCTGGCCAGACTAATGCCTTTGGGAGGGCGGGAGGACCATGCTGCAAGGTGGGAAGGGTTTCACACAGCCTTTTATCCAAGGCTCCATCCCAAACCGGGATGCTCCACTTTTTGAAACCTTTTTTACTCAATAGCAATGTGAAAAGGGCGGATCTTTCTCAGAAAGCAGAACAAAACCCAAAGCGGCCACTGGTCTTTCCCCTGGGTATCCCAGATCAGGTTGCCCTACTGTGTGAAACCCTTGTTACTTAGTAGAAACTTGACATATGGTGGACTCCCCCTTAAAGTGGAAATTAACCCAGAGCAGCCACTGGTCTTCCACCTGGGTACCCCAGATCGGGGCTTTGTTCTGCTTTAAGGGAGGGAGTCTGCCATTTTACATGTTGCTACTGAGTAAAAGAATTTCAGGGGGGAAGACCAGTGGCCGCTCTGAATTTTGTTCTGCTTTATGTGAGGGAATCTGCAATTTTCCACATTGCTACTGAGTAAAAAGTGTGAGCAGCACTGTGTTACTTTAATAATAATGTAGGAGGGGGGTTATTCCATCCTAACCTGATTTGGTCATGATGTTTTAAAGCAGACCAAAATCCATGTAACCCAGCCCTTTGGAGTGTGAAGGAATCCAGGGCTGGGTTACAGGCATCATGCCTCTGGGGCATCCCAATATGCCCTGCTGTGTGAGACCTCACTGGGACACACAAAATGTGGTTTATTTAATAAATTACATTTTTTTGGAAGGCAACCTCACTTTTTCATTGTTTAACTATAATATATACTCGTACCAGCTTGTCAAAACAATGCTATTTACTGCTTTTTATAAAGAAATACAAATATTATGCAGAATTGAGTTCAGCCTTTTGGCCCGGCCCTCCACAATATTTTTAGTTTCTCATGTGGCCCCATGGAAAAATAATTGCCCACCTCTGGTCTAGACGGTCCCCAAACAGGCGTAGCCCCTTAAATGGAAGCCCAGTAAGGGCCTTCTTAGTAGCGTTGTCAGCAGCCCACTGTCGCAGCCACACCGCGCCGCCAAGGCAGACGTTCTGGCACACATCCTAATGGCATCATCCGATGCAGACAGGATAAAGTTTACAAACACATCACAGTTAGACAGTGCATTAACCACATCAGGTGGTAAATCATCTGGGCCATCTAGTACATTTCTGACCATGGCCCTGAGCGCCACAGAAGTAATGGCCAAGGCGCAAACCGGGCGCAGCGCCGCCCCCACAAACGCAAAGGCATGGCATGCCAATTGGTCAATGCGCCTGTCCTCTGCATCCCGCAGTGTAGTAGTGTCGGGAGAGTGCATAATAGAGGTGTTAGACAGCCCTAGATTAGGAGCATCGACCTCGGGGGGTGATGACCAGCACTTAACCATATCAGCAGGAAAAATACAATTCTGTGAGATACTCACCTGTAGAATTGGTATTATACGCATACAGCACGTCCTGCTCCAGATATAATAATTACACATGGGTAATCCTCCGCCAGAGGGCGCTGTGCACTGCAGACATGCAAAAACAGGCTCCTCCCGGCCCTACATATACCGAGGGACCTCCCACAAATCCCCAGCATTGAAAAGCAGTGAGAAGGAGAAGCCGGGAGAAACCAACCACCCCAAAAACTGGTAATAATAATGATAATCATCATACAGGGGATCCAGAACAAAGTGAAACCAGGGTGGGGTTGAGCAGGACGTGCTGTATGCATATAATACCAATTCTACAGGTGAGTATCTCACAGAATTGTATTATTCTAAGCTTACAGCACGTCCTGCTCCAGATATAATAATTACACATGGGACATCCAATAGCAGTGTCCATAAAGTAGGGTGGGATCCCCAACAAAAAAGGCACAGCAGACAGTAAAGTGCCGTCACCTGCAAACCGTGCTACCAAGAGCAACATGAGCAAAGGTTCCAACATCAACCTCGTAAAATCCTTTGAAGGTATGAACAGAAAAACCAGCAGTGGTCCAGCAAGACTTGTTCAACAGAAACCTGGTGCTGGAAGGTCCAAAGATACCAAAGCACAAGTAAAATCAGGAATAAATTGACAAGAAGATTCTTCCCCTTAAAAGAATAGGCCTGAGTAACAACCTGACCAGCCCAAATGCTAACAGTAGCCTTGGCAAAATTTAGAGTTCTCCCCAACGGGGAATTGAACCCTGGTCCCCCGCGTGACAGGCAGGGATACGGACCAGTATACTAACAAGGATCAGCTAGAAGCCGAAACCTTCCCTAGGACCAGAAGGGACAATCCATTCAAGGAAAGACCAGGCCAAAGGGAGCATAACCCCTGGAAGCAGACGAGATCAGGCACATACGGATAGAGACGCCCGAAAACCCCAAGGGGCAACAGTCCCCCTAAGTGACAAGAGACAATCCAGGAAAACTTCTAACACCTGTTGAGGGAACGTAGACCCCCTTTCCTCAGCGTTACTAGGAAAAAAGGCCCAGAAGAAAGACAAATGTCTAGAATACATGACCATAAGACACCACCTCAGGTATAAGGTCTGGCGCAAAGCGGAACAACCCACATCATGGAGTATATATCAATGAACGAGGGCTAGCTAAACAGAGCCGCCCGTAGAAGGACAACTTGAGAGTAAGATCAGACAGTGTCTAGAATAGGTCCAAGGGAACACCCCGCAAGGCAAACAGAATAAAATTCAATCCCAACAGGGACCATAGAATTACGTGGGGGGGATGCACATGAGCAATCCCCGAAGAATGCTCAACCAAGGAAAAAGAGAGCAAAAGACTTCTACAGGAAGGCAGATGGGGCAGAACCTGAACCTTCAGAGTACCGAGTTGGAGAGCCCACTCCAACCCATGCTGTAATAACTCTAGAACCCTGGGAACAGAGGACGCCCAACAGGGAAGAGACCTAGACTCACACCAATCAATATGGGTATGCATACCCTATAATAGATGGAAGAAGAAGCTTGCTCCTAGTCTTCCCATAGTCTCAAACACCAAGACAGATAAGTCTGTCTCCATCAAGATGGAAATTTCCGCAGTCAGGCCGTCTAGGCCAGAGTATGTAGATTGGGGTGGCGTAAAGGGGCCCCGAGTGATCAGAGCTGGCACTCCTGGCAAAACGCACAGATCTACTGTCCTCAGTACAACGTCTGCAAACCACACTCCACTAGGCCACCAGAATCACTGGTCCCCAGAGCAATTTTGCGCAGAACCCTGCCTAGCAGGGGGAATGGAGAAAAGACATACAGAACAGAAAGTCCTGCCACAACATTACTAAATCATCATGACCACGGCCAGAGAATCCTGGGACAGGGAAACAAGGGCCGAGAGCTTGTGATAGTGACGGGGCACACACAGATCCACACTGGTTGGACCCCATAGTGACACAAGGATTAGCACATCCTGTCGCAGAGGGACCTCCACCGGAGCGAATACCTCCTGCTCCGGGTCCCTCCCTGAATATTTAATGTAGGCCAAGGCGGTCAGATAGGCCTAGCTCCCCCAACAGGCAGGCCCTGAAGAGGAGTAGGCAAGAGAGTTAGAACTAACTTGAACGCTCATAGATTCAAACATTAATAGGTGTATAGGCCTCCTAAGGGCCCCACCTCCCCTGGAACCGTAGGGACTTCCAGAAGAAGACCCCCCCTCAACCTGATAGATTGGCATCCATGGTGACCGCCTCCCAGGAAAGGGCAAGAAGGGACTGCCCCCAGACAGGTTCCTTGAGTCCATCCACTACAAGAGGGACCTCCTCACCAGGGAGGAAGGCACACATACCCTGCTCCAGGGATGCTGGGTCCTTGTCCCGTAGGACAAATAGGAGAAGTTGCATAAGGCCCCAGGGGGGACTGAGCATACGGGGCCTCTTCGGAGTACACCACCAAGGGCCCACCAGCTGCATCCCCTGCCTGGTGGAGGGACGGGGACAGCTATGAGGTACTGAGCCCATACAACCAGATTGTCCACTTTATTGCTGAGGAAGGAAGATACTTGCTTGAGCTGTATAAAATTCATTCATAGGAATGGAGTTACCAACGAAGGGCACAATAAGGACTTGGGGTGTTTGATCATCCCTCCAAATGACTCCCAAATGGACACCCTCCAGCCAAGTATCCAACATAGCCAGACGTAGAGACTGGGAAGTGATGAGGACGTCCAGGTAGGTCATCAATCGGACGCCCCTTGGTCCCATCAGAGACCACACCCCGTCAGCACCTTGGTGAGCACTCTGGGAGCTGAAGAGAGGCCAGATGACAAGGCCACAATTATCAGAGTTGGTCAACCAACGCGAATCTGAAGAACCTCGGTGTCCAGAAGACACAGTAAAGTAAAAATAAGCAGCATTGAGCTCCATAGACGGCAAGGAGCCCCCGACGCACAAGGAGCTGATGGCCGAGCGCAGTGTTTCCACTGCAGAAACCGCCTATAATTGACGAATTGCTGAAAATCTGTGAGTCCAGATTGGGCCATGGAAAGGTTGGAGTAGCGGCCCCTGCCTCTGCCTATTAAGGGCAATCTGCAAGAGACCCCCAGACCCCGCAGGCCTTGCATGGCCTGCACCAGCACCTGAACAGAGGCAGGGACCAGGAGCACCCGGAACCCGATAATCTTGGGGGAGGCCGCACAGCAACTCTATCTAGTAGCCGGAGGGCACTACCTCCTGAATCCACCAGTCTGAGGCTTGATACCTCCTGGCATGAGCAAGGTGCCCAGACGGGCGAGGGCGCCCCATCATGCTTGAGGGGATTTTGGTGGAAGATTCAGGCTTAGCACCGCCAGAGGGGCCAGGGCGTTGTCTGACGCTCCTGAGGCAGGAGTCTGCACGAACCCCCAGGAAGGACACCCCTGATTCTTGTTTTACACTATGGCAGGGAGGGGGAGGGGTTACCCTGCCCCGAGGAGCCGGGACGGCCGCCTACGTTGAGGTGAATTGCCCTTATTTACCAAACAGGTCCAGACAGGCCCCAAACAGACTGGGCGCAGCGCCATCCCTGCACAAGAAAAGGCGGGGGAGGCCACAGATCAATGCCTCAGCAATTCAGGAAATGCTAGTTAAAAATACAATTCTGTGATTACTCACCTTGTAGAATTGGTATTATAAGTATGCAGCACGTCCTGCTCCAGATAATTCCTTACAGATGGGATTACCTCCGCCAGAGGGCGCTGGACTGCAGAGATAGCAAAAAGAGGCCCCTCCCGGTCCCATATAAACCCGGGACCTCCCACAAATTCCCCAGTATTGAAAAGCAGTAAGGAGAACCAGGAGAAGCCAATGCGCACATGAGCAACCCCCTGGAAGAATGTCTTAACCAGAGGATGCAGAGCAAAAGATCTCTGGAAGAAAACAGCCAAGGCAAAAACGTGACCCTGAGAGTGCTGAGATGGAGCCCCACATGCAACCCATGTTGAAGGAACTCCAGAATCCTAGGAATGGAAAACACAGGACAGGGAAAGACCCTAGACTCACACCAGTCAATGTAGGTCCGCCAAATCCTATAGTAAATGGTGGAGGAAGGTTTCTTCTTAGCCCTAATCAAGGTATTGACAACAGAAGCAGAAATCCCTCAAGATGGAGGTTTCAGCAGCCAGGCCGTCAAAGCCAGCGTTTGTAAATTGGGATGGCAAAGCCGTCCCTGAGTGAGAAGGTCCAGAACCAAGGGCAAAACGTACTGATCTGCCAGCTGAACGATATCTGCGAACCACACCTGTCTTGGCCAACGGGAGGCCACCAGAATTGCAGGCACCCTTTCTTGAACCAACTTGCACAAGACCCTGCCCAACAGGGGAATGGAGGAAAGAGATACAGGAGACAGAACCCCTGCCAGGAGAGAGACAGAGCATCCACGGCCAAGGCCAGGGGATCCTGGGACAGAGAGACAAAGACTGGGAGCTTGTGATTGTGGCGAGACGCAAACAGATCCACGTCCGGCACCCCCTAACGGTGACACAGGGAGCGAAAGACCTCGCTGCTGAGGGACCATCCCCCCAGGCGAGAAGTGCCCCTGCTCAGAAAATCCGCCTCCAGGTTTTCCACCCCCGGAATGTACACTGCCGAGATGCAAGGAACATTGTCCTCTGCCCAAGACAGAATCTTGGACACTTCCTTGAAGGCACTCTTGCTCCGGGTCCCTCCCTGATGATTGATGTAGGCAACTGCCATCTGGTTGTCCGAACGTACCTGGACTGGTCGGCCCTGAAGGTGCAGAGTCAAATGGCCCAGAACCAGCCGGACCGCCCTTAGCTCCAGAATGTTGATAGGGGCGTGGGCCTCCTGAGTGCCCCACAGCCCCTGCAATTGTAGAGATTTCCAGAATCCCCCCCCCCCCCCCCCCCCCCCCAGCCAGTAAGACTAGCATCCGTGGTGACCGTCTCCCAACAGGGGGCCAGAAAGGGTCTGCCCCCCAACAGGTTCCTTGAGTCCAGCCACCACAAGAGGGACCTCCGGGCTAGAGGAGAGAACTGATGCTTGATCCAGAGACAAGGGGCTCTTGTCCCATACTGACAAGAGGAGGAGGCCTCATGTGAAATTGTGCACAGGGAACCGCCTGGAAGCAGGACACCATCTGTCCCACCAGCTGCATCCCCTGCCGGATGGAGGGATGATGGCAGGAAAGCAGGAAATACCTGAGCTTGCAGGGAGTCCACCTTCTGCTGAGGAAGAGAGATCTTGGCCTGAACCGTATCCAGATTCATGCCCAGAAAGCAAGTCACCAGAGATGGAGACAGGGAAGACATGCGGTGATTGATCACCCAGCCGAATGACTCCAGAATGGTCACCACCCGCTGGGTATCCAGCTCTGCCTGATGGAGAGATTGAGACGCGATAAGGTCGTCCAGATAGGGAATAATGCGAACGCCCTGAGGAGAGCCATGACACCCGCCAGCACCTTGGTGAAGACTCTGGGGGCCGAGGTGAGACCGAAGGGCAGTGCCACAAATTGGTAGTGTGGGCCCTCCAGCGCGAACCTGAGGAATCTCTGATGCCCTGGGAAGACTGGAACATGCAGGTAAGCGTCCTTGATGTCTATAGAGGACATGAAGTCCCCCGAGCGCAGGGAGCCGACAGTCGAGCGCAGAGTTTCCATGCGAAAGTGCCTTGTCCTGACAAATTTGTTGAGCAGTTTTAAATCCAGGATGGGCCTGATGGAGCCATCCCTTTTGGGCACTGTGAAGAGATTGTAATGATATCCCTGACCTCTTTCCCAGAAAGGGACCTGACAGATGACCCCCATGTCCAGAAGGTTTCTCACCGCCAGAACCAGACCTTGAGCTGCCAGACATGAGCGAAGAGCCTCAGCCGTCCCCCCACCCGGATGGGTGAGGGCGCCCCTTCATGGCTGGGGAGGCTTGGGGGAAGACTTGGAACCCCGGGAAGAACCTAGACAGGCCCGTCCTCTGCCCCAGAAGTCTCCCCTGTGTCCTGCCAAGGATACCCCTCTCGCAGACCTAAGTCCGCGGTAGGAGGGGGCAAAGGCACCTGAACCCCGAAAGGGCCACGGCTGTTTCTTACGTTAAGGCAACTTACCTCCCTTTGCAAACAGGTCCAAACGATCACCAAATAAGCGCAGCCCCTTAAAGGGGAGCCCCGTGAGAGCCTTCTTGGCAGCGTTATCGACTGCCCACTGGCGCAGCCAAACAGAACGTTGGATAGCAACCACCAAGGCAGAGGTTCTGCTACACATCCTAATGGTGTCATCCAAGGCCGAAGGGATATAAGCAATAAACATCTCACAATGTGACAAGGACCTGAACTCGGCACTGGAATTATCAGGGGCGCCTTCCAGCAGACCTTTGAGGAGAGTCCTAATAGCCACAGCAGTAATAGCAGAAGCACAGACAGGGCGAAAAGCAGACCCTACACAGGCAAAAGCATGGGAAGCCAGCTGGTCAATACGCCGGTCCTCACTATCCTTCAGGGTAGTGGAATCAGGTGAACCACAAAAGGTGTTGGACAACCCCAATACTGGAGCATCCACTTCTGGGGGGGTTGACCAACACTTAACCACTTCAGTGGGAAAAGGATACCTTTTATCCCAGCCCTTAGGGATCCCGGGGAGTCGGCTGGGACGTTCCCATTCTTTGAGAACAAGATTATTGAAATGGGTCTGTTCTGGAAATTCCAGACGTGGCTTAGTAGTATTGAACAATTCCCCATTGCTTGGGAGCCACAGCAGGAAGGGAAATAGAAAGCACCTCAAAAACCTGAGTCAACAGTCTATTGGTGTAATCAGCATCCCAATGATCAGAACCAGAGTCAGCGCCACTGTAAAGCTGATCATCAGACAGCTTTGAATCCGAGAATAATTCCCCCTCCTCAAGTGGGGTATAGCCAGCAATGTCAAGGAATTCCTCAGTCTCCATAGGAAAGACAGATGCACCAGGCGCAACATGCCGCCTCTTAGCCGGGCCGCAGAGCTAGCAATCAACCTCTCAATGTTAGCCAACCTAGAAGACACGTCAGTCCGAGACTCCCCACTAGTATTAAGCTCACTGGGAGTCCAGATCAAGCAAGGGGGAGTAGGTGAGGACATAGTGGGCGCAGGCCCAGCCACAGACAGCCCAGAATGCAGCGCGAGCGCCTGATGGGCGCAGGGTACGCAGACCCGCACATCATTACCCACAGGGGATACGCCACACACCACACAGCTGGGCTTGTCCCGAAGGGACCCCGAGCACAGTATCCTGTGAAGCCTCCATATGGTGATTATAGTGGCACAACTGGCCAATAGGAATTACGCTGTAAAGACAATCCGGGATGGCCCAAATGTCCGCCAGGGAAGTGGGAGGATTTAACAGCTTAGGCCTCTAATAAAGTTAGTGTAACTAATAGAGGGGACAGGACCGGGAAAAACCTCTTAATACAGTTTTCCCGCCTGAAAGACACAAGCAAGACACCCCATAAGTCCAGAAATGAAATATGAATAAAAAACAAGCCCGCAGGGGCACTCACGGACCGCGTGGGGAGTCGGCAATCACACCGAGAGAGGACCAAAATGGCGCTGGAGGAACCTGAAGGGGCGGGCCGCAGGGAGAGACGACACGGAACGCACCAAGCGATAGGCCCTGCCCCCTCCAAAGAGCGCGTAGACAGACCCGTGGCTGGCAGCCAATAGGCGCGCAGTGGTGTCTGAGGTGACGCCGCCGCTGACCGCAGAACGCCGCAAGGCGCGCGTGTCAGTGGCGGCAAATTTAAAAAATAAAAATTACACCAGGAGAAATCAGGGTGCGGAGCCCTGAGACATGATCGGCACAAGAGCACACACACTCACATATAAATATACCCCCCCCCCCCCCCCGAACGGGACGGCGAGAGAGGGGAGGGCGGCGGCCAGCTAAAGGAGACCCACAGATGACCAGGGCGGGGGGCCGAGGGGCACCATAACCTGCACCGCCTAACCTTTGCTGGGGTATTGCGGTTGGAGCAAGGCTCCCAAAAACACCTGTAGGAGGTGCTGCCTACCATCACCCGACCAGCACAGCTAAAGCTGGGAGGCATAACAGAGAGATGGAACGGGTGGGAATAGTCCTACAGGGCCGCGGCTGTTAAGCCCCGCTCACCTGCGAGAAAAGAAGCCATCTTCTTGTCCTTCGCAGCCGACTGCAGAGAAGAAACTGGGGAATTTGTGGGAGGTTCCGGGTATATATGGGACCGGGAGGGGCCTCTTTTTGCTATCCCTGCAGTCCAGCGCCCTCTGGCGGAAGTAATCCCATCTGTAAGGAATTATCTGTAGCAGGACGTGCTGCATACTTAGAATAATATGGGTTTTGGTCCGCTTTAAAAAATGTCAGTTTCTAATAATTGTCCTTTGATAAATGCAGATGTTCGCCATGTATGTCACACATATACTAACCTGCTGACATTTCTTAAGGACATCGGGCGTTCTGTGCTCTGCCAGAGATTTGTTGTAGAACTGAATTGCTTCCTTGTACTTCTCTTCTTTATAGTAGGAGTTTCCAATACGGGCATATGCTCTGTGAAATGCCAATGAAAGTAAATACATTGTGACCCATAGTACAGTCTCTTTGTAACTCTCATCTATGACTAGTAATCAGCCAAGAAAATAACAACTTACAATTTGAAACACATAAAACCCCAAGTCATTTTAAAGCTAACCTTTACTACTGTGACCGCATGCCTACGAAAACATATATTCATTCAGTCTTTCGTTTAATCAGAGGACATTCGAAATTTAGCAAAATACACAACAGCAGGATAAGACATAAGCATAGTAGTAGTAGATGCATATTAGAAAGACAGACATTTTGAAAATATAGTAATATTACACAATAATTAGGTAACTATTCAACACATCAGATAATTATGATAAAGATGGCCGAGTCATGGGGTCTGGGGCCACCTGATGGTGTGAAACAAGTTAGGTGGGATTGGGGGGGGGGGGGGGGGGGGGGGTGCAGAAAAATACAATTCTGTGAAACTCACCTGTAGAATTGTTTTTGAATATATCCAGTCAAGGTCGTCCCAGAAGTGATGACATATGGGTAGTCCGCCACCAGGTGGCGCAGTTACTGCAAGATCCAGAGCTGTAACTCCTCCCAGCCCCCTATAAAATGAGGTGTCCCAATAGAATTCCCAGTGTTTCAAAAGCAGTAATAAAGAGACAGACCGGGAGGCCAAGAAACCATGTTAAATCACATAGCTTCAGCATGTACTCTCTCCAACAAAAGACTATGGACAACGGTCCAATATAAAAGGTAATCACCAAAAAAGGCAAACAAGAGATAATGAACCCAGGGGCGGGGTGGGACGACCTGGACTGGACATATTCAAAAGCAATTCTACAGGTGACAGCTACCAAAAAGACCACCTTCAAGGTCAAAATAGACAATGCAGCATCGCACAAAGGCTCAAAAGGGGGAACCTGGAGAGCAGAAAGCACCAAATTCAAATCCCACACCGGTAATACAGGCTTACGCGGTGGACGTACATGGGTAACTCCTTAGAAAAAAGTCCTGATCAGCCTATGATTGGCAAAGAATCTTTGGGAAAAAAAAAATGGCCAAGGCAGAGACCTGGTAGGGAATGGGGGTGGATCCAAAGCACACCACACACAAGAAAGTGTATTAGGGTATCAAAAAAAGCAATGACAATAATTCTCTGATCATACATATAGTACTCAAAAAATGGATACAGTGAATAATTCTGTACATATGGATTTCTGGAAGTCACCAGGAGCGTTTGATCACCTCAATAGAAAAAGTCGTGGCATTAGCACTATCATAAATAATATGAGTTCTAGCTGCTATGTAGGGGTAATAATGCCTTACCATCAAGGACTATGAGGTGATACTATCACGATCCTGCTGAGGGAGCATGGGATGCAGGCTACAAAGTTGCATTAAGGAAAATGAACAATGAAAGCAAACAATGCAAATAGCTTGTAAATTAGTTGTTTTTGGTCAGTAAAGAACATTTGGTTTGCCCTGCATCATGCCAGAAAAGATCCATACAGTATACATAAGTGCACAGTGTATTCATAACGTGAACAGCAATGATCATACAATACAGATGGAAGGTATTACCAATAGGTAGCAATTCAGACCGTCATCGCAGTGTACATGTAAAGTTTCACGGCCCTCTGCCCCTTTCGCAAGGCCTGCGATACCCGTGTTACCTCAAAGTGTGCCTCTTATTCTTCCCCCCCTGGCCGGCCAGTGTGGCGTTTCCGGGCGCGCTCGTGGAGCGCAGCCCGGAACGTCACTTCTGGTTCCGGGGTCCCGGCTGATGTCACATCCGGCGCCTGGCTGGCTAGAATGAATCGTGCCAACCAGCGGCCGAAATGACGCCAGCGCGCGGGGCTCCCGACGCCGGAGGCTGCGCATCGCTGGAGCGTATGTCAGGTTATAGTATGAAGTATAAATCAATAAAGAGAATACGCCGCACGAAAAGTACCGATGTCGCTGGGGGGTTGTCTTATTTTCTTATCAGGGGAAGTAGTATGCGATGTGCAGCAGATTGAATGGCACCAAAATCGGTCTAAAAGAGAAGCAAACATTACTTTACAGACAAACAACTGTTAAAATAAAGATTCAAAAATAGCGATCACTGCTGATTGTAACCCTTGAACAGAATGAGCAACCAGTACATCCCGACTATGGTTTCAATGTATGTGGGCATAACATATCAATTGTTCATATAACTGTGTGAGGGGTGTCCCGTCAAGAGTACCTCATAAGTGGGAGGTTGCAGCCATGTGCCCTGGAGTGGGATGCCCTCTATCTGTTAGAGGAAGCATAAGGCCAAACAAGGCTAGAAGAATTGGTATTGAATAGCCTGGATCCCCCTGTCCTGTCCTGGAAAATCCCATGTTATGTGCTACTCTGTTTATTAGTGAGCTATAGAGAACTGTCATAAATGAGTTACCTCGCAGGGAAAAAGGTCCCAACAGGAACTAGGGAGACGATGCCCAGATGGTCACTAGGGGTGGTTGGTAGCAGGGTGGAGATCTAAAGGAAGCACATGTCCTTTAAGATATGAAACGAGGTTAGATATTCGGAGATCTATATCCCTCTTATTCCCTATGTGAGATATCCAGCAACATGGGATGCCCCTTGGGAAAACAGTAAATTATAAAATGAAGCTAATCGTGTATCGAAAGATGTTTGTCCAGAAAAACTATGTGGAATATATCTGGGGATATAGGTGATGTAATAGCAGTCAGTCATTTGGGTATCCCAATCTGAACATTCCATATTGCGAAAGGTCGTGTTGTATGCGATGAAGTGTACCAGGTGTAGAATCTAGAAAGATTCACAGGAAGGGGAGTAATCTAATTCTTCATTCAGGCCTTTCGGGGACCTAGTTTGGAGTGTTTGAATCCAGGATAGTTCTCACCTAAGGAGAACTTTGTTCCTATCGCCCCCTCTGGTTGGGGGTGGTCAATACTTGGTCAATAGCCTGAAACCGCAGCTGTGATACCTGGTGGCCCATTTCTAGAAAATGCCTGGTAAGGGGAGAATCTAGATCGCACCTGCGGAAAGCACTGCGGTGTTCGCTAATGCGCAGGCGTAGAGCTTGAATGGTATTCCCCACATATGCTACCTAATTAAGTATTGAAGTACTGAATGAAGAATTAGATTACTCCCCCTTCCTGTGAATCTTTCTAGACCTGGTACACTTCATCGCATACAACACGACCTTTCGCAATATGGAATGTCCAGATTGGGATAGCCAAATGACTGACTGATATTACATCACCTATATCCCTAGATATATTCCACATAGTTTTTCTGGACAAACATCTTGCGATACACGATTAGCTTCATTTTATAATGTACTGCTGTTCTCCCAAGGGGCATCCCATGTTGCCGGATATCTCACAGAGAATAACAGGGATCTATATCCCTGAATATCTAAACTCGTTTCATATCTTACAGGACATGTGCTTCCCTTAGATCTCCACCCTGCTACCAACCACCCCTAGTGATCATCTGGGCATTGTCTCCCTAGTTCCCGTTGGGACCTTTTTCCCTGCGAGGTAACTCATTTATGACAGTTTCTCTATAGCTCACTAATAAACAGAGTAGCACATGACATGGGATTTTCCAGGACAGGACAGAACTAGGACACCTTAGCCCAGTCTGACGAGGAGAGATAACCATTTTTTTCGAGTATATGGCATCCCAACTAGGGGGATCCAGGCTATTCAATACCAATTCTTCTAGCCTTGTTTGGCCTTATGCTTCCTCTAACAGATAGAGGGCATCCCACTCCAGGGCACATGGCTGCAACCTCCCACTTATATGAGGTACTCTTGACGGGACACCCCTCACTCAGTTATATGAACAATTGATATGTTATGCCCACATACATTGAAACCATAGTCGGGATGTACTGGTTGCTCATTCTGTTCAAGGGTTACAATCAGCAGTGATCGCTATTTTTGAATCTTTATTTTAACAGTTGTTTGTCTGTAAAGTAATGTGTGCTTCTCTTTTAGACCGATTTGGTGCCATTCAATCTGCTGCACATCGCATACTACTTCCCCTGATAACAAAAAGATAAGACAAGACCCCAGCGACATCGCTACTTTTCGTGTGGCATATTCTCTTGATTTATACTTCATACTATTACCTGACATACGCTCCAGCGATGCGCAGCATCCGGCGATGGGAGCCCCGCGCGCGCTCGCGTAATTTCCGCCGCTGGTTGGCAAGATTCATTCTAGCCAGCCATACGCCGGATGTGACTTCAGCCGGGCCCCCAGAACCGGAAGTGACGTTCCGGGCTGCGCTCCACGAGCGCGCCCGGAAACACCACACTGGACGGCCGGGGGGGGGAGAATAAGAGGCACACTTTGAGGTAACATGGGTATTGCAGGCCTTGAGAAAGGGGCAGAGGGCCCCGAAACGTTGGCATGTACACTGCGATCACGGTCTGAATTGCTACCTATTGGTAATACCTTCCATCTGTATTGTATGATCATTGCTGTTCACGTTATGATTACACTGTGCACTTATGTATACTGTATGGATCTGGCATTTCTGGCATGATGCAGGGCAAACCAAATGTTCTTTACTGACCAGAAACGACTGATTTACAAGCTATTTGCATTGTTTGCTTTCATTGTTCATTTTCCTTGATGCAACTTTGTAGCCTGCATCCCATGCTTCCTCAGCAGGATCGTGATAGTATCACCTCATAGTCCTTGATGGTAATGCATTATTACCCCTACATAGCAGCTAGAACTCATTATTTATGATAGTGCTAATGCCACAACTCTCTCTCTTTCTTTCTATTGAGGTGATCAAACGCTCCTGGTGACATCCAGAAATCCATATGTACAGAATTATTCACTGTATCCTTTTTTTGAGTACTATATGTATGATCAGAGAATTATTGTCATTGCTTTTTTTGATACCCTAATACACTTTTAATTGCAAAGAAAACTTTGTGTGTGGTGTGTTTGGATCCACCCCCATTCCCTACTAGATGCCGCTTTGGAGTGTCAGGTGGTGAGACACTCTGGATCTATTTATAGCACCCACACCGATTCTTACTTTGGTGTGCCGATTATCAACCTCTAACCCTATCAAGGCAGAGACCTGGCCCTTGAGTGTGCTCAGCTGTAGACCCAGATCTAAGCAGTGTTGTAAAAATTCCAAAATCCTAGAAAAAGTGCGACAGGGGAAATTCTTGGATTCACACCAAGTAATATAGGCATGCCAAACTCTGTATTAAATCATGAAAGAAGACTTCTTCCGCGCCTAAATCATGGTCTGAACAACCGTGGCAGACAGAAAGAAGACTTCTTCCGCGCCTAAATCATGGTCTGAACAACCGTGGCAGACAGCCCCTTTTTCATTAGGATTGAGGTTTCAATAGCCAGGCCGTCAAAGCCAGCGTCTGTAAATTGGGGTGCCGCAGCGACCCCTGAGATAGAAGTCCTGGGTCGTCGGGCATGATGTAGGGATCCACAGACATCTGGACAATGTCCGCGAACCAACTCCGCATCGGCCAACGAGGAGCCAGCAGGATGGTTGGTACCCCCTCCTGGGCTATTTTGCGCAGCACTTGGCCCAGGAGTGGAAACAGAGGAAATACATAAAGAAGCCTGAACTTCCATGGAATTGCCAGAGTGTTTGTGGCGAAGGCCAGGGGATATCTTGACAGGGAGACGAACCTTGGGAGCTTGTGATTGTGTCTGGAAGCAAACAGGTCCCAGCAGAGACACAGAGCGTGAAAGATCTTGTTGCTGAGAGACCATTTCCCCCCCCCACTCAGGGAGTCTGCCTCCTGGTTCTCTACCCTGGGGATGTAAACCGCCGAGATGCAGGGAACATTCTCCTCTGCCCAAGTCAGGATCTGGGGGATCTGGGTCACCTCCTGGAGGGCTCGCTTGCTCAGAGTCCCGCCCTGGTGATTGATGTAGGCGACAGCCATCTGATTGTCAGAGCGAACCTGGATCGCACAACCCCTTAGATGGGGAGTCAAGTGAAGAAGCACCAACCAGATTGCTATCGGCTCCAGGAGATTGATGGGCAAGTGGGCCTCATGCGGCCCCCACTGGCCCTGGAACTTCAGCCCTTGACAAAAACCTCCCCAGCTGATCAGACTGGCGTCCGTGGTGACAATCTCCCAACGGGGAGTCAGAAAGGACTTGCCCACCGACCAACTCCTGGAGTCCAACCACCACAAAAGGAACTGTCTGACCAGGGGGGACAGCGAAAATTCCTGTTCCAGGGACTCCTGCATCCGGTCCCAACCATTCAAGAGATTCAATCGAAGAGGTCTCATGTGGAACTGAGCAAAGGGCACCGCCTCGAAGCATGACACCATTAGGCCCACCAGTTTCATCCCCAGACGGATCGATGGCCGCTGACAGTAAGGCCTGCACCTGCGTCTGGAGGCCCGCAACCTTCTGCTGTGGCAGGAATACCTTGACTGAAAGGTGTCCAACGTCATGCCCAGCAAGGACCTCACCATTGAGGGAGAGATAGAAGACTTGGGGCAATTTATTACCCATCCGAAATCCTCGAGAGTGGATAACACCGTCTGGGCGTCGCTCTCGACCTGCTGAACGGACTGAGCCGCAATCAGCAAATTGTCCAGATAAGGAAGAACACCAATGCCCTGGTTCCTCAGGATAGCCATGATGCCCGCCAGCACCTTGGTGAACACTTAGGGGGCTGAGGCTATCCTGAACGGTAGTGCCACAAACTGGTAATGCTGATCCTCCAGCGCAAACCTCAGAAACTTCAGATGTCCCTGAAAAATCGGGATGTGCAGATAAGCATCCTTGATGTCCCCCGTGGTCATGAAGTCGCCGGGTCAAAGCGAGCTCACTGAGGACCATAAGGTCTCCATGCGGAAATGTCTGACTCTGACAAACTTGTTGAGACCCTTCAGATTCAGGATAGGTCTCAGCGTTCCGTCCTTCTTGGGCACCGTGAAAAGATTGGAGTAGAACCCTCGACCACGTTCCTGACGAGGCAAATCACATCTGATAGCAGAAGGCGTTGAATGGCCATTCTTAGGCCCTGCACCGTAACTGTGTTCTGGGAAGTCTGCAACTGAAGAAATCTTGAGGGCGGCCAAATTGCCAGCTCTAATTTGTACAAGGAGGAAACCACCTCCTGAATCCACCAATCCAAGACGTGCCATCTCCAGATGTGAGCAAATAGCAGAAGCGGTTCTCCCACCCGGATGGGTGAAGGCGCCCCCCTCATGCCTGAGAGGGCTTGGCAGGGGGGTTGGATTTAGCTCCCCAGGAGTGATTGGGTCAGCCGTGAGACCTACCTCGTCTCCAGGCTCTGCGGCCACCTAAAAAGAAGAGCCTCTTCCTCCTCGAAAGGAGCGATAGGCAGGTGAACTCCGAAAGGGCCACGCAGGCCGCAGTCGCTGAGGGAGTCTTCCGTCCTTGGCCAGAAGATCCAGACGCTCCACGAATAATCTGAGCCCCAGGAAGGGGATACTAGTGAGCGACTTCTTGGTCGCAGCGTCAGCCGACCACTGCCGCAGCCAGAGCGGACGAAGCTCAACAAGCAGGGCCGAACCCTGGCGCCCAGCCGGACCCCATCGTCCATAGCCGAGACTACAAAAAGCAATAAAATCCACACAGGATTTGAGGTCTTTATACTCCTCTGCCCGCTTGCGAGACTTGGCAATATCGACAAGGCATCTCACCCTCTTCTTGATGGCCAAAGAGACAATGGCCGCGGCACAGACAGGCCGAAGCCCAGCACCCACAAAGGTGAACGCATGACAAGCCAGCTAATCCATGCGCCTGTCAGCCGGGTCGCGCAAGGAAGCCATATCGGGTGACGGCATAACCATATTGTTGGATAACCCCGACACAGGGGCATCCATATTGGGGGGGAAGGGACCAGAGGTGGACCAGCTCCTCGGGGAAGTAATACCGCCTGTCCAGGCCCATAGGCACCGATGGCAATTTATTAGGTCTTTCCCATTCCTTAAACACCATATTGGAAAAGTGGGCCTGCTCCGGGAAGACAAGCCTGTCTCTCTGGCCGGAATAAATCACCCTGCTTCCTCTTAGCCGCTTTAGGAGGGACAATATGCAAGGTCTCAAACAAAGAAGACAGCAACTTCTCTGTGTCGTCAGGAAGCCACATATCCTAATCCGAGGAGGAACCAGGCTCGCTGTCATAGCCAACCGACCGATCCCCTGAGGCAACGAAGTCCTTAAACAACTCACCCTCCTCTATGGAGTCCCGACCTCCAAAAAGATCGCCATCATCAGCAAAATCCGAGTAACCCGGCACGATGTGCCGCTTCTTACTCGTGGCCTTCCCAGTAGCAGTGCAAGATAACTGTCTCTCCAGGCTAGCCACCCGATGTGCCAAAACAGCTTGGGACCCCCTGCTGGCATCCCCCTCACTATGGGCTGAATGCAGCAGTGGGGGCATTGGTGAGGCTGCAAGTAAAAGAGGGCTAGGGGCAGAGACGCCCGCCCTAACATGTTCCAAAAGTACGCTCCCAGCACAAGTGACACAAACCGTCCACACAAGTCCGCCCAGAGGGCTGGTACCGCACATGGGGCAGAGCTTAACCCTCCCAGATGGGGCCCCTAGCTCACTATCCCCAGAAGCCTCCATTATGGTGATTATAGCAAAAATATAGGTTACAAGGCACTAACGGCCCAAACCTAATTCGAGATCCCCAATTCAGTCCCTCTTTTTGTGATCCCTCTTAAGGGAGAGGGCACGGAGAGAGAGGAGGGGGGGGGGTAGGAGACCGGGAGGAACCACAACCCTCATCTGCCAAAAGGGGCCCACCTAGAAGACACAAGGAGCCATGAGAATCCCACAACACATGCAGAAGAATAGCATAAGAGAAAAAAAGAGGGACTCACAGGACCACCAGGGACTGCAGGCAGCAGCACTCGGCCCAGGAAAATAAGATGGCGCTGGACACCAGCCTCGTGCGAACCTTGAGGGGGGGCCACGCAGCCGCGACGCAAAAAGCTTCAGCGCGTGGCTCGCTCCCCCGCTAAGGGCGTGAAAAAGAGCGCCCCTCACATAGGAAAAGCTCCCGACCCCCCCCCCCCCCCCCCTCACAGCGCGTCAAGAGATGGAGGGGAGAGGAGAAAGAGCCGAGGGAACGAGGAAGGAAGTATGTCAGCCGAAGTACAGCAGAGTAAAAAAACAGCAGATGAAACATGCACAAGACAAATAATAATAAAGCTTGTGGGAGACACAGGCATAACCCAAGGGCATAAATGTGGTCCCCCCCCCCCCCCCCCCCCAATAGGCAGCTCATCGCCTATGGCCGGCTACCCTTTATGCAGGGTCTGCGGCCCGGAACCTAGCTCTGTCAACGCCTGACCCCGCATTCACCCTACCTTCACCTGTCCCGTCAGCCAAGGGCTGGGAGGCAATAATGGGTCCACGGAACAGTGGGAACAGGGATGCAGCAGCCGTCAGGCTTAGAATGCCCCGCTCAGCTGCCGTATCCAGGAGAGATTATCCACGACGATCCTAGCAGCACTGCAAGAACAACTCTGGGAATTCTACTGAATTCTACACCTCATTTTATAGGAGGCCAGGAGGACTTACAGCTCTGGATCTTGCAGTAACTGCACCACCTGGTGGCGGACTACCCACATGTCAAATATGGGATGACCTGGACTGGATATAGTGAAAAATTCTGAATATTTGATAAATGCCATGGCCACTTCCCCATCCTTATTAGTTCTGAGAACCAGGATCTTTCTGGCCAAAACAGAGCTATGAAGAGGACGTTGATTTCTTCTCGCGCCATCTTCCAGGGCAGTAGTCTGAAAGTAGGGAAGGCATAAGCCAGGTGAAAATCCCAGGGAATAGCCAGGGTATCGACTGCTAAGGCACGACCCTCCATCAGTGAGTAAAAATACAATTCTGTGATTACTCACCTGTAGAATTTTTGAGTATACAGTACGTCCTGCTCCACATATAATACCTACAAGTGGGTATTACTCCGCCAGATGGCGCTGGACTGTAGAGACATCGAAAATAGGCTCCTCCCGGACCCTCAAATACCCAGGAATCTCCCACAAATCCCCAGCATTAAAAAGCGGTTACCGAGAAGCCGGGAGAATTAAACAACCCAAACTATCAACTATAACAATGATAACAATCACCATACAGGGGATCCAAGATAATGCAAACCAAGGGTGGGGGTGGAGCAGGACGTACTGTATACTCATAATATCAATTCTACAGGTGAGTAATCACAGAATTGTATTCTTAGTATACAGTACGCCCTGCTCCACATATAATACTTACAAGTGGGACATCCAATAGCCGTGTCCATAAAGTAGGGTGGGATCCCCAAGAAAAGGTAACAGCAGCCAGTTTAAACCACTGCCGCCTACAGAACCTTTCGGCCAAAAGCAGCATCCGTTGAGGCCCTAACATCAACCTTGTAAAACTTTGAAACGGTATGAACAGAAGACCAAGTAGCGGCCTTGCAAACTTGTTCAACAGAAGGCTGGTGCTGAAAAGCCCAAGAGGCACCAATAGTACGAGTGGACTGAGCAGTAAGGCGGAAGGAAGGATTCTTCCCCTTAGCAGAATAGGCCTGAATCACAGCCTGACTGATCCATTTGCCGATAGTAGATTTGGCAGGAGCCAAACCCTTCCTAGGACCAGAGGGACCACAAAAAGAGCATCAGTTTTTCTGAAAGGTGCAGTAGCCACCAGATAGTACTTGAGACACCTAACCACATCCAAGGAATGCAAAACCCTCTCCTTAGCATTACTAGGATTAGGGCACAATGAAGGAAGAACAATGTCCTGATTCAAATGAAAAGCAGACACTACCTTAGGCAGAAAATCTGGCTTGAAGCGAAACACCACCTTGTCCTGGTGTCTCTTATAGTAGGGGGGCTGAATGGAAAGCGCCGCCAACTCAGATACATGCCTAACAGAGGTGATAGCCAACAGAAAGGCAACCTTGAGCGTAAGAATGGCCAGGGTAGCATCCTGCACAGGTTCAAAGGGAGCACCCTGCAAGGCTGACAAAACCAAATTCAAATCCCAAACAGGCACCATAGACTTACGTGGGGGGACGCACATGAGTGACCCCCTGGAAAAAAGTCCTGATCAGAGGGTGCTGAGCAAAGGACCTCTGGAAGAAAATAGCCAGGGCAGAGACCTGCCCCTTCAGAGTACTTAGTTGGAGCCCCATGTCCAACCCATGCTGAAGGAACTCCAGAATCCTGGAAATAGAGAACACACGACAGGGAAGAGACCTAGACTCACACCAGTCAATGTAGGCACGCCACACCCTGCAATAAATGGAAGAAGAAGACTTTTTCCTAGCCTTAATCAAAGTATCCACAACCGAGGAAGACAGCTCCTTCTCCATCAAGATGGAGGTTTCAGCAGCCAGGCCGTCAAATCCAGAGTTTGTAAATTGGGATGGCGCAGTGAGCCCTGAGTGAGCAGATTTGGCACCAAGGGCAGAGCGTACTGATCTACTGCCAGCTGCACCACGTCTGCAAACCACACTCTTCTTGGCCACCTGGGGGCCACCAGAATTGCCAGTACCCCTTCCAGAGCAATCTTGCGCAGAACCCTGCCCAGCAGGGGGAATGGAGGGAAGACATACAGGAGCTGAAAGTCCTGCCATGACATTGCTAGAGCATACGAGGTCAAGGCAAGAGGATCCTGGGACAGTGAGACAAAAGCGGGAGCTTGTGATTGTGACGGGACGCAAACAGATCCACCTCTGGTTGTCCCAAACGGCGACACAGAGATTGGAACACCCTGCTGCATAGGGACCATTCTCCCTGGCGATAGGACTCTCTGCTCAGAGTCTGCCAGGAGATTTTCTGCCCCCAGGATGTACACAGATGATATGCAGGGAACATTGGCCTCTGCCCAAGTCAGTATAAGACGCTTCCTGGAGGGCCCCCTTGCTCCGGGTCCCTCCCTGATGATTGATGTAGGCAACCACCGTCTGGTTGTCCGAGCGCACCTGAACAGGCAGGCCCCGAAGGGGAGTAGTCAGGTGAGCCAGAACTAGCCTGATCGTCCGCAGCTCCAAGACATTGATAGGTGTGTGGGCCTCCTGAGGACCCCACCTCCCCTGGAACCGCAGGGACTTCCAGAACCCCCCCCCCCCCCCCCCCAACCTGACAGACTGGCATCAGTGGTGACCGTCTCCCAAGAAGGGGCAAGAAAGGATCTGCCCCCCAACAGGTTCCTTGAGTCCATCCACCACAAGAGGGACCTCCTGACCAGAGGGGATAGCACACAGACCCTGTCCAGGGATGCTGGATCCTTGTCCCACACTAACAGGTGAAGCTGCAGAGGCCATAAGTGGAACTGAGCAAAAGGGACCGCCTCGAAGCATGCCATCATCAGGCCCACCAGCTGCATCCCCTGCCTGATGGAGGGATGAGGGCAAGATAGCAGGAACTGAACCTGTGCAATCAGACTGCCCACCTTCTGTTGAGGAAGGAAGAGCCTTGCCTGAACTGTATCCAGATTCATTCCTAGGAATGGAGTCACCAAGAAAGGGGACAGTGAGGACTTGGGGTGGTTGATCACCCATCCAAATGACTCTAGAGTGGACACCACCAGCTGAGTATCCAGTTCTACCCGATGTAGAGATTGGGACGTGATGAGCATGTCGTCCAGATAGGGAAGCACGCGGACACCCTGATACCCGAGTAGAGACATCACGCCAGCCAGCACCTTGGTGAACACCCTGGGAGCTGAAGTGAGACCAAGGGGCAACGCCACAAACTGGTAGTGTTGATCCATCAGAGCGAATCTGAGGAACCTTTGATGACCTGGAAATACAGGAATATGAAGGTAAGCATCTTTGATGTCCACAGAAGTCATGAAGTCCCCTTGGCGCAGAGAACTGATGGCAGAGCGCAGCGTTTCCATGCGAAAGCGCCTGCCCCTGACAAATTTGTTGAGGATCTGTAAGTCCAGGATGGGCCTGACTGAACCCTCCTTTTTGGGGACTGTGAATAGATTGGAATAGAAACCCTTGCCCATTTCTCTTAAGAGTACCTTGCAGATGGCCCCCAGCTCCAGGAGGCCTTGCACAGCTAGCACTAGCTCCTGAGCTAACACAGGGTCTTGAGGAATCCGGGATCTGATGAATCTTGGAGGGGGATTGGCAGCAAACTCCAACTTGTAACCGGAGGACACTACCTCCTGAATCCACCGGTCTGAGACATGAAGCCTCCAGACGTCAGCGAAGTGCTGCAGCCGTCCCCCCACCCGGATGGGTGAGGGCGCCCCATCATGCCTGAGGGGGCTTGGGAGAAGATTTAGCTTTGGGACCCCAGGAGGAGCAAGGACCTCCACATCTTCTGCCCCTACCCCAGAAATCTCCCCGGACCCCGGGAAAGGAAACCCCCCCTTCCCTGTCTAGCACCTCAGTAAGGGGAGGAGAAGGAACCCTGACCCTGAAAGGGCCGATATTGCCGCCTGCGCTGGGGTAACCTGCCTCCCTTAGCAAAAAGGTCCAGGCGGTCCCCAAACAGGCGCAGTCCTTTAAAGGGAAACCCAGTGAGTGCCTTCTTAGCAGCATTGTCAGCAGCCCACTGGCGCAGCCAAACCGAGCGGCGTATAGCCACCACAAGGGCAGATGTTCTGGCACACATTCTAATGGTGTCATCCAAGGCAGAGAGGACAAAATTCACAAAAACATCACAACTAGAGAGTGCATTAAACACCTCACAAGGCAAATCATCAGGGGCACTATCAAGGATACTTCTGAGCAGGGTCCTAATAGTCACAGCAGTAACGGCCGAGGCACAGACGGGGCGCAGCACCGTCCCCACACATGCAAAGGCATGGGACGCCAGCTGGTTAATGCGCCGGTCCTCCCGCAGGGTAGTAGAGTCAGGGGAGTGCATGACAGAGGTGTTAGATAACCCTAGGACCGGGGCATCCACTTCGGGAGGGGATGACCAACACTTTACCACATCAGCAGGAAAGGGATACTTCCTATCCCAACTCTTAGGTACACCGGGAAGTCTACTGGGACGTTACCATTCCTTGAGCACAAGGTTTTTGAAATGTGCTTGCTCAGGAAATTCCAAGCGTGACTTAGCAGTATGAAAAAGTTCCCCCCTTTGCCTGGGAGCCGCAACAGGGGGAGAAATGGACAGTACCTCAAAAATCTGGTCCAGCAATCTATCAGTATCATCCGGGGCTCAGGGGTCAGAGCCAGAATAGTCATGACCCCTGGGCCTCTCATCAGATGACCCCGAGTCGGAGAATAGCTCCCCTTCGTCCAAAGGGGTATAGCCACATAGATGCAAAAACTCATCAGCTTCCATAGGGAAAAGAGTGACATCAGACGTGCCGCTTTTTTGCAGGAGCCTTACGCACCAAGGAAGACACACCAGGTTGCGAATCCCCACTTGTATGCAATTCAATAGGAGTGAGATTTAAGCTTGGGGTAGTAAGAGAGGCGAAACGAATCGCAAAGCCAGCCACTGGAAGACCAAATTGCAGCACAAGCACCTGTTTGGCACAGGGTAAACAGACTCGCGCCTTGTCAGCGTCAGCATGAGACTCCCCACAAGCTACACACAGCCGGGCTTGTCCCGAAGGAACCCCGGTCACATTATACAGCAACCCGGGATGCCCCAATAACCCGCTAGGGAAGTGGGAGTAATTACACTAGGCCTCACAAGTTAACAAACTAATAGAGGGCCGGGAGAAGCCAATGGGTTTGCCCGTCTGAAAGACATAATCAAAGGGAGCCATAAGCAAGCAATAATTATAAAGGTAATTATGCCGCCCGCGAGGGCACTTATGGACCGCAGTAGGTAGAAGCCCATCAAGCAGAAGCCAAACAAGCAGACAAAATGGCGTCGGTATACCTCGAGGGGCGAGCCCGCACGAGCAATGACGCGGAACGCAAAGAGCGCAAAGCCAACACGTGACAAGCAGCCAATGACGTTGCACCAGCGCCTGAGGTAACGCAGCAGTCAAGCGCAGAACACTGGGAAAAAAAGCGTGCGGCGGCAATTTCAAGTATAATAAAGGTAATACAAGTCAGCGCAGCAGCTGACACAAAGCATAATGTAATGAAGCATAAGCCAATACACATATATACATACATACACCCCCCCCCCTCTTTTCCCCCGAATGCTACAGGGAGAATAAGGGAGGCCATTTTACATAGGGCCCACCGATAGACAGGGGCAAGGGGCAATATTGCGGGAGGGGCATCCCATAGAGGCTCACCATATGCCTGTACCGCCTACCCTGGTGGGGGATTGCGGTGGAGCAGCGCTCCTAAGCAACTAACAGTGGTGCTGTCTACCATCACCCCACCAGCGCAGCCAAGGCTGGGAGGCACATTACTAATGGGAGGGTAGGAATAGTCCTACAGGGCCGCAGGCTAATATCCCCGCTCACCTGTGAGAAGAGAGCCATATTCTTGTCCTTCGCAGTCCAGACTGCAGAGAAATTCTGGCGATTGTGGGAGGTCCCTGGGTATTTGGGGGGCTGGGAGGAGCTTATTTTCGATGTCTCTGCAGTCCAGCGTCATCTGGCGGAGTAGTACCCGAGTGTAAGTATTTTATCTGGAGCAGGACGTACTGTATACTAAGAATAATCTGGGGAAGGCACTCTGACCCGACTTATGAACTGCTCTCCAGGTGGCTACAAACCAGATGAGCCCCCCCCCCCCCCCTCACTGGGTAGTCTTGTCAGGAATTGGATTTAGGGCCCTCTGGGGCTTTGTAGACAGAACTACCCTTTTTCTGCGGCCTTGTCTGTGTCCATCTCTGCTCATTCTGTCTGCTCTGAACCTGCCTTATGGAAGTTTTGCCCTTAGTATTAGTGCAGTTTTGAAACTTTCTTTTTCGTTTTTCGAATTTCTTACCTGCTTCACTAGAACAAGTCACAATAGTAATTAAGTCTTCTGCAAACAGGAGATGAACATGAAATGGAATGCTACACCTGGTCTCCTGACCATGTTTTAAGCCAAAGTGCCCTTCTGGCACAGGCCAATAGAGCGGTTTACTTAGCTGTGGCTCTGATAATCTCCTCTAAGGCATTAGCTAAGAAAGAAACTGCTCTAAAGAAAGTAGGTGAAGTTTCAAGGACACTCTCCTTAGGACTGTCATTTTCTAAATAACCCTTCACGTTACAGAGCTGTGTTTCCATACTCCTGATAACACCATTAGCTGCCAAGACAGATCTGAATGTGAATCCCAAGGATGCCCTCTGTCCTGCGATCCATTGGATCACGCATTGCCCCGATATCTTCAAAACTTAAGTGGACCAAAACACAGGATTTTGACTACTCTGGGTTTTGGTCCTTGCTCCCGGGGCACCCCAATCGGGGGTACCCCGCTGTGTGAAACTCCCCAGGTCGCCCAAACAAACTCACCTCTTCCCAGTCCTAGGACGCATGTGCGGCCGCTCGTCGAATCAGCGTACTCTGATCTGCTCAAGCCCCTTCATCCAGGAGCCTGTCTAATGCGAGCGCGCTGGCGGCCGCATCCCCCGCTACCCTCTAACAGGGAGCGTGCCCGCACCAGCCATTTACAAATGCCTGGCACGTGCGTTGCTAAGTGTGGCCGCTGCTCACGCCGTTGGACCGGGAACAAAGGTTTTTGGGCAACCTGGGGGTTTTCACCCAGCAGGGCACCCCCGATCAGGGTGCCCTGAGGGGAGAGAGTATGCCTGCCCTGGAGTCTTAGACTCTAGGGTGGGTTTGGTTCACTTTAAGTCTGCCACTCTGGAGATCTGACCCAGTGGTGCATAACATTTTGGACAATTGGTCCAAGGCTCCATGTCCTGTTCCTGAAAGGGAAAACCTGTTGTAATTGATCATAAAAATTACACGTGAGTGCAGGGGGCAGCCAGCGCATAAAACATTAAGAGCCTATACATAGATAAAGCAACTGGATTAGCTTAAACTCAGATTTCTTCACACTTACTTTGCAATTTGACGATAATCCTCACGGTTCTCTCTTCCAACATCAATGGCAGTTTCACACAACTCTCTGCATTTGCTGTAATCCCCCTTTTCAAAATACACAGCTAGAAAATAATAATACAAAACACAAAAGGAACCATTAGATAGCTACATTACCTACGTATATGGGACAGAAGAGAATATAAATGTATAAGTGTAAAGCCTACCTGCCTGGTTAGTAATATAGGTCATATTCGTTGGATCAAGTTCTCTAGCTTGGCCATAATGTTTAAGTGCAGTTTCAAAGTCTTTTTTCTTGTAAGCTTCATTGCCAAGTTCCTTTTCTTTTTGAGCCTACGGTGGAAACAAATTGTAAGGTGGTTCAGGAGGAATAAAAATGTTTATGATCTCAAATATTAATGAATTATTATTAGGTTACTAATATTATTGATATATCTGTAACTTGGATAAATGTGGAAGCTGTGGATGTTTACCTGTCATTTATTATGATTTTCATCTGGAGGTGTGTGATTCAAAGGAAATCGTAAACATATAATAAATACCTGTTCATATAATATAAAGGTTTCACGGTGAATTGCATCAGTATTTATTATATCATCATATGCAGACTCAAAGAATGTCCGAGTTCCCTCTCAGTAAATTACTTGATGTTTGGCCTTTCAACCCATTTAACTTGAACCATCTGTTGTGTGTAGGCATAATGTTTCATTGCAGCTTCTTTGTAACAGGAAGACTGAGGGGCAGTTGGGAGGAGGCATTTGGGTTGACCAGAGAAATAATACAATTCTGTGAAATACTCACCTGTAGAATTGGTATTATATGCATACGCGTCCTGCTCCATCTACAATACTTACACATGGGTAATCCTCCGCCTGAGGGCGCTGTTCACTGCAGACATGCAAAAACAGGCTCCTCCCAGCCCTACATATACCGAGGGACCTCCCACAAATCCCCAGCATTGAATAGCAGTGAGAAGGAGAAGCCGGGAGAAACCAACCACCCAGAAACTGGCAATAACAACAATGATAACAATCACCATACAGGGGATCCAGATCAAAGTGAAACCAGGGTGGGTTGGAGCAGGACATGCTGTATGCGTATAATACCAATTCTACAGGTGAGTATTTCACAGAATTGTATTCTAAGCATCTGCTCCATCTATAATACTTACACATGGGACATCCAATAGCAGTGTCAATAAATTAGGGTGGGATCCCCAACAGAAAAGGCAACAGCAAGCAGTTTAAACTACTGCCGCTTGAAAAAGCTTGCGGCCAAACACAGCATAGGCTGAGGCCCTAACATCAACCTTGTAAAACTTTGTAAAGGTATGAACAGAAGACCAAGTGGCGGCCTTGCAAACTTGTTCAACAGAGGCCTGGTGCTGGAAAGCCCAAGAAGCCCCAACAGCCCGAGTAGAATGAGCAGTAAGAAGGAAAGGGAGAGTCTTCCCCTTAGTAGAATAGGCCTGAACCACAGCCTGACGAATCCATTTACTGATGGTAGACTTGGCAGGAGCCAAACCCTTTCTAGGCCCGTGAGGCATAACGAAGAGAGCATCAGTCGTCCTGAAAGTCTTAGTGATAACTAGGTAATACTTGACGCACCTAACCACGTCCAAGGAATGCAAAACCCTCTCCTTGGGATTACTAGGATTAGGGCACAAAGAAGGAAGGACAATATATCTTGATTCAAATGAAATGCAAAAAGCAAAGCAAATGAAATGCAGACACCACTTTAGGCAGAAAGTCTGGCTTGAAGCGGAACACCACCTTATCCTGGTGTCTCTCATAGTAGGGAGGCTGAATAGATAAAGCAGCCAACTCAAGACACACGCCTAACAGACGTGATAGCTACCAGAAAAACGACCTTGAGCGTGAGAACAGCGAGAGCAGCCTCCTGAATAGGCTCAAAGGGAGAACCCTGCAGGGCCGATAACACCAAGTTTAAATCCCAAACCGGTACCATAGGTTTTCGAGGGGGACGCACGTGAGTGACCCCCTGAAAGAAGGTCTTGATCAGGGGATGCTGGGCAAAGGCCTTCTGAAAGAAGATAGACAGGGCCGAAACCTGACCCTTCAGAGTACTAAGCTTAAGACCTAAGTCTAGACCATGTTGTAAAAACTCCAGCACCCTAGAGACTAAGAATTCCCGGCAGGGAAGAGACCTGGACTCACACCAGTCAATGTAAGAACGCCATATTCTATAATAGATAGCAGAAGAAGTCTTTTTCCTGGCTTGCACCATAGTAGCCACTACAGACGCAGACAAACCCTTCTCCATCAAGATGGAGGTTTCAACAGCCAAGCCGTCAAAGCCAGAGTTAGTAAATTGGGACGGCGACCCCCTGCTCAGAGCATCTGCCAGCAGGTTCTCCGCCCCCGGAATGTAGACAGCCGAGATGCATTGGACATTGGCCTCCGCCCATGTTAGAATCAGAGACACTTCCTGGAGAGCCCCCTTGCTCCGGGTCCCTCCCTGATGGTTGATGTAGGCAACCGCCGTTCTGTTGTCCGAGCGTACCTGAACCGCCAGACCCCTCAGGTGATGGGTCAATTGTTCCAGCACCAATCTCACTGCCCTGAGTTCCAAGACATTGATGGGTAGATGGGCCTCCTGAGGGCCCCACCTCCCCTGGAAACGCAGGGACTTCCAGAATCCCCCCCAACCCGACAGACTGGCATCCGTTGTGACCGTCTCCCAGGAGGGGGCCAGGAAGGATCTGCCCCTTGTCAAGTTCCCGTGGTCCAGCCACCATGCACGGGATTGTCTGACCGAGGGGGGGAGCACCCAGATCTCGTCCAAGGACGCTGTGTTCTTGTTCCAAACTGACAGAAGGTGAAGCTGCAGAGTTCTCAAATGGAACTGGGCAAAGGGCACTGCCTCGAAGCTTGCCACCATCAAGCCCACCAACTGCATTCCCTGCCGGATGGAGGGACGAGGGCTCGAAAGCAGGGACCTCGCCTGCGTTGTCAGAGCTTCCACCTTCTGCTGAGGAAGGAATATCCTTGACTGAACTGTATCCAGAATCATCCCCAGGAATGGGGTCACCGAGGAGGGGGACAGAGAGGACTTGGGGTAATTGATCACCCAGCCGAAGGACTCCAGGGTGGACACTACCAACCGAGTGTCAAGCTCTGCCTGCCGCAGAGACCGAGAGGTGATGAGTATATCGTCCAGGTAGGGCAACACACGTATGCCCCTGCCAGCACCTTGGTGAATACCCTGGGAGCCGACGTGAGGCCGAATGGTAAGGCCACGAATTGGTAATGCTGATCCAGCAGCGCAAATCTGAGAAACCTTTGGTGTCCTGGAAACACCGGAACGTGAAGGTAAGCATCCATGATGTCCACGGATGTCAAAGTCCCCTGGGCGCAGCGAGGCGATGGCCGAGCGCAAAGTTTCCATACGAAAATGTTTGTTTCTGACTAATTTGTTGAGGATTTTTAAGTCCAGAATGGGCCTGACTGACTCGTCCTTCTTGGGCACTGTGAAAAGGTTGGAATAGAACCCCATGCCCCTGTCTCTTAAGGGGACCTTGCAAATGACCCCTAGATCCAGAAGGTCCTGCACGGCCAGCACCAAGACCTGAGCTGAGGCAGGATCCTGTGGGATCCAGGACCCAACGAACCTGGTAGGGGGCCGTACAGCAAATTCTATCTTGTAACCGGAGGACACTACCTCCTGAAACCACCGGTCTTAGACGTGGCGTCTCCAAACATGCTCGAAGTGCTGTAAAAGGCCCCCCACCCTGACGGCGAGGGCGCCCCTTCATGCCTGGGGGTCTTGGGAGGGGCTTTGGGCTTGGGCCCCCAGGAGGAATTGGGACGGCGTCCTCTGTTCTTGTTCCAGGAATCTGCGCGAGACCCAGCGAAGGACACTCCTCTCCCTTGCTTAGCCCCACGGTAGGGGGTCGATTGGGAGCTTGGGCCACGAAAGGGCCGAGTCTGACGCCTGCGCTGGGACAACTAGCCACCCTTGGCGAAGATGTCTAACCTTTCTCCAAACAGGCGCAGTCCCTTAAATGGAAGCCCCGTAAGGGCCTTCTTGGCGGCGTTATCAGCGGCCCACTGGCGCAACCAGACCACCGCGCGTATGGCTACCACCAGAGCAGAAGATCTAGCGCTCAGCTTAATAGCATCGTCCGATGCAGATAGGATGAAGTTAACAAAAGTCTCACAGGTGGACAGAGCACTGGCAGCAGAGGGCAACTCATCCGCGCCTTCAAGAGCATTCCTAACCACAGTCCTGAGTGCCACCGCCGCAATGGCCAAGGCGCAAACCGGGCGGAGCGTCGCTCCCCCAAATGCAAAGGCATGACATGCCAATTGGTCAACACGCCGGTCCTCAGAATCCCGCAGCGTAGTAGTGTCGGGGGAGTGCATAATAGAGGTGTTGGACAAACTTAAAATTGTGGCATCGACCTCGGGTGGCGATGTCCAGCACTTGACCAGGTCAGCAGGGAATGGATATTACTTATCCACTCTTTTAGGTACCCCTTGAAGTTTGCTGGGGTGTTCCCATTCTTTCAGTGCGAGACTATTAAAATGGGTTTGTTCAGGAAATTCCAAACGCGCCCTAGCGGTGTGAAACAGATCACCCCTTTGCCGGGGGGCCGCGGCAGGGGGAGAGAGGGACAAGACATCAAAGATCTAGGCCAACAGTCTATCAATGTCATCCGAGGACCAATGTTCAGAACCAGACTCCTCCTGTCCCCTGGACTCATCGTCTTATGACCCCGAGTCAGAGAACAGCTCCCCTTCGTCTGAGGGGGGATGTGCATAAGAAAGCAGTAAATCATCAGATTCTATAGGAAGTATAGTAGATTCAGGATTCAAATGATGCCTCTTGGCAGTAGCCTTGCGCGCCAAGGAACCAGTCTAGTGGCAAAATCAGTATGAGAATCCCCACTAGGTTAGGCTCAGGCTTGGGGGAGTAGGGGAAGCAAGGCGCGGTGCGGGCCCAGCCTCGGAAGAGGTGGGAAGACGCAGACCCATGCATTGTCACCGCTGCTAGGTAAGACCCCACAAGCTACACACAGACGGATTCTATAGGAAAGATAGTCGATTCAGGATTCAAATGCCGCCTCTTGGCAGTGGCCTTACACGCTAAGGAGCCAGCAATCAAGTTTTCAACACTAGCCAGTCTAGTGGCAAAATCAGGATGAGACTCCCCACTGGTATTGGAGGTTAGACTCAGACTTGGGGGAGTAGGTGAAGTGAGGCAAGGTGCAGGCCCAGCCTCAGAAGAGGCAGGAAGACCGGCTAGCGCCTGCTGTGCACAAGGAACGCAGACCCGTGCATTGTCACCGCTGCTAGGTAAGACCCCACAAGCTACACACCCCACAAGCTACACAAAGACGGGCTTGTCCCTAAGGAACCCCGTTCACAATATCCTGAGATGCCTCCATATGGTGATTATTGAGCACAATAAGCCAGTAGGGATTGACGCTATAAAGCAACCCTGGATGCCCCAATGACCCGCAGGGAAGTGGGAGTAATTTTTTAATGGTCAGGACCGGGCGCTACACCGGGCCGGGAGAAGCCACCGAAGTTCACGGTCTGAAAGACACAAGGGGAACAAGGATGTCAGAGCCAAGCGAGAAGGAGCAAAAGTTAAAGAAAGGGTCGCCCGTGAGGGCACTTACAGACAGCGAGGGGAGGACGGTCTTCGCCACGCGCGCGTGAGTAAGAAATGGCGCCAAGCGAACCTCGAATGGCGGGCCAGAGCTGAAGGTGACGCGGAACGCGCCAAACCAGAACCACGCTCGCCACCCCCCCCCCCCCCCCCCCCCCCCGGAGAGCGCGAAGGCGCGTAGCCAATCAGAAACAGCAGTTAGTAACGCCTGAAGCCAGACCGAGTGAATTACCTCAGAGACTAAAGTATGACAGAATAGAATACAGGAAGGAATAAACGCAGTAGCGTCCGCGAACAGAGTCGCCGTACGCACCAAGTAAAATACAGTAAAGGCGCTGCGGCTAACATTACAACCAATACAAGTCGCGGCTGACAGCCGGTAACCGTTAAGGGCTATTAAGCTTACTAGTGTAATAGGGCAAGGTTAGGCCATCGCACACACAACCCCCCCCCCCCCTCTTTTCCCCCCAATAAAGGGGGGAGCTAGGGAGGAAGGTGACCCAATACATGGGGTTCACCGCTACACGGGGCGCGGGGCACTGATGCGGGAGGGGCATCCTCTGAAGGCTCACCATTAGCCTTGACCGCCTACCCTATGGTGGGGGATTGTGGTGGAGCGTGGCTCCGTAAGCACACACGGTGCTGCCTACCTTCACCCGACCAACGCAGCCCAGGCTGGGAGGCATTACTTCACAAGGAGGACGGGTGGAAATAGTCCCACAGGGCCGCGGGCTGTAAAGCCCCACTCGCCTGCGAGAGTGTGATACTTCATGTCTTCGCAGTCAGCACTGCAGAGAAATCTGGGGATTTGTGGGAGGTCCCTCGGTATATATGTAAGGCCGGGAGGAGCCTGTTTTTGCATGTCTGCAGTGAACAGCGCCCTCAGGCGGAGGATTACCCATGTGTAAGTATTATAGCTGGAGCAGGACGTGCTGTATGCTTAGAATAATATTTAATCAGGGAATTCAGGGGAAGGAGGTCTCTTCGCTCTATCCTTCCTTACAGAAAATGGGAGGAATGTGCTGCCACGCAGGAAGTATGGTCGAACCCCTGCGGGGGCTGGTCAGAAAACAAAGGCCCTGTTTGAAATAGCTTTAACACTCAGCTTACATTTCTGGACATTGAAACTTTCCATCCATATACTCACTGTTCATAGTATTACTTTTTATGTAATACAACTTACTCCATTTTAATTAAATCCACTCATTGATTTTTGGTTTGGGCCCAATACTTAATTTGTGAACTACAATAGCTGAGATTATATACGGATGGCCCAATAGTCCTTGTAAAGTATAAAAACAAGAAACACAATTTTTCACAAATACAGTATACTTGAGTAAAACGGACTAGGCAGCCACTGCAGGCTTTTTCAGTAGTTTCGTTTATTCGAAGTCTATGAAAAGAAATAGACCTTTAGCAGCCTTTTGCTCCAGCCTTTTCATATGGAATAGCTACTTGTAGGATTCTAAAGAGTTTGCAGACATGGGTGGTGTAGCGATAACCCTTATCGCCGGAGGGCTTCACCGCCCGAGACGTCCTTTTCCCAATCGTAAGAGGTGCTGCTGGAATCCCAGAGTCGTCCGTGAGGAAACAGGAACAGCCCTTACAAGGGCTAGTGAATTGTAATATAGCGTTTCCCCCAATAAGAGACAGAACTTCAGTATTGAGGGTGAAGGTGAAGTGGACTTTATTAGTGCCACTCTAGGCCTTATATACACAAGTCTCCATTGCATGACACACACACCGACCAATAGCAGCAGGGCACACAATCCCTCAACTCTGCCGGTGACGCAATCAGCAATACAATAGGCGTCTGTAATACACTCAATCAGAACAATGCCATTGTCTGTGACGTAATCAATCAATACAATGGCACTCAGAACAATGAATAACGTAATCAATCAATACAATGGCAGTCAGAACAATGAATAACGTAATCAATCAATACACTGGCAGTCTGTAACATGCTTAAGAAAAGGAAAGTAATGAACCTGTGTAAAGTCCAAAGGGTATAGAGTCTGTCACAGGTTGGGACCTGGCTTTCAACAAGACCAGCTATACTACAAAACTAAAAAAGAAGCTCCAAAGTTTCAGATGAAACACTGTTCAACTAGGTAGTAGGATGTCTGACCATGCAACAGCATTTCTGCCGGGCAGCCTTGGCATCTCGATGTTCAGAACACCGGCATGCAAGGCCTCCTAAAGGGAACAAACATGTGGATGAACCACTTCAGAATAATCAGCAGCAGTTGCATTCCCCATTTAAGAATAAAAAAAATACCATTTTGTGAATACTCACCTGTAAAATGGGTACTATAAGTATGTCACACACCCCACTTCCACTTTAATAATTACGCTTGAGTTAACCCACCTGCAGGTGGCGATGTTGCAGAGAAACAGCAGTAAAGACAAGTTACCAGGAACAATCCAACGGTAACCCTCAAATTGGAAACAGCTTCACCATATAAAAGATCCAGGATACCAAAAAGGGCGGGTGAAGCGGGGTCGTGTGACATACTTAGAATAATACCATTTTGTGAATACTCACCTGTAAAATGGGTATTATTCTAAGTATGTCACACACCCCACTTCCACTTTAATAATTACGCTTGGAACATCCAAAAGCAGTGTCCACAAAGGGCGGGTATCCAACAAGGCAATAATGCATAACTCAAACCACTGCAGCCTGCAGAACTTTGCGGCCAAACACAGCATCCGCTGAAGCCCGCACATCAACCTTGTAAAACTTGGAAAAAGTGTGAACAGAAGACCAAGTAGCAGCCTTACAAACTTGTTCAACAGAAGCCTGGTGCTGAAAAGCCCAAGACGCTCCAACAGCCCAAGTAGAATGAGCAGTGACACGAAAAGGGGGAACCTTCCCCTTGGCAGAATAGGCCCCAGCAACAGCCTGACGAATCCATTTGCTAATGGAAGACTTAGCCAGAGCCAAACCTTTCCGAGGCCCGCAGGGCACCACGAAAAAGGCATCAGTCTTACGAAAAACCACCTTGTCCGTGTGCCTCTCAAAATAAGGAGCCTGAATAGACAAGGCCGCCAACTCCGAGACACGCCGAACAGAAGTGATGGCCACCAAAAAAGGCAACCATCTGAGTCAAAGTAGAAAGAACAATATCCTGCAAGGGCTCAAAAAGGACCCTGAAGAGCAGACAGAACCAGATTCAAATCCCAAACAGAGAGCAAAGGTTTCCTGGGAGGTCGCACCTGCATAACCCCCTGGAAAAAAGGTCTTAACCAAAGGATGAAGCGCAAAAGACCTTTGAAAAAAGACAGAGCAGAAACCTACCCTTTCAAGGTACTCAGCTGGAGACCAGAGTCCAGCCCAGATTGCAGAAAATCCAAAATTCTGGAAATAGAAAAGACCCTACAGGGCAAGGATCTAACCTCACACCAATAAATATAAGACCTCCAAGTCCTATAGTAGATGGTAGAAGAAGAAGACCTCTACCTAGCACTAATAAGAGTCTGAATAACAGAATCAGAAAGCCCTTCCTCCTTTAAGATGGAGGTTTCAGCAGCCAGGCCATCAAAGCCAGCGTTGGTAAATTGGGGTAACACAGTTGCCCCTGCTTGAGCAGATCCAGCCGAAGAGGCAGATCGAACTGATCCACCACCAGCCGAACGATGTCTGCGAACCACACCCGCCTTGGCCACCTTGGAGCCACCAGAATGGCGGGGACCCCTTCCAGAGCCAGCTTTCGCAAAACCTTGCCTAGCATGGGAATCGGAGGAAACAGATAAAGGAAACCCAGGTCCCCCCAGCTCAGGGACATGGCATCCACTGCCAGAGCCAGAGGATCATGAGAGAGCGACACGAATGTCGGAAGCTTGTGACGAGAGGCAAACAAGTCCACCTCTGGTGTCCCCCACCGGAGACAAAGAGACCAAAACACCTTGGGATCGAGAGACCATTCCCCCCGGCGGGAAGAGCGCCTGCTCAGGGAGTCCGCCTCCGTGTTTTCCACTCCCAGAATGTACACCGCCGAGATGCAAGGGACATGGATCTCCGCCCAGGCCGGAATCAAAGACACCACTCTAAGGGCACCCCGACTGCGAGTCCCTCCCTGGTGATTGATGTAAGCAACCGCCGTCCGATTGTCTGACCGAACTTGAACCAGCAAACCTTGCAAAGGCTGCGTCAAGTGAGACAGAACCCACCTGATGGCTCTTAGCTCCAAAACGTGGATGGGCAAGTGGGCTCCTGAGGCCCCCACAGCCCCTGGAACTGAAGATCCTTCCAGAAGCCTCCCCATCCCGACAGACTGGCATCCGTGGTGACAGTTTCCCAAAAAGGCGTCAGGAACGACCTGCCCCACAAGAGATTGGTCGGGACCAACGACCACTGAAGAGACTGCCGAACCCGGGAGGACATCTGGAAAGGCAAATCCAACGACCTTGGACACCGGTCCCAAGCCGCCAACAGATGAAGCTGAAGCGTCGTTGTGTGAAACTGAGCAAAGGGAACTGCCTCGAAGGAGGCCACCATCAACCCCACCAGTCTCATCCCCAGCCGGATGGACGAGCGAGAGTCGGACAGAAGAAGCTGAATCAATTCCTGAGTCAAGAGAACCTTGGACTTAGGCAGAAACACTCTGATGAAAAGAGTCCAGAGACATACCCAGGAAGGACACCGCCCTGGCCGGATAGAGGGAAGACTTGGGATAGTTGATTACCCAGCCGAACTCTCCAGAGTGGACACCACCGCCCTGGTGTCCGCCTCCGATTGACTGAAAGAGGAAGCCATGGTGAGAAGGTCGTCCAGATAAGGCACGATGCGAATCCCTTGGGCTCTGAAAAGGGCCATCACCCCTGCCAACACCTTGGTGAACACCCTTGGAGCCGAGGTAAGGGCCGAACGGAAGAGCCACAAATCGAAAATGCCGATCTTCCACCACGAAATGGAAAAACCTCTGGTGAGCCGGAAAGATAGGAACATGAAGGTAAGCGTCCTTGATGTCTATGGACGTCATGAAGTCCCCCTGCCAAAGAGAATTGATGGCAGAGCACAGAGTTTCCATGCGAAACTTCCGGGGACGGATAAACCTGATGAGGAACTTTAGGTCCAGGAAGGGACGAACGGATCCGTCCTTCTCGGGCACTGTGAAGAGATTGGAATAATAACCCAGGCCCACGTCCGAAGACGACACCGGACAAATGACTGCCATGTCCAGAAGATTCCTCACCGCCGACAGGAGCCCCAGCGCGGTCAGAGGATCCGAAGGCACCCGAGACCTGAAAAACCTGGGAGGAGGCCGGAACACGAACTCCAACTTGTAACCGGACGACACTACCTCCCGAATCCATCTGTTCGAGACCGCCTGGTCCCAGGCCTGGGAGAAGTGTCGCAACCGTCCCCCCACCCTCAAGGGTGAGGGCGCCCCCTCATTGCTGAGCGGGCTTGGCAACGGGGTTGGGCTTGGAGCCCCAGGAGTGTCCAGGACGGGCACGACCTCTGCCCCTGTTCTAAGCGGCACCTCTGGTGGTGGAGAAAGCCAAACCCCTGCCAGCTCTGGCACCCCGAAAGGAAGGGTAAAAGGGAGCCGTCCCCCGAAAGGAACGGCGCTGTTTCTTGCGCTGAGGTAACTACCCTCCCTTGACAACAGAATCCAATTTTTCGCCAAACAGGCGCAAACCCACAAAAGGGAGAGCCGTAAGCGACTTTTTTCTTTTTTTTTTCTGGAACCAAAATCAGCAGCCCATTGGCGCAGCCAAACCGACCGCCGGATAGCAACCAACAAGGCCGTAGTCCTACTGCACATATCCATGGCGTCATCCTGAGCAGAAGCAAGCCAACTGTTCAATACGACTATCCTCACCATCCTTGATGGTAGTACAGTCAGGAGAATGCAAAAGAGCAATGCTAGACAACCCCAAAACCGAAGCATCAACCTCGGGAGGGGAAGACCAACGCTTAACCAGGTCCGCCGGAAAAGGATAATACAATTCTGTGAAGTACTCACCTGTAGAATTGGTATTATATGCATACAGCACGTCCTGCTCCAGATATAGTAATAACATGTGGGTAATCCTCCGCCTGAGGCGCCGTGCACTGCAGACATGTAGAAAACAAGCTCCTCCCGGCTCTACATATACCGAGGGACCTCCCACAAATCCCCAGCATTGAAAAGCAGTGAGAAGGAGAAGCCAGGAGAAAACCAACCACCCAGAGACTGGCAATAATATCAAAGATAATAACCACCATACAGGGGATCCAGAACAAAGTGAAACCAGGGTGGGGTGGAGCAGGACGTGCTGTATGCGTATAATACCAATTCTACAGGTGAGTACTTCACAGAATTGTATTATTCTAAGCATACAGCACGTCCTGCTCCAGATATAGTAATAACATGTGGGACATCCAATAGCAGTGTCCATAAAGTAGGGTGGGATCCCCATGAGAAAAGGCACAGCCAACAGTAACAGCGCTGTCACCCGCAACCTTGCTACCAGGAGCAACGTGAGCAAATGCTCTAACTCAAACTTATGAAACCTTACAAAGGCTGAGTGAAACACAAGCAGCGAACTAGTCAGCTTGCTCAATAGAACCGAGTGCTGAAAGGCCCAAGCCAAGCACAAGTAGAAAGAGAACAAAAACCAAGAGAGAAGAATGAATCTCCCCTAAACGAGTAGGCCAGAGTAACGCCTAACCATGCTACTGCAAAAAAAGGGTAGCCATGGCAACCTTAGAACCCTCCCTGTCGGGGAATATGAACCCTGGTCTCAGGCGAGACCGGCGGGAATACTGAAAAACAACGCTAACAAGGCTCAGCAAGAGCCGAAACGTTTACTTTAGGCTCAGAAGGACAAACCAACCGAGCAAGACCAATCCAAAGGGCTCCTACACCCGTGGAAGCAATCAAATCCTGTTACATAAGGATGGAGACGCCTATAAGCCCCAAGGGGCATAATCCCAACCAGGGACAGGGAACAGTTCAGGAATCTCCAACGCCTGTTGAGGGATACAGATCCCTTAAGCTCACAGTAAGCAAGACACTAGCCCAGAGGCCGGAGGGTCTGGAATAAAGGAGAATAAAAACTCAGCCTGGACCAAAACTCCGTGTAAGCCTCACCTAATGGTGTACAGACATATACACAAAATATATAAAATATATATATATATATATATATATATATATATATATATATATAATCTTAAGCAACTGCCCCGTAAGAGGTATGTGAGGGAAGTAACAGTTCAGACAAGAACCTGAATAAGACCCAAGGGAACCCTTAGCAGGGCATCAGGATAAGTAACCCCCCCCCCCCCCAAAAGGGAGCTTAGAAAGTCCCTGGGGAAAGCACCTGAGCAACCCATGAGGAATGCTGAACACAGAAGATTGACCTAGACTTCTACAGTAGGCAAACAGGGCGAGCCCTGACAACCCTCAGAGAACTGAGTTGGGGAGCCAACTTAAACTGTGCTGTAATAACTCTAGGACCCAGGGATCAGGCAACATCCCGCAGGAGAGAGAGCTAGTCCCAGCAAGGCAAACTAGAACGACATCTCCCAACATAGCCGGCAGAGAAGGGAGAAGAAGAAGAGGAGGGAGCTAGGCCTAGTCCTCCAATAGAGAAAAGACACCCAGAGATAACCATCTCCAATAGGGTGAAGAGCAAACCATCCAATCGCCTAAAAAGGCCTGTAGATAGGGGCGACGTAGTAAGGAGCCTGAATAGGCAGAACAGCCCTCGTGAGAGGGCATACAGTACGACTGTCTTCAGCAGAATCTGCGAACCACACCCCACTGGGCCACCCAGGGCCCCCAGCGTAACGGTTCACCCTTACTACAGCAAACTTGTGCAGAACCCCACCTAGCAGGGTGAGAGAAGTTAAAGACAGAGTATAATGTCCTGACAGAAAGCAATACTAGGCCCCCATGACCAAGGCCAGCGAGTTCTGGGACAATAACCCAGGACAGAGTCCCTGTAATAGCAACGGGGCCCCACAGGGCCACACCAGTAGGGGCTCAGTGAGACACTAGAATAGACCCTCCTAGCACAGTAGGACAGCCAACAAGCCAATACCAATGAAGTGCAAGGAATGTAAACCCCCACTTAGATCAGAACCAGACCCTTCCTGAAGGGTCAACTTGTTCCGAGACCTTCACAGATAAAAAAGGACAGGCCACTGTCGTCAGACTGACCGAGAGTCCCCAAAAAAGACAAGTCCTGAAGAGGAGTAGTCCAGCAATTTAGAGCCCACAAAAGGCTCAATGTGATAACCGAAAAACAGTATGAAAATGGACCCCCTAAAGGGGACCCCCTTAGGAACCACGGGGGATTTCAGAAGAAATAAAAACCCCCTAGACAACCTGCCAGACTTGGTCCCCATGGTGACCATCTACAGGGAGAAGCAAGAAGGAAAGGGATGGTCCCTGACATCTTCCTTGAATTTACAAACTCAAAAAGGAACCCCGTAACAAGGGGGAGCGTACTGACCTAGTTCCAGGGGTGTCGGAACCCCGTCCAGGATAAGTAACCTATGGTGTCGCAGGCCCCAAGGGCATCTGAGAATAAAGGACAGCATCTGGGCCGCCACCAACAGTCCCACCAGCTGCAAGGTGAAGGTAGCGTGACAACAAAGAGAGCAAGGCCCCTTCCATACTAAGGCCACACATAGCCGAAGGGAAGGTTTAAACATGAACCCATCTAAATGCCACCCCGTAGGGAGATACCGAACCGGGGTACACTAAGTAAGATGTGCCTGAGCACCAATCCAAAGGACTCCCAAGGAGCCCCAAGTCAATAGCCAACACGGCCGGATGCAAAAATTGGAAAAAAATGACAATCAAGTAGAACCTAGCGCGGACGTCACAGGGGCACGTCCAAGACAACACTCCCATACTCGCCTTGGTGAGCCGTCTGGGAGCAGGAGAGGGACCCAAGACAAGACCCCAATCCGCAGAGTTGGTCCTGCAACACTGTCTGGAAATGGCCTAGGTGTCCTGAAGACACAGGGGACTAAAAAGGAATATAGATCCTCACTGGACAAGAGCGCCTGCGGCCCAACCAGTAGATACCATGTAGGAACTGCCAGTGAAAATATAAATGCTAGGTCCAGAATGCCAGCCCGGGTCAGACTGCTTCATCCCAGAGGGAAAAGGTAATGTGGATGCAATCACAAGTCAAGGGCCAACCTGTAAGAGAGCCCAGACCCTGCACGCCGAACTCTGCCTACCTCAACTCCCGAAGGGAAAGCAGGGACTAGAAGAACCCCGACAACCTCAGAAAGGGACCGCCCAGCAAACTCCATTCTGCATCCAGGGGGACTATCTCCTGTAACAACCCGAACGAAGCATGGCGCCCTGCGATAGTAGCCAAGTGCTGCGGCAGCCCCCTGCTTGTGTGGTTTTGGCAGATTTGGACTTCGCCCTGCCGGAGGTCCCAGGGCGTTGCCTGCCCCCCCCCCCCCCCCCCGGGGCGGGCCTCCACTCCAAAAAGTTGGAAGCACACTTCTGGTTCTCGCTTGACACTAACGTAGGGAGGGGGAGGGGTATCCCTGCCCCTGGGCGGCCTTCTGCGCGAGGGTGCCTTACCCTTTCTTCCAAAAAGGTCCAACCGGGCCCCGAATAAGCGTCGTCCTCTAAAAGGAAGACCAGTAAGAGCCTTTTTAGTATCACTGTCAGCCCCCCACTGTCGCAGCCAAAGCAGGCGGCGAATAGCCACCACAAGAACCGAGGTTCTAGCACACATTTTAATAGTGTCATCCATCGCTGAGAGAATAAACCTCACAAAAACATCACAACCAGACAGTGCATTAAAGACCTCCCAAGGGAGATCCTCTGGCTGTTGGTATCTTCCTAAGAAGGGTCCTGGCAGCCACTGCGGTGACGGCCGCAGCACAGACCGGGCGCAGAGCCGTCCCTGCACACGAAAAGGCGTGGGAAGCCAATCTGTCAATGCGCCGGTCCTCAGCATCCCGAAGGGTACGATGAGTAGAAGCTGCCATGAAGGGAGGGTTAGCAACCCCAATAATAGGTGCATCCACCTCAGGAGGGACTGACCATCGATCAAACAAATCAGGGGGAAAAGGGTACTTCCAGTCCCAGACCCCCGGTACCCCTGTAAGTTTACAAGGTGATTCCCATTCCTTAGATATAAGAGTCTGGAAATGATCCTGTTCCAGAAATATTAGGCGCGGCGTCGCCGTGTGGAAACTCTCCCTCTTGGGCTTGGGAGACTCTCCCGGAGGAGAGATGGACAGTACTTCAAAGATCTTTACAAGTAACTCATCAGTGTCACACAGGCCCCAAGAACCAGGGCCAGAACTGCCACGGCTCCAAGACATCTCGTCTGAGGAACTGGAACCTGATAACAGTTCAGCTTCATCAGAAGGATCAAGGTCCTGCATAGCAGCAGACTCCTCAGTTTCAGTGGGAAACCTAGAACTAGGGGGCGTCAGGGACCGTTTCTTTCCAGCGCCCAAGCGCTCCGCCAAACCAGACATCACCTGCTCCGCCGTGGGTAACCTGCGCGGCACCACCTGCTGGTCATCCCCGCTCGAGTGCGACTCATCCGGAGTGAGATTTAAGCACCGGGAGACAGGAGTATTGAAGCGAGGTGCAGCTACTGGTAAACCTGATTGCAGGGCCAGCACTTGTTCAGCACACGGTCCGCAGACCTGTGCTCTGTCAGCATCAGCGTGGGGTTGTCCACACGCAGTACACAGCCGGTCTTGTCCCCGCGGGACCCCGGACACATAATTCTGAGATGCCTCCAAAGTAATATGCCAGTAGGGATTTATGCTGTAAGCAACCCTGGATGCCCCAAGACCCGCTAGGAATGTGGGAGAATTTAGATATAGACCCGTTAAGATAGATAATATATATATATATCAGGCCGGGAGAAGCCACTGGAATCTTGGCGTCTGAAAGACAGAAGGAGAAGAAAGGGTGTCAGAGCCATGCGCAGCACAGGAAGAAAAAATAACCGAAACGCCCGTGAGGGCACTTACAGTAACCAAGGAAGAGGAGGATCGCGCCCACGCGCGCGCGCGGGAAGACCGACAAAATGGCGCCAAGCGAACCTCGAAGGGCGGGCCAGAGCTGCAGATGACGCGGAACGCGCCAAACCAGCCCACGCCCCCCCCCCCCCCAGAGAGCGCGAAGCTCTAAGCGCGTAACAAGACAGAAAAAGGAGACAGTAATAAACGCCATAGCGTCGCGAAACAGAGCCGCCGTACGCGCCAAGTCAAAGTACATTAAAGGCGCTGCGGCCAACGTTAACAATGTTTGAAGTGCGGCTCTGACCCCCGGTAACCATTAAAGGCTATAAGCATACAGTGTAATAGGGCAAGGTTAGGCCAACGTACACACAACCCCCCCCCCCCTCTTTTTCCCCCCACTAACGGGGGGAACTGGGGGAAGAAGGTGACCCAGCACTCGGGGTTCACCGCTACACGGGGCGTGGGGCAATGATGCGGGAGGGGCATCCACTGAAGGCTCACCATTAGCCTTGACCACCTACCCTATGGTCTAGCTCCGTAAGCACACTAGGTGCTGCCTACCTTCACCCGACCAACGCAGCCCAGGCTGGGAGGCATATTCTTCACAAGAGGACGGGTGGAAATAGTCCCGCAGGGCCTCGGGCTGTAAAACCCCGCTCGCCTGCGAGAGCGTGATACTTCATGTCTTCGCAGTTCCAGCACTGCAGAGAAATCTGGGGATTTGTGGGAGGTCCCTCGGTATATGTAGGGCCGGGAGGAGCTTGTTTTCTACATGTCTGTAGTGCACGGCGCCTCAGGCGGAGGATTACCCACATGTTATTACTATATCTGGAGCAGGACGTGCTGTATGCTTAGAATATTCCAAACCAGAAGAACACCAAGGCGGCGAGTAGGTGATTCCCATAGCGCTGTTCTTCCCACTTCTCACCAGGTTCAAGGCATTCTCCCCAGGAAGCACTGTTGCCCCCCAAAAGGCGCTCCATCACTGATTGGAAGGAGGGTCATTCACCCAGACTGACCACACTGGGTGTTCTTCAGTTAGCACTGCAAGTATAGGAATAGAAGCCACAGGACTCATACCATTACTGAAAGTGTTACTGGGTCAAAAGATATCTCACTAGAAATTAAAGTGGACATTAAGGCCATAGCCCCCCTCCAGCACATCTATATTACATATAAAGGTCACAGAAAGAAAAGGAGTTTTTTACCCTATGGTGCCTCCCCCATTCAGACCACAAACTGAATCCTGAGGCTGGTGTCAAGTTGACACCTCCTGTGTTAATGATAGGCTAGAATGGAGCCCTCCATGGTCAGTCAAGCCCAGCTCACTCCAATGTAATGCACACAGTGTGCTTGCATTATTCAGCCCTGCGACAAAGGACATGAGGGGAGACTTATTTTAAAAATACTCTAGCACTATACCTGCATTTTCAAAACAAAAGAAAGAAAAAGAATGTGCAGTCCCACACAATGGCGTCATACAACTGAATTTGGATAGCGAGCATAAAGGAGGAGAGAGGTGAGCGCATTTCACTGGCAGCCATGTGGATAACGCAGAAGGAGGTGAAAAAATATAACGCAGAGTTTTAAAACCATCTATTACCGTGTGGTAATGTTTTCTTGTATTTATATTACCTTTGTTAAGCACACTTTTCTCTGTATAAGTATATTATATAATCTTTTTATGGAGCGTATTGCCACAGTTAAAATAATAAACTGGGTCAGAAGAAGCCCAGAAGTGATGAGTATCCCAGCACCTGTTTTCTTATTTTAACGGCGGTGTTACACAGCGGGGCAGCCCGGATCAAGCTGCCCTGCTGCTAAGTAGTACTGCGGAACTACTTTAATTTTAATATTTAATTATCTCCCCACCTGTTTCTTGTTTTCAGGTAGGTCTTCCTCCATTGGTTCAGGTTTGGTCTCTTTCTTTGGCTGAGGGGGTGGTGGTGCTGGAGGTTCCTCTTCCTCATCCGCTGTGCCTAGATCTACGCCAAGCAATACACTAAGAGTTGTCATAACCCGTGGGTCCTGTAACTTTCTGAAAAGGAAAACACAAAAACAATCCCTGTTAGAACTTTTTTTTTTTCTAAGAGTCCTTCAGGGTGGCCACAGAGAGGCTCCTCACTCTGCATAGGAAACAAACTGGGACAGGTTGAAAGCCCCACCCCTTCCTCCCATTCTAACCAGTAATGTTTGAGGTGTGTGGTGAGGACCAGGTGACTGCCTCACAAATCTCATCCAGGGAGGCACCTGTCCTTTCTGCCCAGGAAGTAGAGACTGTTCTAGTGGAGGGTGCTGCTATGGCTATAGAGAAGGTGTATCCATACAGGTGTAGGCCAAATAAATAGCTTGTTGAATCCATCTGGCCATGGTAGCCTTAGGTGGCTATTCTTTCCGCTAAAGGCATCAAATAATCCAAATTGCGCCAGTCGTGTGTGCTTTAGGTAGGCATCTATGCACGTCTAAGTTAGGGTCTTCTCCTTGTTCCAAACTGTTGGTGAATGACGGGAGGACAGTGTCCAGTGCCCAGGAAACTAGAAGCTATTTTGGGGAGATATAATGGATCTGGTCTTAATATTGCTGTCTGAAAGAATAGAAGAAAAGGGCAAGGCCTGGATATCGCTAACCCTCGGTAATGGCCAGGATGAAAGCCATCTTTAGCAAGATAATCTTGTCTGAAACCTCTCACAGAGGTTCAAATGGACACTTGTTAAGACCCTTCAGAAAGTCAAATCCCAAGCTGAATATTCATTATGAATGAAAAACGGAAATATGGAGGCATACATCCTGTAAATGTTCACCATGAACTCGTTCAACATCAGAAGATTCCTGATGGTAAAATACAATTCTGTGAAACTCACCTGTAGAACTGTTTGAGTATATCCAGTCCAGGTCGTCCCAAAGTGATTACATGTGGGGTATTCCGCCCCCAGGGGGCGCTCGACTGCAAGATCAAAAGCTGTCGCTCCTCCCGGACCCCTTTAAAAGCAGGTGTCTCACTATGATTTCCCAGTGGTTAAAAAGCAGTAAGAAAAAGAGACAGGCCGGGAGGCCAAGAAACCATGTTACTTCACAGCTTCATTATGTACTCTCTCCAACAAAAACCTTAAGGGCAACAGTCCAATATAAAAATGGTAATCACCATAACAGGCAAACAAGAGATAATGAAAACAAGGGCAGGGTGGGACGACCTGGACTGGATATACTCAAAAACAATTCTACAGGTGAGTTTCACAGAATTGTATTTTTCACTATATCCAGTCCAGGTCTTCCCAAAGAGTCACAAAAGCAGTGTCCATTAGGGCGGGACCCCCAGTGCGGAAAAGCATGTAGTTCATTTTACTACCGCTTGAAGCACCTTTCGGCCAAAGACAGCATCATCTGAGGCCCTAACATCAACCTTGTAAAACTTGGTGAAGGTATGAACTGAAGACCAAGTGGCGGCCTTACAAACCTGTTCAACAGATACCTGTGCTGAAAAGCCAAGGAAGTTCCAATAGCTCAAGTAGAATGAGCTGTAATACGAAAAGGGGGTTCCTTCCCCTTGGCAGAATAAGCTTGCACCACTGCTTGTCTGATACACTTACAGAGAGTAGATTTGGCTGGTGGCAAACCTTTCCTATAGCCCTCTGTTAGGACAAAGAGCAAATCCCATTTCCTGAAGGATTCAGTCGCAACCAGGTAATACTTAATGGCTCTGACCACATCCAAGGCATGGAGGCTCCTTTCCTTAGAATTAGACGGTGCTGGACACAAGGAAGGTAAGACAACTTCCTCATTAAGGTGAAAGGGAGAAACGACCTTAGGTAAAAAAAAAATCAGGTTTAAAGCGAAAAACCACCTTATCCTTATGCCGCTCAAAGTAGGGAGGCTTCATACAAAGCGCGGCCACACCGAGGTGATCGCTTCGAAAAAGACCACTTTGTGAAACTCACCTGTAAAATTGTTTTTGAATATATCCAGTCCAGGTCGTCCCAGAAGTGATGAAATGTGGGTAATCCGCCACCAGGTGGCGCAGTTACTGCAAGATCCAGAGCTGTAACTCCTCCCGGCCTCCTATAAAATGAGCTGTCTCAATAGAACTCCCAGTGTTCAAAAAGCAGTAATAAAGAGACAGGCTGGGAGGCCAAGAAACCGAGTTAAAACACATAGCTTCAGCATGTACCCTCTCCAACAAAAGACTATGGACAACGGTCCAATATAAAAAGTAATCACCATAACAGGCAAACAAGAGATAATGAAACCAAGGGCGGGTAAACGACCCGGATTGTATATATTCAAAAACAATTCTACAGCCGAGTTTCACAGAATTGTATTTTTCACTATATCCAGGCCAAGGTCGTCCCAGAATGACATGTGGGACATCCAAAAGCAGTGTCCATTAGGGCGGAACAGTGCAGAACAGCATGTAGTTCATTTCACTACTGCCTGAAGTACCTTTTGGCCAAAGACAGCATCAGCTGTGGCCCTAACGTCAACCTTGTAAAACTTTATAAAAGGTATGAACAGAAGACCAAGTAGTGGCCTTACAAACTTGTTCAACGGAGGCCTGGTGCTGAAAAGCCCAGAAAGCACCAATAGCTCTAGCAGAATGAGCTGTAATACGAAAAGGGGGTTCCTTCCCCTTGGCAGAATATGCTTGCACCACAGCCTGTCTGATCCACTTACTGAGAGTGGACTTGGCCGGAGGCAAGCCCTTTCTGGAACCCTCAGTGCGGACAAAGACCGATTCAGTCGCAAACAGGTTGTACTTAATGGCTCTGACCACATCCAAGGCGTGGAGGGTCCATTCCTTAGAATTAGTCGGTGCTGGACACAGGGAAGGCAAGACAACTTCCTCATTAAGATGAAAGGGAGAAACAACCTTAGGCAAAAAATCAGGTTTAAAGCGAAACACCACCTTATCCTTACGCTGCTCAAAGTAAGGAGGTTTCATACAAAGCGCGGCCAGTTCAGACACGCGACGCACCAAGGTGATAACTACCAAAAAGACCACATTTAAAGGTCAAAATAGACAATGCAGCATCGCACAAAGGCTCAAAGGGAGGACCCGGAAGAGCAGAAAGCACCAAATTCAAAACCCACACCAGTAATACAGGCTTATGCGGTGGACGTACATGGGTAACTCAAAGTCTAAAAGTCCTGATCAGTCTATGATTGGCAAAGGATCTGTGGAAAAAGATGGCGGAGACCTGGCCCTTGAGTGTGCTCAGCTGTAGACCCAGGTCTAAGCCATGTTGTAAAAATTCCAAAATCCTAGAAATAGAGAAAGTGCGACAAGGGAAATTCTTGGATTCACACCAAGCAGGCCAAACTTTGTAGTAAATCATGGAAGAGGACTTCTTCCTCGCCTGAATTATGGTCTGAACAACCGTGGCCGATAGCCCCTTTTCAGTTAGGAGTTAGGTCTCAATAGCCAGGCCGTCAAAGCCAACGTCTGTAAATTGGGGTGCCACAGGGACCCGTGAGTGAGAAGCCCTGGGACGTCGGGCATGATGTAGCGACCGACTGACATCTGAACTATGTCCGCGAACCAACTCCACCTCGGCCAGCGAGGAGCCACCAGGATGGTTGGTACCCCCTCCTGTGCCATCTTGCGCAGCCCTCAGCCCAGGAGTGGAAACGTAGGAAATGCATAAAGGAGCCTGAACTCCATCCAGGGAATTGCCAGAGCGTCTGTGGCAAAGGCCAGAGGACCTCTTCACAGGGAGACGAACCTTGGGAGCTTGTAACTGTGTCCGGACGCAAATAGGTCCACATCCGGTTGACCCCAGCGGAGACACAGAGCGTTAAATATCTTGCTGCTGAGAGACCATGCCCCCAAACGAGAGGCCCCCCTGCTCAGGGAGTCTGCCTCCTGGTTCTCTACCCCTGGGATGTAAACCGCCGAGATGCAGGGAACATTCTCCTCTGCCCAGGTCAGGATCTGGGTCACCTCCGGGAGGGCTCGCTTGCTCCGAATCCCGCCCTGGTGACTGATGTAGGCGACAGCCGTCTGATTGTCGGAGCGAACCTGGATCGCACGACCACTTAGATGGGGAGTCAATTGAAGAAGCACCAACCGGATCGCTCTCAGCTCCAGGAGATTGATGGGTAAGTGGGCCACCTGTGACCCCCACTGGCCCTGGAACTTCAGCGTTTGCCAAATACCTCCCCAGCCGGTCAGACTGGCGTCCGTGGTGACAATCTTCCAACGGGGAGTCAGAAAGGACTTGCCCACCAACAGATTTCTGGGGTCCAATCACCACAAGAGGGACTGTCTGGCCGGGGAGGGGGGGGGGGGTGGGGGTGGATAGCAAAAATTCCTGTTCCAGGGACTTGGGGTAATTGATTACCCATCCGAAATCCTCGAGAGTGGTTAACACCGTCCGGGTGTCGCTCTCTGCCTGCTAAAGGGACTGAGCTACAATCAGCAAATCGTCCAGCTAAGGAAGAACACAAATGTCCTGGTTCCTCAGGATAGCCATGATGCCCGTCAGCACCTTGGTGAACACACGGGGGGCTGAGGCTATCCTGAACGGTAGTGCCACAAACTGGTAATGCTGATCCTCCAGCGCAAACCTCAGGAACTTCTGATGTCTCTGAAAAAATACAACTCTGAAGTACTCAACTGTAGAGTTGGTATTATATGCAGACAGCACGTCCTGCTCCAGACATAGTCCTTACATGTGGGTATACTTCCGCCTTCAGCGCCGTGCACTGCAGAATCATGAAGAAAACAAGCTCCTCCCGGCCCTACATATACCGAGGGACCTCCCACAAATCCCCAGCATTGAAAAGCAGTGAGAGAAGAAGCCAGGAGGAAAACAACCACTCAGACTGGCAATAATATCCAAAATAATCACCAAACAGGGGATCCAGAACAAAGTGAATCAGGGTGGGGTGGAGCAGGACGTGCTGTCTGCATATAATACCAACTCTACAGGTGAGTACTTCACAGAGTTGTATTATTCTAAGCAGACAGCACGTCCTGCTCCAGACATAGTCCTTACATGTGGGACATCCAATAGCAGTGTCCATAAGTAGGGTGGGATCCCCATGACAAAAGGCACAGCCAACCAAAACAGCGCTATCGCCTGTAACCTTGCTACCAGGAGCAACTAGAGCAAAGCTCTAACTTAACTTATGAAGCCTTACAAGGCTAATGAAACACAAGCAGAGAACTAGTCAGCCTGCTCAACAACCAAGTGCATAAGGCCCAAACGAAGCACCGGTAGAAAAAATTCCAGAGGTTCCCAACGCCTATTGAGGGATACAGATCCCTTTTAAGCTCAGAGTAAGCAGAACACCAGTCCAAAAACCATAGGTTCTGGAATCGAGAAGAATAACAACCCCCTGGACTCAAGCTTGGTGCAAGGCGGACACATCCTCACCAGACGGTGTACAGATATACAGAGCTGTAAAAAAAATATAAAAAAAGACTAGGCTAAGAAAGCCGTCTCCTATGGCACGCCCCAGACTGAGGCACCCGCCCCGAAGGAGTCATCTGAGGCAGGGAGCAGTTCAGACAAAAACCTGAATAAGACCCAGGGAAACCCTTAGCAGGGCAACAGGATAAGCAACCTCCGCCCCCCCCCCCCCCCAAGGGAGCTTAGAATTCTCTGGGGAATGTGCCTGAGCCACCCCTGAGGAAAGCTCAACGCCGAAGCTTGAAACTAGTCTCTACCGAGGCCAAACAGGGCGAGCCCTGGAACCTCTCAAGGAACTGAGTTGGGAGACTAACTCCAGCCATGCCCTAAGAACTCTAGTACCCATGGGTAAGACCTCATTCCATAGGGAATAGAGAGCTAGTCCCAGCCATCCAACTAGGGCGCCAACTCCCAACATAGCTGGTAGAAAAGTGAGAAGAATAAAAAAGGGAGGGATCTAGACCCAACCCTCCAAAAAGAAGAGACACCCAGAGGGAACATTTCTGATAGGGTGAATAACGATTGTCCAAACCCTGTGAAGGGAATGACGTAGTAAGGAGCCTAACTAGGCATAACAGCCCACATGAGAGGGCACACAGTACAACTGTCTCCAGCTGAAAATGCGAACCAAACCACACAGGGCCACTCATGGCCCCCAGTGCAACAGTTCACCCTTGCCACAGCAAGCCTGTGCAGAACCCCACCTAGCAGGGTGTAAGAAGGGTCAGACAAAGGGTAGAATACAAAAGGCCAGACTAGGTCACCGTGACCAAGGCCAGAGAGTCCTGGGACAATCACCCAGGGCAACAAATTAGGACCTTAACCAGGACAGAGTCTCTGTAACAGTCACAGGGCCACGGCCCCAACCAGTAGGCTCATTGAGACACTAGGGAAGCGCAAGGAGTGTAAAAAACCTCCACTGGATCAGAACCAGACCCTACAAGAAGGGTCAACCTGTTCCGAGACCTTCTCGGATAAAAGCTGGGACAGGCCACTGACCAGACAGACCAAGAGTCCCCAAGAGACAAGGCCTAAGGGAAACAGACCAGCAAGCTAGGTCCCAACAAGGCACAATGTGATGACCTACCAATGGTATGAAAATGGGCCCCCCCTAAAGGGGCCCCCCTTAGGTACCTCAGGGAAATTCATAAGGAATAGAACCCCTTTAGTGACCCTGCCAGACCTGGTCCCCATGGCGACCATCTACAGGGATAGCAAGAAGGAAGTGATGTCCATCAACAACTTCCATGAGTAGACCAACCAGAAAGGAACCCCCATAAAAACAGGGGGAACGTACTGAGCTATTTCCAGGGGTGTTGGAACCCCATCCAGGATAAGTAACCCAAGGTGCCGCAGGCCCCAGGGGCATCTGGGAAAACGAGCAGCCTCGGGCCGCCAGCAATAGGCCCACCAGCCGCAAGGTGAATGTAATGAGATTACACAGAGGGCAAGGCCCCTTCCATACCAAGGCACCCAAATCAGAAGGGAGGGTTGAACCTGGATCCATCTAAATGCCACCCCGTAGGGAGAGTATGAATCAGATTACACCAAGTAATAGATGTGCCTAAGCACCAATCCAAAAGACTCCAAGAGAGCCCCAAGTCAAAGTAGAAACTAGTGCGGACAGCTCCGGTGAATGAGCATGAAAGCGCTCCCATACTCGCCTTGGCGAGCCATCTGGGAACAGGGGAGGGACCCCAGACAAGACCCTAATATAAAGAATGGTCCTGTAACACCGGCTGGAAAAAAGGACTAGGCGTCCAGAGGGAACAAGGGACCGAAGGGGAAAAGGATCCTTGCAGGCATCAAGAGGTTCACTTGACAAGGGCGTCTGCGGCCCAACAGATGGATACCAAGTAGGCAGAGCCCGTGGAACCTAGATGCCCGGTCTAGACCGCCGGATCTGGGCAGACTGCGTCATCCCGGGGGAAGAGCAGAGTGAATGCAATTATCAGCCAAGGCCAACCTAAAAGAAGGCCCAGACCCTCCAGGCCAAACTCAACCTGTGTCCAATCACTGAAGGATACAACAGGGAATAGAAGACCCCTGGCTAATTTTGAAGGGAACTGCCCAGAACACTCCATTCTTTCAAAAACCACGTCCAGGAAGGCCATCACCTGCCATCGCCCGAACGAAGCCTGGCATCCTGCCATAAGAGCCAAGTGCTGTGGCAGTACCCTCGCGTCCCTTCATGCTTGTGAGGTTTTGGCAGACTTTGGTTTTGACCTGCCAGAGGTCCCAGGGCGATGCCTGCCTCCCCTGGAACGAGCTTCCACTCCAAAAAGTTGGAAGCACACTTCTGGTTCTCTTTTAACAGAAACATAAGGAGGGGGCAAGGGGGTCCCTGCCCCTGGGCTGCCTGGCTGACCGTCTGCGCGAGGGCGCCTTACCCTTTTTGCCAAAAAGGTCCAACCTGGCCCTGAATAAGCGACGTCCTCGAAAGGGAATAGCAGTAAGAACCTTTGTAGTGTCATTGTCAGCCCCCCACTGTCGCAGCCAAAGCAGGCGACGAATGGCCACCACAAGGGCCGAGGTTCTAGCACACATTTTAATGGTGTCATCCATAGCTGAGAGGATAAATCTCACAAAAACGTCACAATCTGACAGTGCGTTGAAGACCTCACAAGGGAGATCCTCCGGCTGTTGGTCAATTATCTTCCTGAGCAGCGTCCTGGCGGCCACCGAGGTAACAGCCGCAGCACAGACCGGGCGCACAGCCGTCCCTACACTAGAGAAGGTATGGGAGGCCAATCTGTCCATGCGCCGGTCCTCGGCATCCCAAAGGGTGCGAGAGGGGAAGGCCGCCATGAAGGGAGGGTTAACAACCCCAATAATTTGAGCATCCACCTCTGGAGGAACTGACCATCGTTCAACCAAATCCTGGGGAAAGGGGTACTTCCAGTCCCAAACCCCCGGAACCCCTGTGAGTTTACAAGGGGATTCCCATTCCTTAGATATAAGATACTGGAATTGATCCTGATCCAAGAATTCCAGGCGCGGCGTCGCCGTGTGGAAACTCTCCCTCTTGGGCTTAGGAGACTCTCCCGGGGGAGAGATGGACAGCACTTCAAAAATCTTAATTAGTAACTCATCAGTTTCACACAGGCCCCAGGACTACGGGCCAGAACCGTCGCGGTTCCAAGACAACTCATCTGAGGAACTGGACCCTGAGAACAGATCACCATCCTCGGACTGATCAAGATCCTGCATAGCGGCAGGTTCTTCGGTTTCAGTGGAAAACCTATAGCTAGGTTGCGTCAGGGATCGTTTCTTCCGAGCGCCCAAGCGCTCTGCCAAGCCTGACATAATATGCTCCGCGGTGGGAAGCTTGCGTGGCACTACTTGCTGGTCATCCCCGCTCGAGTGCGACTCATCAGGAGTGAGATTCAAGTCCGGGGAGACAGGTGTATTGAAGCGAGGTGCAGCTACTGGTAAGCCTGATTGCAGGGCCAGCGCTTGTTCAGCACACGGTCCGCAGACCCGTGCTCTGTCAGCATCAGCGTGGGGTTGTCTACACATGGTACACAGCCGGTCTTGTCCCCGCGGGACCCCGGACACCAAATTCTGAGATGCCTCCATATGGTGATTAATCTAGGTAATATGCCGGAAGGGACTTGTGCTGTAAGCAACCCTGGATGCCCCAATACCCGCTGGGAATGTGGGAGATTCTAATATAACCCCGTGAGATATATATATTTTAGGCCGGGAGAAGCCACTGGAAGCTTGGCGTCTGAAAGACATAAGGGGAAAGGAGGGTGTCAGAGCCATGCGCAGCACAAAAAGAAAATTAAACGAACGCCCGTGAGGGCACTTACAGCAACCAAAGGAGGAGGAGCGTGACCACGCGCGCGCGGGAGAGCGACAAAATGGCGCCAGCGAACCTCGAAGGGCGGGCCAGAGCTATAGGTGACGCGGAACGCGCCAAACCAGACCACGCCCACCCCGGAGAGCGCGAAGCTCCGCGGAACAAGACAGGAAAAGAACAGAAATAAACGTGGCGTCGCGAGACAGAGCTGCCTTACGTGCCAAGTCACATATTTTAAAGGCGCTGCAGCCAACATAAAAATAAAGTTTAAAGCGCGGATCTGACCACCGGAAACAGATAGGGCTTAAGGCAAGGCGTGTGATATGGCAAGATTAGGCCAACGTACACAACCCCCCCTCTTTTTCCCCCCACTAACGGGGGGAACTAAGGAAGAATGTGACCCAGCACTTGGGGTTCACCGCTACATGGGGCGTGGGGCAAGGTGCGGGAGGGGCATCCACTATGAGGCTCACCATTAGCCTAACCCGCCTACCCCATGGATGGGGATTGCGGTGGAGCATGGCTCCGTAAGCACACTAGGTGCTGCCTACCTTCAGTCGACCAACGCAGCCCAGGCTGGGAGGCATGTCACAAAGAGGACGGGTGGAAATAGTCCCGCAGGGCCTCGGGCTGTCAAGCCCCGCTCGCCTGCGAGAGCGTGATACTTCATGTCTTCGCAGTTTCAGCACTGCAGAGGAATCTGGGGGGTCCCCTCGGTATATGTAGGGCCAGGAGGAGCTTGTTTTCTTCATGATTCTGCAGTGCACGGCGCTGAAGGCGGAGGTATACCCACATGTAAGGACTATGTCTGGAGCAGGACGTGCTGTCTGCTTAGAATATCAGGATTTGCAGATAAGCATCCTTGATGTCGTCCGTTGTCATGAAGTCGCCTGACCGAAGCGAGCTCACCGAGGACCATAAGGTCTCCATGCGGAAATGTCTGACTCTGACAAACTTGCTGATACCCTTCAGATCCAGGATAGGTCTCAGCGTTCCGTCCTTCTTGGGCACCGTGAAAAGATTAGAGTAGAATCCTCTACCACGTTCCTGACGAGGCAAATCACACCTGATAGCAGAAGGCGTTGAATGGCCATTCTTAGGCCCTGCGCCGTCAATGTGTTCTGGGAAATCCGCGACTGAAGAAATCTTGACGGCAACCTCAAGGAAACCACCTCCTGGATCCACCGATCCGAGACGTGCTGTCTCCAGATGTGAGCAAATTGCAGAAGCCGGCCCCCACCCGAATGGGTGAGGGCACCCCCTCATGCCTGAGAAGACTTGGCAGGGGGTTTGGATTTAGCTCCCCAGGAGGGATTGGGTCGGCTGCGAGACCTACCTCGTCCCCAGGAATCTCTACGGCCACCTGAAAATGAAGAGCCTGTTCCTTCTCGAAAAGGAGCAATAGGCAGATGAACCCCGAAAGGGCCGCACAGGCTTCGGGGAGTCTCCCATCCTTAGCCAGGAGGTCCAGAAGCTCCCCGAATAACCCGAGTCCCAAGAAAGGGATACTAGTGAGCGATTTCTTGGCCGCAGGGTCAGCCGACCACTGCCGCAGCCAGAGCGAGTGATGAAGCACAACACGCAGGGCCAAAGCCCTTGCTCCAAGCTGGACACTATCGTCCATAGCCGAGACTACAAATGCAATAAAATCCATGCAGGCTTTGAGGTCTTGATACTCCTCCGCCCACTTGCGAGACTTGGCAATATCAACAAGGCGTCTCACCTTCTTCCTGATGGCCAAAGAGACAATGGCTGCGGCACAGACAGGGCGAAGCCCCGCACCCACAAAGGTGAACGCATGTCAAGCCAGCTGATCCATGTGCCTGTCAGCAGGGTCGCGCAAGGAAGCAGTATCGGGTGACGACATAACCGTAGTGTTGGATAAACCTGACACAGGGGCATCCACATCGGGGGGATGGGACCAGAGGCGGACCAGCTCCTCAGGGAAGAGGTACCGCCTGTCCAGGCCCTTATGCACCGATGGTAATTAATTAGGTCTTTCCCATTCCTTAAACACCATATTGTAAAAATGGTCCTGCTCTCGGAAGACAAGCCTCTGTCTCTCAGGCCGGAATAAATCACCCTGCTTCCTCTTAGCCGCTTTAGGAGTGACAATATGCAAGGTCTCAAACACAGAAGCCAGCAACTTCTGAGTAACCCGGCTCGATGTGCCGCTTCTTACTCGTGGCCTTCCAAGTAGCCGTGAAAGATAACTGTCTCTCCAGGCTGGCCACACGGTATGCCAAATCGGCTTGGGAATCCCCTGCTGGCTTCCCCCTCGCTGAGGGCTGAACGCAGTGGGGGAATTGGCGAGGCCGCAAGTGACAACAGCGCTGAGTCCGCCCAGAGGGCTGGTACCGCACATGGGGCAGAGCTTAACCCGCCCAGATGGGGCCCCTAGCTCACTATCCACAGAAGCCTCCATTATGGTGAAAAAAAAATAGGTTACAAGGCACTAATGGCCAAAACCTAATTTGAGATCCCCATTAGTCCCTCTTGTTGTGATCCCTCTTAAGGGAGAAGGCACAGAGAGAGAGGAGGGGTGGTAGGAGACCGGGAGGAACCACAACCCTCAGCTGGCAAAAGGAGGGGGTCCACCTAGAGGACAGAAGCGAAAGAGGCCATAAGCATCCCAAGCACATACATAAAAAAAAAAGAAAACCAGCGAGGACTCACGGACCGATCAGCGGACGAAGGCCCTAAAGGCCCTGGGTACAAGGTGGTTCCTCCCCCCCCCCCAATAGGCTCACATTCGCCTATGGCCGACTACCCTTTATGGGAGTGTCTGCAGCCCAGAGCCTGGCTCTGTCAACGCCTGACCCCGGCGTTCACCCTACCTTCACCTGTCCCATCAGCCAAGGCTGGGAGGCGGAAGTGGGTCCACGGGAACAGTGGCAATAGGGGTGCAGCGGCCGACAGGCTTAAAGTGCCCCGCTCAGCTGCAATATCCAGAGAGAGTATCCAAGACGATCCTCCTCGCAGCAGTACTGCAAGATTAATTCTGGGAGTTCTATTGAGACAGCTCATTTTATAGGGGGCAGGGAGGAGTTACAGCTCTGGACCTTGCAGTAACTGCGCCACCTGGTGGCGGACTACCCACATGTCATCAATTCTGGGACGACATGGACAGGATATAGTGAAAATAGGCAATGCAGCAGTTCAAGTCCCACACCGGTATTACTGACTTACGCGGTGGACGGACATGGGTGACACCATGGAAAAAAGGTCTTGATCAACCTATGATTGGCAAAGGATCTCTGGAAAAAGATGGCTAAGGCCGAGACCTGGCCCTTGAGGGTGCTCAGCTGGAGACCAAAGTCTAAGCAGTGTTGTAAAAACTCCAGAATCCTAGAAATAGAGAATGTGCGGAAAGGGAGACTTTTGGACTTGCCAAACTCTGTATTAAATCATGGAAGTAGACTTCTTCCGTGCCTGTATCATGATATGCACAACCGTGGCCGACAGCCCCTTTTCCGTCAGGATTGAGGTTTCAATAGCCAGGCCGTCAAAGCCAGCGTCCGTAAATTGGGGTGCCACAGCGACCCCTGTGTGAGAAGCCCTGGATCGCTGGGCATGATGTAGCGATTCACCAACATCTGAACTATGTCTGCAAACCAACTCCTTCTTGGCCAGCGAGAAGCCACCAGGATGGTTGGTACCCCCTCGGCCCAGGAGTGGAAACAGAGGGAATGCATAAAGGAGACTGAAATCCGTCCAGGGAATTGCCAGAGCTTCTGTAGCAAAGGCCAGAGGGTCTCTTGACAGGGAGACTAACCTTGGGAGCTTGTGATTGTGTCTGGACGCAGGGCCCGAGATGCAGGGAACATTCTCCTCTACCAAAGTCAGAATCTGGGTCACCTGTTTGAGGGCTCGCTTGCTCTGAGTCCCGCCCTGGTGATTGATGTAGGCGACAGCCGCTTGATTGACTTACCTCTTAAGGGGTCGCTCGGACAAACGAAGAAGCACCAACCGGATCGCTCTCAGCTCCAGGAGATTTATGGGCAAGCGGTTCTCCTGCGGACTTCACTGACCCTGACTCCCCAGCTGGTCAGACTGGCATCCGTGGTAACTATCTCCCACCGGGGAGTCAGAAAGGACTTGCCCACCAATAGTTTCGTGGGGGGGGGGGGGGGGGTTGTGATTACTCACCTGTAAAATGGGTATTATGTCACACACCCCGCTTCCACTATTCATGACATGGGTTATGGTCCAGTAGAGGGCGAACTTCTGCAGAGATGAAAGCAAAAACGAAGACCCTCCCGGTCCATAAATACCTGGGACCTCCCACACATTCCCCAGTATTTGACAGCAGTAAGGGGACCAGGAAGAGAAAATAAAAATACCCATTTTGTGAACACTCACCTGTAAAATGGGTATTATAAGTATGTCACACACCCCGCTTCAAGACATTCATTACATGTGGGTATACTGTCCTGTAGATGGCGTTCTTGCAGAGATGATAACAAAAAAAGGAAGGACCCTCTTGGCAGCGGCTTTGGGCTTAGAGCCCCAGCTGTGTCCTGGACGGGCACGTCCTCTGCCCCTGTTCCAGGAATCACCTCTGGAAATCGGGATGCTCCGCTGTGTGAAACCACCCAGGACACCCACAAAACTTACTTGAATCTCGGTCCAGCGGCACATGCGTGGGCCACGGCTGCATCTCACGCTTCTCTCTAGCAGGGCGCGTGCCCACACCAGGCATTTGTGAATGGCCGGCGCGGGCACGCTCCCTGTTAGAGGGAAGCGAGAGATGCGGCTGCCAGCGTGCTCGAAAGCTCAGCGGCTCTAAGTGCGCTGATTGGACGAGTGGCCACAAATGCGCCGTAGGAGTGGGGTGAGGTGAGTTGATCTGGGCGTTCTGGGGGGGTTTCACGCAGCAGGGGTACCCCGGGGAAGTGGACCAAAACCCAAGATAGTCAAAATCCTGGGTTTTGGTCCACTTTAAACTCTACCCTTGCAGCATCTCTTTTCTTTCCAGAAGCCCTGGAAAGGGCATTACTGTACTTACCAGGCATTCCATTGGAGAAAGCCGTCATCTGACATGTGTTGTGACTAATGCGGTCTACTGGTTGGGAATGCAGGCTTGGAAGGGGCACATCTGCTGCTCCTGCTAGCAAAAATGATTGGTTGCCTGCAATCACTGAATGGCTGTCAAACCAATGGCAATAGGAAGGGTAACTACAGGGGTGCCCAGTCCTGTGCTTGTGGCAGGGGGAGATCAAACAGGGCATCCTGAATCAGGATGCCCTCATGCTGCGGGGGTAGTGGTAAAGTGACATTGCTTCCTCTCGAACAATTCACAAGACCGTGTCCCACATTATGCATGCATTCAGGGATTCTTCAGGAGCTCATCTGCCATTTACAAACAAACTGGTAGATGGGTTTCTGATCCCACCTCCATCAAAATGCCAGAGCCATGTGAATTTACAGCAACAGAGGGGGCATATCAGATCTCAATGCATTCCCTCTGCAATGGGATGCAGCACGCTACATTTTTGTGGGACCAGATCTCAACCTTGGTCGGAGAAAACTTTTGCGAGAAGTGGAGAATAGTCTTTATTATTTTTTTACCCAAGATAGGGTATTGTAACAAATGAAAATAATATTTTAGAACTATTTGCACCTTTTGGTCATATCTCTCAACTGTCAAAAAAAAAAAAAAAAAACTGGAGCACAATATATGATAAATAAGGTGGAGGAGCAACAATGATAGGGCCCCTTTGTCCTCCTGTCACATGCCCTGTAGTTACATCCGCAGTGCTGCATGAGCATTGGCAGTCACTTTAAACCAGACTCAGGCATGCGCTGCCGCTCCACCAATCAGCGCGCTCGGAGACGCTGAGCTATGGGCGTCTTAGACACCCATAGCTCAGCATCTCCGAGCATGCTGATGGGAGGAGCGGCCGCGCATGCCCAGGTATGTACAAAAAAGGCCTCATTATAACCCACTCCAATTAACATGTATCCTTAGACGGGCCCCATAGCAGCCACACAGGCGTAATCTAAACAAACACATCTTTACTTCTCTTTATCCCCATTTACATCTTTTGGTGGTTAAAGTGGACCAAGACCCAGGATTTTTAACCACCATAAGATGTAAATGGGAATAAAGAGAAGTAAAGATGTGTTTGTTTAGATTACTTCTGTGTGGCTGCTATGGGGCCCCTATAAGGATACACGTTAATTTGAGTGGGTTATAATGAGGTCTTTTTTTGTACATACGGGCAAAGATTGCTAGCTCTCACCTTTTTACGCTCTTATTCCCTAGTGGAGTGTAAGCTAGTGATCGCCTGTGTACAGCCACACTCCGTGAAGAAGGGAGAACGCGCCAGACCCGGCAAGCCGAGCGGCTGATCGCCTGTGTACAGAGCGGGAGGCGCCAACATGCTGTGACGGGTGGGCCTCTGACATTGAAGAAGGGTTGCTGCTAAGTTTAAGGGGAAGGAGAGTAAGGGAAGTGGGGCTGCATTTGCTCTGCCCAGTGTGGTGGAAGAGTGAGCTGCTGACATCTGTGGAGCGATATCCCCCCTTTTTTTGTGTATCCTACCAACCGGTATCACCCTCCCCTCCAGTTGTCATCTAAGTGCACATGATCCTTGTCACAAGAGGACTTTAGCCCTCAAAATGTCCGCTAAAAAAAGAAAGGTAGATGCTGAATGCAGGGTATTCCAAAAGAATTGGACTGCTAAGTATTTATTTACCGAAGTCAGAGGTAAAGCCGGGTGTTTAGTTTGCAGGGAGCAGATCGCCGTGTTTAAGGACTACAATTTGAGTAGGCATTATGAGACGAAACACGCTTAGAAATATAAAAACTTGACTGACACTGAAAGGGTGCGGACTTCGGAAGCTTTGTTAGCTAAGCTGCAAAAGCAGCAAGGCTGTTTTACCAAACTTCACGCAGCCAGGGATGCAGCAACCCAGAGCAGCTTTGTGATATCCCACAAAATCGCTAAATACAGTAAGCCATTCTCAGAGGGGGAGTTTGTCAAAGAGTGCTTGGTGGACTCTGCAGCACTAATATGCCCTGAAAAAAAAAAAAAAAAACGGCATTTGAGCAAGTCCCGCTGTCCAGGCGAACCGTGACCAGAAGGATTGAGGACATTTCGGGGAATCTGGAGCTTCAGCTGCAACGTGAAGTGGCACGTTTCGACTTTTTCTCCTTGGCTTTGGATGAGAGCTGTGATGTCCGTGACACAGCCCAGTTACTCGTATTTGTCCGAGGGATAACACCGGACTTCAAGATTACGGAGGAGCTGGCAGCAATGTGGTCAATGAAAGGAACGACGACAGGGAGCGATCTGTTCAAGGAGGTAAACGAGTGCATGGATGCGCTGGGGCTGAAATGGGACAGACAGGCGTCACAACGGACGGTTGTCCAAATCTTACTGGAAAAAATGTTGGACTTTTGAAACGTATGCAAGATAAAGTGACTGATATCAACGGGGATCAGAAACTGGTATTTTTGCATTGTATTATACACCAACATGTGTTATGCAAATCAGTGCTAAAAATTGGCCAGGTCATTGAAGTTGTTACTAAAATAGTAAACTTCATCAGGGCAGGAGCATTGAACCACAGACAGTTTGTCGCACTTTTGGAGGAGCATGAGACCGAGCATCATGAAATCGGCTACCACACAGCTATCAGATGGCTCAGCCTGGGCAAAGTGCTGAAAAGAGTCTGGGACCTGAAAGCAGAGATTCAAGAGTTTTGTGAGAAGAAAGGCAAAGACTTCCCAGAGCTCTCAGATGAGGACTGGATGGCAGATTTTGCCTTTTCTGTTGATGTGACTGCACTGATGAATGAACTGAACACCAAGCTACAAGGCAAGGGCCTTTTTGTTCATGAAATGCACAGCCTGGCGAAGGCTTTCATGACGTAGCTACAGTTTCTTTCAAGCCAACTGGAGAGCAACACGCTCACTCACATGCAAACCCTGAAAGAAATCACCCCACCAGCTGATCACCTCCGCAGGTACTCATCCATGTTGGGAGCATTGCATGGTGAGTTTTCAAGGCGATTTGAAGATCTCAGAAAAATCGAAGATGAAATGAACCGGATTTCCTGTCCCTTTACCTGCAGTGTGGATAATGCACCTAGCAATGTTCAGCTGGAACTCATCGACCTGCAGTCGGATGCAGTACTGGCAGAGAACTTTAAGTCAGGATCTCTCCTAGATTTCTACTCTTTTCTCAAGGAGGAGAACTTTCCAAACATAAGGAGACATGCTCAAAAGATGTTGGTTCTCTTTGGCTCTACATACATTTGTGAACAAACATTTTCAGTGATGAAGTTCAACAAATCCAGGTATAGATCCTCTCTCACTGATGATCATCTGTCAGCTGTGCTTTGCATCTCCACCTCAGACATTCAACCTGACTTTGATGCACTTGTTAAAGCCCAGCAGAGACTAGATTTCTCTCACTGAAATCTGATTAGACTACAAATGTTGGCGTGTAAAGGCACCAACTAACAGTGAACTGGGACACTTTCTTTGGAAGCCTTTTTCTCAGAATCACAGTTCAGTGTTTAGTGACAATTCAGTGACGTTTAGTGACAATTCAGTGACAATTCAGTGACAATTCAGTGACGTTTAGTGACGTTTCTTGCTTAATATTTGGAGTACAAAGACAATATTGTGATGTCTTGAGAATGCTAATAAAATCAAAAATGTGTTTGAATAAATGTGACTGGAAATTTTCACTAATATGAGTCACAAATCGTGAAAAAGTTTTATTTTGTTTACCATTGCTTTGGTAAATTTTATTTAATAAATTACATTTTTTTGGAAGGCAACCTCACTTTTTCATTGTTTAGCTATAACATACTCGTAACAGCATGTGAAAACAATGCTATTTACTGCTTTTTATACAGAAATACAATTAATATTATGCAGAATTGAGTTCAGCCTTGGCCCGGCCCTCCACAACATTTTCAGTTTCTCATGTGGCCCCATGGAAAAAATAATTGCCCACCCCTGATCTAGAGTGACACATACATTTTTTTTTTTTAACCAAAAGTTTGCCATTAAGACTTTACTTACGTTCCGAGTTCAGAAGGCTTGTTCTTCAGTTGTTCTATCAGTTCTCTATAACTGGGGTCACTTAGGAGTGCTCTTGTACGGGGGTCGGATTCAAGCTTCTGATACATGTTGGGGGAGTTAAATGGGTTCATAAACTTTCTCTCTGTAAATATGTTTGAACCAATAATTAGCCTTAATTTTCATGTACATACAAGACAGTTGTTAAAACTACATACAGTAAGCTCAGTGGCATGCTTAAAGTGGACCAACACCCACCGCTGATCGGCCTGGGAATCTATAAGATTCCTGGGCAAATCAGCTCCCTGCCTGCGGGGCACCCTGCACCGAGATGCCCCGCTGTGTGAAACCCCCAGGACGCCCGCAAATCCTACCTGTTCCTCGTTCCAACGGCGCATGCGCGGGCTGCCGCCTCACGCGCATCTCTCTAGCAGCCCTGCGCATCTCTCTATACAGCCCTTTTCTCAAGGCAGCGACCTTGAGAAAAGGGCTGTATGCCCTGAAACATTGGCTGACATAACGCGATCGCACTTCCGTTTATAATAGGGTATAAGCTTTGTTCATTGTCTTTGTTTGGCTCATGCTCTGTATACAATTCCTGGTTCTGCTTATATTCATGCTTGGCTTACAACATACTATATGTTATGTGTATATATTGACTGATATATGTACTATATATTATCATTGCTGTCTGAAGTATATGACTATTCCTTGACTTGCTGTATCCAGCAGCACTGTTGTGTGCAGCTTATATATTTTTCTGCATAGTAGCAGCCATCCACAGGAGTATATTGGTGATTGCCCTGATAGAATCATTTGGTAAAAATTTTTACCCTTTATCCATAGACTTTTTTTGTACTGATAATAGATATGGTTTACAGTTGATGCATTTTTCTAGTCTTAAAGGGGCACCATTCTCCTGAGGATTTACACTGAAACAAGTTTGAAAATACCCATTGTATCCTTTTACTTTATGATGTTCTCACTGTGATTTTTCTATGTATAGTGTATGAGAACCTTTAAATACACGGAATTATTGCAATTAGGCTATTTTTTGGTGTGCATCCCTTATTGATTTATTTATGATTACTCACCTGTAAAATGGGTATTATAAGTATGTCAAACACACCCCGCTTCAAGACATTCATTACATGTGGGTATACTGTCCTGTAGATGGCGATCTTGCAGAGATTATAAAAAAAGGAAGGACCCTCCCGGCCCATAAATACCTGGGACCTCCCACTCATTCCCCATTATAAAGATAGCAGTAAAATCAAGGGACCAGGAAAGCCAATTAAAACAAAGGTTCACCATATAAAGGATCCAGAATACCCAAGGGCGGGGTGAAGCGGGGTGTGTGACATACTTATAATACCCATTTTACAGGTGAGTATTCACAAAACTGTATTATTCTAAGTATGTCACACACCCCGCTTCAAACATTAATATTTACACTTGGGACATCCAAAAGCAGTGTCCAGAAAGGGCGGGTATCCAACAAGGCAATAATGCAAAACTCAAACCACTGCAGCCTGCAGAACCTTGCGGCCAAACACAGCATCCGCTGAAGCCCGCACGTCAACCTTATAAAACTTGGAAAAAGTGTGAACAGAAGACCAAGTGGCAGCCTTACAAACTTGCTCAACAGAAGCCTGGTGCTGAAAAGCCCAAGACGCCCCAACAGCACGAGTAGAATGAGCAGTGATACGAAAAGGGGGAGCCTTCCCCTTGGCAGAAAAGGCCCCAACAACAGCCTGACGAATCCATTTGCTAATGGAAGACTTAGCCGGAGCCAAACCCTTCCTAGGCCCGCAGGGCACCACGAAAAAGGCATCAGACTTACGAAAAGGAGATGTAGTAAGCAAATAGTACTTTACACAGCGTACAACGTCCAAACAATGCAAAACCCTCTCCTTGTCATTCCTAGGCTTAGAACCCAAGAAAGGAATAACAAGGTCCTGATTAAGATGAAAAGCAGAGACCACCTTAGGAAGAAAGTCCGGTTTGAAGCGGAAAACCACTTTGTCCTGATGTCTCTCAAAGTAAGGAACCTGAATCGACAAGGCTGCCAACTCCGAAACGCACCGAACAGAAGTGAAGGCCACCAAAAAGGCAACCTTCTGAGTCAGAGTAGAAAGAGCAATATCCTGCAAAGGCTCAAAAGGAGAAGCCTGCAGAGCAGAGAGAGCCGAATTCAAATCCCAAACAGGGAGCAAAGGCTTCCTAGGAGGCCGCAAATGCGAGACCTCCTGGAAGAATGTCTAGACCAAAGGATGAAGCGCAAAGGACTTTTGAAAAGACAAACAAGGCAGAAACCTGCCCCTTCAAAGTACTCAGCTGAAGACCAGAGTCCAGCCCCAATTGAAGAAATTCCAAAATCCTGGAAACAGAAGACCCGACAGGGCAAAGATCTAGCCTCACCCAATCAATATAAGATCTCCAAGTCCTATAATAGATAGTAGAAGAGGACCTCTTCCTGGCGCTAATAAGAGTCTGAATAACAGAGTCCGAAAGACCTTCCTCCCTTAAGATGGAGGTTTCAGCAGCCAGGCCGTCAAAGCCAGCGTTGGTAAATTGGGGTAACGCAGTTGACCCTGTGTGAGAAGATCCGGCCGAAGAGGCAGATCGAACTGATCCACCGCCAGACAAACGATGTCTGTGAACCACACCCGCCTTGGAGCCATGAGAATGGCGGAAACCCCTTCCAGGGCCAGCTTTTGCAACACCTTGCCTAGCATGGGGATCGGAGGAAACAGATAAAGGAACCCCAGGTCCCCCCAGCTCAGGGACATGGCATCCACCGCCAGAGCCAGAGGATCGACACGAATGTCGGAAGCTTGTAATTGTGACGAGAGACAAACAGATCCACCTCCGGCGTCCCCCACCGGAGACAAAGCGACCGAAAAACCTGGGGGTGGAGAGACAATTCCCCCCCGGCGGGAAGAGCACCTGTTCAGGAAGTCCGCCTCCGTGTTTTCCACTCCTGGAATGTACACTGCCGAGATGCAAGGGACATGAGTCTCCGCCCAGGCTAGAATCAGAGACACCTCTCTGAGGGCACTCAGACTGCGAGTCCGTCCCTGGTGATTGATGTAAGCAACCGCCGTCCGATTGTCCGACCGAACCTGAACCGGCAAGCCCTGTAAATGCTGTGTCAAGTGAGACAGAACCTGATGGCTCTCAACTCCAGAACGTTGATAGGCAAGTGGGCCTCCAGAGGACCCCACCTCCCCCGGAACTGAAGGTCCTTCCAGAAACCTCCCCATCCCGACAAACTGGCGTCCGTGGTGACAGTATCCCAAAGAGGCGTCAAAAAGGACCCGCTCTTCAAGAGATTGTCCGAGACCATCCACCACTGGAGAGACTGCCGAACCCGGGAGGACATCCGGAAGGACCGATCCAACGACTGCGGTCGCCGGTCCCACGACGCCAACAGATGAAGCTGAAGCGTCCTCATGTGAAAGTAAGCAAAGGGAACTGCCTCGAAGGAAGCTACCATCAACCCACCAGTCTACCATCAACCCACCAGTCTCATCCCTAGCCGGATGAACGGGCAATGATTGGAAAGAAGAAGCTGCGCCAATTCCTGAATCAAGAGGACTTTGGCCTGAGGCAGAAACACTCTGTGTTGGCAAGAATCCAAGGACATCCCCAGGAAGGACACCACCCTGGCCGGAACGAGAGAGGACTTGGGATAGTTGATCACTCCAGAGTGGATACCACCGTCCTGGTGTCCATCTCCGCTTGACTGAAGGAAGGAGCCATGATGAGATCGTCCAGATAAGGCACAATGCGAATCCCGCAAGGGTGAGGGCGCCCCCTCATTGCTGAGCGGCCTTGGCAGCGGGCTTGGGTTTGGCACCCCAGGAGTGACCGGGACGGCCACAGCCTCTACCCCTGTTCCAGCTTGCACCCCATAACATGTGGGACATCCAATAGCAGTGTCCATAAGCAGGGTGGGATCCCCAGAAAAAGCAAGGCAAAGCGGACAGTAAAGGCGCTGTCACCTGCAAAACTTGCAACAGGCATGACAAGAGCAGAGGCTCCAACATCAGTCTCATAACAGAACCAAGCAGGTATGAACAGAGACAGGCCATAAGGCAAATAATTGAACTAACAGAGAAACAAAACCCTGGTGCTGAAGGGTACGTGATACCCAAGCACCCATAACAGAGTAAACAGTAACGGGGAAGAAACGCTCCCCTGAAGGAACATAGGTCAGTGTAGTGACCCAACCAGCTCACAGGCGAGTAAGCCTTGTGGCAACTCTTGTAACACCCCCAAGGGGAACAAAAACAGGGCACCCGACCAAGGCGGGAATACAGACCCTTAATTAAAAGGAAGCCAAAGCTTCCCCAGGATCAGAGAACATTCAGAAGGAACGCTCCAAGGCGCGATGGCGCTGGAATAGATATCAGGCGCATACCTAAGGAGGCGCCCATAGACTCCAAGAACAGCAGTTCCCCAAAGGCCAAGAAGGCCGGCGTGGGGAGAAGTGCAAAACCTGAAGAGGGATGTAGGCCCTCACAATTAGTATTATTAGTAACCAGCCCATGGCTATACAAAAGGGTCTGCACCAAGGGTCCAACAGCCCACCTGGACCAGAAGCCCAGGATAAAGGGAACACCCCCAGACATGGGGTACCTGTAGCCGCATACAGCCGTACATGTATATATGAGAATACATAGTGTCAGGGAACATTTAGCCAGAACCATCGTCTCAGGCCCAAGTCTGACGGAGTCAGGAGGCCCCAGAAGAGCAGTCTGGCCTCCAGGGCAGCTGATACCGTAGCCAAGCAGGATCCCCAGGAAGTCCGCAGGGTAACAGGATGAAAGGTTTGATACCCACAGGGACTTATGGAACTACTGGGGAGGTGCAGATTAAGCAACCCAAAGAGAATACTCTACAAGGGTGACAGAACCAGACTCCTGTAGGGAGGCCAAGACGGCCTACACCATCAGAGTCCCCAGATGGGAAGCCAACCCCAATTTAAGCTGTAATGGCTTCAAGGCCCTGTGGACCGATAACGCCTCACAGGGAAGAGACTAAAGGCCCCTGCCAGTCAATATGGGAACCACCAAGCCATTATAGGAGGAATAAAGGGAAGCTGGGGAGCTAGCCCCCAAACCTCCACTCATACTAAGTCACCCAGAAGATGAGGCCCGCCCCCAAGGGGCGATTAGCAATCAATCCCCGGACAGGAGGCCTTTGATTGGAAACAGGAAGAGACCTGATAAGGACAGGACCGCACCCCAACTGGGATATCCCAATTCCGCAGCCCTCGGCAGAGGCGCCTGCGAGCCATTACTCCCAAGGCCGCCTAGGCCATAGATCCCATGGGACTCACTATCCGGCCATCCGTGCGCAGGGCCCAAATGTAGGTTGGTGAAAAGAAGGCATATGAAGTAATAAGGCTAAGCCTAAATACTCAGGCCCACCAACAGGAACCAGACTATCCTGGGACAGTAGGGACAAGGGCAGAGGCCCTGTGTCAGAAGGGAAACCCCTCAGAGCCACTCTAGGCTCCCTGGGCAACCCGGGATGGCAAAACCTGCCGCTAAGGGCAACCATAGAAGCGCATACCGCTGAGAAGCAGGGGGGGCAGAACCCCACCCAGGCCAGGGACAGGGACCCTCCAGAGGTAGCAACCTGTCACAATTTTTTAAACCAGCATTAAAAACATGCCATCGTCTTACAACAGGCCAGGAATCCCTCAGGCCTGCCATATAGACTCAAAGGGGGCCACCGTTTCAGCGAGCCCAGCAGATAAGATGGACCCTCTAAGGGCCAAACCTAGAACCCCGTGGTTCGTGGGAGAGATTTGGCTCTCCCTTTCCAAACCCTCTAGACTTGGTACCCAGGGGGGCCATACTCTAGACTTGGTACCCAGGGGGGCCATACTCTAGACTTGGTACCCAGGGGGGCCATACTCTAGACTTGGTACCCAGGGGGGCCATACTCTAGACTTGGTACCCAGGGGGGCCATACTCTAGACTTGGTACCCAGGGGGGCCATACTCTAGACTTGGTACCCAGGGGGGCCATACTCTAGACTTGGTACCCAGGGGGGCCATACTCTAGACTTGGTACCCAGGGGGGCCATACTCTAGACTTGGTACCCAGGGGGGCCATACTCTAGACTTGGTACCCAGGGGGGCCATACTCTAGACTTGGTACCCAGGGGGGCCATACTCTAGACTTGGTACCCAGGGGGGCCATACTCTAGACTTGGTACCCAGGGGGGCCATACTCTAGACTTGGTACCCAGGGGGGCCATACTCTAGACTTGGTACCCAGGGGGGCCATACTCTAGACTTGGTACCCAGGGGGGCCATACTCTAGACTTGGTACCCAGGGGGGCCATACTCTAGACTTGGTACCCAGGGGGGCCATACTCTAGACTTGGTACCCAGGGGGGCCATACTCTAGACTTGGTACCCAGGGGGGCCATACTCTAGACTTGGTACCCAGGGGGGCCATACTCTAGACTTGGTACCCAGGGGGGCCATACTCTAGACTTGGTACCCAGGGGGGCCATACTCTAGACTTGGTACCCAGGGGGGCCATACTCTAGACTTGGTACCCAGGGGGGCCATACTCTAGACTTGGTACCCAGGGGGGCCATACTCTAGACTTGGTACCCAGGGGGGCCATACTCTAGACTTGGTACCCAGGGGGGCCATACTCTAGGAGATGCTAGCAAGGAAGGGAGGTGCCCCCCTGACGGGGCCCTTGCAAATGGAAAGTTCCAGAGGAACCAGCTTACCAAGAAGGCCTGAGCACAGACCAAGCACCGGGGTGCTGGGACATATGAAGGTTTAGTAACCTACTGTGCCGACACATCTTGATGTGCCACCGACAGACCCACCAGCTGCCATCCCGCTTTGGTGAAGGCAAGGCGCAAGTAAAGGGAGGCAGAGCCCCCGTAACCAGGGGTCCCCTAATGCCAGAGAAGGCAGCAAGCCTGAACCAATTTCCCAGGACGGGGAATAGTGGATAAGTGACGGTGAAGGGATGGGGAGTTTAAGCAACCATCCAGTAGCTTCCAGGGGACACTGTCGGCCAACCGACCCACTTTGTCTGATGCAGAGGCGGGGAAGTAAGGAAGACGACCCGGTAGGTCCCAACGCCGAAGCCCCACCTCAAGCGTGTCCCCAGACCCGCCAGGCTAGTAGCCTGGGCACGAAGGGAGGCCCCTGCAGCGCCTCAAGCTGCAGGGTTGATCCTGTGACACTGACTAGAATAGTCTTAGGCGTGCAGCAGACCCCAGAGAAGCTGAGAAGTGCTAGAGCCTCGCAAGAGGCCAAAACCCCCCCTGCGCAGGGGCCCGTGACCCAAGACAGATATGTCATATATGGATTACTTGCAAAAGGTAGAATAGCTAGGCCTGCCATAGGCCCATGGGGTCCAGACTACCTCGTACTGATGAGGGGGGGGGGGGGGGGAACATGGGAAAAAATGTATAGGGGCCATGGCCCCATCCCGTTAAGGCAATTGCCAAGGCGCGCCCAACACTGCAGGCCCAGTCCAGCCTGCGCCAGGTTCAGAAGGGAGAGCAAGGGCTAAAAACAGCCTGACAGGAGACTGAGGGGAGGGGGACCGCCAGCGAGAGCCCAGGTGGGCCACATCCCGGAACCGCCAGAAGGAGGGAAGGTATATTCCTGGATGTTAGACAGCTGTGCAGTCGCCCCCTCGCCCAGACGGGCGAGGGCGTCCCTTCATGCTTGCGAGGTTTTGGCAGATTTGGACTTGGTCCTGCCAGAAGGCCCAGGGCGCAAGTGCTGTCTGCCCGCGCCATGCTGGAAATCCACGCCGAATAACTGGAAACACACCTCAGATTCACGTTTAACACTAACGTAGGGAGGTGGAGGGGTGACCCTGCCTCATGGAGGCCGGAGCGGCCTTCTGCAGGAGGGTGCTATAGCCTTTTTGCCAAAAAGGTCCAAGCGGGCCCCGAATAACCTCCGTCCTCTGAATGGAAGGCAAGTGAGAGCCTTTTTTGTAGCTCCATCGGCGCCCCACTGTCGCAGCCAGACCAGGCGGCGAATGGTTACCGCAAGTGCTGAGCTCCTAGCACACATCTTAATGGTGTCATCCAGTGCCAATAGAATAAACTTCACAAAGGCTTCGCAGTCTGATAGGGCACTAAACACCCCCCAAGGAAGATCCTCAGGGCGGTGATCCAGTATCTTTCTGACAAGAGTCCTGGCGGCCACCGCAGTGATGGCTGCGGCACAAACCGGGCGCAGGGCCGTCCCAGCACACGAGAAGGCGCGTGAGGCCAGTCTGTCAATGCGCCGGTCCTCAGCATCCCGAAGGGTACGATAAAAGGGGGCAGTCATAAAGGGGGGGTTTGTGACCCCTATAACCGGCGCGTCCACCACCAGGGGAGCTGACCATAAATTAACCACATCAGGGGGAACCCCTGGAATCCCTTTCAGCTTACCAGGCGATTCCCATTCCTGGGATATAATATTCTGGAAATGTTCCTGTTCTAGGAACTCCAAGCGTGGCGGCGCTGTATGGAAACTCTCCCTTTTAGGCTTGGGAATCTCCCCAGGGGGGGAGATTGACAAGACCTCAAAGATCTTGATCAGGATTTCATCCGTATCACACAGACCCCAGGAGCCAGGCTCGGATTCCTCACGGCCCGCGGGCATCCCATGGGAGGAGCCCAAGTCTGAGAATAGCTCAGCTTCCTCAGAAGAATCGGTGTCCTGCATATCAGCAGAATCATCGGTATCGTTAGGAACCGGAGAGCCTGGGGGCGTCAGGGACCGCTTTTTACCAGGGCCCATACGCTCCGCCAAACCAGAGAGCACCTGCTCCGCCGTGGGCAACGCTCGCGGCACCTCTTGCAGGTCAACCCCGCTGGAGTGGGACTCATCATGAGCGATGTTTGGGAGCGGGGAGACGGGGGTGAGGAAGGGAGGATCCTCTGTTAGCAATGCCTGTGCTGCACACTGTCCGCAGACCTGTGCCCTGTCGGCCTCAGCCAGGGGCTGGCCACACACTGCACACAGCCGGTCACGTCCCGGAGGGACCCCGGTTCCGTAATTGTGAAATGCCTCCATATGGTGATTTTTATGCAGTACAACGCAGGGAAATATGCAATAAGCAACCCTGGATGCCCCAACCCGCTAGTAATGTGGGAGAATTTATAAAGAGGATCCGTGTAATATATGTTAGGCCGGGGCCGGTAACGAAGTCTTGGCTTCTGAAAAACACAATGGGACAAGGGGAGAGGAGTCAGTGCCATGCTCTGATTGAAAAAACCTAGAAATCATACCGCCCCGGAGGGCACTTACATGACCGAGGGAGGAGACAGGCCACACCACGCGCGGGAAGATAGAGAAAATGGCGCCAGCGAACCTCGAGGGACAGGGCCAGGCCAGGCTGTGACGCAAGACGCGTCAGGTCGAGTCTCCCCCTCCCCCAGAGAGCGCGAAGCTCTAACCGACAGAAAAGGTAGAACAGCGTGATAAGTATATGTCTCATGCTGACATGCTGAATGAAGCTGCCGAGCAGCAGATGGTTAGTAAAAAATCCAGCACACGCGGTATAGCGACACTGACCCCCTAACTCAGAACCGAAGTCAAAGGCGAAATAGCGCTAGGGCTGCCACACATACCCCCCCCCCCCTTCTTTTCCCCCCCGAGTTACGGGAGGAAGCGAGGGGGAAGCTGACGGTGTCCCTGGACAAATTTTGTGAGGGGCACAGGCAAAATTGCGGGAGGGGCATCCTCTAGAGGTTCACCATCGGCCTGACCGCCTACCCTATGGAGGGGGATTGCGGTGGAGCATGGCTCCATTCAGCACACCAGGTGCTACCTACCTTCACCCGACCCGCGCAGCCTAGGCTGGGAGGCATATTTCTTCAGAATAGGACGGGTGGAAATAGTCCCACAGGACCTTGGGCCGTAAGGCCCGCTCGCCTGCAAGAGCGTGATACTTCATGTCTTCGCAGTTCCAGCACTGCAGAGAAAACTGGGGATTTGTGGGAGGTCCTGCAGTATATGTAGGGCCGGGAGGAGCTGGTTTTCTACATGTCTGCAGTGCACGGCGCCGGAGGCGGAGGACTACCCACATGTTATGACTATTCGGGAGCAGGACGTGCTGTATGCTTAGAATACATCCTCGAGGCTAGCCAAACGTGCGCACACCTCGGATTGCGAATCCCCACCTATGACCACATCACACAGGGTCCGGTATGGGGGGGGGGGGGGGTAGGAGAGGACTGAGGTTGCAAAGAGCCAGAAGCCGGAGTGCCGGACTGGCGCGCAATGTTCTGCTGAGCACATGGAATGCATAATATAACATCATCCCCGGGGAGCGCTGCCCCACAACCCCCACAGTGTCTGGATTGCCCCGAAGAGCCATTTCCGGTATTGGCGGAAGCCTCCATACGGTGAAATTGTGGTATTCGCAATAACCCAGGGATTTACGCAGTATGCAACCCGGGATGCCCCCTTTCAATTAAAAGTCCCGGGAGTGGGAGGAATTTATGCCTAAGGAAAACCCAATTCAGAAAATAAGGCCCACAACCTGGTATACAAGACCGGGAGACCCACAGCTAGTACGGGTATCACACACACAAACACAAACCACTACGAATTAAAGAACTATACACAATATGTACAATAAGGAAGTATAAGCTAAAAGACCTCAAAGAAAAGTAGAGCCTGAATATGATTCAATGACTCTCAGGTGCACAGACATTGAGTGTACATATATGACCAAAAATATACATACTATTATAAGTGGCCCAGTCATTCTGGCGTGTTTATTTATTACTGTGAATCCCTGCTGACTGAGACTGTGCTAAATATATGTATATCCCCAGGAGGGCAACCATGCACCTGCCAATGACAACGCCCAAGGGAAGGAAAGACAAGGCAGGCCCGCTCACACCACGCAGCTAACACTACCAAAAGTACATTAACAACCAGAGCTCTAACTAGTTGAGCTATTCAGGCCGACATACCTGTAATGGCGGCGAGCCAAGACCGGAGTATACCACAGCTCTGGAGCGAGGAAGACGGAGGGCGGACCGAGAACAGCGCGCGAAACGCTCCGGCCCCGCCCCCTGTCAGAGAACAGTACAGCGCGGGCCGCGAAGGAGCGCGGCCCCGCCCCCTAAGAAAAAACGAGCACCGCAGCTTGTAACATGGCGGCGCCGCGCAAGATAACGTGTGCCAAACAGGCACCCCGCACAAAAAACACTAGCCGGCTTTAAAGCAAACACGCTAACGGAGTCCCAGCCCCGGGACACGCGCCCACAATAGCTGAGGTGCCGAACCCGCTAGCTGCCAACACTCACCACAGTCACTCAGAATTCACTTCACAAACGGTAAAAGCACCCCACACATGCCACCCCCCCCCCCCAAGCGAAGGGAGAAGGGACCGAGCGGGAGTCAGGGAGGCTAAGGGGAACACCGGGACAGGGCATCCCAAATCCGGATCACCGGGCCGGATCGTCGCATTGCCCCACGCGTGGGGTCTAGCGGAGGAGATAAGCTCCTAGGCAACATGGGGTGCCATCTACCATCACCCAGCCAGCAGCCAGGCCTGGGAGGCTTCCATTGTCCATCTAAGGATACAAACAATGACTGGGCAGAAATAGACCATGAGGGGGGTGCCGGGGTGTTACCCCGGCTGCCTGCAAGCAGGAAACTTTTCTTCTGTCTTGTCGCCATCTTGCAGAGAAGAACACTGGGAGATAAGTGGGAGGTCCCAGGTATTATAGATCAGGAGGGGGCTCTTTTTTCAAGACTTCTCTGCAACGTCGCCACCTGCTGGTGGAGTAACCCAAGTGTAAATGTTAATGTTTGAAGCGGGTTGTGTGACATACTTAGAATAATACAATTCTGTGAAATACTCACCTGTAGAATTGGTATTTTAAGTATACAGTACGTCCTGCTCCAGATATAGTTCTTACACTTGGGTTATCCTCCGCCAGATGGCGCTGCACTGCAGAGACATGCAAAACAGGCTCCTCCCGGCCCCTCAAATGCCCAGGACCTCCCACAAATCCCCAGCATTGAAAAGCAGTGAACGAGAAGCCGGGAGAATTTTAACCACCCAAAAACTGGTAACTATAAATAACAATCACCATACAGGAAATCCAGAATAATGCAAAAAAACAGGGTGGGGTGGAGCAGGACGTACTGTATACTACCAATTCTACAAGTGAGTGAGTATTTCACAGAATTGTATTATTCTTAGTATACAGTACGTCCTGCTCCAGATAGGTTACTTACACTTGGGACATCCAATAGCAGTGTCTATAAAGTAGGATGGGATTCCCAACAAAAAAGGTAACAGCAGACAGTTTAACCACTGCCGCCTGCAAAACCTTTCGGCTAAAAACAGCATGAGCTGACGCCCAAACATCAACCCTGTAAAACTTTGAAAAAGGTATAAACAGAAGACCAAGTAGCGACCTCGCAAACTTGTTCAACACAAGCCTGGTGCTGGAAGGCCCAAGAGGCACCAATAGCATGCACAGAATGGAGTAGTAAGGCGAAAAGGAGGACCCTTCCCCTTAGCAAAAATAGGCCTGAACCACGGCCTGATGGATCCATTTGCTAATAATAGACTTGCCAGTAGCCAAACCCTGCCTGGGCCCAGAAGGGACCACAAAAAAGCATCAGTTTTCCTGAAGGACACAGTGACCACCAGGTAATACTTCAAACACCTGACCACATCCAAGGAATGTAAAACCCTCTCCTTAGTGTAGCTAGGATTAGGGCACAAAGAAGGAAGAACAATATCTTGATTCAATGAAAGGCGACACTACCTCAGGTAGAAAATCTGGCTTAAAGCAGAACACCACCTTGTCCTGGTGTCTTCCCCAAGTATGGGGCTGAAAAGAAAGCCACTAACTCAGACACACGCCTGACCGAAGTAATGGCTACCCGAGAGACAGCCTTGAGGGTAAGAACAGCCAGAGCAGCATCCTGCATTGGTTCAAAGGGAGCACCCTGCAAGGCAGAAAAACCAAGTTCAAATCCCAAACAGGGACCACAGGATTATGTGGGGAACGCACATGAGTGACCCCCTGGAAGAAAGGTCTTAATCAAAAAAATGGTGAGTAAAAGACTTCTGAAAGAAAACAGACAGGGCAAAAAACCTTACCCTTCAGAGCAGTGAGTTGGAGTCCCAACTCCAAACCATGCTGTAAGAACTCCAGAACCCTGGCGACTGAAAAACGCCCAACAGGGAAGAGACCTAGACTCACACCAGTTAAAGTAGGTACGCCGTACCCTGTAATAGATGGAAGAAGAAGTTTTCTTCCTAGCCTTCACCATGGTATCAACCACCGAGGCGGACAAGCCTTTGTCCATCAAGATGGAGGTTTCAGCAGCCAGGCCGACAAGCCAGAGTTTATAAAATGGGATGGCGTAAGGGGCCCTGAGTGAGCAGCTCTGGCACTCTTAGCAGAACGTGCTGGGCTACTGCCATCTGCACCACGTCTGAACACACCCTTCTTGGCCACCTGGGGGCCACCAGAATTGCTGGGACCCCCTCCAGAGCAATCTTGCGCAGAACCCTGCACAACAGGGGGAATGGAGAAAGGACATACAGGAACTAAATGACCTGCCATGACAGTGCTAAAGCATCCGTGGTCAAGGCCAGAGGATCCTAAGACAGGGAGACAAAGGCCGGGAGCTTGTGATTGTGACGGAACGCCAACAGACCCACATCTAGCTGGGCCCAACGGTGTCACAGAGATTGGAACACCCTGTTGCAGAGGGACCATTCTCTCTGGTGAGAGGTCCCCCTGCTCAGAGGGTCTGCCAGCAGATTTTCCACCCCCGGAATGTACGCCGCTGATATGCAGGAAACATTGGCCTCCACCCAGGTCAGAATCAGAGACACTTCCTGGAGGGCCCTCTTGGTCCGGGTTCCTCCCTGATGATTGATGAAGGCAACTGCCATCTGGTTGTCCGAGCACCAATGAACAGGCCCTGAAGATGAGTAGTCAAGCGAGCCAGAACTAACCTGATTGCTCGCAGCTCCAAGACAATGATAGATGTGTGGGCCTTCTGAGAGCCCCACCTCCCCTGGAACCGCTGGGACTTCCAGAACCCCCCCCCAACCTGATAGACTGGCATCCGTGGTGACCATTTCCCAGGATGGGGCAAGAAAGGATCTGTCCCCCAACAGGTTCCATGAGTTCATCCACCACAAGAGGGACCTCCTGACCAGGGGGGGGGGGGGTTAGCACACAGACCCTGTCCAGGGACGCTGGGTCCTTGTCCCATACAGACAATAGGTGAAGTTGCAGAGGCCTCAAGTGGAACTGAGCATAAGGGATCGCTTCGAAGCACGCTACCATCAGGCCCACCAGCTGCATCCCCTGCCTGATGGAGGGATAGGGACAAGCTAGGAGGGACTGAGCCTGTGCCATCAGACTGTCCACCTTCTGGACAGGAAGATCCTTGCCTGAACTATATCCAGATTCATTCCTAGGAATGAAGTTACCAAGGAAGGGGACAGTGAGGCCTTGGGGTGGTTGATCAACCATCCAAATGACTCCAGAATGGGCACCACCAGCTGAGTATCCAACTCTGCCTGATGTAGAGACTGGGAAGTGAAGAGGATGTCGTCCAGATAGGGAAGCACGCTGACACCCTGACATCTGAGTAGAGACATCACGCCAGCCAGCACCTTGGTGAACACCCTGGGAGTTGAAGTGAGGCCGAAGGGCAAGGCCACAAATTGGTAATGTTGATCCATCAGAGTGAACCTGAGGGACTTTTGATTACCTGGTAACACAGGAATATGAAGGTAAGCATCTTTGATGACCACAGAAGTCATGAAATCCCCTTGGCGCAGGGAACAGATGGCAGAGCGCAGAGTCTCCATGCGAAAGCGCCTGCCCTTGACAAAAAAAACCAAGTTAGTTACCTGGTAACTTTTTTTCTAAACATCCGTAAGGGCAGCATACGCATGAGACCTCCGGGCTCCTCCCCTCAACTGGAACACATGACCACTGGCATAAAGTCTTGGCTCCTCCCTCCCTTCACCAGTTGTTGTAGAGATCTGAAAGAAAAGAGGAGACAAGACCTACGACTCCACACCATAACACAACCAAACAATACCCCTCAAATATATACACTAGGGAGGGATTGGCGTCATTGCTTCCTGGGTTTAGCCTGATAGGTCCCAAGGAAGGTGGAACCTTTAAATTTTCCCCTTCTGGAACTACTGACAGAGGAAGAGGCCGCTCTGGATTTCTTGGATGTTCCCCTATTAGGAAAGGGACGTCTAAAGTAGGTCCTAGGAAAAAACATACGATCAAATGAAGGCCTAGAAAAAACAGGAAAACCCTTATTCCTGTCTGCTGTGAAATCTAATACCTTGCTAAGATCTGACCCGAACAGATATTCGCCCTTGAAGGGCAACGCACAAAGCCTCATTTTTGAACCAATATCACCAGACCAGGTCTTCAACCAAAGAGTCCTGCGTATGGAATTGGTCACAGCTAAACTCTGTGCAGAAAATCTGATCGATTCAGCCATGGCGTCCGTTACAAATGCTGTAGCGGAAAAAAGAATGGGCAAAGCCTTAAGTATCTTATCTAAACTAGTTTTCTCCTGGAGAGAATCCTTAAGCTGCTGCAGCCAGAACCCCAAATTTCTGATAACACAATTGGAAGCCAAATTGGTTCTCAGAACATTAGATTGTACCTGCCAGGCCTTTTTAAGGAGAGATTCCATTTTCTTATCTACGGGATCATTAAGAACCCCCAAATCTTCAAATGCTAAACCTGCTCCTTTAGAAATCTTGGCAAAAGGTGCATCCAACTTGGGACATTTTTCCCAAAGATGAGAATCCTCTTCTGAAAAAGGGTATCTTCGTTTAAAACCCCGTGAGGTAAAAGCCTTTTTTGATGGATCTTTCCATTGATCCAAAATAATGTCCTTAAGGTAGTCATGAAATGGAAATGTATAGGAAGATTCTGGAGCTAAATCCTGATAAAATTTATCTTGGGTAGATCTAGGCCCTGAAACCTTTTCCTCTATACCCATAGACATATAAATCAAGTGTAAGAGGAAGGGTAATTCTCCAGGGGGGAAATTTTGTTTTAATATCCGCAGAACCAGAGGCCTGATCCTCTTCCTCCTGAGAGGAAGTCTCTCCCTCTTCTGCATCCTCATCGGGAGTAAACGACTCCTGAGGGCAGAAGAAAGGAGAATTTGGCAATGGACCTGGGTAAAAGGATGTATCAAAGGAAGATGGTTGGGAAGGAATACTTTGATAATTGGTATACTCTGGAGCCCTTTGAGCCATAGAAGAAAACGAAATCTGGTCTTTAAGCTCCCTCATCATTTTCATCAGGTCCTCATTATGCTCCTTATTTACCACCTTGTTCATGCAGATCTGACAAAGGGGTTTAGTATAATTATCTTGAAGTTTCACATCACATAATGGGCATCTACGACTCTTTTTACTGGATTTAGATCCTGAAGAAGAGGATTTAGATAGATTCTTGGAAGTTTTGTCCGGGGTCTTTGACTAAAAGACAAAACAAAAAAGAATGGGATTGAGTATGCCCTTAATGTAAAATAGTGAAATTATATAAAGGGAAATAACAGGCTTACCAGAGCATAGCTGGGCCTCCTCCCCCCAGAATCGGCAGTCGGCGGAATGCTGGAAGATTCTTGCTCCACATAGGCAATATCAGGGGCAAAATCTCCCATGGCGTCCAAAAATCCGTCCAGGCCTTGTTCTGCCATAGTTCTGGATAGAGGCACTGAGCCAACAGTATACTAGACCCATATGAATAGGGTAGGAACTGATTGCACATACTCCCCATTAACCCTTCATAATAAAATGAAGGAGAGGCCAAATAATACAATCCCAGAAAAAACAGCGTGCTGTACCTTTAAGTAACAGAACATGTGTATCTGGCAGTAAGCAGGAATTACCCTAGGCGCTGGAATGTGACATCAGCGCCTTGGGCGGAAGAGACCAATCAATATCCGGGTTATATATTTTTTTTAAAAACAAGAAAAAACCGCATGCGCGCCTGTACCTGCCATCCTGTCCCCGCAGTCGGAGCAGCCACCGCCGCCGGAGCCACCTTCGCCTCAGGGGCTGCAGCCGCCACCGACCCGGGAGCAGCAGCCGCCGCCGCAGCCGCGCCTGCCCCCGGAGACGTCACCGCTGCAGCCGCCTCCTACCCGGGAGCAGCAGCCGCCCGCAGTCGCCGACGACGGAGCTGCCGACAATGAAGCCGTCCGCAGGTAAGAAGCGGAGAAAGTCTGCTGACGTCACTTCCCCGCTCCTTAAAGGCACAGTAAAACCTAATGTAATCTAAGGGCCCGGTAACCCTGGTCTCAACCTATATAATCATCCTCAAAAGGAGGGAATTTTTAACTTACCCCACTTTGTAAAAAAGTAAATATACAAAGAAAGAGACCTTGGCCACAAAATCTCATAGGGTATCCCGGGCCCCATACATAAGTTAAAGTCTTCGGGATCGGGAAATGGACCTCCTGCTTAGGCCCACAGTACCGGAAAATACTTACCTGAACCCATCGGTCCAGGAGCCAGTGGTCATGTTCCTTCCTCTGGAGGAACACGGAAACAACTGGTGAAGGGAGGGAGGAGCCAAGACTTTATGCCGGTGGTCATGTGTTCCAGTTGAGGGGAGGAGCCCGGAGGTCTCATGCGTATGCTGCCCGAAGGATGTTTTGAGAAAACTTGTTAAGAATCTTTAAGTCCAGGATGAACCTGACAGAACCATCCTTTTTGGGTACTGTGAATAGGTTGGAATAAAAGCCCTTGCCTTTTTCTCTTAAAGGGACCTGGCAGATGACCCCCAGCTCCAGGAGGCCTTGCACTGCTTGCACTAGCTTCTGAGCTGACACAGGGTCCTGAGGAATCCGGGACCTAATGAATCTTGGAGGGGGATCGGCGGCAAACTCCAACTTGTAACCGAGGACACTACCTCCTGAATTCACCGGTCTGAGACATGAATCCTGCAGACTTGAACGAAGTGCTGCAGCCGTCCCCCCACCCAGATGGGTGAGGGCACCCCAGCTCTTGGGGTCCCAGGAGGAGCCACGACGTCCACGTCCTCTGCCTCTACCCCAGAAATCTCCCCGGGCCCCATGGAAGGATACCCCCCCTTCCCCGTCTTGCATCACGGTAAGGGGAGGAGAAGGAACCCTGACCCCTAAAGGGCCGAGGTTGCCGCCTGCACTGGGGTAACCTGCCTCCCTTAGCAAGAAAGGTCCAGGCGGTCTCCAAACAGACGCAGTCCTTTAAAGGGAAAACCAGTGAGGGCCTTCTTGGCAGCATTGTCAGCGGCCCACTAGCGCAGCCAAACCGAGCAGCGCATAGCCACCACGAGAGCAGAATTTCTGGCACACATTCTGATGGTGTCATCCAATGCTGACAGGACAAAATTTACAAAAACATCAGCTAGAGAGTGCAATGAACACCTCACAAGGCAAATCATCAGGGGCACTATCAAGCATATTTCTGATAAGGGTTCTAGTGGCCACAGCAGTAATAGCAGAGGCACAGACCGGGCGCAGCGCCGTCCCCGCATATGCAAAGGCGTGGGAGGTCAGCTAGTCAATGCATCGGTCCTCAGCGTCCCGCAGGGTAGTAGAATCAGGGGAATGCATGACAGAGGTGTTAGATAGCCCTAGGCTCGGGGCATCCACCTCGGGGGGGGGGGGGGGGCTGATGACCAACCTTTAACCACCTCAGCAGGAAAGGGATACTTCCTATCCCAACTCTTTGGAGCCCCGGGAAGTTTACTGGGGTGCTCCCATTCCTTGAGCACAAGGTTATGGAAATGTGCCTGCTCTGGAAATTCCAAACGTGATTTTGCTGTATGGAAAAAGCTCCCCTTTTTTGCCTGGGCGCCTCAACAGGGAGAGAGATAGACAGAACTTCAAGGTCTGGGTCAATAATCTGTCAGTGTCATCTGGGACCCAGGGGTCAGAGCCAGAATCGTCATGACCCCTTGGTCTCTCATCAGATGAGCCTGAATCAGAAAGGAGCTCCCCTTCATCAGACGGGGTATAGCCACACAGATTCATACACTCCTCAGTTCCCATAGGGAAAACAGTAACATTAGGCGTCAAGTGCCCCTTCTTACCAGGGCCCTTACGCTCTAAAGACCTCGCAATAATCTGTTCAACAGTAGCCAGTCTAGAAGACACATCAGGCTGAGAATCCCCACTAGTATGCAACTCAACAGGAGTGAGATTTAAGCTTGGGGGAGTAGGTGAAGTGAAACGAGGCGCAGCCATCGGCAGGCCAGATTGCAATGCAAGCACCTGCTCAGCACAGGGTACACAGACCCGTGCCTTGTCAGCATCAGCACGAGGCTGCCCACACGCTACACACAGCCGGTCTTGTCCTCAAGGGACCCCGGTCACATTATCCTTGGATGCCTCCATATGGTGATTATTAGGCACGATAAGCCAGTAGGGATTTACGCTGTAAGCAACCCTGGATGCCCCAATGACCCGCTAGGGAAGTGGGAGTAATTATACAAGGCCCCAACTATCAATTACACCGGGCCGGGAGAAGAAAATGGCTTCACCCGTCTGAAAGACACAGTGGGAAGAAGGGGCGTCAGAACCAAACACACTACAATGAGTATAAAACCGCCCGCGAGGGCACTTAAGGACCGCGGTAAGTATAACCGCCACACGCGCACGCTGACAAAATGGCGCCGAGAGTACCTCGAATGGCGGGCCAGAGCGGGCCGTGACGCAGGGCGCGCCAAGCCAGGCCCCGCCCCCGAAGCGCGCGAAGCCCACAGACAAGACGAGCAGCCAATGATAACGCAGAAGCGTCTGAGGTAATGTCTCCGCCCGGCGCGGAACATCCAAATGAAGGAAAAGACGCGCGCGGCGGCGGCATTTGCAATAGTAAAAAAAATACAATTCTGTGAAATACTCACCTGTAGAATTGGTGTTATACGTATACAGTACGTCCTGCTACAGATATAATACTTACACGTGGGTATTCTCCGCCAGGAGGCGCTGCGCACTGCAGACATGAGAAAACAAGCTCCTCCCGGCCCCTTAAATACCCAGGGACCTCCCACAAATCCCCAGCATTGCAAAGCAGTGAACAAGAAGCCGGGAGAATTCAACCACCAACAAAACTGGTAACTATAAAAATGATAACAATCACCATACAGGGGATCCAGAATAAAGCAAAAACCAGGGTGGGGTGGAGCAGGACGTACTGTATACGTATAATACCAATTCTAAAGGTGAGTATTTCACAGAATTGTATTATTCTAAGTATACAGTACGTCCTGCTCCAGATATAATACTTACACTTGGGACATCCAATAGCAGTGTCCATAAAGTAGGGTGGGATCCCCAACAAAAAAGGCAACAGCAGACAGTTGAAAGCACTGTCACCTGCAAACCTTGCGACCAAGAGCAACATGAGCTAAGGCTCAAACGTCAACCTTGTAAAACCGTTGAAAAGGTATGAGCAGAGATCAAGTAGCGGTCTAGCAAACTTGTTCAACAGAAACCTGGTGCTGAAAAGCCCTATGGCACCAAAGCACCAGTAGAATAATAAGTAAGCGAGAAGAAGGAATAGGCCTGAGTAACAGCCTGACAAGTCCAAACGCTACAGTAGACTTGGCCGAAGCCGAAAAACCTTTCCTAGGACCAGAAGGGACCATCCCATCCAAGTAATGACCAGGCCCAAAGCCGCCTAACCCCCCGATATCAGAAGAGATCAGGCACATACAGGATGGAGATGCCCGTAGACCCAAATGGACATCATTTCTCCTAAGAGGCACAGTGACAACCAAGAAACACTTCCAACACCCGTTGAAGGAATGTTAGACCCCTTTCCTCAGCGATGCTAGGAATAAGGCACAGAAGAAAGAAAAATATCTTGAATCAATGAACCTAAAACACCACCTTAGGCAGAAGGTCCGGCTTAAGCGGAACACCACCTTATCCTGGTGTATCTCAAAGAACGAGGGCTAGATAGACAGAGCCGCCCGCTCAGACACACGTCTGACTGAAGTAACAGCCACCAGAAGGACAACTTTGAGGTCCTGAATAGGTCCAAAGGGAACACCCCGCAAGGTAGACAGAATCAAATTCAAATCCCAACAGGGACCATAGAAATACGTGGGGGTGCACATGAGCAACCCCTGAAAGAAAGTCTTAACCAAGGAAAACTGAGAAAAAGACTTCTACAGGAAGGCGGACAGGGCAGAACCTGACCCTTCAGAGTACTGAGTTGGAGAGCCAACTCCAACCCATGCTGTAATAACTCTAGAACCCTGGGAACAGAGAACGCCCGACAGGGAAGAGACCTAGACTCACACCAATCAATATGGCTACGCCATACCCTATAATAGATGGAAGAAGAAGAAGAAGCTTGCTCCTAGACTTCCAAAAGTCAATCACCGAGACAGATAAGCCTGTCTCCATCAAGATGGATGATTCTGCAGTCAGGAGTCTGTAGATTGGGGTGACGTAAAGGAGCCCCGAGTGAGCAGAGCGGCATTCCTGTCAGAACGTACAGATTTACTGCCCTCAGTACCACGTCTGCGAATCCACACTCCACTAGGCCCCCAGGGGCCACCAGTATCACTGGTTGCCTCTTCCAGAGCAATCCTGCGCAAAACCCCGCCTAGCAGGGGGAATGGAGGTAAGACATACAGAATAGAATGTCCTGCCACAACGTTACTAAGCCTCATGACCAGAGGATCCTGGGACAGGGAAACAAGGGCAGAGAGCTTGTGATAGTGACAGGGCCCAAACAGATCCACACTGGTTGGACCCCATAGTGACACAAAGATTAGCACATCCTGTTGCAGAAGGACATCCACCGGGGCGAATACCACTGATATGCAGGGAACATTGTCCTCCACCCAGATCAGGATCAGATACCTGATACCTGATACCTGGAGGATCATCTTGCTCCAGGTCCCATACAGATGATTAATGCAGGTCACTGTCGTCAGACAGCCCGAGCGCCCCCAAACAGACAGGTCCTGAAGAGGAGTAGTCAAGCGAGATAGAACCAATCCTGAAAGCTCACCGTTTCAAAAAATCAATAGGTGTATGGACCTCCTAAGGGCCCCACCTCCCCCGGAACCGCAGGGGGTTTCAGAAGAAAACCCCCTCCCCCCGTCAACCTGATAGATTGGCATCCATGGTGACCGTCTACGGGAAGGGACAAGAAGGGGGGCTACTCCCAGACAGGTTCCTTGAGTTCAACCGCTCCAAGAGGGACCTCCGTACCAGGAGGAAAGGCACACAGACCCAGCTCCCGGGATGCTGGATCCCTGTCCAGTGTTAATAGAAGTTGCAGAAGGGCCCAAGGGGGACCGAGTATAAGGGACCTCTTCTGAGCAAGCCACCAACGGGCCCACCAGCTGCATTCCTGCCTGGTGAAGGGACGAGGACAGCAATGAGGGACTCAGCCCATGCAACCAGATTGTCCACTTTATTGCTGAGGAAGGAAGATTCTCGCCTGAACCAAATCCAGATTCCTCCCTAGGAATGGAGTTACCAATTAAGGGGACAATGAGGACTTGAGGTGATTGAACACCCATCCAAATGACTCCCAATGGACACTACCAGCCGAGTAACCAACTCAGTCTGACGTGGAGATTGGGAAATGAAAAAGGACGTCCGGGTAGGTCCCCGCGCAGACGCCCCTTGGTCTCAAAGACATCACCCACGTCAGCACCTTGGTGAGCACTCTGGAAGCTGAAGAGAGGCCAGATAACAAGGCCACAAATTAGCAGTGTTGGGCCTCCAACACGAACCTGAAGAGCCTCGGTGTCCAGAAGACACAGGGATGTGAACCATAAGCATCTTTGATCTCCACAGACGGCAAGAAGCTCACTGGGCGCAAGGCGCTGGCGGCCCACCTCAGAGATACCATGCAGAAAACTGCCTGTAATTGTAGAATTGCCGCAACCTGTGAAACCAGAATGGGCCAGACTGACTCATCCTTTTGGGGGAATGTGGAAAGGTTGGTGTAGTGGCCCCTGCCTCTGCCTGTTAAGGGCAATCTGCAAGTGAGCCCCAGACCCTGCAGGCCGTGCATGGCCTGCACCAACTCCTGAACAGAGGCAGGGACCAGAAGTAACCTGACAATCTCGGGGGAGGCCGCGCAGCAAACTCTATCCTGTATCCGGAGGACACTACCTCCTGAATCCCCCAGAATGAGGCATGATGCCTCCTGATAGGAGCAAGGTGCTGCAGCCATCCCCTCACCCAGACGGGAGAGGGCGCCCCATCAAGCTTGAGGGGGTTTGGTGGAAGATTTGGGCTTAGCCCCGCCGGGGGGGGGGTGGGGGGGCAGGGCGACATCTGCTGCTCCTGGAGCAGGAGTCTGTACGAAACGCCATGAAGCACACTTAGATGGGGGGGGGGGGTAAGGGTGCCCCTGCCCCGGGGGGATCGAGACGGTCGTCTACGTTGGGGTAATTTGCCCTTTTTACCAAACAGGTCCAGACGGGCCCCAAATAGGCGTTGCCCTCTAAAGGGAAGCCCAGTAAGAGTCTTTTTAGTAGCATCGCCAGCACCCCACTGTTGCAGCCAGAGCAAGCGACGAATAGCCACCACAAGGGCAGAAGTTCTTGCACACATTCTAATGGTGTCATCCAGCGCCAATAGAATACATTTTACAAATACATCACAACTGGAGAGTGCATTAAACACCTCCCAGGAGAGATCCTCAGGGTGATGATCAAGCATCTTTCTGATGAGGGTTCTAGCGGCCACTGCAGTAATAGCCGCGGCACAGACCGGGCGCAGCGCCGTCCCTGCACAAGAAAAGGCGTGGGAGGCCAGCCTATCAATGCGCCGGTCCTCAGCATCCCAAAGGGTACTATAAGCAGGGGCTGTAATAAAGGGGGGGATTAGGAACCCCTATAATCGGCGCATCCACCACAGGGGGTGACGACCAGCAATTAACCACCTCAGGGGCAAAAGGGTATTTCTCATCCCAGTCCCCTGGAAGTGTACTGGGGCAATCCCATTTCTTGAGCACAGGAGCGTGGAAATGAGCCTGCTCTAGAAATTCCAAGCGTGCTGTCGCTGTATGGAAACGCTCCCCTCTCGGCTTGGGGGCCTCACCAGGGAGAGAGAGAGACAGCACATTAAAGATCTTAATCAACAAATCGTCTGTCACACTGGCCCCAGTATTCAGGGCCAGAATCGTCACGACTCCTCAGCCTCTCATCAGATGAGCCCGAGTCAGAGAACAACTCCCCTTCATCAGACGGGGTATAGTCACACGTAGTAGTAAACTCCTCGGTTCCCATAGGAAATACAGAAACACGAGGCGGCAGGTGCCGCTTCTTAGCAGGGCCCCTGCGCACTGACAACCTCGCAATGATCTGTTCAGACGTAGGCAGTCTGGAAGGCCCAGCATGCTGCAATTCCCCACTTGTATGCGACTCAGCAGGAGTGAGATTTAAGCCTGGGGTGATAGGTGAACTGAAGCGAGGTGAAGCCACTGGCAGGCCTGATTGTAGGGCAAGTGCTTGCTCGGCACAGGGTCCGCAGACCCGTGCCCTGTCCGCATCAGCGTGGGGTTGTCCACACGCTATACACAGCTGGTCTTGTCTCAGAAGGACCCCGGTCACAATTCTGAGATGCCTCCATATGGTGATTAAATAGACACGATATGCCAGCAGGGATTTACGCTATAGGCTACCCTGGATGCCCCAAGACCCGCTAGGAAAGTGGGAGTAAATTTACAAGGCCCGCTATAAATTACACCGGGCAGGGAGAAGCCAATGGTGTTCATCAGTCTGAAGACATAATGGGAATAAAGGGTGTCAGAACCATGCGCAGTAATCAAGGATCATGAAAATCGCCCGCGAGGGCACTTGCAGACCAAGGGAGGAGGAGGACCGCTACCACGCGTGCGTGTGACTAGGATCAAAATGGCGCCAAGCGAACCTCGAAGGGCGTGCCAGAGCGGGCTGTGACGCGGAGCGCGCCAAACTAGGTCCCCGCCCCCCCGAAGAGCGCAAAGCTCTGAGATAGTTTCAATTTTGTCACGAGGAGCGAAGTGTATGACGCACTTAGAAAATGATTTGCCAATGAAGACGCAGCAGCGCCGCCCAGCACAGCACATCCAGTAAAGAGGCGCGCGCGGCGGCAGATACATAATAAAAAGGCAAACAGCGCGGCTCTGACACCAAGTTACAAGTAAAGGGCAATACTAAGGCCAAAAGCGTGTGATCACAGTACACTTGAGGCGACCCTTTGTACAGGGCCCACCGCTACACGGGGCAATAATGCGGGAGGGGCATCCACTAGAGGCTCACCATCAGCCTAAACCGCCTACCCTTTGGTGGGGGAATGCGGTGGAGCATGGCTCCATAAGCACGCATGGTGCTGCCTACCTTCACCCGACCAGCGCAGCACAGGCTGGGAGGCACATCACAAGGAGGACGGGTGGGAATAGTCCAACAGGGCCGCAGGCTGTAATAGCCCCGCTCACCTGCGAGAGAGTGATAATTCATGTCTTTGCAGTCGGCACTGCAGAGAAATCTGGGGATTTGTGGGAGGTCCCTGGGTATTTAAGGGGCCGGGAGGAGTCCGTTTTCTCATGTCTGCAGTGCACAGCGCCTCCTGGCGGAGAATACCAAGTGTAAGTATTATATCTGGAGCAGGACGTACTGTATACTTAGAATATACAAGTCAGCGTGGCGGCAGACACCACATATACTAGTCAAAAGACATGACCAACGCGTATGCACGAATCACACTACACGCTCACCCACACACCCCCCCCCCCTTCTTTCCCTCCCGAAGGCTACAGGGAGAAAGAGGGAGGATGGCGGCCCTCTGTACAGGACCCACCGCTACACGGGGCAATAATGCGGGAGGGTCATCCATAAAGACTCACCATCAGCCTATACCGCCTACCCTTTGGTGGGGGACTGCGGTGGAGCAGCGCTCCATAAGCACGCATGGTGCTGCCTACCTTCACCCGACCAGCGCAGCCCAGGCTGGGAGGCACAACACACGAGGAACGGGTGGGAATAGTCCAACAGGGCTGCAGGCTTAAAAGCCCCGCTCACCTGCGAGAGAGTGATAACTTCATGTCTTCGCAGTAAGCACTGCAGAGAAATCTGCGGATTTGTGGGAGGTCCCCGGGTATTTGAGGGGCCGGGAGGAGCCTGTTTTACATGTCTCTGCAGTGCAGCGCCATCTGGCGGAGGATAACCCAAGTGTAAGTACTATATCTGGAGCAGGACGTACTGTATACTAAGAATATACATACAAAAAGTAAAACACAGACATATACTACGGAACACACCCCCCCCCCCTCCGATTAACATAAGGATTCCCGGGGGATATAACGCCCCCAGGAAAATATGGGAGAAGTGAGGGGGAAGGGACACCTATGGTAAGGGTAACTGCACAGGATTACTTGGCAACACCCAAGAAGCAGTGGGGGCATCCCAAAAGGCTCACCATCAGCCTAAACCACCTACCCTGTCAAAGCAGGGACTGCGGTAGGAGCCTAGCTCCTCAGCACCTCTTTAACGGGTGCTACTAACCTACCTTCACCGGAACCTTGTCAGCCGAGGCTGGGAGCCAGTATATGGTACAGAACGGGTGGGAATAGTCCTGCAGTGCCGCAGGCATATAAGCCCTGCTCACTTGCGCTACAAGAGAGCTATCTTCTATCTTCTCAGCACAGACTGCAGAAAGAAACTGGGGAATTTGTGGAGGTCCCTGACTTGTATAGGGCCAGGCGGAGCCACAAGCTGTTTTCTGCAGTCCAGCACCATCTTGTGGATGTATAACCCCATGTGTAAGGAATCTTCTGGAACAGGACGTGCTGTATACTAGGAATAAATTAATAACAGCACCCAGTGGGTGGGCTGCAGCGAGAGGGGTGCCGTTTAACAATGCATAGGAAGCCATTGTACACTTACGTGAGCCAGTTGCTGCAGAATCAACGCTCTCATCTCCATTCAGTTATACAAAATGCTGCAACATCACAACCACTAGGGAGCTGGATGGTGCAGATGGGGTCACTGGTTGCATCCCCGCTCACCTCCAGCTGAGTGCATGCCCACTCCGGGCAAATACAAATGGCTGCCCTGGGTATGTGTATAGCGAGGCTGTGACCATTGGAATGAGGTTAGGTGAGTGGGCGTGGCGATTTGATGGGGTTTCACACAGTGGGGCATCCTAGTTTGGGACAGCGATAGGCAATTCCAGGATAATTCCCTATGCCATGGACAGAATGCCAGGATGCCCCCCTTTGTGATACCCTCCAGATTCACTTACACTCCCACAGCACATGAGTAGGTCATGGCTACATCCCCGACAAGGTGCATTAATATTGTAATTCACTATAAAAAAAAATGCGTCTTTGATTAGGGCTCCCCAAAACGCAACTTTGCATGGGGCCCCAGAAATGATAATTCTGCCCATGAAGAAGCTGTACATTGCTCTGTACCTGCCAGTCTTGCCTCCATGTTCTGCAGACCTTCTTTAAGTTGTGCATTTGCTGGTTCATGTTTTAGGCCCTCTTCATAAGTTTTCTTTGCCTCCTCAAAGCGATTAAGAAATTCCAGAGCTGCTGCTTTTCGCGAGTACCCCTGGAAAATATGTATTCAATACTGATTAGGTTTTCAAATTAACAAATTGGATGAAATAATAGCCATTTTAATGTATAAGTGTAAATTGAAAGCATGCTTGCTTCCTACACACAAGTTACATGGCAACACGTTTCCGCCCAATTTAATGTGAACCCCTGATTATTGTGCTTCAAACTGGTATGGATACCAAACTGATTTCATTGTAATAGTGTTTATAGTGGCAAGGTCGGCTACGTGGTCAATATCGGAGGCTGGGGCCTTACCTTCCCCTAGATATTTTCAAACTAGCAGAAATCGGCTGTGTAAGAAGCAAGTGCAAAGAGGTGTAGCTGTGGATTTCTTATCACCAGTTGTAAACAATGACTTTCAATTTTCTCTTTAGTCTTAAGAGTGATTTAACTTGAAATCTGAAGGGGGGGCGTGCTCTCCCTCTTTTTATTTCAGAAGAAAAAACAATAAAATTCTGTGAAACTCACCTGTAGAATTGTTTTTGTATACATCCAATCCAGGCCGTCCCAATATCTTCACGATTGGGTGTTCGCCACTAGAGGGCGTTTGACTGCAAGATCAAAAGATGTAGCTCCTCCCAGCACCCTATAAAGGCAGCTGCCTCTCTATCATTCCCCAGAGGTTTAAAAACAGTACTCAACAAAAGAGGGCAGGCCGGGAGGCCTAAGAAACCATGTTACTTCACATAGCCTCAGCTTGTACTCTCTCTAAGCAAAAACTAGAAAAAAACAGTGTCTTATGAACAAAAATACAATTCTGTGAAACTCACCTGTAGAATTGTTTTTGAATATATCCAGTCCAGGTCGTCCCAGAAGTAATGAAAGTTGGGTAGTCTGCCACCAGGTGGCACAGTCACTGCAAGATCCAGATCTGTAATTCCTCCAGGTCCCCTATAAAATGAGCTGTCTCAATAGAATTCCCAGTGTTCAAAAAGCAGTAATAAAGAGACAGGCCGGGAGGCCAAGAAACCAAGTTAAAACACATAGCTTCGGCATGTACTCTCTCCAACAAAAGACTAGGGACAACGGTCCAATATAAAAAGGTAATCACCATAAAAGGCAAACAAGAGATAGTGAAACCAAGGGCAGGGTGGGACAACCTGGACTGGATACACTCAAAAACAATTCTACAGGCGAGTTTCACAGAATTGTATTTTTCACTATATCCAGTCCAGGTCGTCCTAGAAGTAATGACAGTTGGGACATCCAAAAGCAGTGTCCATTAGTGCGGGATCCCCAGTGCGGAAGAGCATGTAGTTCATTTCACTACAGCCTGAAGCACCTTTCGGCCAAAGACAGCATCAGCTGAGGCCCTAACGTCAACCTTGTAAAACTTTGTAAAAGGTATGAACAGAAGACCAAGTAGCGGCCTTACAAACTTGTTCAACGGAGGCCTGGTGCTGAAAAGCCCAGGAAGCACCAATAGCTCTAATAGAATGAGCAGTAATAAGAAAAGGGGGTTCCTTCCCCTTGGCAGAATAGGCTTGCACCACCGCCTGTCTAATCCACTTACTGGGAGTGGACTTGGCCGGAGGTAAACCCTTTCTGGAACCTTCAGTGAAAACAAAAAGCAAATCAGATTTCCTGAAAGACTCAGTTGCAACCAGGTAGTACTTAATGGCTCTGACCACATCCAAAGCATGGAGGTTCCTTTACTTAGAATTAGACGGGTCTGCACACAGAGAAGGCAAAACAACTTCCTCATTAAAATGAAAGGGAAAAACGACCTTAGGCAAAAAAAAAAAAAAAAAAAAAAAACAAGTTTAAAGCGAAACACCACCTTATCCTTATGCCGCTCAAAGTAAGGAGGCTTTATACAAAGCGCGGCCAGTTCAGACACGCGACGCACCGAGGTGATAGCAACCAAAAAGACCACCTTGAGGGTCAAAATAGGCAATACAGCATTGCACAAAGGCTTAAAGGGTGGACCCTGGAGGGCAGAAAGCACCAAATTCGAATCCCACACCGGTAATACAGGCTTACGCGGTGGAAGAACATGGGTAACCCCTTTGAAAAAAGTCCTGATCAGCCTATGATTGGCAAAGGATCTTTGGAAGAAGATGGCCAAGGCCGAGACCTGGCCCTTGAGGCCAAGTCTAAGCAGTGTTGTAAGAATTCCAAAATCCTAGAAATAGAGAAAGTGCGACAAGAGCCCGAACTCCTTCCAAGGAAATGCCAGAGCGTCTGTGGCAATGGCCAGGGGATCTCTTGACAGGAAGATGAACCTTGGGAGCTGTGATTGTGTCTGGACGCAAACAGGTCCACGTCCGGCTGACCCCAGCCGAGACACAGAGCGTGAAAGATCTTTTTGCTGAGAGACCATGCCCCCAAACGAGAGCCCCCCCCTTGCTCAGGGAGTCTGCCTCCTGGTTTCACTACCCCTGGGATGTAAACCGCCGAGATGCAGGGAACATTCTCCTCTCAAGTCAGGATCTGGGTCATCTCCTGGAGGGCTCCCTTGCTCAGAGTCCCGCCCTGGTGATTGACGTAGGCGACCGCCGTCTGATTGTGCGAGCGGATCTGGATCGCACGACACCTGAGATGGGGAGTCAAGTGAAGCACCAACCGGATCACTCTCAGTTCCATGAGATTGATGGGCAAGTGGGCCTCCTGTGGCCCCCACTGGCCCTGGAACTTCAGCGATTGCCAAAAACCTCCCCAGCCGGTCAGACTGGCGTCCATGGTGACAATCTCCCAACGGGGAGTAAGAAAGGACTTGCCCACCAACAGATTTCTGGGGTCCAACCACCACGAGAGGGACTGTCTGGCCGGGGGGGGGCAAAGATTCCTGTTCCAGGGACTCCAGCGTCTGGTCCCAACCGGTCAACAGATTCAATTGAAGAGGTCTCATGTGGAACTGAGCAAAGGGCACTGCCTCGAAGCATGACACCATTAGGCCCACCACCACTTGACCTGAGAGGTGTCCAACGTCATGCCCAGGAAGGACCTCACCATTTAGGGAGTGATAGAAGACTTGGGGTAATTGATTACCCATCCGAAACCCTCGAGAGTGGATAACACCGTCCGGGTGTCGCTCTCAGCCTGCTGAAGGGACTGAGCCGCAATCAGTAAATCGTCCAGATAAGGAAGAACACGAATGCCCCGGTTCCTTAGGATAGCCATGATGCCCGCCAGCACCTTTGTGAACACACGGGGGGCTGAGGATATCCTGAACGGTAGTGCCACAAACTGGTAATGCTGATCCTTCAGCTGAAACCTCAGGAACTTCTGATGCCCCTGAAAAAAAAAAAAAAAAATAAAAAAAAAAATCGGGATGTGCAGATAAGCATCCTTGATGTCCACCATGGGCATGAAGTCGCCGGGCTACCTGACAAACTTGAGACCCAGGATAGGTCTCAGCGTTCCGTCCTTCTTGGGCACCGTGAACAGATTGGAGTAGAACCCTTGACCCCGTTCCTGGCGAGACACGGAACAAATCACACCTGATAGTAGAAGGCGTTGCACGGCCATTCTTAGACCCTGCACAATCAATGTGTTCTGGGAAATCTGCAACTGAAGAAATCTTGAGGGCGGCCAAACTGCCAGCTCTAATTTGTTCCCAGAGAAAACCACCTCCTGAATCCACCGACGTGCGGTCTCCAGATGTGAGCAAATGGCAGAACCCGTTCCCCACCCAGATGGGTGAAGGCGCCCCCTTCATGCCTGAGAGGGCTTGGCAGGGGGTTTGGCTTTAGCTCCCCAGGAGGGATTGGGTCGACTGCGAGACCTACCCCATCCCCAGGAATCTCTGCGGCCACCAGAAAATGAAGAGCCTCTTCCTCCTCGAAAGGAGCGATAGGCAGATGAACCCCGAAAAGGGCCACGCAGGCTTCCGTCGCTGAGGGAGTCTTCCATCCTTGGCCAGAAAGTCCAGCCGCTCCCCGAATAATCTGAGCCCCAGAAAGGGGATACTAGTGAGCGACTTCTTGGCCGCAGTGTCAGCCGACCGCTGCCGCAGACAGATCGGGCAACGAATCGCAACAATGAGGGCCGAGGCTCTGCGCCAAGCCGGACACTATCGTCCATAGCCGAGACTACAAAGGCAATAGGTCTTGATACTCCTCCGCCCGCTTGCGAGACTTGGCAATATCAACAAGGCGTCGTCCAGCACCCACAAAAGTTAACGCATGACAAGCCAGCTGATCCATGCGTCTGTCAGCAGGGTCGCGCAAGGAAGCAGTATCGGGTGACAATGTAACTGCAGTGTTGGATAACCCCGAGACAGGGGCATCCATATCGGGGGGACGGGACCAGAGGCAGACCAGCTCCTCAGGGAAGGGGTACCGCTTGTCCAGGCCCTTATGCACCGATGGCAATTTATTAGGTCTTTCCCATTCCTTAAACACCATATTGGAAAAGTGGGCCTGCTCAGGGAAGACAAGCCTCTGTCTCAGGGCGGAATAAATCACCTTGCTTCCTCTTAGCCGCTATAGGAGGGACAATATGCAAGGTCTCAAACAAAGAAGACAGCAACGTATCTGTCATCAGGGAGCCACATATCCTCATCCAAGGAGGAACCAGGCTCGTTGTCATAGCCAACCGACCGATCCCCTGAGGCAACGGAGTCCTTAAACAACTCACCCTCCTCCATGGAGTCCCGACCTCCAAAAAGATCGCCATCATCAGCAAAATCCGAGTAACCCGGCTCGATGTGCCGCTTCTTACTCGTGGCCTTCCCAGTAGCAGTGCAAGATAACTGTCTCTCCAGGCTGGCCACCCGGTGTGCCAACTTGGGTTGGGACCCCCTGCTGGCTTCCCCCTCACTGAGGGCTGAATGCAGCAGTGGGGGCATTGGTGAGGTTGCAGGTAAAAGAGGGCTAGGGGCAGGGACGCCCGCCCTAACATGTTCCAAAAGTACGCTCCCAGTGCAAGTGACACAAACCGGGCTGGTACCGCACATGGGGCAGAGCTTCACCCGCCCAGATGGGGCCCCTAGCTCACTATCCCCAGAAGCCTCCATTATGGTGATTATAGAGAAAAAAATGCAGGTTACAAGGCACTCACGGCCCAAACCTGAGTGATCCCCAATTTAGTCTCTCTTTTTATGATTCCTCTTAAAGGAGGAGGGTGCGGAGAGAGGGGGGGGGGTGGTAGGAGACCGGGAGGAATCACAACCCTCAGCTGGCAAAGGGGAGCCCACCTAGAAGACACAAGCGGAAGGATTCATGAGCATCCCACAGCACATGCACCACAAAACAAAGATATAAAAAAAAAAAACGAGGGACTCAAGGAACCTGACCGGCGAGGTAGCGGGAGGGGTCCGGAAGACAGGCAAGAGAAGCTGCAGGCGGTGGCTGGCGACCTGGTGCCCGCCTGCACGATGGGGACCCACGCAGGGTCCGCAGATGACCACAGGCAGCAGCAGAAAATGGTGCCTGAGCGCAGCCACAGGCGACCCTCGAGGGATCATCGCGCCGCCCCCCCCGCGCTTCAGGCGCACCAGAAGGCGCCCACAGTGTCTAAAAGAAGAGCAGGAACACCCCCCCCCCCCCAAGAAGCGGAGTGCGGCACGCCCCGCAACTAGACACCGAGGCAGATGTCAGCGCAGCCGAACCAAAGTAGGCCCCGAAGAGCGCCCCCCCCCCCCCACAGCACCGTCAAGATGGAGGGGAAGGAGAAGAGGCGAAGGAACGAGGGAAGGCGAGTATCCAACACAGCAGCCAGCAGTAAAAACATGAGGTAAAACATGAAGGCAGAAATCACAAGATGACAATACATTTTGGGGGGACAAATAAAGGGGAAACCGGGTATTTTAAGTGGTTCCTCTCTCCCCCCCCCCCATAGGCTCACCATTGCCTATGGCCGGCTACCCTTTAATGGAGGGTCTGCAGCCCAGAGCCTAGCTCTGTCAACGCCTGACGCCAGCGTTATCCCTACCTTCACCTGCCCCGTCAGCCGAGGCTGGGAGGCATAAGTGAGTCCACGGGGACAGTTGCAATAGGGGTGCAGCGGCCGACAGGCTTAAAATGCCCCGCTCAGCTGCCGTATCCAGAGAGAGTTCCAGACGATCCTCGCAGCAGTACTGCAAGATGAAATCTGGGGATTCTATTGAGGCAGCTCATTTTATAGGGGGCAGGGAGGAGTTACAGCTCTGGATCTTGCAGTGACTGTGCCACCTGGTGGCAGACTACCCAACCGTCATTACTTTTGGGACGACCTGGACTGGATATAGTGAAAAATGATTGATCACCATAATAGGCATACAGGACATAAATGAACACAAGGGCGGGGTGGGGTGGGACGGCCTGGACTGGATGTATACAAAAACTATTCTACAGGTGAGTTTCACAGAATTGTATTTTTCCCTACATCCAGTCCAGGCCGTCCCAATATCTTCACAATTGGGACATCCAAAAGCAATGTCCATATGGGCGGGATCCCCAGTGAGAAACAGCATGTAGTTCATTTCACTACCGCCTGAAGCTCCTTTCGGCCAAAAACAGCGTCAGCTGAAGACCTGACATCCACCTTGTAAAACTTTGTAAAAGTATAAACAGAAGACCAAGTTGCGGCCTTACAAACTTGTTCCACCGATGCCTGGTGCTGAAAAGCCCAAAAGGCACCGATAGCTCTGGAAGAATGAGCTGTGGTCCGAAAAGGGGGTTCCCTCCCCCTGGCAGGATATGCTTGTACCACTGCCTGTCTGATCCACTTACTGAGAGTGGACTTGGCTTGTGGCAATCCTTTCCTAGAACCCTCTGTTAGGACAAAGAGCAAATCCGATTTCCTGAAGGACTCAGTAGCACCCGGGTAATACGTTACGGCTCTAACCACATCCAAAGCATGGAGGGTCCGTTCTTTGGAATTAGCCAGTGCTGGACACAAGGAAGGTAAGACAAATTCCTCATTAAGGTGAAAGGGAGAAACGGCCTTAGGCAAAAAAATCAGGTTTAAAGCGAAAAACCACCTTATCCCTGTGCAGCTCAAAGTAGGGAGGTTTCATAAAAAAAGAGCGGCAAGCTCTGATACACGACGCACCGAGGTGATCGCTACCAGAATGACCACTTTGAGAGTCAACATAGACAATGCAGCATCGCTCAATGGCTCGAAGGGAGGACCCTGAAGAGCAGATAGTATTACCGGTGTGGGACTTGACTTGAATTTAGTACGGATTTACGCGGTGGCCGGACATGGGTAACTCCCTGGATAAAAGTCTTGATCATCCTATGGTTGGCAATGGATCTCTGGAAAAAGATGGCTAAAGCCGAGACCTGACCCTTGAGGGTGCTCAGCTGGAGACCCAAGTCTAAGCCGTGTTGTAAAAACTCCAGAATCCTAGAAATAGCTAATTTTCGGTAAGGAAGGCTCTTGGCCTCGCACCAAGCGATATAGGCCCGCCAAACTCTGTAGTAAATAATGGAAGAAGATTTCTTCCGTGCCTGAATCATTGTCTGCACAACCGTGGCCGATAACCCTTTCTCCGTCAGGATTGAGGTTTCAATAGCCAAGCCATCAAAGCCAGCGTCCGTAAATTGGGGTGCCGCAGCGACCCCTGTGTAAGAAGCCCTGGGTCGTCGGGCATGATGTAGTGATCTATTGACATCTGGACTAGGTCTGCAAACCAACTCCTTCTTGGCCAGCGAGGAGCCACCAGGATGGTTGGTACCCCTTCCTGGGCTATCTTGCGCAGCACTCTGCCCAGGAGCGGAAATGGAGGGAATGCATACAGAAATTTGAACTCCGTCAAAGGATTTGCCAGAGCGTCTGTTGCAATGGCCAGAGGATCTCTTGAGAGGGAGATGAACCTTGGAAGCTTGTGATTGTGTCTGGACGCAAACCGATCCACGTCCAGCGATCCCAGCGGAGACACAGAGCCTGAAAGGTCTCACTGCTGAGGGACCATTCCCCCAGGTGCAAGGAACTCCTTCTCAGGGAGTCTGCCTCCTGGTTTTCCACCCCGGGGATGTAGACCGCCGAGATGCAGGGAACATTCTCCTCTGCCCAAGTCAGAATCTCTGTTACCTCGATGATGCATCTCTCTTTCTCTGAGTCCCGCCCTGGTGGTTGATGTAGGCGACAGCAGTCCGAATGTCCGAGCGAACCTGGATCGCAAGGCCTCTTAAATGGGGAGTCAAGCGTAGAATAACCAACCGGATTGCTCTCAGCTCCACTATCCAGACCCCACTGACCCTGGATCTTCTGGGTCTGCCAAACACCTCCCCAGAGGGATCAGTGACTGGCATCCATGGTAACCATCTCCCAATGGGGAGTCAGAAAGGACTTGCCCACCAGCAGGTTCTGGGATTCCAACCACCACAAGAGGGACAGCGAAAAACCCTGCTCCAGGGATTCCTGCGTCTGATTCCAGCCGGTCAGTAGGTTCAATTGTAGAGGTCTCATGTGAAACTGGGCAAAGGCCTCGAAGCATGACATCATTAGGCCCACCAATCTCATCTCCAGACGTACCAATGGCTTCTGACAAGACAGCAAGACCTGCAGTTGCATCTGTAAACCCAAAACCTTCTGCTGTGGCAGAAAAACCTTGACCTGAGCGGTGTCTATCGTCATTCCCAGGAAGGATCTCACGGTTGAGGGAGTGATAAACGACTTGGGGTAATTGATTACCCAACCGAAGGCTTCCAGGGTTGACAACACCATCCGAGTATCGCTCTCGGCCTGCTGAATGGACAGGGCCGAAATCAGCAAGTCGTCCAGATAGGGTAACACACGAATAACCTGACTCCTCAGGATAGCCATGATGCCCACCAGCACCTCTGTGAACACACAGGGGGCTGAGGATATCCCAAATGGAAGTGCTACAAACTGGTAATGTTGGTCCTCCAGAGAAAACCTCAGGAACTTCTGATGTCCCTGGAAAATCGGGATGTGCAGATAAGCATCCCCGATGTCCACCGTGGTCATGAAGTCGCCGGGCCGAAGCGATCTCACCGCCGACCGCAACGTTTCCATGCGGAAATGTTTGACTCTTACAAACCTGTTGAGACACTTCAGGTCCAGGATCGGCCTTAGCGTTCCGTCCTTCTTGGGAACCGTGGACTGGAATAGAATCCCTGACCCTGTTCCTGCGGGGGTACAGAGCAAATCACACCTATCCGCTCTGCTGCCAAAATCAGAGAGAGTTACTGATACTTAAAGAAGCACATTGAGATCTAGGAACGAGGTATGATTATGGACACCCATTTGGGCTTACTCCGCTCATCCCCTGGGTTCCCCCCGAGCAGCCGGGCTCTGCTGTTGGCTCGACGGTTTTCAGAGAAAAATGTGTTTTTCCATGCCATCCACTTTTGAGATGGCCGATTGGTTGATCTCAAAGGTGCCGCAGCAACGCACCCAACCATTCAGAAAGGCTGGGCACAGAAGCACACAGTTGTAGGGAAGCTGAGGATTTTAGATTACAGGGCCGTGCCAAGCGGGTTTTCACACGCATTAAAGGTGCATTATCATGAAATTGTGTAATATCAAAAATCCATATAAACACGTCGGTTAAGGAGGAGGGGTCACTTATACACCTGAACTGAATAAAACGTGTGGTTTATTCTCTCATGGTAGAATTAAAAACCAGGGGTGAGAGGTTTAGTGTATCAGGGGTGACAGAGCCCGTCACCCCTGATTTTCTCTTTCTCCCATTAAAATAAAAAATACAATTTTGTGAAACTCACCTGTAGAATTGTTTTTGAATATATGCAGTCCAGGTCCTCCCAGAAGTGATGACAGTTGGGTAGTCCGCCACCAGGCGGAGCAGATACTGCAAGACCCAGAGCTGTAACTCCTCCCAGCCCCCTATAAAAGGAGCTGTCTCAATAGAATTCCCAGAATGTCCAAAAGCAGTAATGAGACAGGCTGGGAGGCCAAGAAACCATGTTAACTCACATAGCTTCAGCATGTACTCTCTCCAACAAAAAACTAAGGACAACGGTCCAATACAAAAAACAGTAATCACCATAACAAGCAAACAGGAGATAATGAACCAAGGGAGGGGTGGGACGACCTGAGAATTGTATTTTTCACTATATCCAGTCTAGGTCATCCCAGAAGTGATGACAGTTGGGACATCCAAAAGCAGCGTCCACTTAGGGCGGGATCCCCAGTGCGGAACAGCATATAGTTCATCTCACTACCGCCTGAAGCACCTTTCAGCCAAAAGCAGAGTCAGCTGAGGCCCTAACATCAACCTTGTAAAACTTTGTTAAGGTATGAATAGAAGACCAAGTAGCGGCCTTACAAACTTGTTCAACAGAAGCCTGGTGCTGAAAAGCCGAGGAAGCACCAATAGCTCTAGTAGATTGAGCTGTAACACGAAAAGGGGGATCCTTCCCCTTGGCAGAATAAGCTTGCACCACCGCCTGTCTAATCTACTTACTGGGAGTGGACTTGGCCGGAGGCAAACCCTTTCTGGACCCTTCAGTGAGAACAAAAAGTGAATCCGACTTCCAGAAGGATTCAGTCGCAACCAGGCAGTACTTAATGGCTCTGACCACATCCAAGGAATGGAAGGTCCTTTCCTTAGAATTAGTCGGTGCTGGACACAGGGAAGGCAAGACAACTTCCTCATTAAGATGAACGGGAGAAACGACCTTAGGCAAAAAAATCAGGTTTAAAACCACCTTATCTTTATGCCGCTCAAAGTAAGGAGGCTTCATACAAAGAGCGGCCAGTTCTGACACACGACGCACCGAGGTGATAGCTACCAAAAAGACCACCTTTGACGTCAAGATAGACAATGCAGCATCGCACACAGGCTCAAAGGGAGGACCCTGCAGAGCGGAAAGCACACCGGTAATACAGGCTTACACGGTGGACGTACATGAGTAACTCCTTGGAAAAAGGTACTGATCAATCTATGATTGGCAAAGGATCTTTGGAAAAAGATGGCCAAAGCCAAGACCTGGCCCTTGAGGGTGCCCAGCTGTAGACCCAAGTCTAAGCAGTGTTTAATCCTAGAAATAGAGACTCTGTAGTAAATCATGGAAGAAGACTTCTTCCAAGCCTGAATCATGGTCTGCACAACCGTGGCCAAGAGCCCCTTTTCAGTTAGGAGTGAGGTCTCAATAGCCAAGCCGTCAAAGCCAGCGTCCGTAAATTGGGGTGCCGCAGCGTCTTTGGGTGCCGCAGCGACCCCCGAGTGAGGAGCCCTGGGTCGTCGGGCATGATGTAACGATCGACTGACGTCTGAACTATGTCAGCGAACCAACTCGTCTCGGCCAGCGAGGAGCAACCAGAATGGTTGGTACCCCATCCTGAGCTATCTTGCACAGCACTTGGCCCAGGAGTGGAAACGGAGGAAATGCATTAAGGAGTCTGAATTGCCAGAGCGTCTGTGGCAAAGGCCAGAGGATCTCTTGACAGGGAGACGAATCTTGGAAGTTTGTGATTGTGTCTGGATGCAAATAGGTCCACGTCCGTCTGACCCCAGCGAAGACACAGAACGTCCCAACCGGTCAACAGATTCAATTGAGATCTTATGAAGAACTGGGCGAAGGGCACTGCCTCCAAGCAGGACACCATGAGGCCCACCAGCTTCATCCCCAGACGGCTCGAGGGCCGCTGACAAGCTAGTAGGGCCTGCACCTGCGTCTGGAGGCCCTCCACCTTCTGCTGGGGCAGGAATACCTTGACCTGAGAGATGTCCCACGTCATGCCCAGAAAGGACCTCACCATTGAGGGAATGATGGAAGACTTGGGGAAATTGATTACCTATCCTCGAGAGTGGATAACACCGTCCGGGTGTCGCTCTCGGCCTGCTGAAGGGACTGAGCTGCAATCATCAAATCGTCCAGATAAGGAAGAACACGAATGCCCCGGTTCCTCAGGATGGCCATGATGCCTGCCAGAACCTTGGTGAACACACGGGGAGCTGAGGATATCACGAACGGTAGTGCCACAAACTGGTAATGCTGATCCTCCAGCTCAAACCTCAGGAGCTTCTGATGCCCCTGAAAAATCAGGATGTGCAGATAAGCATCCTTGATGTCCACCGTGGTCATGAAGTCGCCGGACCGAAGTGAGCTCACCGCGAACCGTAAGGTTTCTATGCGGAAATGTCTGACTCTGACAAACTTGTTGAGACCCTTCAGATCCAGGATAGGTCTCAGCGTTCCGTCCTTCTTGGGCACCGTGAACAAATTGGAGTAGAAACCTCGCCCCCGTTCCTGGGGAGGCACGGGACAAATCACACCTGATAGCAGAAGGCGTTGAACGGCAATTCTTAGGCCCTGCGCCGTCAAGGATTTGCAGGAAATCCACGACCGAAGAAATCTTGGGGTTGGCCAAACTGCCAGCTCTATTTTGTTCCCGGAGGAAACCACCTCCTGAATCCAATGATCCGAGACGTGCCGTCTCCAAATGTGATCAAAAGCAGCAGCTGTCCCCCCACCCGGATGGGTGAGGGCGCCTCCTCATGCATGAGAGGGCTTGGCAGGGGGTTTGGATTTAGCTCCCCAGGAGGGATTGGGTCGGCCGCGAGGCCTACCTCGTCCCCAGGAATCTCTACGGCCACCTGAAAATGAAGAGCCTCTTCCTCCTTGAAAGGAGCAATAGGCTGAAGAACCCCCGAAAGGGTCACGCAGGCAGAAGAACCCCCGAAAGGGTAGCGTAGGCTTCCGTCGCTGAGGGAGTATTCCGTCCTTGGCCAGAAGGTCCAGGCGCTCCCTGAATAACCTGAGCCCCAGGAAGGGGATACTAATGAGCAACTTTTTGGCCGCACCGTCAGCCGACCACTGCCGCAGCCAGAGTGAGCGACGAAGCACAACAAGCAGAGCCGAAGCCCTGGTGCCCAGTCGGACAATAACAGTCGGACATGGCCGAAACTACAAAAGCAATAAAATCCACACAGGCTTTGGAGGTCTTTATACTCCTCCGCCCACTTGCAAGATTTCAACAAGGCGCCTCACCTTCTTCCTGATGGCCAAAGAGACAATGGCCGCGGCACAGACAGGCCGAAGCCCAGCACCCACAAAGGTGAACGCATGACAAGCCAGCTGATCCATGCGCCTGTCAGCAGGGTCGCGCAAGGAAGCCATATCGGGCGACGGCATAACCGTATTGTTGGATAACCCCGACACAGGGGCATCCACATTGGAGGGGGAAGGGACCAGAGGTGGACCAGCTCCTCGGGGAAGGGATACCGCCTGTCCAGGCCCTTATGCACCGATGGCAATTTATTAGGTCTTTCCCATTCCTTAAACACCATATTGGAAAAGTGGGCCTGTTCCAGGAGGACAATCCTCTGTCTCTCAGGGCGGAATAAATCTCCCTGCTTCCTCTTAGCCGCTTTAGGAGGGACAATATGCAAAGTCTCAAACACAGAAGACAGCAATTTTTCCGTGTCGTCAGGGAGCCACATATCCTCGTCTGAGGAGGAACCAGGCTCGTTGTCATAACCAACCGACCGATCCCTTTAGGAAGCGGAGTCCTTAAACTCCTCTACCTCCTCCATGGAGTCCCAACCGCCAAAAAGATCGTCATCGTCCGCAAAATCCGACTCGATGTGCCGCTTCTTACTCGTGGCCTTCCCCGTAGCCGTGCGAGATAACCGTCTCTCGGGGGGGGTTGGCAGGCACAGGAGGGCTAGGGGCAGAGACACCCGCCCAATCATGTTCCAAAAAGTACACTCCTGGCGCAAATGACACAAACCGTGCGGAGTCCGCCCAGGGGGCAGGTACCGCACATGGCACAGAGCTTCACCCACCCAGATGGGGCCCCTAGCTCACTATTTCCAGAAGCCTCCATTATGGTGACAAAAAATACAGGTTACAAGGCACTAACGGCCCAAACCTAGTAAGAACCCCCAAATTTGTCCCTCTTATTGTGATCCCTCTTACAGGAGAGGGTGCAGAGAGAGAGCGGGGGCCGGGGGGGGGGGAGGAGATCGGGAGGAACCACAACCCACAGCTGACAAGGGGATTCCACCTAAAGACACAATGGGAAAAGCCATGAGATCCCACAGCGCATGCACATGTAATATACATATCTATCAAAAGAGGGACTCACGGACCGACAACACAGGAGGGTGTCCAAGGACTCCACAAAACGGAGCAGCAGGCAGGTACAAGGCTTCGGCAGGAAAAGGCAGCCCCAAGAGCAGAGCAGGGCAGCAGGGAAGATGGCAGCGGAATGCAGCGCTGGCGAACTTCGTAGCTATGGCGCAAAATGCGTCATTGCGCGGCCCCGCCCGTGAAAGAGTGCCCTCAGCCTCAGAAAATGGTGCCCAGTGAGTAAGAAGGGAGGGCGGCCTCCCCAGCCCCCCCGGCTGCGGAGCGCAGCGCGCCCCGCACAACCTCCCAAGGCCGCAGCCTCCACAATGACTGCCGATGGTCCAACAGCGCATGCGTGAGCAGCAGCCGCATCCCCGCTATCCCTCTAGCAGGGAACATGCATCGATTCCTTATAACCATATTGTACCTATGTCTTGGTTACAGCGGAAGTATGTTTAATTGTCAATGCATAGCTTATGTGTTATGTACCACATATAAAACAATAAACCTATTGGAACATAAAAAGCACACACAGATGCAGGTTGTAATTCACATCTCAACACAACATTAAAAACTTGTTTCACTAAACACGGGTAATTAGCACGACCCCCCCCCCCCCCCCCCCATTGCGCCTCTTTATTCAGAGACATGGAGCAGCATCTCTCCTGTGTGCTGGCGCAGGTCGTATGACTCAACTCTGCGGCCTCTCACTTCACTTCCAGTGATTTAATATGTGGCTCATGGGGGGGGGGGGGGGGGGTGTATCTCCATGGATCACTACAATTACTCGCCATTCCGGTGACCCCATGGCACTTGTGGGCAGCTAATTCCACTCCATTGCTGCTGGCAAAAATACAATTCTGTGGGTACTCACATGTAGAATTGTTTTTACTATGCACAGCACGGCCTGTTTCATGTAATCCTTACATCTGGGTATTCGGCCACAAGGTGGCACAGTGGACTGCAGAAGATTTGTGGCTCCTCCCGGACCCATATTAAAACAGGAATCACCAATAGACCTCCAGTGTTGACAAGCAGTTATACAAGAAGCCAGGAGGTAATAAAGGTAAAAAAAAAAAAGTAAAGAACCCTCACAACCAACTTTGGAACAAATCACCATTAAGAGGCAACCAAGAATAACGATAAGGGAGAGATGAAACGGGCCGTGCTGTGCATAGTAAAAACAATTCTACCGGTGAGTACTCACAGAATTGTATTTTTCCTAGTGCACAGCACGGCCCGTTTCATGTAATTCTTACATCTGGGACATCCAAAAGCACTGTCCGTAAGGTAGGGTGGGATCCCCAAAGAGTAACGACAGGCAGTTCAAACCACTACCGCCTGAAGTACCTTGCGGCCAAAAGCAGCATCAGCTGAGGTCTTAAACCGGACCTTCAGCTAGATTTAATGAAAAGCCCAAACTCTTAAAAAACGGTTCCCCAGCATCTAAAATTAATATATTTTAAGTTTTTAGTCACTAACTTATTATTCTTTCCCCCGCTGGGCTGCAACTCTGTTCAGGAATTTAGGATACGGGTGCCGCCATCTTGACTCAGAAGCATCACACTTACTGAGAAGAGGAGAGTGGGATAAGGTACAGGGGGGCGGGTTATAGCTGTGTTTTGCTCAGACAGAGCAGAGTTGGGGTCAGGTAACGGTCAGCAGCCCCAGAATGCAGAGCAGCACAGTCAGGAGGCACTTCCTGTTTGCAGGCTGCCTGATAAGATGGCGGCTTCCATAAGCCGCCATCTTGGATGTTTAAAGGCTCATAACATGCAGTAGATGCAGGTAGGATGATTTTTAATGTGGACAATCTGTATGTACAGGGTGGGGGAAAACATATAAGATAGACTCTTATTCAGAGTGAAGGTCCGCTTTAACATCAAACTTGTAAAACTTGGAAAAGGTATGAACAGAAGACCAAGTTGTGGCCTTACAAACTTGTTCAACAGAAGCTTGGTGCTGAAAGGCCCAAGAGGCACCAACAGCACGAGTGAATGAGCAGTAATCCAGAAAGAAGGAACCTTCCCTTTAGCAGAATAGGCCTGAACCACCGCCTGACGGATCCACTTGCCGATAGTAGATTTGGCTGGAGGCAAACCCTTCCTAGGACCAGCAGAAAGAACAAAAAGAGCATCAGATTTCCTAAAAGACTCAGTAGCAACCAAATAAAACTTCAATGCACTGACAGCGTCCAGAGAATGAAGGGTCCGTTCCTTAGAATTAGCAGGGTTAGGACACAAGGAAGGAAAGACAATGTCTCTCAAAATAAGGAGGTTTCATGGAAAGCGCCGCCAGCTCAAAAAAAAAAAAAAAAAAGCGCCTGACCGAAGTAATAGCCACCAAGAAGACCACCTTAAGAGTCAGAATGGGCAAAACAGCTGCACGCATAGGTTCAAAGGGAGGACCCTGTAGAGCAGACAATACCAAATTTAAGTCCCAAACCGGTAGCACAGGCTTACGTGGCGGACGCACACGAGTAACTCCCTGGAAGAAAGTCTTAACAAGCCTGTGATTGGCAAAAGATCTTTGGAAAAAATTGCCAGAGCCAAAACCTGTCCCTTGAGAGGACTAAGTTGAAGGCCCGAATCCAAACAATGTTGTAAAAACTCCAAAATCATGGGTATAGAAAACACCCGACAAGGAAGAGACTTGGACTCACACCAGGCAATGTAAGCATGCCAGACCCTGTAGTAGACGAGGACTTCTTCCGAGCCTGAATCATAATAACAGAGGCCGGCAACCCCTTTTCCATCAAGATGGAGGTTTCAGCAGTCAAGCCGCTAAAGCCAGCGTTTGTAAATTGGGATGTCGCAGCTGTCCCTGAGTGACAAGATCTGGGTCCTTGGGCAAGACATACTGATCTACTGCCAACTGCACCACATCTGCGAACCACACACTCCTCGGCCAACAGGGGGCCACCAGAATGGCCGGTACCCCCTCGTGGGCTATCTTGCGCAGCACCCGGCCCAGCAGAGGAAAGGGAGGGAACACATAGAAGAGTCGAAACTCTGTCCAAGGAATTGCCAGTGAATCCGTGGCGAAGGCCAGAGGATCCTGTGACTGGGAGACAAACAGGTCCACATCCGGCTGACCCCAGCGGCGACACAGGGAGTGAAATACCTTGTTGCTGAGAGACCATTCCCCCAGCCCAGAAATCCCCCTGCTCAGGGAGTCTGCCTGCTGGTTCTCCACCCCAGGAATGTAGACCACCGAGATGCAGGAAACATTCTCTTCCACCCAAGACAGTATCAGGGACACTTCCTTGAGGGCCCGCTTGCTCAGAGTCCCTCCCGGATGATTGATGTAGGCTACCGCCGTCTGTTTGTCCGAGCGGGTCGGAACAGCCCAACCCCGAAGGTGTGGGGTCAACTGGGAGAGAACCAACCTGATCGCCCGCATTTCTAGAACGTTGATGGGTGCATGGGCCTCCTGAGAGCCCCACGGACCCTGAAACTTCAAGGACTTCCAAACTCCCCCCACAACCGGTCAGACTGGCATCTGGAGGCAGAAAGGTCCTGCCCACTAGAAGGATCCTCGAGTCCAACCACCACGAGAGGGACTGCCTGGCCAGAGGGGATAGAACAAATTCCCGATCCAGGGACACAACTGAAAAGGTCTCATGTGAAACTGAGCAAAGGGAACCGCCTCGAAGCAGGACACCATCAGGCGTACTAACTGCATCACCTGCCAAATGGAGGGATTAGGACACAAGAGCAGGGCCCGTGCCTGCATCTGAAGGCCCTCCACTTTCTGCTGAGGGAGCAATAACTTGACCTGAGGTATCCAGAGTCATGCCCAGGTAGGACCTCGCCAAAGGCAGAAATAGTGAAGCCTTGGGATGGTTGATCACCCAGCCGAAGGACTCGAGAGTGGAAGTCACCACCTGAGTATCCCTCTCGGCCTGAAGAAGAGACTGAGCAGCAATCAGAATGTCGTCCAGGTAGAGGGTGCAAATGCCCGGGTTCCTCAGAAGGGCCATGACGCCCAACACCCAAGGAGCCGAGGTGATACCGAAAGGTTAGGCCACAAACTGGTAATGCTGATCCTCCAGAGCGAACCTCAGGAACCTGTGATGACCTGGAAATATTGGTACATGAAGATAGGCATCCTTGATGTCCACAGTGGTCAAGTAGTCGCCCGGCCGAAGGTTACTGACCGCCGAGCGTAGCGTCTCCAAGCGAAAGTGCTTGAACCGGACAAACCTGTTGAGCCCCTTCAAATCCAGGATGGGCCTCAGAGAACCGTCCTTTTTGGGAACCGTGAAAAGATTGGAGTAGTACCCCTGACCCTGTTCCTGGTAAGGTACCTAAATCCAATAGGCGTTGAACTGCTAGGCGCGAGCCCTGAGCTGACAGAGGATTTTGAGATATCCGGGATCTGAGGAATCTTGGGGCAGCCAGGCTGCAAACTGCAAACTTGTAACTAGAGGACACCACCTCCTGAATCGACGCGGAGCCTCCAGGCGTGAGCAAAGAGCCGAAGCCGTCCCCCCACCCGGACGGGTGAGGGCGCCTCCTCATGCCTGAGGGGCCTTGGGAGGGGGTTTAGGCTTGGAGCCCCATGAGAGACCGGGACGACCACGGGATCTGCCATGGCCCCAAGAGTCTCTGCGGCTACCAGAGAAGTGTGCGCCACGACCTCCCCTTGAGCCCCGAAAGGATGAGGCGGAGTACCCCCAATAGGGCCGGGACTGCTTCCTACGCTGAGGTAGCCTACCATGCTTGGCCAGAAGATCCAGACGTTCACCAAAGAGACGAAGCCCCATGAAGGGAAGCTGGTGGGAGACTTCTTAGCTGCAGTGTCAGCTGCCCACTGGCACAACCAAACAGACCGGCGCATAGCCACCAAGAGGGCCGAAGCCCTACCGCCCAGCCGGACGGCATCATCCATGGAAGCCTGCACAAAAGCAACAAAATCAGAGCAAAGCAAGAGGGCCCTATAATCCTCCCTTCTCCTACCAGCCATGGCGCCATCAGCGAGACGCTTCTTAAGGGCAATGGTCGTAATGGCTGTGGCCCAGACCGGACGCAGGCCTGCCCCTACAAAGGTGAAAGCATGACATGCCAGCTGATCCATACGCCGGTCCGCGCTATCACGCAGTGTAGTAGTGTCAGGGGACGACATGACCGAAGGGTTGGACAATCCTAGAACAGGAACATCCACCTCAGGGGGACACGACCAGCGCTTGACCAGATCAGCCGTAAAGGGATACCTTCTGTCCAATCCCTTGGGTTTCGTGGGCTGTCTGTTAGGACGTTCCCACTCCTTGAGCACCATATTGGAGAAATGGCCCTGCTCCGGGAACTCCAAGCACTGTTTGCCAGGGCAAAAGAGCTCACCCTGCTTCCTCTTCGCTGCCTTAGGGGGGCCAGTGTCATCAGGGAGCCAGGTATCCTCAGAGGTGGACCCCAGGCCACTGTCGTAACCTTCCTGATGGTCCCCAGAGGAGTTTGATTCATGGAAAAAAGCTCCCCCTCCTCTAGGGAGTCACGGCTGTCAAACACATCAAGGCCCTCATCCTCCTCAACAGAGGGAAGGCGCGGCGTCAAGATGCCGCTTCTTGCCAGAAGCCTTGCCCGTCACAGGTCGGGCCAGCTGCCTTTCAATGCTGGCCACGCGTAGTGTCAGATCAGACTGAGACCCCCTGCTAGTATCCCCCTCACTGGGGGCTAAAGGCAGGCGCGGGGGAGCAGGAGATGCTGGAGGGAGCGCCGAACTGGAAAGAGAAGCACCCATCCCAGCCTGGGCCGCAATAATACCTTGGGCGCACGGCACACAAACTGCGCCGCCACCACCACTCAGAGAGGATGCCCCACACATGACACATAGCTGAGATTGCCCCGAAGGGCCCCCCCAAGCACACTATCCCCAGAAGCCTCCATATGGTGATTATCACAGGCACAATAGGCCAGTATAGGTTAAGGGCTAATAAAAGCCACCCGGGATGCCTCCCAGGGGATGCCCACAGAGAGGACCCAGAGGGAAGAAATAAGGGGGGGGGGGGGGGGGGGGAATAGGACCGGGAGCAACCACAATACACTGCTATCCCACCTGAAAGGCATAATCAGAAAGACAAATAAGCATCCCGCAGCACATGCCCCAAAAAGATAAAACCCCCATATGTGACTCACAGACCAAGAGCGCAGAGCACGCAGCACACTGCGTAATACACCCGTAGAATTGGTATTATGAGTATACAGTACGTCCTGCTCCAAATCTAATACTTACACTTGGGATATACTGCGCCAGATGGTGCTGGACTGCAGAGACATTAAAAATAGGCTCCTCCCGGCCCCTCAAATACCCAGGGACCTCCCACAAATCCCCTGCATTTAAAAGCAGTTAACGAGAAGCCGGGAGAATTAAACCACCCAAACTATCAACTATAACAATAATAACAATCACCATACAGGGGATCCAAGATAATGCAAACCAAGGGTGGGTTGGAGCAGGACGTACTGTATAGTCATAATACCAATTCTACAGGTGAGTAATTTACAGAATTGTATTATTCTTAGTATACAGTACATCCTGATCCAAATCTAATACTTACACTTGGGACATCCAATAGCAGTGTCCATAATGTAGGGTGGGATCCCCAAGAAAAATCAGCAGCAGGCAGTTTAAACCACTGCCGTCTGCAAAACCTTGTGGCCAAAAGCAGCATCAGCGGAGGCCCTAACATCAACCTTGTAAAACTTTGAAAAGGTATGAACAGAAGACCAAGTAGCGGCCTTGCAAACTTGTTCCAACAGAAGCCTGGTGCTGAAAGCCCAAGAGGCACCAATAGCCCGAGTGGAATGAGCAGTAAAGCGGAAGGGAGGATTCTTCCCCTTAGCAGAGTAGGCCTGAATCACAGCCTGACAAATCCACTTGCTGATAGTAGACTTGGCAGGAGCCAAGCCCTTCCTAGGACCAGAAGGGACCACAAAAAGAGCATCAGTTTTCCTGAAGGGTGCAGTAGCCACCAGATACTTCAGACACCTAACCACATCCAAAGAGTGCCAAACTCTCTCCTTAGCATTGCTAGGATTAGGGCACAAAGAAGGAAAAACAATATCCTGATTCAAATGAAAAGCAGACACTACCTTATGCAGAAAGTCAGGTTTGAAACAAAACACCACCTTGTCCTAGTGTCTCTCATAGTAGGGGGACTGAATGGAAAGCGCCGCCAACTCAGACACACGCCTGACAGAAATGATAGCCACCAGAAATACAACCTTGAGCGCAAGAATGGCCAAAGCAGCATCCTGCACAGGTTCAAAGGGAGCACCCTGCAAGGCTGACAGAACCAAGTTCAGATCCCAAACAGGCACCATAGGCTCACGTGGGGGGCGCACGAGTGACCCCCCTGGAAAAAAGTTCTGATCAGTTGGTGCTGAGCAAAGGACTTCTGGAAGAAAATAGCCAGGGCAGAAACCTGACCCTTTAGAGTACTGAGCTGGAGTCCCATCTCCAACCCATGCTGCAGGAACTCCAGAATCCTGGGAATAGAGAACACACGACAGGGAAGAGACTTAGACTCACACCAGTCAATGTAGGCACGCCAAACCCTGTAATAAATGGAAGAGGAAGACTGCTTTCTAGCTTTAATCAAAGTATCCACAACCGAGGAAGACAGCCCTTTCTCCATCAAGATGGAGGTTTCAGCAGCCACGCCATCAAAGCCAGAGTTTGTAAATTGGGATGGCGTAGTGAGCAGATCTGGCACCAAGGGCAGAGCGTACTGATCTACTGCCAGCTGTACCACGTCTGCGAACCACACTCTTCTTGGCCACCTGGGGGCCACCAGAATTGCTGGCACCCCTTCCAGAGCAATCTTGCGCAGAACCTTGCCCAGCAGGGGGATTGGAGGGAAGACATACAGGAACTGAAAGTCCTGCCATGACATTGCTAGCACATCCGAGGTCAAGGCCAGAGGATCCTGGGACAGAGACAAAAGCTGGGAGCTTGTGATTGTGGCGGGACGCAAACAGATCCACATCTGGCTGACCCCAACGGTGACACAGAGATTGAAACACCCTGCTGCATAGGGACCATGCTCCCTGGCGAGAGGTCCCCCTGCTCAGAGAGTCCGCCAGGCGATTTTCCACCCCCGGGATGTAAACAGCAGATATGCAGGGGACATTGGCCTCTGCCCAAGTCAGGATCAGAGACGCTTCCTGGAGGGCCCCCTTGCTCCGGGTCCCTCCCAGATAATTGATGTAGGCAACTGCAGTCTGGTTGTCCGAGCGGACCTGAACAGGCAGGCCCCGAAGGCGAGTAGTCAAGTGAGCCAGGACTAGCCTGATCGCCCGCAGCTCCAAGACATTGATAGGTGTGTGGGCCTCCTGAGGGCCCCACCTCCCCTGGAACCGCAGGGACTTCCAGAAACCCCCCAACATGACAGACTGGCATCCGTCTCCCAGGAAGGAGCAAGTAAGGATCTGCCCCCCAACAGGTTCCTTGAGTCCATCCACCACGAGAGGGACCTCCTGACCAGGGGGGAGAGCACACAGACCCTGTCCAGGGACGCTGGGTCCTTGTCCCATACTGACAATAGGTGACGTTGCAGAGGTCCCAAGTGGAACTGAGTATAAGGGGCCGCTTCGAAGCACGCCACCATCAGGCCCACCAGCTGCATCCCCTGCCTGATGGAGGGATCGGGACGAGCTAGGAGGGACTGAGCCTGTGCCATCAGACTGTCCACCATCTGTTGAGATAGGAAGATCCTTGCCTGAACTGTATCCAGATTCATTCCTAGGAATGGAGTTACCAAGGAAGGGGACAGTGAGGACTTGGGGTGGTTGATCACCCATCCAAATGACTCCAGAATGGGCACCACCAGCTGAGTATCCAACTCTGCCTGATGTAGGGACTGGGAAGTGATGAGAATGTCATCCAGATAGGGAAGCACGCGGACGCCCTGACATCTGAGCAGAGACATCACGCCAGCCAGCACCTTGGTGAACACCCTGGGAGCTGAAGTGAGGCCAAAGGGCAAGGCCACAAATTGGTAGTGTTGATCCATCAGAGCGAACCTGAGGAACCCTTGATGACCTGGGAACACAGGAATATGAAGATAAGCATCTTTGATGTCCACAGAAGTCATGAAATCCCCTTGGCGCAGGGAACTGATGGCAGAGCGCAGAGTTTCCATGCAAAAGCGTCTGCCCCTGACAAACTTATTGAGGATCTTTGAGGATCTTTAAGTCCAGGATGGGCCTGACAACCATCTTTTTTGGGTACTGTAAATAGGTTGGAATAAAAGCCCTTGCCTTTTTCTCTTAAGGGGACCTGGCAGATGACCCCCAGCTCCAGGAGGCCTTGCACTGCTTGCACTAGCTCCTGAGCTGACACAGGGTCCTGAGGAATCCAGAATCTGATGAATCTTGGAGGGGGGACAGGCACTTGTAACCGGAGGACACTACCTCCTGAATCCACCGGTCTGAGACATGAAGCCTCCAGACGTGAGCGAAGTGCTGCAGCCATCCCCCCACCCGGATGGGTGAGGAATATTACTAGTGGAACGGGTGGGAATAGCCCCGCTTACCTGCGAGAGCCATTTCTCGTCCTTCGCAGCCAGACTGCAGAGAAATTCTGGGGATTTGTGGGAGGTCCTTGGGTATTTGAGGTGCCAGGAGGAGCCTGTTTTCGATGTCTCTGCAGTCCAGCGCCATCTGGCGGAGTATATCCCAAGTGTAAGTATTAGATTTGGAGCAGGATGTACTGTATACTAAGAATAGCAAGGTCACCGCTGAAGCCCACGCTGACAAGGACCACCGGAACACAGCTCACAAGCACGCAGCATGCAACTAAGATGGCGCCGCGATCGAGCACCTCGAGGGGCGGGCTGCGGGGGCATGACGCGATACACGTCACCCCCCGGTGCCGCCCCCACAAAGAATGCGAAAAACATGACCCAGCGCCCGCGCCATGACAGTCCGTCGCCGCCGCAGCGGCAAGAACGAACAGCGGAACAACACTACCGCCACCCGCCGTAACCCCCCCCCTCTTGGACAGCACCCGTTGGTGAGAGGGGGAACGGAGGAGAGAGCAGGCAGCGACGAGAGCCGTCTAAAAGGACCCAGAGAGAAGGGAGGGGGGCAAGTGAGGCAAACACCCAACAGGGAAAAAAGTCAGACAGAAAAGAGTGGCTAGGAACACAAGTCCCCAAGCACAACTCACCCTCTACACCATAGCGACAGCAGTGCTTAGTCATCCCTCAGCAGGCTCACCATAAGAAGCCTATGGCCGGCTACCCTTTGTGGTACAGGGTCTGCGGCCTGGAGCAGCGCTCCCCGAGCACCTGACCCTAGTGCTCCCCTACCATCACCCAATCCGACAGCCGAGGCTGGGAGGCAAAAAGGGTCCAGAAACAGGTGGAAATAGGCTTGCAGGGCCATAGAGAGCCATCTTCTATCTTCGCAGTATGACTGCAGAGGAAAACACTGGAGGTCTATTGGCGATTCCTGTTTTTATATGGTCCGGGAGGAGCCACAAATCTTCTGTAGTCCACTGCGCCACCTTGTGGCGGAATACCCAGATGTAAGGATTACATGAAACTGGCCGTGCTGTGCACTTGGAAAATAGCAGTGTGCAAACTCAATGGACACTTCCGCGTGCCCGAAAGTAGCCATTCAGGATTTCCTGGCACAAATACTTGCCCTCAGCTAGAGGTATGCGAGATGCACCTTGGGATCTCCAGTTAGACTCCAGGACCGGTACAAAAAAAAAAGTCTTAAAAGGGCTTCCATATTACCATTATTGTATTATGTACCTATCAATGATTATGCTCAAGGACCTATACCCTCCCACAATCTCCTACCTGCAGGTATCTATTAAAGCAGCTCTCTCACCTAGTCTATCATCCTTCAAAAAACCAACACACACCACCGGAAGTAGCAGTATTGCTGTCAATTAGGGTCATCAGGTAAATTAGTCGTAAAATCCCCCTCCTTGGCTCCCAGTACTAAAGGAGTCTCCCTGCATATTCATTTTTTGTTTCCTTGGCAGGTAAAATTTAATAGCAAGGTTTGTTTTTCTCTTGGGTAGGTTCACCTTTAATTCTGCAGACAGGCTGGTTTAACTGGACCAGTTTCTCCCTGCACTCCGAAGCTCCTCATTGGTTAAATTTATAACAAAATCTCAGTTTATTATAGGTTCCTATTAGAGGGTTGAAGGGTAGATTTACCACTGTATGTACAAGGGGGATCTCACATGTCTTCTCATTTCCTGATACAGAGGTAATCAAACTTTACATTCTTATGAAAGTGGACCAACACCGACTGTGGCGAGGGTATTGGTTGCGGCTGGGGCTGCCGCTGGGGGGCATCTAGAACTCTGGAGGCCCCCCCAGACACCCCTAAAACTTAAACCGGACCTTCACCCTGAATAAGAGCCTATCTTGTATGTTTTACTCATGCTGTAGATACAGATTGCTCACATTAATCCGGACCTTCACCCTGAATAAGAGCATATCTTATATGTTTCCCCCACGCTGTACATAGATTGCCCACATGAAATATCAATTCTACCTGCATTTATTGCATTTTTCTTACTTTTTAACATCCAAGATGGCAGCCCGTGGAGTCTCAGGCTGCCTGCAGACAAGAAGTTTCTTCTGACTGTGTCGCTCTGCATTCTGGTATTGCTGTCATTTTCCTGACCCCGGCCCTGCTCCGTCTGTACAAAGCACAGCTATAATCATGCCTCCCTAAACTTTTCACCCCTCTCCTCAATATGTGATGCTTCTGAGCCAAGATGGCAGCACCCGTCTACTAGAGTCCTGGACAAAGTTGCAGCCCAGCGGGGGAAAGAATAAGTAAGAGACAAAAAACGTATATATATTAATATAATATATTACATTTTAGATGCTGGAGAATAGTTTAAGGGGTTGGGCTTATCATTAAATGATGCTGACGGTCCAGTTTAACCTTGCTCCCCCGCCGGGAATCCAGCGCCCCACATGACTACCGGGCAGCAAATTTCGGCACTGGATTCCCAGCAGTGAAGACAGGTTAAGGTAAGGTTAACGGGCATCGGGGAGAGGGGCCCCCATGGAGGGTGTTGGTGCACTTTAATAGGATATTTTAAAAGTGACCGTTCAAGCAAATTAAAAAGTAAAACAGAAAGTTCTCCCTTTAGTTAGAGCCTGGACTCTCTTAATCGCTCTAAATATTTTTAAATGAGCTGTGCAAAATTGCTAAAGCCGAGCTGGCATGGACATCAAAGTAGGATTATAAATCGCCTAATAAATTCATCTACGTATAATGCCAAAGAACCCACAGAAAGGAATAGTAATTTAAAAAGGAGGGAAGAAGGGGAAAAGAGGGGAAAAAAGTGGAGTAAGAGGGTAAAAAATAAATATCAGGGCACTGATCCAGCTGATGCATTATGCCTATACCCACCCTAACAATTAAATTAAGCCCTATACCTTACATTAAGTGGCATTTATTGCCAATGTCAGGGATTTTGAAGATAAAAAAAACTGTGCGGCAATCCACACGTTCATTCCATCATAGAGGCTAGACACTAAGACGTTATTACCGTGGTGGAGGTATAGACTCATCCACCAATCTGCCTGCAAATGGTAGATAAACCCCCTGATGAATCGCCACACAAGGACAAATCATGGGACCCGATCTTGTGAATAGACAAGTTTTCAGCAGCCAAGTTGGAGAAAGCCATTGCCATTAAAGTGGACCAAAACCAAGGATTTTGACTACCCTGGGTTTTGGCACCAACTCACCTCTTCTCGGGCCAATAGCGCATGCGCGGCCACTGGTCCAATCAATGCGCCCGGAGTCGATGCCATCATGTCATCTAAGGCCTGTGGCTCCGAGCACGCTGGCCGCCACATCCCCTGCTTCCCTCTAACCGAGAGCATGCCATCTCAAGCCATTCACAAATGCCTGGAGCGGGCACGCGCCCTGCTAGAGGCATAACGGGAATGCGGCCGCCACTAGCACATGCGCGTTGGACCGGGAAACAAGGTAAGTGTACGGGGCGACCTGGGGGGTTTCACACAGCAGGGCATCCCTAATTTAAATGCCCGGAGGGAATCGATCGGCCCAGGAATCTTATAGATTCCCGGGCTGACTGGCTAGGGTTTTTGTCCACTTTAATAGACGGATATGCCCAATAGAAACACTAAAAAGCTTGTAGTGGAAGCCTGCATGTTGTACCTCATACTGCTTCCTAAGATCCAATATCCAGCGAGCAGAAAGTGCGTTTGCATCCTTTGTGAATGGCTCACATGGGTACATGGTGGATCGGCGATCACGCTTTCACAAGCATGGATTGGCCAGCGAGTTTTAACTGACAATTCGTGGGGAAACACAGTAGGACATTCCAAATAGGGATGCCCCACTGTAGAGAAACAACACCCAGGATACTGAAGATTCAGGGTGTTGTCCTTTAAACAGGACCTTCACCCTGAATAAGAGTCTATCTTATATGTTTCCCACACCCTGTACATACAGATTGCACACATTAATCCAGACCTTCACCCTGAATAAGAGCCTATCTTATATGTTTCCCACACCCTGTACATATAGATTAAGGGTTTGGGCTTTAAATGATGCTGAAGGTCCGGTTTAAATACATTCATTTTAGATGCTGGATAATAGTTTATGGGTTTGGGCTTTTCATTACATCATGCTGAAGGTCCGGTTTAAAACAGTTTATAGCGCTTTGCAATGGCGAAATGCAAAGCAAGTGAAGACGATTTTGAGCCCATCTACACACCCGCACTACCCCCTAAAAGAAAGTAAATGGACAGGTCTGAAATGTGATGCAATGCAAACTTATATAGGCATCAATGCAAAGGCCTGCATAGCGCTTCATTGTAAAATCACCATAAACCTTTAGGTCCATACCTTGCCCCAGTCTGGTTTGAGCTCAACCGTTTTGCAGCCATCGTCCAGCGCTTTGGCGTAGTCCCCTTTTTTAGCATAAGCTGCAGAGCGGTTACTATAAAGCACGTGGTTTTTGGGGTCTAGTTTGATGGCTTCGCTGTAGCATTTCACAGCTTCATTGACATCTCCGGTCGACAGGGCTTTGTTGCCCTTCTCCTTTAGCTCATTAGCCTGAAACAAAACAAAGTTTAGATTTATTATATTAGTACCTGGAATAAAACATTGTTGGATTACATTTTCCATATAAAGAAGTAAATAGCATTGGCTATAAAATAAATAAATAAATAAAAATACCCAACCTCACAGGCTGTCAAGATATTAAAAAAATTATACTATTCGCACGATTAGATCATAACAGCTACTTTAACCTTTCGTCCTTACTATATTTTTATATAACCTTTAACTCCTTGCTCTCCAAAGCTCTGCTATATCACCACCCCCACACTGACTCACCCGGGCAGCGTGGGTTGAATATAGGGGGGGACAAAAAAAATAAAGCAAAATTTCGATGACTTTCCTGCAGGCCAAGTAATTACCAATAGCACAGAACACAAACGACATGTTGCTCTCACTGCCATGTAAATATAAGATCTGTATCCCTATATCCTAGAACACTTTTTCTAAACATACAGTACATGTACCCCAGGGAGCGCTCTGAATAGTTCAGGGGTGCACCCTACATGGGGTGCCTGATGGGCCTGGTATATTTTAAAGTGGACCAAAACTCAGGACTTTGACTACCCTGGGTTTTGGTCCTTGCCCATGGGGCAGCCGGATCTCACTCACCCTCAACCCCAATGTGTGAAACCCCCCAGGTCACCTGATCTCACTCACCCTTTCCCGATCCTGGGCAGCACACTCATCCAATCGGTGCACTCGGATCCGCTCCCGCCCCTTCATCTAATAGCTCATCTAAGGTCAGCGTATCCGAGAGTGCTGGCGGCCGCATCCCCCACTACCCTCTAAGAGGGGAGTGTGCCCGCCCCAGGCATTCACAAATGCCTGGCGCGGGCATGCACTCTGCTAAAGGAATAGCAGGGATGCGGCCGCAGCTCATGCATGTGCCGTGCGGGAAAGATTCTGAATGCACCAGGGGGAAGGAATCCAGCAGCCCTGAAATCTTATAGATTCTAGGGGCGTGGGTTTTGGTCCACTTTTTTTGGTCCAAGTTTTGACTATCCTGGGTTTTGTTCCCCCTCCATCAGTGGTGTCACCCTGTGTGACCCCCCCCCCCCCCCCAGATCGCCACAGCAGCTCACCTTATCCCAGCCCCACGGCGCATCTAAGAGCAGCGGCTCTGCCGGTCGCATCCTCTGCCTCCATCTAACAGGGAGTGTGCGCTGTTCCTCTTCAAAGCGGAACTATGGCCAAAAATGACCACAGTGCCGCTAAACTATATAGCAGCGGGGCAGCGCGACCCTGACTGCCCATCACCGCCAATAAAGAGGAACATCAGACCTAAAATAAAAAGGGGCCGATTTCCCCCCCAATCGGCCCCTACTTACCTTTTGAATGACGGAGCGGCAGAGACATCTGGCTGCTTCAGGGCCCGATACTAACCCCCGCCCATCCACTTAGCCGACACTGACAAGTTGGGCCTTAGCCTTGCTGGTCAAACTGGCACGATTTCGGGCAGCTCCATTGCATCCCATTCATGGGCACAGCGCAGGCACGAGATCGGGGACTGTGCGCAGTGCCCGATGGGATGCAAGATGGCGCCGCCCATCGGGAGGTCACCCAGAATCCGAGGGACCCAGAAGATGGATCCCCCTGGCGAGGTGAGTATTTAGTGCCCAAAGGTAAAACCGGAGGAAGAGTTATACTGGACAAATGGGAGGAGGTTCCCAAGTATATCCTGTATAAACAGGAAGAGACCCCCCACAAGCCCAATGTAACATAGCCCCCTGTATAAACAGGAAGAGACCCCCCACAAGCCCAATGTAACACAACCCCCTGTATACACAGGAAGAGACCCCTCCCCCCCCACAAGCCCAATGCAACACATCCCCCTGTATAAACAGGAAGAGACCCCCCACAAGCCCAATGTAACACAACCCCCTGTATACACAGGAAGAGACCCCTCCCCCCCCACAAGCCCAATGCAACACATCCCCCTGTATAAACAGGAAGAGACCCCCCCACAAGCCCAATGTAACACAACCCCCTGTATACACAGGAAGAGAGCCCCCACATGCCCAATGTAACACAGCCCCCTGTATACACAGGAAGAGAGCCCCCACAAGCCCAATGTAACACAGCCCCCTGTATACACAGGAAGAGACCCCCCCACAAGCCCAATGTAACACAGCCCCCTGTATACACAGGAAGAGACCCCCCCCACAAGCCCAATGTAACACAGCCCCCCCCGTATATACACAGGAAGAGACCCCCCACAAGCCCAATGTAACACAGCCCCCCGTATATACACAGGAAGAGACCCCCCACAAGCCCAATGTAACACAGCCCCCCGTATATACACAGGAAGAGACCCCCCACAAGCCCAATGTAACACAGCCCCCCGTATATACACAGGAAGAGACCCCCCACAAGCCCAATGTAACACAGCCCCCCCTGTATACACAGGAAGAGACCCCCCACAAGCCCAATGTAACACAGCCCCCCCTGTATACACAGGAAGAGACCCCCCACAAGCCCAATGTAACACAGCCCCCCCTGTATACACAGGAAGAGACCCCCCACAAGCCCAATGTAACACAGCCCCCCCTGTATACACAGGAAGAGACCCCCCACAAGCCCAATGTAACACAGCCCCCCCTGTATACACAGGAAGAGACCCCCCACAAGCCCAATGTAACACAGCCCCCCCTGTATACACAGGAAGAGACCCCCCACAAGCCCAATGTAACACAGCCCCCCCTGTATACACAGGAAGAGACCCCCCACAAGCCCAATGTAACACAGCCCCCCCTGTATACACAGGAAGAGACCCCCCACAAGCCCAAAGTAACACAGCCCCCTGTATACATAGGAAGAGAGTCCCCACAAGCCCAAAGTAACACAGCCCCCTGTATACGCAGGAAGAGACCCCCCACAAGCCCAATGCAACACAGCCCCCTGTATACGCAGGAAGAGACCCCCCACAAGCCCAATGTAACACAGCCCCCTGTATACGCAGGAAGAGACCCCTCACAAGCCCAAAGTAACACAGCCCCCTGTATACACAGGAAGAGACCCTCCACAAGCCCAATGTAACACAGCCCCCTGTATACACAGGAAGAGAGCCCCCACAAGCCCAATGTAACACAGCCCCCTGTATACACAGGAAGAGAGCCCCCACAAGCCCAAAGTAACACAGACCCCTGTATACACAGGAAGAGAGCCCCCACAAGCCCAAGGTAACACAGCCCCCTGTATACACAGGAAGAGACCCCCCCACAAAGCCAAGGTAACACAGCCCCCCGTATACACCGGAAGAGACCCCCCACAAAGCCAAGGTAACACAGCCCCCCGTATACACAGGAAGAGACCCCCCACAAACCCAAGGTAACACAGCCCCCCTATACACAGGAAGAGACCCCCCACAAACCCAAGGTAACACAGCCCCCTGTATACACAGGAAGAGAGCCCCACAAACCCAATTAGACATGAGGTCAGGTTGGGGCAGCCATACAATGAGGTGACACAGTGGCCAGCCCTAGCACTGTCACGCCTATTCGCCGCCAGCCCTAGCAGACTCAATCGTGTTAACTGCCGGTCCTGTCTTCCGCACGCCCCAGCATTGCACGGCCAGAGCCCGGCTACTAGCGGCACAAGTTTCCAGGCTCTCCCGCCTCACCTGCTCCATAGCCCCGCAGTTCCCGTTCTCCGGCCTCCTCCACGCGTCGTCTGGAACCTACTAGAAGATGACAGTTCAAAGCCCGCCCGCCAGCAGAGACGCCATTGGCAGACGCCCGGAAACGGAACATCCTGATTGGCCGGATGACAAGTCTATCAAAACGGCCCACCTTACAAGGGCGGTGCTATAGACTTACGAAGCCCCGCCTCTTGCAATGGCCGCGTGTTGGGATTGGCTGGGGCGTGACTCGGGAAGAGGGTGGAATTGGCTGGCGGATTCTGGAAGTTTCCACTGCACGGGTTGGTCGTTGTCGACGGCTGTTAAATCTCATTGGTTAAAGCCCCGCCCACGTGTCCCGCCCTTTACTACTTCTACCGGACCTTCAGCGTGATTTAATGAAAAGCCCAAACTCTTACAAAACGGTTCCCCAGCATCTAAAATTAATATATTTTAAGTTTTTAGTCACTAACTTATTATTCTTTCCCCCACTGGGCTGCAACTCCTGTTCAGGAATTTAGGATACGGGCGCCGCCATCTTGACTCAAAAGCATCACACTTACTGAGGAGAGGAGAGTGGGATAAGGTACAGGGGGGCGGGTTATAGCTGTGCTTTGCTTAGACAGAGCTGGGGTCAGGAAAAGGTCAGCAGTCCCAAAATGCAGAGCAGCACAGTCAGGAGGCACTTCCTGTTTGCAGGCTGCCTGATAAGATGGCGGCTTCCATAAGTCGCCATCTTGGATGTTTAAAGGCTCATAACATGCAGTAGATGTAGGTAGGATGATTTTTAATGTGGCCAATCTGTATGGACAGGGTGTGGGAAACATAAGATAGACTCTTATTCAGGGTGAAGGTCCGCTTTAATGAAACAGGATGGTATAATAGGGCACAGCAGTGACGTGACTCCTTATTCACTTGCATATATTCCCAGAGGAGAAGCTAATGAGGTATTAGTTATTCACTTGCGTAATGCCCAACTTATAAAAACTGGACTTTTTGTACTTAAACCGGACCTTCAGCATGATTTAATGAAAAGCCCAAACCCTTAAAAAATGATTCCCCAGCATCTAAAATTAATATATTTTAAGTTTTTAGTCACTTATTATTCTTTCCCTCATCGTGCTGCAACTCTGTTTAGGACTCTAGGATACGGGCGCCGCCATCTTGCCTCAGTAGCATCACACTTACTGAGATGAGAGCGGGATAAAGCGCAGGGGGGGGTTATAGCTGTGCTTTACACAGACAGGGCAGAGCTGGGGTCAAGGAAAGGTCAGCAATCCCAGAATGCAGAGCGACACAGGCAGAAGACACTTCCTGTTTGCAGGCTGCCTGATGCCCCATGAGCTGCCATATTGGATGTTTAAAGGCTTATAACATGTAGTAGATGCAGGTAGGATGATTTTTCATGTGAGCAATCTTATTCAGGGTGAAGGTTCACTTTAAACCACGCCCTTAAAGGGTAACACCGCCTAAGAAATAATAGTAATACAGGCAAGCCCCCTAGGCATAAGGTTGCCACCTTACCAGTATTTTACCGGCACAGCCAGTATTCTTGGTAAACTGTAGGTAAGTTTTTGGTAACTGACATTATTGTTACTGTTTAAGTGGACCAAAACCCAGGTTTTTGACTATCCTCAGTTTAGGTTCTTGGCCCCATTGTTTGAAACCCCCAGATCGCCGATGCCAACTCTTCCCGGTCCTACGGCACATGTGTGGCCGCTCGTCCAATCAGTGTGCTCAAAGCTGCTGACGTCAAGTCGTCTAAGGCCAGCAATTCCAAGCGTGCTGATGACCGCATCCCCTGTTTCCCTCTAACAGGGAGCGTGCCCACGCCAGGCATTCACAAAGTGGACCAAAACCCATCGCGATCGTCCCAGAAATCGATCGATTCCCTCCCCCGGGGCACCCAAAATCTGATGCCCCGCTGTGTGAAACCCCCAGGTTACACACACACTTACCTTGCTTCCCAGTCCAATGGCGAATGCACAAGCCGCGGACGCATCCCCGCTATTCCTCTAGCAGGGGGTGTACCCGCGCCAAGGCATCTGTTAGAGGGAAGCGGGGGTGAGGCTGTCACCGCTCGGAGCCGCTGGCCTTAGACGGTGTGACGTCAGCGGATCCAAGCGCGCTGATTGGACAAGTGGCCGCGCATGTTCCGTAGGACCGGGAAGAGGTGAGTTGGCATCACCAATCTGGGGGGTTTCCCACAGCAGGGCATCCCTGATCGGGGTGCCTGGGGGGAAAGCACCAAAACCCAGGATAGTCAAAATTCTGGGTTTTGGTCCACTTTAGCGCTCTCTGGAGAAGCGTGCTGTGTGTTTGTTGGCTGTTGCACTTTAGACAGTGAAAAATAAGGTATTTTAAAGAAGACCAAGACCCAAGATTTTCCTGGGTCTTGGTCCTTGGCCCCGGGGCACCCCGATCGGGGATGCCCCACTGTGTGAAACCACCCCCCAGGTTGCCTGAACGAACTCACCTCTTCCCGGTCCTACGCCGCCCGTCCAATCAGTGCACTTGGATCCGCTTGAGCACCTTCGTCCAGGAGCTCGTCTAATGCGAGCGCACTGGCGGCTGCTACACTTTAAAAGGGAGCGTGTCCGTGTTGGCCACTCATGAATGTCTGGCGCGGGCACGCGCCCTGCTAAAGGGATAGCGGGGATGCGGCAGCAGCTCACACATGCGCCGTTGGACTGGGAGAGAAGGTCAGTTTCTGGGCGACCTGGGGGGTTTCACACAGGAAAGAGGGAATCCAGCGGCCCTGGAATCTTATAGATTTCAGGGCTAATGGGAGCGTGGGTTTTAGTCCTCTTTAAACCGGACCTTCAGCGTGATTTAATGAAAAGCCCAAACTCTTAAAAAACGGTTCCCCAGCATCTAAAATTAATATATTTTACGTTTTTAGTCACTAACTTATTATTCTTTCCCCCACTGGGCTGCAACTCTGTTCAGGAATTTAGTATATGGGCGCCGCCATCTTGACTCAGAAGCATCACACTTACTGAGGAGAGGAGAGTGGGATAAGGTACAGGGGGGCGGGTTATAGCTGTGCTTTGCTCAGACAGAGCAGAGCTGGGATCAGGTAAAGGTCAGCAGTCCCAGAATGCAGAGCAGCACAGTCAGGAGGCACTTCCTGTTTGCAGGCTGCCTGATAAGATGGCGGCTTCCATAAGCCGCCATCTTGGATGTTTAAAGGCTCATAACATGCAGTAGATACAGGTACGATGATTTTTAATGTGGAGAATCTGTATGTACAGGGTGTGGGAAACATATAAGATAGGCTCTTATTCAGAGTGAAGGTCTGCTTTAAGTTAGGAAGTATGGGTGATACATTTTACAAGACCACACCCCTACAAGACCACGCCCATGTACTCGTGAAAGGGCCGGTATTTTTTATTGGGAAAGGTGGCAACCCTACCCCCACACCAGGGGCGTACATGCCATAGAGGAATTGCAGGCACGTGCCCCCATGCTCATGGAATTAGGGGGCGCAGAGCAAGCTACCTGCAGTGCCTCTTCAGCATGTACGCCCGGCACCTGGTGACTTACCTACCCATACCACCTCCTTCGCCGGCTTCTCCTGGCCCCCACCACACGTCTCGTTACACACGCAAAGAGCATGCTGCCCTGTACGCTCGCACCGCCCTCTGTGCGCACGGCACACGTCACGTGCCTCATCACTTCCTGGCCGGTAAGTCCCTTGGGGGGGTAGCTAATGGGGACCCCGCCATATGGCCCATTTAGAGCTATGTACGCCTCTGCCCCACACACACAAATTACAGCCAGTGAGCGGCATTCCTCCATTATAGTTAGTGAGGGGCATCCCTCTATTACAGCGAATGAGCGGCATCCCTCTATAACAACCAGTGATTTTGGATGCCCCAGGAGGAGGGAATCCAGCGGCCCTGGAATCTTATAGATTTTAGGGCTGATGGGGCATGGGTTTTGGTCCTCTAACTAAAGAAGTATGGGGTGAGACAATTTACAAGACTGCGCCCCCACAAGACCACATCCATAGAGGCAGTGCAGGCATGTGCCCCCGGGCCTGTGGAGCGAGCTACCTGCAGTGCCTCTTCAGCATGTACACCCGGTGCCTGGTGACTTACCTACCCATGCCACCTCCTTCGCTGGCTTCTCTGCGCCCCCACCACATGTCTCCTTGCACACGCAGAGCATGCTGCCTGGTCTCTGTACACTTGCACCGCCCTCTGTGCGCACGGCACGCGTCATGTACCTCATCACTTCCTGGCCGGTAAGTCCCGGGGCCCCGCCATATGGCCCATTTAGAGCTATGTACGCCTCTGCCCCACACACACAAATACAGCCAGTGAGCGGCATTCCTCCATTATAGTCAGTGAGGGGCATCCCTCTATTACAGCCAATGAGCGGCATGTTCACAGTTCACTTTAATAAGTGAAGAAGCGGTAAGCGGTGACTGACCTGACCAGTACCTCCCAAGTGTCCCTGATTTGGAGGGACTGTCCCTCTTTTGAGTCCATTGCCCCCTGTCCCTCATTTGTCCCTCATTTGAATGGGGAGCATGCGCCTCCGCATCCTCGGACTCGGAGCCGCTGGCCTTAGACATCATCTTAGATGGCGTGACGTCAGTGGCTCCAAGCGCACTGATTGGATGAGCTGCCGCGCATGCACTGTAGGACAGGAAAGAGGTGAGTTTCTTCGGCCTGGGGGGGGGGGGGCTTTACCCAGGGAGAAAGGACCAAAACCCAGGATAGTCAAAATCTTAGGGTTTGGTCCACTTTAAAGCCGAATTCCAGTCTGCTTTAATTAACCTCCCCACCAGTAATCACTCACCTTGTCCTCGTCCTATGACGTATGAGCAGGCTCTCGTCCAATGAGAGCCGCTGAACTGACGTAATTCTGCAAGGCGACTCTTATTTACTATGGACAGCAAGTGCGGCCACATCCCTGCATGCTGGGCTGAGCACACACTCCTACCCTAGACATTCAGATTGGGGTGTGAGCGCATTATCTAGCTCTTATGTACATATTTTACCATGTCCTTTCACGTTTGTACTTTTTGCCTGAGTTTTTTCTGTTAGTATTCTACAGTTCCATTAAATGTTGTCACTTTTTGCATAAATCAAGCTTATTGGGTGTTCATATAGTTAGCTCAAATTGGTGCAGGTGCGATCCGAACCTGCAACTCCCTGAGATCGCTATTATGAAACAAAAAACACAAGCCTTCCCTCTACAGCTTCTCCCCTGCTGAAGAGCTGCAACACCCAGCGTTATCCGCTGATCCAATCACACCAAAATATGGGAAAAGGAGAGGAAATCGAATGGTACCAATTGGAAAAATACGTACCTCCCAATTGTCCCTGATTTGGAGGGACTGTCCCTCTTTTGAGTCCATGTTCCCCATCCCTCGTTTTTTTCTCTGTCCTTCTTTAAGGTGTAACATGTAGATCTGTGTAGCGATAACCCTTATCGCCGGAGGGCTTCACCGCCCGAGACGTCCTTTTCCCAATCGTAAGAGGTGCTGCTGGAATTCCAGAGTCGTCCGTGAGGAAACAGGAACAGCCCTTACAAGGGCTAGTGAATTGTAATATAGCGTTTCCCCCAATAAGAGACAGAACTTCAGTATTGAGGGTGAAGGTGAAGTGTCTTTATTAGTGCCACTCTAGGCCTTATATACACAAGTCTCCATGCAAGGTGGACCTGATGGAGAACTGCATGACACACACACCGACCAATAGCAGCAGGGCACACGATCCCTCAACTCTGCCGGTGACGCAATCAGCAACACAATAGACGTCTGTAACACAATCAATCAGAACAATGCCATTGTCTGTGACGTAATCAATCAATACAATGGCAGCCTGTAATACAATCCAAACTACAATGACATTGCCTGTAACAGTATCAAAATACAATGACATTGTCTGGAACCTAATTAAGAAAAGGCCAGGGAATGACCCGGTGGGCAATTGAATAGTGATGACATCCAAAAGGCAGAGCGTCTGTCACAATGCCCCCTTTTTGTGGACCCGGATTGACCCTGTTCGGGTTAACGTGGGCTGTCCGGACTCTTGTTATGGGCAGAGTTCTGTGTAAGGACAAGTCTGCAAATAGTGAGTAACCGGACTAAACATTGACGTGGGCTGTACATAGGAATCGGTCATGGGTGGGGTCCAAACATTGGGATATTGTGGTGTTGGTGAGTTCAGCACCAAAGTCCTTGGTTGGATGTGTGCACAGGTGCTTTGCTTTCTTATAGCTGGCCCAAGTTTCAATCTCTTTCCATGGAAGCTGATCGGAGAATCCACAATCTTCTGCACATCTACATCATCGTAAAAGTAGACAAAACCATAACCCTTAGAAACGCCAGAGGCATCCCTAATAATTTTGACATTCTTTACAGCGCCATACTTTGAAAAAACATCCTTAATTTCAGGCTGATTAATCTGACGGTCAATGCCCCCAACAAAAATAGTGTTTGGCATAAGTTTCCCTTCTGGAAGGACGTAACCTGATGGCTGATCCTCTTCTTGACTTCGTGTAATAGACATGACGTGATGCAGACGAAACCCCTGGGTCTCCCCGACCAGTTGGCTGGAGTCGGCAGCTCGGGCTGGAGACCGGGTTGTAACAGGGTTGACGCTGGCTGGCCCAGAGGTAGCGTAGGCAGAAGTCATTGGTCCTAGATCATTTCCCAATAGTACTTCTGCTGGTAAGTTGTCCATAAGTCCCACCTGTACCCTGTCGGATCCAGCGCCCCAGTCAAGATGTACTCGGGCGGTGGGGAGTCGAAACACAGCTCCCCCCGCCACCCTTACTGCAATGGTGTGTCCAGTGCGGTCTTTGTTCTTGACCAAATGAGGTTGGAGCAAGGTAAGTGTGGCTCCGGTGTTGCGTAATCCTTGCGCGGTGCGCCCATTGACTCGTACCTCCTGGCAATGGTGCTGTCGGTTGTCTTGGATGGCCGCTTGTACGGGATCAGCTTCATACAGTACCCCCAGATACTCTTCCGAACTGCTCTCAGCTTCCAAACAGTGTGCCACAGGAGTATGGGAGGTGGAAGGTTGCTTTTGCCCCCACGTGTTTCGGGGACGCTCTAGGGCGCAATCACTGCGATAATGTCCCCATTGTTTGCAACGATGGCACTGAACTGTGGAGAGGTTCGGTTGCTGCGCTGGCCTATGTGGCCCAGAGTCACGAGTTGGCGCTGAAGCCACAGGTGCTTGAAATTTGATGGGAGGTTGTGGTTTTGGAGCGGACTGTTCTGTCCGGCGCGCATCGGTGTACTCGTCGGCTAGACGAGCAGCCTCAGGTAGCGTTAGAGGCCTCCGGTCACGTACCCACTCTCTTAGCTCTGGTTGCAGGGCATTGAGAAAATGTTCTAGTAAAAACAACTGTAGTACATCCTCAGCGGTCGTGGCTTTGCATCCCGTGACCCAGTGTGATGCTGTACGATGGAGGCGACATGCCCACTCCGTGTAAGAATCCCCTCCCTTCTTTTGGGATTCCCGAAATCGACGCCTGTAGGCCTCCGGGGTGACAGCGTACCGGGCTAACAAAGCCTCCTTTACCAGATGGTAGTGTGGTAAGTCTGCATCAGAGATGGCCCGGAAAGCATCGGAAGCTTTCCCAGATAGTTTCCCTGATAATATGGTGACCCATTCCTCCGTGGGTACCCGGTGTAAAGCGCACTGCCGTTCAAAATCGGCCAAAAATCCGTCAATCTCGTCGTCACTTTCCTGGAAGGAAAGGCTGAGGCTGAGAGGCTGCTGGGTTGAAAGTCGCCGATCTTCCCTTCGCTTACTGGCCTCTGCCTCCGCTGCGGCGAAGACTCGGTCGATCAGTTCCTGTGATGGATTCGGGCCATAGACCAACAATCTGTTCCGAACCGCTTGAACGAGAGCAGCGTCTTCATCAAGCTCTATATTGGTTTCGGTCCTCACTGCCGCATGATCCATTTCGATCAGCTCGGCTATCAGTTCCCGACGTGGGCGGTTGCTAGCTGACCTTCCCCGACTCTCGAGTAGATCCTTCAGGGTCAGCCTTTTCAACTTGTCCTACTGACTCTCCATCAGGGTAGCACTCTCTCTGGGTAGAAAGGACCATCCGACCGCTTGCCACCAATTGAAGCGATAACCCTTATCGCCGGAGGGCTTCACCGCCCGAGACGTCCTTTTCCCAATCGTAAGAGGTGCTGCTGGAATTCCAGAGTCGTCCGTGAGGAAACAGGAACAGCCCTTACAAGGGCTAGTGAATTGTAATATAGCGTTTCCCCCAATAAGAGACAGAACTTCAGTATTGAGGGTGAAGGTGAAGTGTCTTTATTAGTGCCACTCTAGGCCTTATATACACAAGTCTCCATGCAAGGTGGACCTGATGGAGAACTGCATGACACACACACCGACCAATAGCAGCAGGGCACACAATCCCTCAACTCTGCCGGTGACGCAATCAGCAACACAATAGACGTCTGTAACACAATCAATCAGAACAATGCCATTGTCTGTGACGTAATCAATCAACACAATGGCAGCCTGTAATACAATCCAAACTACAATGACATTGCCTGTAACAGTATCAAAATACAATGACATTGTCTGGAACCTAATTAAGAAAAGGCCAGGGAATGACCCGGTGGGCAATTGAATAGTGATGACATCCAAAAGGCAGAGCGTCTGTCACAATCTGCATCAATAATTGATTAATTTGCATATTCAAAGTGTTTGTATTGTTGTAACTGTTACAAGCTATCTCCTATCCACCCTCAATGAGGGGGTGTGGCTTAATTTCGGGTGGCTCTGTTGCATCCCATTCATGGGCAATGTGCAGGCGCAAGATCAGGGGCCGCACACAGTGCCTGATGGGATGCAAGATGGCGCCGCCCTTCGGAATCTGAGGGACGCAAAAGATGGATCCTTGGGGAGGTAAATAGTGCCCAAATGTGAAACCGGAGGGGGGGTGTTTGGGGGAAGTTTTAACCTCCCTCAATGTTCCTCTTTTAACAGCCACTTTTTGGGGCACACAGCGTCCTGTGAATTAGACCCTCCCTGGCCTAAAGTTGCCAAGACATGTGGATGTTCACTTCCAAATTAGGTTCATACAAAGTTGACCACTTCCTACTTTTGACGTCGGCTGCACGTATTTCATGAAGGTAGTCACGTGTCATGTGCTGGCCTGACTGGTCTGTGATAATCTGTCTGCATGCAGCTCCCAGCTCCTGGAATTCTGTCAGTGATGCCCTCCCACACCACAAGTATAGAGGAAATTCAAGCCCAGCACCTCTGTAACAGGTTAGGCAGTTAAAACCTAGCTTTTAATCCTCATAGATAAAATTACTTAGTGGTGGGTAGTAGTAAGTATGCTCTCTCTTAAAGCGGATGGAAACCCTTTTCTGGGTCCTCCGCTCATCCCCTGGGCCCCCCCTCCCCGAGCATCCGGGCGATGCTGCTGGTTCGGCGGTGGCTCAGTTTTAAAGTGGACCAAAACACAGGATTTTGACTATGCCCCGCTATGTAAAACCCCCCAGGTCTCCTGACCGAACTCGACTCTTTCTGGGCCTACGGCGCATGCACGGCCACTTGTCCAAACAGCCCCTTGAGCCCCTTCGGCCAGTAGCTCGTCTGATGGGAGCAGATCTGTGCGCGCCGGCGGCTACATCCCCCGCTTCCCTCTAACTGGGAGTGTACCCACACCAACCATTCACAAATGCCTAGCGGGGCACGCACCATGACGGGGATCCGGCCGCTGCTCGTGCATGTGACGTTGGACCGGGAACAAAGGTGAGTTTTCGGGCGACCGGGGGGGTTTCACACAGCGGGGCACCCCTGGGGGAAATGAGTATTCCTGCCCTAGAGTCTCATAGACTTCAGGGTGGGTTTTGGCCCTCTTTAAAGAAAACCAGGTTTTTCCACCGCCGAAGCCACATCCCGCAGCACCATTGAGATCACGGAATGCCATTCAGATAGGCTGGGCGCAGGGGGCATGAACAGCTACAGGGAAGCCGGGGATGCAGCAGGCGGCGTGTATAGCATCGCGGGACCTGCCTTGAAAGGTGAGTTTACTGGCGACCCCAGGGGTTTCACACAGCGGGGCACCCTGCTAAAGTATTCCCCAGGGGAAGGCTAGTGGCCAGGTCTGGAATATTTTAGATTTCAGGGCTCGGCCTCTGGGGTTTTGCACCCAGGGAAGAACATATCATAGAGGCAGTACAGGCACATACCCCCGGGCCCGTAGAACTGGGGAGCCCAGCGCAAGGTGCCTTCACCCCCTCTGTAGTATGCACAACTGTGGCATACTTACCCAGGCATGTCACCTCCTTCCTCCCTGCTGCTGGACACATGACTACCGCCTCCTTGCCACCGCACACGCTGCATTTCTCCCTCGCAGCCGCGCATATGTCTCCTTTGCCTCCGCCACCTCCAATCTGTTCGATGAGTGTCCCATGAGGGGGGTGCTAATGGGGGCTTTTGATGAGGTCCCTGCTATGGGACCCTATCAGGGCTATGTACACCCCTGATCGATTTTTCAAAGTTTCCGAATAGGATGAATTTTTTGGAGACGAATAGCAGTATTTCTGAAACTGTGACTGTTTGTCAACTGTTCACAAGCAGCCTTGGACATATGGCACCATTGGAGTGGCCACATAGCACCATTGGAGTGGACGCATGGCACCATTAGAGTGGATGCATGGCACCATTAGAGTGGATGCATGGCACCATTGGAGTGGCCACATGGCACCATTGGAGTGGACGCATGGCACCATTGGAGTGGACGCATGGCACCATTGGAGTGGACGCATGGCACCATTGGAGTGGACGCATGGCACCATTGGAGTGGATGCATGACACCACTGGAGTGGCCACATGGCACCATTGGAGTGGCCACATGGCACCACTGGAGTGGACACATGGCACCATTTGGAGTGGACATATGGCACCATTGGAGTGGACATATGGCACCATTGTGAATACGTGACGTATAAGCGCATACTGACATGCTACACCACACTTCTCCAATCAGTCGCATTTTCCACTTCTTCAAAAAGATCAATGTGGTACGGCACGCATGAAATATCAGAGAACAACCACCCTTCAACTATTGCTGGAAGAGCACAAGCTGTCTGTGACAGCATTAGGGCCTAGGGAAAGTTTACCAGGCATTGTCTGGTCCCGTTTATCCATGTGGAAGATGCTCTAAACTGATTAGGGTATGATTCCCTATTTCCAGATCACGCACACCCCACACATGCTGATTGTGTTCCCTGAGACTGATGGGGGTCTTCCAGCAAGATAACATGACATGTCACATGACTAGAATTGTCCGACACTGGTTGGAAGAGCATCACTTACTTACCCATCTGCCAGGCATCTGTGAATGCTAGCAGCTAGCAGGGTTACGGCCGTCAGTGCGCTCCGCTAGGAGAAGAGTAATTCAGCTAAGTGCGCTGATTGGCTGCGCAACCCTTCTGGGATGCTCTGATAAATAGAGTCATATTATATTTTTGTAAAAGTCCTTACGTGGACCGAAACCCACGGCAATCGGCATGGGAATCGATTCCCTCCCCCCAGGGCATCCAAAATCGCGGTGCCCCGCTTTGTGAAACCTCCCTGGTCGCCCATCACCTTCTTTCCCGGTCCACCTGCCCATGGGCAAGCATTTGTGAATGGCCGACGAGGGCACGCTCCCTGTTAGAGGGTTGCGGCCGTTAGCGTGCTTGGAGCCGCTCGCCTTAGGCGAAGGCTTAGAAGATGTGACGACAGCGTCTCCGAGCGCGCTGATTGGACGAGCAGATTCGCATGCGCCATAGGACCGGGAGGAGGTGAGTTGATTTCCGTGACCTGGGGGGGTTTCACACAGAAGGTTCCCCCCTGGGGGCAAGGACCAAAACCCAGGATGGTCAAAATCCTGGGTTTTGGCCCACTTTAAATAGAAGTCAAATCTACCTATAAGCCTCCACCCTGCAAACCTTTCCTTGTGCTGAGGCAGGATGAGCGGGTTGAAAACGAAAAAAAAATTCCTACCTCGCCTCGGGTCCTGCGCTGGAATCACTGGGTGCAGCCATTTTGGACAGACTGCAGAGAGCAGCTTCCCTGCTCTATACATGCAATACTTCTAGTGTTTAGTATTTTTTTTACGAGAAATGAATAGGCAAGTATAAAAAGTAAAAATATGTATATTGAAGGAATTATGTTACTTTACAATATGTTGATTTGCATCTGCTAAACTGTTGGGCGTGTTTTAACTAACATTCATGTAGGCTGGTGGGCGGGGTTACATGCATAAGATGCTCCTGTGTAAGCGGGTCTCTCCCCCACTCCTTTTTAACATCTGCATCTAATGACTCTTCTTGTATCTCAATACATGTAACTCATTGTAAATTTTCACTGTCTCAGGTTATGTTCCTTGCCCCGGGAGCATCCCAATTTTGGGTGCTCTGCTATGTGAAACCCCTCAAAACACCCATAAATACTCTCCTATCCCCAGTCCTACGGCACATGCATGGGCTCTTGTCCAATCAGCACTGTATGCGGTGAATATTAATGATTGGCAATAGAACTAGATAGAAATACCACATGGCTGAGCAACAGTGACCAGGATTTCCTTAAGCCTCAAGCCAGAGATGCTGGGGGTGTGCCCACCAATCACTGTGGGAGCCTGTTACGTACCTTTCTGGAGACCAGGCTGTAGATATAGACAGCTGCCAGCAATACTGCCAACAGCCTCCCCAGAGAGTGAAGACTTGGGAAACTCAGCAGGGGAGGGCCAGAGTGTCAATTGTGTGGATGATGCAAAATCAGGAACACCAGGCAGGAATGGAGGAAGATTTATTTGGAAGGCAATAGAGAATTAAAGCTATCTGTAGCTGAGGGAAGCAAGCAGGGAATAATAGGTTGAGTGCTACACCAGGCACTGGTTTCAGCATGGGGAGTCTGCCGACAGATCTGGTTTTCTACTACTGTGAGTGACAGGGGGTGGGAAGGGCTTTTCCAGCTGGCTCACTCCCCATCTATGTATAGAGCCACCCTTCTGCGACAGGGACAGAGAGACAGAAGCCCAGGGCAGACCAGAGGGTCTGCATTCTTCTTCCCGTTGAAGATATCAAAAAGCTGCATGGGTCATCAGTGGATGGTGTGGGACAGGAGCCAGCAATGGAAGGTCTGGTGTAAAATTAAGGACTTTTTTGGCGTGTGTTGTGATTTTTTACAATGCTTACACGGTAAGGTGTCCTTGGGAGCATTTTTTTTTTACATATCAACCCGGGCAACAGCTTCTGGCCCAGTGGTGTCTGGCCACCAGCCCTAAAGGCTACCAGTCTACATAGCCCTGATGGGCACCAGGCTCTTCTGCACCCCCCTAGTCAGTGGAGGGGCAGGTAATCGGGTGGGGATTTTGATAAGTCACTCACTTGCCGGCCCCTCCTGCCTTTTGAACTGGTATATGGGATCCCAAAAACCCCTTACTAGTTCACATAAGATTAAGTGTAAAAAAACACAACATACGCAACATAGAAAAATGTCCTCCCGCCTCTCACTTCCTGTCGCACGGAGGGGCTATTTATCTATGAAGATAGTGGAGAGTGGCATGGGACATCGGCATCGGAAGATTGCAAAGGGAGGAGGGAATTTGTTGTTTATTTTTACTATTCGAGGGAGGAGTTCGAAGACGTTCATATTCGTGGCCAATCTTTTTGCCCTGAAATTCTGTGCAAATTATGATTTGAGCGAATCTGCTTGCTTGTCTCTACTTAGGAAGCCCAACCTATTCCTATCTCTGCACATGGCATCTACCATCGTCTTATTCTCTCTCTACATTCAGCATTTCTTTTCTCTTGCCGTCCATATAATCTCTTCCTTCCTGTTTTTTTTTTCTTTCTTTTACATGATCACACCTTTAGCTCTTTCCTTATAATCTGTTTTTCATTTCCTTCATTTATTTTACACAGTCCCTCCTTTTCCTTTATACCTTTTCTTAATCTATCTTCACATACCCGCCAATTCTCTCTCTTCCCCTATCTTTTTTTTTACCTCTCTTTTTGCCTTACTTATGTCTTCTCTTTATTTCTATCCCTCTTTCTTTCTCCATTTTCCACGTTTCCGTGCGTCTTTCTTTCTTTTTTTCCTTCCTTTTTTTGCCCCCCGCCCCCCTTCCCCACATTTGTTACACTGGTCCGAGTATGACAATTCCATCTGTAAAGATCTGGCTGGTGATACATAATTATAGTGGTACAATCTGAGAAGCATTTACCTATAAGTCCACTTCACTTTTAAATTATACAGCTTGCATTATTCCTCTAATGCCACAGGGAGGCACTGCTGCATCTCCAATAAAAGTAGTGCACAGCATAAGACCGATTTTTTTATTTCTGTTTCACGAATAGATTTTAGGCACTTGTAGAAAAATGCTGTGACATTGGAATGCTTATCAAGGCAACATTGTCTATAGCTTTCACTAATCAAGAAACTTTCTAGAAATTGAAGGAAGGGTTGAAGTGATGCTTTGATTTAGGGTTTCAGATAACTTGACCTGGGACCAAATTCAGGATGATCCCCCCCTACGGTTCTGATTTGCATCATTGCACATAGAATAATATTGAATAATATAGGGGACCAATAATTTGGGAACATCGGTATAAGATATTATTCAATCAAAATAGAGTATGCACCCAAATGCATTCCTTTATTTAGTAGGGCTTCCAGGGGGGCTTACATCACACTTGGAGTGAGATGACAGAAACTTGCAGCAAATAAAGTATACAAGCATCATTAAAGGAGCACTATTGTGAAAAAATGGGCCAGTAATAAAAATCCATATAAATATGGTGGATGGTGGGAGGAGAGGTCACTTATACACCGCGCATCAGGAAATATCCAGCCAGGCTTGTTTTTTATTTTTATTAATGGAAGGAAGAGGAAATCGGGTGACAGATTCTGTCACCCCCTGATACACTAAACCTGACACCCCTGGATTTTATTCCTACCGGGAGAAGAAAATACAAGCTTGGCTGGAGTTTTATTCAGTTCAGGTGTATAAGTGCCCCCTCCTCTCATTAGCCAAGGTGTTTATATGGGTTTTTAATACTACACAATTTCGTGATAGTGCACTTTAAGAATAAGAGGCTGATTTAAAGTGGACCAACACCCAGGATTTTGACTATCCTGGGTTTTGGTCCACTTCGGTGGGGCACCCCGATCGGGGGTCTGAAACCCCCCAGAAAGCCCCAAAAAACTCACCTCTCCCCGCTCCCACGTGACCGCGCCAGCCAATCACAGCACTCAGAGCCGCTGTGGTATGCGCGTCCAAGGCCGCCTGGACGCGCATACCAGCTCAGCTGGCTCTGAGCGCTGGAGGCCGCGTCTCGCGCTTCTCTCTAACAGGGAGCGCGCCTGCACCGGCCATTCACAAACGGCCGCCGCGGGTGCCCGCCCTGCTAGAGGGAAGCGCGAGCCGTGGCCGCGGCTCGCGCATGCGCCGATGGAACGGGGCTGAGGTAAGGTTTGTGGGCCTCCTGGGGGGTTCCTCCCCGCGGGACATCCCGATTTCGGATGCCCCGCGGGGAGGGATCTGATCTGTCTGGGAATCTTATAGATTTCCGGGCCGATCCCCCCTGGGTGTTGGTCCACTTTAAAGTGGACCAGAACCCACGAAGATCGGCACCGGGAATCTATAAGAGTTTTGTGCCCCCTGTGTGAAACCCCCCAGGTTGCCATACACTTACCTTGTTTCCTGGTCCAACGGCGCATGGCGAGCTGCGGCAGCATCCATGCTATCCCTGTAGCAGGGTGCGTGCCCGCTCCAGGCATTTGACTAAGGCTTACGACGTGAAGTCAGTGATATTGAGCGCGCCGCTTGGACGAGTGGTCGCGCATGCCCAGTAGGACTGGGAAGCGGTGAGTTGGCTTCTGGGGGGTTTACGCAGCGAAAAGGACCAAACCCAGGATAGTCATAATCCTGGGTTCTGGTCCCCTTTAAGACTAGCGCCACGTATCGCCATTTTTGCACCTGTGTAACTGCACTCAAAGCGTCCCAAAGTGGGCTCTGCAAAACGGGCTCTGGCGCTGTGACCTCACTTTGCCGCTGGACAAGTAATGCTGTAGTATCCTGTCCAGCATTGATAAATGTAATGTCTGGAAGGCGCTGTAGAAGTGCTCTCCCTGATTCACTGCACCACCTGAGTGTACCAATACTGCTATTGTTTTATGTAGCTCCAGAGTGAAAGCCACCCAAGGCAATGCCACATATAACAACAGGACAACGCTGCAGCGAACAATAGGTAGCTCCAGTGAAGAGCAGCCGACGCTCAGCGCTGAAGCCCATATTTAAAGCGGACCTTCACTCTAAATAAGAGTCTATCTTATATGTTTCCCACACCCTGTACATACAGATTGCTCACATTAAAAATCATCCTACCTGCATCTACTGCATTTTATAAGCCTTTAAACATCCAAGATGGCGGCTTATGGAAGCTGCCATTTTTGCAGGCAGCCTGCAAACAGGAAGTGCCTGCAAACAGGAAGTGACTGTGCTGCTCTGCATTCTGGGACTGCTGACCTTTCCCTGACCCCAGCTCTGCTCTGTCTGAGCAAAGCACAGCTATAACCCGCCCCCCTGTACCTTATCCCACTCTCCTCTCCTCAGTAAGTGTGATGCTTCTGAGTCAAGATGGCGGCGCCCGTATCCTAAATTCCCGAACAGAGTTGCAGCACAGTGGGGGAAAGTATAATAAATTAGTGACTAAACATGTAAAATATATTAATTTTAGATGCTGAGGAATTGTTTTTTAAGAGTTTGGGCTTTTCATTAAATCATGGTGAAGGTCCGGTTTAAGAACACAAGAACAGAACCAGAGCCTGCGCTACAAAACTGGCGCCAGATGCTATTCAAAAAAAGTCTGTTTCTGAACACATACACACCAGCACCAGAGCGAAACCACATGGAATGACATTGTTAACACACTGGAGCGCTGGCACTGCAATGGCGGAACACCTCTGCAGCAAAAACCTAAAGTGCGAGGAACAACGATAAAGTCTTTTGTTGCCGCCCAGGAGCCAACACACTCATTTTATGTGAGCAAATACAGAAAAATGTCATCCAAACGTGATTTAAATATGTGAAAGGATTGAATCAGGTTCAGGAGGGAAGTGTTTTTAAGAAGAAGCTTAATGATAGAACAAGGGGCCCAACCTGAAGCTGGTCGGGGGGGAAGATCAGGAGCAATGTTAGAAAATATTATTTTACAGAAAGAGTAGTAGATGCTTGGAACAAACTTCCATCAGAGGTCACTGAATTTAAACATGCCTGGGATAAGCACACATCTATCCTAAGATAAAGAGTACATACAGTATACACATAAGGGCAGACTAGATGGACCGCATGGTCTCCTTCTGCCGTCAACCTTCTATGTTTCTATTTCTATACAACCCAAGATTTACACCATTGAAATGTATGGGAGAGCGATACTGAGCGACAGGTGCTATATGGCGCTGTTGAACATACAACGCCGACGCTTTACACTGAGCCACTGCTAGTGATACATGTGATGCTACATGACGCTGTTAGAGGTGATCACCAGATTCACTTTCATATGTATGGTTTCACATACTGCGTGACTGACGCTACGTGGCACTACGCGGTGTTAGCGCTTCTTAAATAAGCGCTAAAATAAGGTCTTAAATAAGGTCAAAGTCTTGAAGCTGTCAGAATTGAAAACCAAAACTAGACATTGTGGTACATTGTGCAGATAACATAGCGTACACCAAAAGAAACCAGAATGTTTAGCTTAGCTTCAGCTTATCCCATTCAATGTATTACAATAAAATTGTTACTAGTACCTTGGACAACTTGATGATTTGAAGTATTTATATATTGGTTTAAAAAGTACCTTTAATAAAGCACATCAGGCTCAAAGACTTATGCAAGATACAGACATTTGATGATAAAATTAATTTAAGAGTCGTGGAGGCTGATTCACTACTAACGCTGGATATCGGCAGATGTGTGTCTGTATAGCGGCGCTCAGAGTGACCACTAGTAGATGCTCTAAGCGGGTATCGGGCGCTGTAACAGAGTGCCTCAGTCGCTGTAGTAACCTGGCCGGCATTGATGAATATGATGTATGTTGGGTGCTGTAACAACAGTATAACGCTGCAGCGAGCAAAAGGTAGCGCCAACTCCATAAAGCTGGGCGCTATAGCATACAGCGCCAGATGCTGTGTGATTAAAGTCTGTTTTTAACACATATCCACCAGAAACAAAGCGAAAACACATGAAATGACATTGTTATAACACTGGGAAAATAATACTTTAGTGCCAGACCTGTAATGACAATTCTGCATAAAAATATAAAAAGTCCAAACAATGTATAAAAGTGTTTGTTTGCAGCCAGGAGAGGTCACACAATGCAAAAAAAAAATGTAAATTACCAAACACGCTGTTTATACACAACTAATGAAGCCCCATTGAAATGTAAGGCAGAGTGACACTGAGCGACAGGTACTACATGGCGCTCCTGAGCCTAGAGCTCCGGCGCTATACACTGAGCCGCCTGTAATAATACATGTGACGCTACATAGCGCTGTTAGAGTTGCTCACCAGATTCGCTTTCGTAAATGTGGTGTTGCATACAGCACCCGGCGTTCACCAGACGCTGCCTGCCGCTACGAGGCGCTATCCCTGCTTACATAACCCCTTAAAGTGGACCAACACCCAGGATTTTGACTATCCTGGGTTTTGGTGCCCCGCTATGTGAAACCCCCCAGATGGCCCGATTCAACTTACCTCACCTCGCTCCTACGGTCGCTCGTCCAATCAGCATGCTCAGAGCCGCTGAGGTATGCGTATCAAAGTGGCGTCAAAGCTCAGCGGCTCCGAGCACTCTGGCAGCCGCATCCTGCGCTTCCCTCTAACAGGGAGCGCGCCCGTGCTGGTCATTTGTTAATGCACGCGCCTTGCTAGAGAGAAGCGTGAGATGCAGCCTTGGCCCGCACATGCGCCGTTGTACCGGGATCCAGGTAAGGTTTGCAGGCGTCCTGGGGGGTTTCACACAGGGCAGGGATTGGATCCGGCTGGGTGTTGGTCCACTTTAATGTATATAATAAGTGTTTTGAAGAAGGTCAAAACCTATGCGGCCGGGCCCTGTAAGCTAAAAGACTCCAGACCCGGCTGCGAGGGGTTTGACCTACTTTAAAGATCCTTTGGAAGCCAAAATCAGACATGTAACTCTGTATGATGGGGAGAGGAAGGAAATAACTGCATTGAAATCTTGCCTTCTACTGAAGATGTGGCTTCTGCAAGGCTGCACAGCTGTTTCTTGTCCCCTATGTGACTGAGCTGCAATAGGAAAAGGTTGTTATCCCTCTACTAACGGGCTCACTGATGGCATGAGGGGGTAGGTAAGATTATTTTAATGTTCCTTAATGTAGGACCTTTAGGTACAAGAACAAAGTCTTGAGATGAGGGAGGCCCATTACCAGGGCCAGATTAAGTGCGGTGGAGGCCCCTGGGTACAAAATCTGGTGGAGGCCCCAGATACAGTATAAAATAATAGTCCAGCCAAGTAACTGATTGGTGGTTGTCTGGCACCCAGCTACTTACTAGAACGTCAGATGGAGTCCCTTGTGCCCCCCTTGTGCGAGTGCGTGCTGCTCGGGAACTCCTGCTTTGCCATTCTGGGTGGGGGGTAGTGTAGTCACCCGGCTGGTCCAGCAGAAACCAGTTCCCTGCATTGAGCTGCCAGCGGCTGTGCTTGGTGGCTTATGTGCAGTGACCGCTCTGCACCCATCACTGTAGTGTTGCTGGTGGCGGCTTTGCTGCTCTAGACTCTCCGTCCTGCCCTGTGGTGGCAAAAAATACTTGCCCAGGCTCGGGGGGCCCTCACTGCCCCCGATAGCTTTGTTGCCTGCCCTGCGGCCCATCAGACTAAGGACTGAAAAGCCTCCTGAACCAGACCATAACCCAAAGGTTGGTGGAGGCCCCCTTTGCAGGGCAAGTGGTGGAGGCCTCGAGGCACATGCCCCTTGCGCCCCCTCATAATCTGGCCCTGCCCATTACTCTAGGCCTCTCAGTCCCCCAGCTCCATCCACCTCCATCACTAAGGGCCTGATTTATCAAGCTCTTCTGCCAGAATAAGCCACATCGGTGTATATTAGAGTAGTGCAAAATATAATTTTACCATTTTTTTCACACATTAGTGCAAGAAACACATTGGTGGCGCAGGAACATGCTGAAAAAATTATAAATGATATGTTGCACTGATGTGGCATAACCTGTTAGAAGTGCTTGATAAATAAGACCCCTAATCCTCACAACACCACATGTTAGGCTTCTGTCAATGACGTCACACCAACACATTTCATCCTTTGGGACTTCCTCAGAGCCTCTGTCCTATTAATATACCAGAGGGCAGACACATTAGTTTAGTCAGTGCTATAAATTATTGCCTTCTGATTTAGTGCTGTTATTGCAAATTGTATATTTTTGTTCTTTCTAGCAGAGATTACACCGGCCTTATATAACCCGGGGCTTTGGTATGGAGCTACAAAATGTTTTAGTCCCTAAATAGAACAGGTTATATGTTTAATTAGACAAATATTACAACCATTGCTAATGATTCATGACATTACACTGAGCCAAACTAATAAAGGGATCACATGTGTATATAATAAAATAATATAATATATATAATAATATAAACCAAGCAAAGGACAGCTATCAAGAAGAATACTATTGAAATAGAATATAAAAAAAGGGCTGAAGCATTATGACCACCTTGCATCTGCTAGTCTCTTAAAAGTGGACCAAAACCAAGGATTTTGACTATCCTGGGTTTTGGTCCTTTCCCCTGGAGCATCCCAATCGGAGATGCCCCGCTGTGTGAAACCTCTCAGGTCCTACCTTTCTAGTCCTACAGCGCATGCGCGGCCGCTCGTCCAATCAGTGCACTCAGATCCGTTGAAGTTCCTCCGTCTAAGTCTTCATCTAAGGCAAGTGGCTCCCAATGTGCTGACGGCCGCATCCCCGCTACCCTCTAACAGGAAGCGTGCCCGCGCCGGCCATTCACAAATTCATGGTGCGAGCTATGTGCCAGTTCTCCCGGGTTCTGAGAACTGCTACAATTTTAAAGTGGACCAAAACCTATGCTCCAACAGCCCTGGAATCTATAAGATTCCAGGGCCGCTAGATTCCGACTCCCAGGGGCATCCAGAATTGGGATGCCCTGCTGTTTGAAACCCCCAAAGTCACCCATGGCGCAAGCACATCCTTGCTATCCCTGTAGCAGGGTGCGTGCCCGTGCCAGGCATTTGTGAATGGGCAGCCCGGGCCCGCTCCCTGTTAGAGGGTAACAGGTAGATGCGGGCGCCAGCGTGCTGGGATCCGCTCGCCTTAGCCGAAGGAACAGAAGCAGATCCAAGCATGCTGATTGGACGAGAGGCTGCGCATGCGCCATGGACCGAGGAAGGGCGAGTCATATCAGCCGACCTGGGGGGTTTCACACAAAGGGGCATCCCTAATCGGGGACCAAAACCCTGGATAGTCAAAATCCTTGGTCCACTCTAACAACTGGTTCTGCAGAACCAGGGAGAACCTGCTTATTCCCTGTACACACCTCCCAAGTGTTCCTGATTTGGAGGGACTGTCCCTCTTTTGAGTCCATGTCCCCCTGTCCCTCGTTCTCATGTGTCCCTCTTTGAGGTGTAACATGCAGATCTGCAGCAATAAACGATTCATTTGCCTATTCAAAGTGTTTCTATTGTTTTCACTGTTAGAACGTATCTCCTATCCATCAATCAATGGGGGTGTGGCTTCATCCATCCCTCAATGAGGGGGTGTGGCTTCATTTACATATTGCCTCTTTTGAGGTGTAACATGCAGATCTGCAGCAATAAATAATTTGCCTATTTAAAGTGTTTCTATTTCTCTCCTATGCGGCAATCAATGAAGGGGCGTGGCCTAATTTAACAAATGTCCCTCTTCCCCACCCTAATAGGTAGGTATTGCCTGTATTGGGGCACGTGACCGTTATCAGTGAGCCAATGAAAGCCGCTGTAGCGAATGGCTCAGTGTAAGGCGCAGCATACAGTCCCGCCGGCAGGGGGCGCCGGTCTGCAGGATACAGGTGACGCGAGGGAGCCTTGTAGCGTCGGGACACCTGCTACATATAAGGAAACGCAGCCTCCCGCAGACGCCCGCCCGTATAGTGTAACACAGGCGGCTAAATATATCGCCATGAGCCCTAGACTGATTATAGAGCTGCGCCGGGTGGCCTCCCTCGTCACACGCTGGCTTAGCTGGCCACTGCCTGGAGCGCTCGGTGCCGGCCGCCTGTTTCCCGCGCTAACACGCCGCCTGCCCTTCACCTCAGGCCTCCGCGCTCTCTGTAGGCCTCTAACCCTCAGCGCTGTCGTCATGGCAACCAGCGGAAAGATTGACCTGCACTCCCCCTCCGTCGGCTGGAAGGAGGCCAAAAGTGAGCAGCAGTCCCCTCCACCCCATTAACCCTGACTTATGTGGCCCCACCTAACTGCTTGCCTAAAGGGGAACTCTGCTTATACAGGGCGGGCCTATCATTTCTGAGGCCTGTGTTTTTGTATAGCCATAAACAATATTAAAGTGGACCAAAACTCGCCGCAATCCATTGGACTGGAAGAGTAGGTAAATGTATGGGGCGACCTGGAGGGTTTCACACAGTGGGGCATCCTGATTTTGGATGCCCTGGGGGGGAGGGAATGGATCATTCCCAGGCTGATCGCTGTGGGTTTTGGTCCGCTTGGGTCCAGGAAAAGGTCAGCAATCCCAGAATGCAGAGCAGCACAGTCAGAAGGCACTTCCTGTTTGTAGGCTGCCTGATCCATGAGCCTCCATCTTGGATGTTTAAAGGCTCATAACATGCTGTAGATGCAGGTAGCATGTTTTTCAATGTGAGCAATCTGTATGTACAGGGTGTGGGAAACCTATAAGATAGGCTCTTATTCAGAGTGAAGGACCGCTTTAAGTTATTTGTGCTAGTTCTCTCAGGTTTTGAGAACTGCTACAAGTGGACAAAAACCTACGCCGACTGGCCCTGGAATCTATATGATTCCTGGGCCGATCGATTCCCTCCCCCCCCCCCCCCCCCTCGGGGCATCCTTTAGATTCTCAGGCTGATTGCTGTGGGTTTTGGTTTGCTTTAAAGAGGTTGTCTAAGTTATTTGTGCCAGTTCTCCTGGGTTCTGAGAACTGCTCCAAGTGGACAAAAACCTACGCCGACCTGCCCTGGAATCTATAAGATGCCCCCCCAGGGCATCCAAAATCAGGATGCCCCACTGTGTGTTACCCCCCAGGTCGGCTCATACACTTACCTTGTTTCCTGGTCCAATGGTGCATACATGAGCCGTGGCTGCATCCCCGCTATCCCTCTAGCAGTGCGGTGCCCACGCCAGGCATTTGTGATTGTCCAGCACAGGCACGTTCTCTGTTAGAGGGAAGCAGGGGATGTGTCCGCCAGCGTGCTCAGACAAGACGTCAGTGGTTCCGAGAGTGCTGATTGGCCGAGCGGCCGTGCATGTGCCATAGGACCGGGAAGAGGTGAGTTTCTTCAGGCGATTTAGGGGGGTGTTTCACACAGCGGGGTAACCCTAATCAAGGACCAAAACTCAGGATAGTCAAAATCCTGAGTTTTGGTCCACAGCCGGTAGATTCCCGGGCCGTAGATTCCAATCCATCCCTGCGGGGCATCCAAAATCGGGACGCCCTGCTGTGTGAAACCCCCCAGGACGCCCGAAAACCTTACCTGAATCCTGGTCCAACGGCACATGCGCGGGACGCATCTCGCGCTTCGCTCTAGCAGGGCGCGTGCCCGCGCCGGCCATTCACAAATGTTAGAGTGGAGAGAGAGATGCGGGCGCCAGCGTGCTCGGAGCTGCTGAGCTAAGACGTCGCTTTGAAGCACATAGCTCAGCGGCTCCGAGCGCGCTGATTGGACGAGCTACCGCACATGGGCCCTAGGAGCAGGGTGAGGTGAGTTGAATTGGGCGATCTGGGGGGTTTCACCGGGGAAGTGGACCAAAATCCTGGGTGTTGGTCCACTTTAAAGCAGAACAAAACCCCAATTTGTTTGCTTTCCCGGGTTTTGTTATGAATTGGGATGCCCCGCTGTGTGAACCCCCCCAATCTCCTTACCCCCACTTCGGTCCAATGGGCTCCCATCCAATCAGAGCTGTTTGCTGTGGTGTAATTTGGCAAGCGCCTGTGATCAGGATGAATGGGGAACAGTAGCGTGCTTCCCCCTTGCAGTCTGAATGGCTGCGCCAAATCACGTCAATTGAGCAAGCAGGTCTGATTGGACAGAAGCCTGCATGCGCAGGTCACCACCTCACACATAAGCGGGGCAGCCATTTGTGACTGGCTGGCCTAGGCACACCCCCAGCCAGAGGTGAGCGGGGATGCAACCAGTGGCCCGCTCTGCACCGCTCAGCTCACTGGCTGATGTCACAGCGTCTTACATAATTGAGGGGCGAGCCCGCTTTCGCAGGTTACGGCCTTGCTATACCTTTAGCTAGACACATACCCGGGGCAGCCATTTGTGATTGGCCGCCCGGCCATGCCCCCAGCTATAGATGAGCGGTAATGCAACCAGTGGTTGTTCTGTACCATTCAGTTGGCGGCACAAATGCCTGGGACGGGCACGCGCCCTGCTAAAGGGATGCGGACGCTGCTCGCACATGTGCCGTTGGACCGGGAAAGAAGGTGAGTTTATGGGTGACCTGGGGGGTTTCACACAGCGGTGGCATCCCAATTTTGTATGCCCCGGGGGGGGGGGGGGGGGGGTGCAGTTAAGCGGCAGATTCAAGGGCCAATCTCTGTGGTAGTTAAGCGGCTCTGGAATCTGTAAGATTGGGGGTTTTGGTCCACTTTTAATCGCTGCACCCACTCACCTAACATACTTCTAATGACGCATGCACAGGTCACGTTCTCGCTATACATTTAGCTAAACGTATACCCAGGGCAGCCATTTGTGACACGCCCCTAGCTAGAGGTGAGTGGGGATGCAACTGCTCAGCACCAATCAGCTCGCTAGCTGCTGTGATGTCACAGCATCTTGTATAAGTGAACGGAACTGAGCGCGCTGATTCTTCGGCTCACGTAATTGTATAGTGGCTTCCTATCTGCTGCACAATCTGCATTGTGTTACACACCCCCTCTCACTTGCTGTAGGCCGCCCACCCAGTGCCGTTTTTTTTTTTTTTTTTTTTATACTAACCAAGAAGTTGCAACTGATCTGACCCTGCCTCTGGGGATCCCCTGGAAGTTGGGAGCCCCATATATTTGCATGGTGGTTAAGCAAGCCGTTGGGTAGTGGCTGCGCTCCATTGACATCCACACGTCAGGTCTGCAGGGAGGAAAGTGCAGCACCACCTTGGGAGGCTATTCCCCGTGATTTTTACTCTCTTGGCCTGTTCCTTTCTTCACCTGGGCATCCCTGGATTTGGGACGCCCGTTGTGTGGATCACTACATTCACTCACCTTCCCAGTGAATGTAGGCAAACCAATGCGGGATGCCCCAGGATTAGGGTTTTATGACTCTTGGGACAGACAAGGGGGTGCTTGTTCCTCTTCAAACCTGGGATTTTGACTATTCAGGGTTTTGGTCCTTGCCAGTTCGGGGTCCCCCACTATGTGATTCCTCCCTCCCCCCAAGTTTGCCCCATAAACTCATCTATCTCCGGACCTATGATGCATGAGAGGGATCTTGTCCAATCAGAACACTCAGCTTTGCTTTTTAAAATTAGCTAAGACTCAGCTAAGGGTTGAGTCTAGCCGAGAAGACCTAGGCACGGCCCTAAAGATATAGCAGATGGTGGTGTACACATGTGCTATTGGATTGCTGAAAAGCCGGGGACTCCTGGGGGGGGGTCAGACTGTTCTGATAGACGCTAGGCCGCTTTTGGCCCACTTTAAAGTGCCTCGCGGTAGACAATAAAAGTCAATGTCCGTTTTCTTGCCTTAGAAAGGAGTGAGAATTCTCACTTTGTTCTGGATCAACCCCCACATCTGCACAGCAGGGCATCACGAATCGGTGATAAACAGATCTACAGTTAGTTTTGATTGAAGTATTTTAATCCTTCTATGTAGTGACCTGGCCCTTGGCGTCCTAACTCCGCCTCCCGAGCCACTGGTAATTCCAGCTGTTCAAAGATACATACTTCTGTTGCAGAACTGTTGCAGAGCTTCATCTGTATGGCAGCTGAACCTCTATCAATATGGCACAGCGTCCAACTATTTCTGGGTCCCCCCTCAAATGGAGGTCTGTGAGAAATCTGTCTTACTAGTGGCAGGAGGGTGGGTTTCGGGCACCAAAGACGAAGTTGTTTCCTGGCAGGGAGGATTTAGGTCAGCTTTAACAAATTTCTAGAAGGAAGTGAAATGGACTCCTCAACCAAATTCTGCCTGCCATGTTCTTGGAGGTAATCAGGATCAGTGGTGTACAATCATCACCCCCCTATGATTAATAAAGCTCCCCCCCCAAAATCATTGTTTTATTTCTATTTATGGCATGAAACAGAAAGTTGAACTGAAAGTCTTTTGATTAACCTACAAGGGTGACTTTCATCATGACAACACCCTTGATTTCGGTTTGACCTGCGCTGTTGTAAATTATGGTTATTGAAAGAGAAAAAGCTAATAGTTCCCTAGTGTATTGTCTGCACCGCTGATTTCGGGCAAGGACGGCTGTGGAAAAGCCATGGGAGTGGCTTGTGAGGTGGGGCGGGGGGGAGGAGGACACAGTGGAGTGGCATGGCTAACCCTTGCGGTGTCAATCTTAGATGTCTAAGACACCAGGGCCTTGGCAAAAAAAGAGAACGTCACTGATCCGGGCTCTAGCAACTACCCCACTGTGTGAAACCCCCCAGTTTGCCCCCTCACACTTACCTTGCTTCCCAGTCCAACGGCGCATTCACAAGCCACATCCCCACTAGCAGGGCGCGTGCCTGCGACAGGCATTTGTGATTGGCCAGTGTGGGCACACTCCTTGTTAGAGGAAAGCGGAGGATGCGGGCAGCCAACACGCTCTGAGCTGCTGGCCTTAGACAATGTGACGTCAGCAGCTCTGAGCGCGCTCATTGGACGAGTGGCCATGCATGTGGCGTAGGACCAGGAAGAGGTGAGTTGCACTCTGCGATCAGGGTTTTTTTGGGGGAAAGGGACCAAAATCCTGGGTTTTGGTCCACTGTAATGATGCAAAACCGGAGATAACTTGCCTTACCCCTCGATCTCCCGGAGAAATCCGGCACTCTGATTGGCCGGTGTGGTCATGTGGCGGAAGTATTTGTGTTTGTACATTTTTCAAAGCGCGTAAAGCAAAGAATTCTCTCTAGAAGAGAGGGTGGAGAAAAGCTGAACCCTATGCTTCTACTGAAGTGCAGTAATTCCCTGTAAGATTAACACTTTGCCGGAAGCCCATAGGAGCACAGTGACTAGTGTCTAGTAAAAATAGGTCACCTGGCAACATGTGGATGTGAGCAAGTCCACCCGTGTCAATTATCCTGTTTTCTATGGCAATTCTCATGACCAATTAGTGCATAAAAGGCACATCTTCACCAGCGAGCAAAGCCTAACGGAGTTTTTTCCACAAGCCCCTCGGCATAGTGATCAGTTGCAGTTCATCTTGCGGTATTCCACAGCCGTGGATAAAATGTAAAGCACCCTGTGTGTGTTGAAACTCCATGAACTGTGTATCCCTGTGCATGGAGATGGAACACTTACCGCTCCCGATGGGCCAGGGTAGAGGCCAAGGCTAGGCTCCATTAGTTGTTTACAGACAAATTACTAACAAGACTTCCTCTGCCTTCCTAGTGACTATGGGTTTGTCTTTTAGATTTTTTCTAATTCAAAGCTGTAAGGCGTTAACTATTTTTAGGTGCATTTCCAAATCTGAAATGCAACTCATCCTTGAATTACACTGAGGCAGTTATTTAAGAATGGCTCGTACCTGCTAGTGCCTTGTAGCAGCATGTAGCGTGCGGTGAACGCTGTACGTAAAACCATATTTAATAAAGCGAATCTGGTGAGCGCCTCTAACAGCGCCATGTAGCGTCACATGTATTAATCCAGGCGGCGCCCTAGGTTCAAAAGCGCCATGTATTACCTTTTGCTCTGTCGCTCTGCCAAACATTTCAATGTGGCTTCATTTGATTGTGTTTAAATAGTGTTTTGGGCAATAAAAATGTAATTTTTTTGCTCAAATCATTGTGTGACCTCTCGCTGCAAACACTTATACTTTAAAAAAAAATATTTTTATGTAGAATTGTATGTGCAGGTCTGGCACTAAAGTGTGTCACAGTGTTAAAACAATGAGGCTGATTCACTACTAACGCCAGGTATTGCCAGATGAGCGTCTGTATAGCGGTAGACGCTGTAAGCGGGTATCGGGCACTGTAACCTAGCGTTGCGGTCGCTGTAGTAACCTGGCCAGCATTGATGAATGTGATGTATGTTGGGCGGTGTAACATCAGTATAACGCTGCAGCGAGCGAGAGGTAGCACCAGTTCAGTGCGACCGGAACTCAGCGCTCCACACCATAGTTAACAAAACACTAGACACACACAGCGTCGGCACTCTAAAGCTGGGTGCTATAACATAGAGCGCCAGTTCAAAGTCTGTTTTTGAACACATATCCACCAGTAACAAAGCGAAAACACCAGGGCTGTGGAGTCGGAGTCGAGGAGTCGGAGGAAATTTTGGGTACCTGGAGTCGGAGTCGGCAAACAATGCTCCGACGCCTACTAAATTTTGATTTAGCAAGTTTAAATGTCCCAATTCACAAACGGTTATAATTAATGACTTAATGACTTCTCTATTGTAAGAATAAAGACCAATGCATGCAGTGCCTCACGTAACCGCAAAACGAACACGTTAAAGTGGACCAACACCCAGGATTTTGACTATTCCGATCGGGGTGCCCCGCAGTCAGGGGTCTGATCGGTCGGGAATCTTATAGATTCCCGGGCCGATCATGGGAGGGTGTTGGTCCACTTTAAGTGACCGTCAAGAAGCATGCTTTTCATGTGCTTCACTATATGGCACGCAACGCACAATTAGAAGCGGCAATACTTATACTTTGCATAGTGCTGTGTTCTGCTGTTACAGGGAACCCATGGGTAACCTAGCCTCTCACTGATAAGGGATTAAGTAAATATGTTTTTTGCAGGACTAGAGACACTTGTATAAGTGAAGGGAATGGAGGATCAATAGTTCAAGACTGAAGCTGTACCATTGGAAAAACTGCTGTCATTCAGCAAAAGGCTATACTTCGATTGTTAGCTTAAACTTTAAACATGACTATGGGATTCTACTAGGGAAATCATGTTTTATAATAAAGGCCCCTTTCTGGATCCTCCCACTGCCCTATCTTCAGCAGAAGATCAGCACACAGAAAGGAGAAGGCAGCTTCTGCCCAACTACCTCTCTCTGCTAAAAGTAATGACATGTATGTTGCCTTTCTTTCCTTCAAGGAATGTATAAAATACATTCACATATTAATACAGAGGAGTCGGGGAGTTGGAGTCGGAAGTACAAAAAACTGAGGAGTCGGAACATTTATCTACCAACTCCACAGCCCTGGAAAACACATGGAATGACATTGTTATAACACTGGGACAATAACACTTTAGGGCACTAGACCTGTAATGACAATTCTGTATAAAAATATAAAAAGTCCAAAACAGGTATAAAAGTGTTTGTTTGCAGCCAGGAGAGGTCACACAATGATTGGAGCAAAAAAAAATATATATATATTTTGCAAACACGCTATTTATACACTGCTAATGAAGCCCCATTGAAATGTATGGGAGAGCGCTACAGAGTGACAGGTAATACGTGGCGCTCTGGAAGCTAGAGCGCTGGAGCTACACGCTGAGCCGCCTGTAATTATACATGTGATGCTACATGGCGCTGTTAGGCGCTCACCAGATTCGCTTTCTTAAATGTGGTTTTGCGAACAGCGCCCGGCGTTCACCAGACGCTGCCTGCCACTACGAGGCACTACCTTCTTAAATAACCCCCTTAATTTTGAATGGGGCTTCATTAGCAGTGTATAAATAGCGTGTTTGCAAAATATATTCCAAGTATACAGCACGTCCTGTTCCAGAAGATTCATTACACATGAGTTATACATCCACAAGATGGCGCTGGACTGCAGAAAACAGCTTATGGCTCCTCCCAGCCCTATATAAGTAGGGAACCTCCCACAAATTCCCCAGTTCATTTATGCAGTCTGCGTTGAGAAGATAGAAGATAGCTCTCTTGTGGCGTAGGTGAGCGGGGCTTATGGCCTACCTTCCTGCAGGACTATTCCCACCCGTTCCGTAACATATACTGCCTCCCAGCCTCGGCTGACAAGGTTCGGGTGAAGGTAGGTTAGCAAGCACCAGTAATTCAGGAGGTACTGTCCTCCGGTTACAAGATAGAGTTTGCAGCCTGGCCGCCCCCAAGATTCATCAGATCCCGGATGGCTCAAACCTCCCTTTTAGCCCAGGGTCTGCGCTTTACTATCCAAAACCTTCTGGAGTTAGGGGTCATCTGCCAAGTGCCCTTAAAGGAAAGGGGCAGAGGCTACTATTCCATTCTTTTCACTGTTGCCAAAAAAGACAGGGTCCCTCAAACCCATCTTGGATTTAAAGTGCCTCAACAAATTTGTCAGATTCAAACACTTTCGCATGGAGACTCTGCGCTCAGCTGTAAATTCACTACTCCCGGGGGACTTCATGACCTCTGTAGACGTCAAGGATGCTTACCTTCATATACCAATCTTTCCAGGTCATCAGAGATTCCTCAGGTTCGCTCTGGAGGATCAGCACTACCAATTTGTGGCCTTGCCTTTCAGTATCACCTCGGCTCCCAGGGTTTTCACCATGGTGCTGGCGGGCGTAATGGCTCTGCTGAGATCTCAGGGCATTCGAATCCTTCCTTACTTGGACGACATTCTCATCACGCCTTAGTCCTTCCAGCAAGCAGAGCTGGATACCCAGATGGTGGTGTCCACACTGGAGTCCTTCGGCTGGGTGATCAATCAACCCCAAGTCTTCCCTGTTCCCGTCATTGGTGAGGTCCTTTCTGGGCATGACTCTGGATACATCTCAGGTCAAGATTCTTCTCCCTCAGCAGAAGGTGGAGAGTCTTCAAGCTCAAGCAAGGCTTCTTCTGTCTTGCCCCCATCCCTCCATCCGGCAGGGGATGCAGCTGGTGGGTCTGATGGTGTCTTGCTTCGAGGTGGTTCCATACGCTCAGTTTCACATGAGACCTCTCCAACTTCACCTCTTGTCAGTATGGGATCGGGACCCTGTGTCCCTGGATCAGGTGTTTGTTCTGTCCCCTCTGGCCAGGCGGTCTCTTTCGTAGTTCTCGCCCAGTTGACTCCACACCTTCGGGGTAGGGCGGTTCAGATCCGCTCGGACAACCAGACGGCAGTTGCCTACATCAATCATCAGTGAGGGACCCGGAGCAAGAGGGCCCTCAAGGAAGTGTCCCTAAGAGGGCCCTCAAGGAAGTGTCCCTGATTTTGTCCTGGGCGGAGGAGAATGTCCCCTGCATATAGGCAGTTTACATCCCGGGAGTGGAAAACCTGGAGGCAGACTCCTTGACCAAGGGGATGTCTAGGCTGGGGGAGTAGTCCCTCAGCAACAGGGTGTTTTGGTCCCTGTGCTGTCGCTGTGGGCAGCCGGATGTGGACCTGTTTGCGTTCCGTCACAATCACAAGCTTCCAGTCTTTGTCTCTCTGTCCCAGGACCCTCTGGCCTTGGCCATGGATACGCTAGCAATGTCTTGGAAGATCTTTCAGCTCCTTTATGTGTTTCCTCCGTTCCCTCTGCTGGGCAGGGTGCTGCGTAAGATCTCCCAGGAAGGGGTGCCAACCATTCTGGTGGCCCCCCGTTGGCCTAGAAGAGTGTGGTTCGCAGACATCGTGCAGTTGGCAGTAGATCAGATGCCCCACCCAAGGTTCCAGATCTGCTCACTCAAGGACAGCTACGCCATCCCAATTTACAAATGCTGGCTTTAACGGCCTGGCTGCTGAAACCTCCATCTTGATGGAAAAGGGGCTGCCTGCCTCTGTTGTTAGTACCATGATTCAGGCTAGGAAGAAGTCCTCGTCATCTATCTACTATAGGGTATGGCATGCTTACATTGACTGGTGTGAGTCTAGGTTGCATCCCTGTCGGGTGTTTTTTATCCCCAGAATTCTGGAATTCCTGCAACATGGTTTGGATTTGGGTCTTCAACTTGGTACCTTTTTTCAGGGGGTTACTCACGTGCGTTCTCCTCGTAAGCCTATGTTACCAGTCTGGGATTTGAACTTGGTATTATCGGCCTTGCAGGGGTCTCCCTTTGAGCCCTTGCGTGCGGCCCCTTTGTCTATTTTGACGCTTAAGGTAGCCTTTTTGGTGGCTATCACTTCTGTTAGAAAGCGCCGCCAACTCAGAAACACTCCTATCAAACCTCCTTACTTTGAGAGACACCAGGACAAGGTGGTGTTTTGTTTTAAGCCAGATTTTCTGCCTAAGGTTGTGTCTGCTTTTCAGCTCAATCAGGACATTGTCTTGCCTTCTCTGTGCCCTAATCCTAGTAACTCTAAGGAGCAGGTATTACATTCTCTGGATGTGGTTAGAACCCTGAAGTTCTATTTGGTGGCTACTGAACTTTTCAGGCAGACTGATGTTCTTTTTGTTCTCCCTTCTGGGCCTAAGAAGGGTTTAGCTCCAGCTAAGTCCACCATCAGCAATTGGATCCATCAGGCTGTGATTCAAGCCTATTCTGCTAGGGGAAGGAGCATCCTTTCCGTCTTACTGCTCATTCTACTCGTGCTATTGGTGCCTCTTGGGCTTTTCAGCACCAGGCTTCTGTTGAACAAGTTTGCAAGGCCGCTACTTGGTCTTCTGTTCATACTTTTTCAAAGTTTTACAAGGTTGATGTTAGGGCCTCAGCTGATGCTGCTTTTGGCCGCAAAGTCCTGCAGGCGGCAGTGGTTTAAACTGCCCGCTGTTACTTTTGGGGATCCCACCCTACCTTACGGACACTGCTATTGGATGTGTAATGAATCTTCTGGAACAGGACGTGCTGTATACTTGGAATAATACAATTCTGTGATTACTCACCTGTAGAATTGGTATTATAAGTATACAGCACGTCCTGTTCCATCCCACCCTTGTTATCATTATTCTTAGTCACCTCTGTATGGTGATTGTTCATTTGGGATTTTTGTTATTATTGTTCTCCCGGCTTCTTGTGTTACTGCTTGTAAATACTGGGGAATTTGTTGGAGGTTCCCTACTTATATAGGACCGGGAGGAGCCACAAGCTGTTTTCTGCAGTCCAGCGCCATCTTGTGGATGTATAACCCATGTGTAATGAATCTTCTGGAACAGGACGTGCTGTATACTTATAATACCAATTCTACAAGTGAGTAATCACAGAATTTTTTTTTTTTTTGCTCAAATCATTGTGTGACCTCTCCTGGCTGCAAACAAAACACTTTTATACATTTTTTTTTTTTTTATATTTTTATGCAGAATTGTTTGTGCAGGTCTGGCACTAAAGTGTTATTGTCACAGTGTTAAAACAATGTCATTGCATGTGTTTTCGCTTTGTTACAGGTATATATGTGTTCAAAAACAGACTTTAATCACACAGCGTCTGATGCTCTATGCTACAGCGCCCAGCTTTAGAGTGCCGACGCTGTGTGTGTAGTTTTTTGTTAAATATGGTGTGGAGCGCCAAGTGCCAGACTTAGGACACCGCCCAGTGTTCTCCATTGGCTCTGCAGTGAATCTGGGACAGCGCTTTTACAGCACCCCCTACAGACATCACATTTATCAATGCCGGCCAGTCCCTGTAGTTTTGTCCTTCTTACAGACAACCCCAGAATTGCATTCCCCGCTTGCACACCCTGATTTGGGATGCAGTTTAATGTTGGTGTCCTAGACATACCCCTTATCAGTAGCCCAGCATCCAGGCAAACCCCACTTGCCACCAGCAGCCACGTGGGGCATAGGAGTGCAGAGGGGGTAAGTTTTAGTGACCAATTAGAACTCTTCTAGGGAACTGATAGTGGCTGGACAAACCAAACCAGAACAAAAAAGCTATTGTCACCTTTTGTACCCATCAGCTCTTGTTTGGCTCTATTGCCCACCTACCTACCAGGTCACTCATCAGCCTGCCCACCTACCTACCAGGTCACTCATCAGCCTGCCCACCTACCTACCAGGTCACTCATCAGCCTGCCCACCTACCTATCAGGTCACCCATCAGCCTGCCCACCTATCTACCAGGTCACCCATCAGCCTGCCCACCTATCTACTAGGTCACCCATCAGCCTGCCCACCTATCTACCAGGTCACCCACCAACCTGACCACCCACCAGCCTGCCCACCTATCTACCAGGTCAAATACCAGCCTGGCCACCCACCTACCTGCCAGGTCACCCACCAGCCTGCCCACCTATCTACCAGGTCAAATACCAGCCTGGCCACCCACCACCAGCCTGCCGACCTACCTACCAGGTCACCCATCAATCAGTCTGCCCACCTACCTACCAGGTCACCCACCAGCCTACTCACCTACCTATTAGGTCACCCATCAATCAGTCTGGCCACCTACCTACCAGGTCACCCATCAATCAGCCTGCCCACCTACCTACCTACTAGGTCACCTACCCTGTTTGGGAGTGCAGAGGGATGCCCCAGAGAAGCGGAACGAAAGCTGGGAAAGTAAACAAAACCCTGGTTTTGTCCCGCTTTAAGAATAAAACCTTACCAGCAGTTTCATCCCCAGCATCTTTTGGGCTGTGCACCCTCTCCTGCCCCCAGCCAATCAGGTACGTTCGGGGGTGCCCCGCTGTGTGAAACCCCCCAGATCGCTGAAGTTAACTCACCTCTTCCCGGTCCTACGGCGCATGTGGGTCCTCTCGTCCAATCAGTGTGTTCGAAGATGCTGACGTCACGTCGTCTAAGCCTTCTCCTAAGACCAGCAGCTCAGAGCGCGCTGCCACCCGCATCCCCCACTTCCTTTTAACCGGGAGCGTGCCTGCACCAGCCATCCACAAATGCCTGGCGCGGGCACGCGCCCTGTTAGAGGGATAGCGGAGATGTGTCCGGGGCTCGCGCATGTGTGCGACCAGGAAGCAAGTTAAGTGTATGGGGCGACCTGGGGGGATTTCAGACAGTGGGGCATCCCGATTTTGCATGCTCCGGGGGGAGGGAATCGCTCGACCGATGGGCATGGGTTTTTGTGTGCACTTTAAAGTGTAATAAAAATATGGTAATTTCACCTTCCCGGGTTTTGTTCTATGCCACACTATGTGAACCCCCCTCCCTGAAAGCCTACTAAAATTCACCTTGCCTATCTCACCTTGGTGGCTTTTGTTCCTCTTTAAAGCAGAATACAAGCTTTTTTCCTTGCCCCCAGTGCATGCCCCGCTGTGTGAAATCCAGGTTTTGGTCCACTCTAAATGGAACCTCACTCTAAATGGAACCCTCTGCGGGGCTGGGGAGCATTTATCGTGCGGGGGGGTAAACTTTAACACAGCTTTTATAAAACATACTGCTGCAAGATTCCCGCTAACTCTATAGATAAATAACTTTGCTGCCAGCTTGACTGATATTTTTTAGTTACTCTACAGCTCAACCCCTTTTCATAAATACCCGCAGCCCAGTTTGGAAGGTTTCAAATCCTCAAGTTGTTACATGTTTTTAATACATTTTCCATATTATTAGTCCTAAATTAAAATCCAATCTAAGCAACGTAAAAACAAACATATTTTTATTTTCCTTGGTTTATACAGATTTTCTGAAAGGTCTTAACAAGAAGCAGAGGCGCGAGCACTATGCTGTGAAAGATTTTATCAAACTAAAGGCTATCCCAACATGGAGCGAGACTGCAAAAAGTAAACGGCTTATTTATTTCTTATTATTGTAATGACTGAGGCTTTGATTGTGATTTTTATGAAATGTCGTATGCCAGAGATGCTCATCCTTTTGACAGGCGAGGGACTATTAAAGCGGACCAAAACCCACTGAACTTGTAAACTATGGGGGTTATTTAAGAAAGGATTGCGCCAGGTAGTGCCTCGTAGCGGCAGGTAGCGTCTGGTGAACGCCGTGCGCTGTACGCAAAACCACATTCAAGAACGCGAATCTCGTGAGCAACTCTAACAGCGCCATGCAGCGTCACATGTATTATTACAGGCTGCTCAGCGTATAGCGCCGGCGCCCTAGGCTCAGGAGCGCCATGTAGTGCATGTCGCTCTGTAGCGCACTCCCATACTTTTCAATGGGGCTTCATTAGTTGTGTATAAACAGCGTGTTTGGCAATAATTTTTTGTTTGCTCCAATCATTGTGTGATCTCTCCTGGCTGCAAACAAACACTTTTATACATTTTTTTTTTTTTTTTAAATATTTTTATGCAGAATTGTCATTACAGGTCTGGCACCTAAGTGTTAATGTCACGGTGTTATAACAATGTCATTCCATGTGTTTTTGCTTTGTTACTGGTGGATATGTGTTCAAAAACAGACTTTAATCACACAGCGTCTGGCGCTCTATGCTACAGCGCCCAGCTTTAGAGTACCGACGCTGTGTGTGTGTTTTGTGTAGTTTTTTGTTAAGTATGGTGTGGAGCGCCAAGGGCCCAGACGCACTGAGCTGGCGCTACCTCTCTCGCTTGCTGCAGCGTTATATTGCTGTTAGAGTGCCCAACACACATCACATTCATCAATGCCGGCCGGGTTTCTACAGCAACCGCAACGCTAGGTTACAGCGTCTACTAGCGGTCGCTCTAAGCGCGCTATACAGACACTCATCTGGCAACACTCATCTGGGGCCAAAACCCCTGCCAATACTGGGTGTAAAAGTAGAAATTAATATATTCTTAGTATACAGTACGTCCTGCTCCAGATAAGAATCATTACTCTTGGGTATTACTCCGCCAGATGGCGCTGGACTGCAGAGACAGCGAAATTGGCTCCTCCCGGCCCCTCAAATACCCAGGGACCTCCCACAAATCCCCAGATTTTCTCTGCAGTCTGGACTGCGAAGGACAAGAAGATGGCTCTCTCTTCTCGCAGGTGAGCGGGGCTATTAGCCTGCAGCCCTGTAGGACTATTCCCACCCGTTCCGTTATTAATGTGCCACCCAGCCTTGGCTGCGCTGGTCCGGGTGATGGTAGGCGGCACCGCTGTCAGGTGCTCAGGAGCGCTGCTCCACCGCAATCCCCCACCAAAGGGTAGGCGGTATAGGCATATGGTGAGCCTCTATGGGATGCCCCTCCCGCCCTATTGCCCCTTGCCCCTGTCTATCGGTGGGTCCTATGTTAAGTGGACGCCGCCCTCCCTCGCTCTCCCTAGTAGCTCTCGGGGGGGGGGGGGGGGGGGTGTATGCCTTGGTGCTTCACTGTATTATGTGCTTTGTTTTGGTGTCAGTCTCTGCGCTGACTTGGTTGCACTGGTTGGGTTTTTGAAAATGCCGCCGCCACCGCGCACGCTTCCACTGTGTTCCGCGGTTGGCGGCGGCATTACCTCAGGCGCTGATGCGCTGTTATTGGTTGTGTGCTGCTTCGCGCTCTACGGGGGGTGGGGCCCGCGGTTGGCGATTTCCACGTCACGGTCTCCACGGCCCGCCGCTCGAGGTATACTCTGCGCCATTTTTCTCTGCATTCGGCTGCTGCGTGGCTGGCATCTACCTACCGCGGTCCGTGAGTGCCCTTGCTGGTGGCTTTATTTACCCTATGTCATTATACATGTCGCTTATGGGGTTCTCTTCGCTTATGTCTTTCAGGCGGCCCTATTCCCTCTATTTAGTTATTAAACTTGAGAGAACTAGTGTGTAAATTACTCCCACTTCCCTAGCGGGTTATTGGGGCATCCCGGGTTGCTTTTATAGCGTGAATCCCTATCGGCCTATTGTGCCGCTATAATCACCATATGGAGGCGTCTCAGGATAATGTTCCTTCGGGACAGAACTAGAGGTTTGTGCTAAGGAATAGTAGACCATCTCCCTAGACTGAAAATAGAGTAAAGGGCTCATTGAATAATAACCTCGCCTATAAAGACTATGATTAAGTTATTACATTAAAAATCTTTTTATTTAGTTAGATCTCAGGATTTAATATTAGAAAATTTGACATTTGTGCAATAATAAGGTCTGTGCTGACATAAAAACAACAGGCCATAGATATGACACACACTATATAATATCCAAATAGTACAGTGCACTTCACAACCACATTAATCTTGTCCTGCAGAGCAGACTAGTTTCGCTGTCCTAAGCTTCTTCAGTGTCTGCTAGGACTTGGTGAAATTTTTTCAGCATCTATAATCATGTAATGTGCAAAAATACAGAAATACATCATGGACCAAGTCTAACATCAAAATACATGTAGACAAATGTATGTACAATATGTTTACCTGGAAGAGCAGGGCAACTGCATAAGAGACAATGGACAATCTTGAACCAAAGGGTCAGTTCGGTGCTATATAGACCAGATCAGATTTCAGCTAGGTATAGCAGGCCAAAAGGAATGATACCTTCCTTCGGGGTGAGGTGGCTAATGCTAGAAAAAATTAATGCGTTGAAAAAATGCTAGAAAAAATTCATGCGTTGAATAAATGAGAATTATTTTAGCCAAACCTGAGAATAGTATGCCTACACCAAAATCACCCAGTGCCACACGGATGCGGGGCTTGCCAAAGAGCCTAAATGCAGGATAGTGCCAGAGGAACCTAAAATCCAGTTGCGCTTGATTTGCCAAAGGCGTGAAAAATACCGTTTTGTGAGTACTCACCTTTAAAACGGGTATTATGAGTGTGCCATACACTCCACTTCGATCTTCATGACGTGGGTAATCTCTAGTAGAGGGCGAGAGATGAATATGCAAAAAAAGAAAGCCCCTCCTGGCCCATATATACCTGGGACCTCCCACCAATTTCCCAGTGTAAAAAAGGGGACCAGGAAGAACCAATTACAACCTTAACAATCAAAACCAATGGTTCACTAAATAAAAACTCCAGAATACCTGAAAAAAAGGGGTGGGGCGAAGTGGAGTGTATGGCACACTCATAATATCCGTTTTACAGGAGTACTCACAAAACGGTATTATTCTAAGTGTGCCATACACTCCACTTCGATCTTCATGACATGTGGGACATCCAATAGCAGTGTCCGTCATGGGTGGGAACCAGAAACAGTAAAGAATGTACCAACTCAAACCACTGCAGCTTGCAGAACCTTGCGGCCAAAAACAGCATCCGCTGAAGCCCGCACATCAACCTTGTAAAACTTGGAAAAAGCATGAACTTAAGACCAAGTAGCAGCCTTACAAACTTGTTCAACCGAAGCTTGGTGCTGAAAAGCCCAGGATGCACCAACAGCACGAGTAGAGTGCGCCGTGACCCTAAAAGGGGGAGTCCTCCCCTTAGCAGAATAGGCCCCAACAAGGGCCTGACTCCCATTTACTAATGGTAGACTTGGCGGACACCAATCCTTTCTTGGGCCCGCAGGGCACCACGAAAAAAGCATCCGTCTTGCGGAAAAAAGAAGTAGTCACCAAATAGAACTTCCCACAGTGAACGACATCCAAATTGTGCAGAACCCACTCCTTGTCATTGTTAGGCTTAGGACACAAGGAAGGGAGAACAATATCCTGATTGAGGTGGAAGGCAGACACCACCTTAAGAAGGAAATCTGGCTTAAAGCGAAAAACCACCTTATCCTGGTGTCTTTCAAAGTAAGGGGCCTGAATCGACAGATCCGCCAACTCAGAGACACGCCGAACAGAGGTAATAGCCACCAAGAAGGCAACCATCTGAGTGAAAACCGAAAGAGCAATATCCTGTAGCGGCTCAAAAGGAGGACCCTGGAGAGCCAAAAGAACCAAATTCCAATCCCAAACCGGAACACAGCCTTCCGAGGGGGCCGCACAAGCGCGACTCCTTGGAAAAAAGGTCTTAACCAGCGGGTGTAAGGCAAAAGACCTCTGGAAGAAAACTGACAGAGCAGAAACCTGTCCTTTCAAAGTACTAAGCTGGAACCCAAGATCCAGATGATGCTGAAGAAACTCCAAAAACCTAGGAATCGAAAACACCCTACAAGGCAAGGCCCTAGCCACACACCAATCAATATAGGACCTCCAAGTCCTATAGTAAATGCCAGAAGAGGACCGCTTCCTAGCTCTAATCAAAGTCTGAACAACAGCCTCAGACAAGCCTTCCTCCTTCAGAATGAAGGTTTCAGCAGCCAAGCCGTCAAAGCCAGCATTTGTAAATTGGGGTAAAGTAGTAGACCCTGAGATAACAGATCCGGCAACATGGGAAGCCGGTACTGATCTACGGCCAGCCTTACAACGTCTGCACACCAAACCCTTCTTGGCCACCTTGGAGCCACCAGAATTGCTGGTGCCCCTTCTAGAACCAGTTTGCGAACTACCTTGCCCAGCATGGAGACGGGCGGAAACAGGTACATAAAACCCAGATCCTTCCAAGCAAGGGACAAGGCATCCACTGCCAGAGATAGAGGATCCTGAGAAAGAGACACAAAGGCCGGAAGTTTGTGATTGTGCCTCGAGGCAAAGAGATCCACCTCCGGAGTCCCCCACTTGCGGCAAAGATCCAGAAAAACCTCGGGGTTGAGAGACCACTCTCCTTGGCAAGAGGATCCCCTGCTCAGGGAATCCGCCTCCGTGTTCTCCACTCCCGGAAAGTAGACTGCCGAAACGCAAGGAACATTGCTCTCCGCCCAGTGCAGGATCAGAGAGACTTCCCTGAGGGCACTCCTGCTGCGAGTCCCTCCTTGGTGATTGATGTAAGCTACCACCGTTCGGTTGTCTGAACGAAACTGAACCCGCAGACCCCGTAAATGTGAGGTCAGCCGTGCCAGAACCAGTCGGATGGCTCTGAGCTCCAAGACTTTGATGGGGTTGTGAGCCTCATGAGGACCCCACACCCCGCTGAACTGATGACTTTTCAAATAACCTCCCCAACAGGCTGGCATCCGTGGTAACCGTCTCCCAACAAGGGACCAGAAAGGATCTGCCCTTCAACAGGTTGCGCGCGTCCAGCCACCACCGAAGGGACTGCCGAACCCTGGGAGACATCCTGAAAGGTTGATCCAATGACTGCAGACACCTGTCCAAATGCGTCAATAGGTGAAGTTGAAGAGATCTCATGCAAAACTGTGCAAACGATACCGCCTCGAAGGAGGACACCATCAAGCCCACCAGTTTCATCCCCTGTCGGATAGAGGGACAAGGACTGGTCCAAAGAAGGATGATCAGATCCTAAATCCCCTGCACCTTGGTCTGGGGCAGAAACACACTGGCCTGAATGGTATCCAGATTCATGCCCAGAAATGAAATCACTCGTGACGGAGAGAGAGAAGACTTGGGGCGGTTGATCACCCACCCGAACCTCTCCAGAGTCTACACCACCTGGTGGGTGTCCAGCTCCGCCTGACGGAGGGAAGAAGCTGAGATCAACAGGTCGTCCAGATAAGGCACAATGCGAATGCCCTGAGCTCTGAGCAGAGCCATTATTCCCGCCAAGACCTTGGTGAAGACCCTCAGCGCCGAGGTCAGTCCGAAGGTAAGGGTTACAAACTGAAAAAGTTGATCCTCCACCGCAAACTGGAGGAATCTGATGTGCCGGCAAAATCGGAACATGCAGATACGCATCCTTGATGTCTATGGATGTCATAAAATCTCCTTGGCGAAGGGAATTGATAGCCGAGTGCAGAGTCTCCAAGCGGAACTTTTTGGCTCTGGTGAACCTTGAGATCTAGAATGGGTCTCACCGAACCCTCCTTTTTGGGAACCGTGAAAAGGTTGGAGTAGTAACCCCTGCCTCTCTCCAACTGAGGCGCCGGGCAAATAACTCCCATGTCCAGAAGGTTTTTTACTGCTAACAGGAGCCCCTGTGCAGCCTGAGGGTCCGAGGGCACCCGAGACCTTAAGAATCTTGGAGGTGGCCAGTACTCGAACTCCAGTTTGTACCCGGAGGAGACCACTTCCAAAATCCAAATGTCTGTGACCTCCCGGGCCCAAACCTGGAAGAAGAGCCACAGCCGTCCCCCCACCCGTGCGGGTGAGGGCGCCCCTTCATTGCTGAGCCGGTTTAACGGCGGGCTTGGGCTTGGAACCCCAGGCAGCCGCGGGACGTGCCCGACCTCTGCCCTTGTTCCAGGCCGAGCTCCTGACACCCGAGAAGGCCAAACCTCTAGCCGCTCTGGCCCCTCGAAAGGAAGGAGTGAACGAGCCAGCCCCCCGAAAGGGACGGCGCTGTTTCTTCCGCTGAGGTAACTTACCTCCCTTAGCAACAGCATCCAATTTATCTCCAAACAGCCGCGCACCCAGGAAGGGAAGAGCTGTGAACGACTTCTTGGCCCCAAAATCCGCCGTCCACTGTCGGAGCCAGACCAATCTGCGCATAGCCACCAATAGGGCTGAAGTCCTGCTACACATGACAATAGAATCTTCCATAGCAGCCAAGACAAAACCCATGAACAATTCACATCTCTTAAGGGTAGCGAACTCAGCGCTAGCCGGATCAAACTGAGCGTCATTCAGCCAGTCCCTGATAAGAGACCTGGTAGCAAGCGACACTAGGGCAGATGCACAAACAGGCCGCAGGGCCTAGCCCACGCTGGCAAATGCGTGACACGCCATCTGATCAAGGCGCTTGTCCTCGCCATCCTTAAGGGAAGTGGCGTCAGCACAGAAGAGTTGGTCAAAACCAAAACTGGCGCATCGACCTCGGGAAGAGAAGACCATCGCTTAACCGCCTCCACCGGGAAAGGATACTTCTTATCCCATCCCTGAGGAGCACCAGGAAGCCGACTGGGCCTTTCCCATTCTTTCAGGATCAGCGCATCAAAGTGACCCTGGGTAGGGAATTCCAGACGGGGCTTGTGGGCCCCAAAAAATTCCCCCTTCTTGAGGAGTCGCCTCAGGCGGGTCAATATCCAACACCTCCAATAGATGTGACAAAACAGTGGCCGTATCGACGGCATCCCCCAGCGCCTGCCCGACATCAGCATCACCAGACTGTACATATGTTTCCTCATACAATCCCCCCTCCACTAAAGGGGAATAATCCAACAAATCAATGGAATCGTCGTCAACATCCCACAAGGGCTGGGCCTACGACAAATGTCTCTTTTTAGCCTGGGCCTTCTTGCCCACCATGCTACCAATAAATTTCTCGATGCTGGCCAACCTAGCACAAACATCAGAGTGTGACTCCCCGCTGGCACCAATGTCACTTGGGGTACGGATAAGGGGAAGGCGATAAAGCGGGAGGAGCCGACCCAGAAGGCTGGGTACCCGACTGCCGCGTTATGGCCTTTTGTGCACTTGGCATACAGATCAGCACATTCTCCCCCCGTAAGGGATACCCCACACCCCACACATGGCCCGGATTGTCCCAGAGGGAGCCCGAGCCCAGTATCTGCCATATGGTGATTTTTGTGGTCAGTCGCAAGACCGCAGGGAATTTACGCCTAAGCAACCCGGGATGCCCCTTAAAAGTTAAAAGTAAAAAAAAAATTTAGGTGATCAAATTTACACTAGGGACCCCAGGACCAGGAGGAGCCCCTTAACATGCACAATAATGAAGCAATCTGCAATATAATTAAATGGCAAAACCTGCAAAAAAACAGCACCACAGGGGCCCCCCCCACCAGAGAGGGACCGCCAAGTGACAACAGGCCCCTACCTGTCCCCAAGAACGGCAGCAGCAACCGCAGCAAGGCAGCAAAAATGGCCCCCGATCTGAGAAGCAGTAAGAGAAGGGGGGGGGCCAGCGCCGAAGGCGCGCTTTTCCGGCCCCACCCCCCTCCCAGCAGCGCGGATCTGGCCAGTGATGCCCCCACAAAACGCGCCGAACGAGGGGGCGGGGCTGCCGTGCCGAGCGCCCGGCCCCGCCCCCTTTTCTTAACACAGCCTGAGGGAGAGAAGCTCCCCAGGCTAACAGGAATGCCACCACGAGCTAGTAAAGCACCATGCACCAATTCATCCAGGAGATCCACTCGCACACAACACAAAGTAAAGTGAAACACCAACACACACATACACTCATATATAGATCTTAATAAATGAAAAGAGAGAGACCGAGCTGCACCACTACGCCAAAGTGCCTCTGTGGGGTGCAGTCCTAACTCTAATCTCTGAGAGCCCATCTGGGACATACAGTGCAATAGATAAATTGGGAGCAGGCTTACCTGAGGTTGCCCTAAACCTCTCAAGTGCAAGCCATATTGCACTGTATGTCCCAGATGGGCTCTCAGAGATTAGAGTTAGGACTGCACCCCACAGAGGCACTTTGGCGTAGTGGTGCAGCTTAAGCATACTTCTGCAGATGTGTGTGACCGAGTCCTCTGTTTTTAACCAAGTTTAGAGACAGATTATAGGCTGGCCTGCAAGCTGACAGGGTTGAGTGCTGTGGCTCCTTTAAGACTTGTGTGTACTAATTGCCCTGCTAACGTGCACCTCCCAGGTTAGTTATAAAATGGTCTGAGCGGCTGCCACCCCCCCTTTGTTTCTTTTGAATTTGTGCAAGCACATGGTGTGAGGGGTCTAGGTTGTATTGCAAGGTCTTTGACCCTTCCACCCCATGGCTTGCACTTGAGAGGTTTAGGGCAACCTCAGGTAAGCCTGCTCCCAATTTATCTATTGCACTGTATGTCCCAGATGGGCTCTCAGAGATTAGAGTTAGGACTGCACCCCACAGAGGCACTTTGGCGTAGTGGTGCAGCTTAAGCATACTTCTGCAGATGTGTGTGACCGAGTCCTCTGTTTTTAACCAAGTTTAGAGACAGATTATAGGCTGGCCTGCAAGCTGACAGGGTTGAGTGCTGTGGCTCCTTTAACCCTTTAAGTGCCAGCCTACCTGGAGTTTTTGTCACACTCTGTTGCCAGACCATTTTGCACTATTTTGCACTCCCCATGTTCAAATGTGATTTTTTAAGGGATTTCCAGGGATTTCCCAGGAAAATGATATATTGTTTTTTTCAGCAGAGTCTGAGCTTTAACCTGAAATGTCTTGTTTGTCATTTTTTAGGTGTATTCTCAATATGTTTTGGCGAAATATGTGCAAAAAAATTTAAAAAAATCAATTTTTTACAATTTGTAGTGTTTTTTTGTAATAAAAAATGTAAGTTTGTCAATAAAATCTTATTGCGTGTGAAACCCCAATTTCTCACAGTTACAGCGGTACCACATATGTATAGGTAGACACCTTTTCCTGCCCAGGAGACTCCCCCAAACTGAAACAGAGCTTTAGGGGATTTTCTGAAAAAATACAACTGGGATATGCGCTATGCGCACCTTGCAGTTTTTCCAGAAAAACAACCCTTTACATTTGAAATACCCCCCACAAACTATATATTCTCTGGAAGTACACACCTCAGGCTTTCTATTTGTACCAGGCTTGTTGATGTGGCCACAGTTTTCTAGAAGTAATCCCTCAATGTATTCTTTGGTTGCAAAGAGTTTCCCTAAAAAAAGGATAAAAAAGCAGAATCAAAGCCACATTTTCCTAAAAAAACTATATACAAACAAGAAAAAACAAGTATGATCTGAAAAAGCAACATCCCCCGAACAGAACGATACCCAACATGCATGGGTTCTGTCAAGGAAAGAGTTGCCAAACACCCCAAAGTAAAGCATGTGCGTAACGGTAATTTTTCTTGAAAATTTCAGCTCTGCAGACAAAGTGCGCACCTTGCGATTTTTCAACCAAAACAACCCTTTACATTTGGAATATCCCCCATAAACCATATATTCCCTGAAAGTACACATGTTAAGCTTTCTAAGCGTACCCAGCTTGTTGTAGTGGGCTCATCTTTCTGGAATTAATCCCTCAAAGAACTCTTTGGTTGCGCAGAGTTTCCCTAAAAAATGTATAAAAAAGCAGAATAAAAAACACCTTTTACTAAAATATAAATATGCAAACAAGAAAAAACAAGCTAAGTCTGAAAGCGCAAGGTCCCCCGAACAGAACAATACCCAACATGCAGAGGTACTATTAACCCTTTTAATTGCCAGCTTACTTGAGATTTTGTCACCCTCTGTTGACAGGTCATTTTTCCCCATTTTGCGCCATGTTTTGCGCCATGTTTTGCGTCATTTTTGCTGGAATTTTCAGGAAAATTATATATATATTTTTTGCAGCAGAGTTTAGGCTTTAACATGAAATGTCTTGTTTGTAAATTTTATTTATTATTAATTTTATTTATTATTAAGTAAAAAAAAATAAATAAATAAAATTTTTTTTTAGAAAATTGCCTCCTTTATTTTACATAAAAAATTTATTTTATTAAAGAAAACCATATTGCATGTGAAAGCCCCATTTCTACCGATTAGAACAGTACCACATATTTATCGGTAGCCCCCTGTTCCTGCCCAGGAGACCCCCCTAACTGAAACAAGTAATTTTTAACATTTACAAATAAAATACAACTACCATCCACACTACAAAGGGTTAAATCGAGAAAAAAAAATGACATAGGGTCCCCCCTCCCGGGAGGGGGGGCCCATTTTTGGGGGGGATTTTTAAGGGTTAAAAATCCTTAAAAATAAAAAAAAATGACATGGGCCCCCCCCTTACCCAAAGTAACCAGCCCGGGACCAGCTATGTAGGGCTTGTAGGAACGGGGCGCAGGGGCCAGCTTTTGTGGCCCCTGGCCCTGCAGGCTACAAGCCCGCATAGCCAGTGGGCCCGGGCTCTTCTGCCCCCCCCTGGGCTTTGGGGAGGCAGGTAACGGGGGTGCCGGGGGTTAATGGCAAGTCACCGGCTAGCGCAGGTGACTTGCCACCTCCCCCAGCCTTGTGAACTGGTATAGGGGTCATGGACCCCTTACCAGTTCACAAGGGGTTAAATGTAAAAATAAAACACAGACACACAAAGAGAAAAAATATTTTATTTTTTTTTTTTTATACTTACCTCCCATCCATAGTGGAGCACTCTTTCAGCCTTTTATAGCTGCTGGATGACAGAAAACAAAAGGGTTAATTAAAAAAAAAATGACATAGGGTTCCCCCTCCTAGGGGGGGAGACCCCATTTTTTTTTGGAATTTTAAGGGTTAAAAACCCTTAAAAATCCCAAAAAAAAATGACGTAGGGTCCCCCCTACCCAGCATTACCGACCCGGGCCAGCTATGGGGGCTTGTAGAACAGGGCGCAGGGGCCAGCGTTGGTGGCCCCTGGCCCTGCAGGCTACTAGCCCACATAGCCACTAAGTGGCCCGGGCCCTTCTGCCCCCCCCTGGCCGTTGGGGAGGCAGGTAATGGGGGGCTGGGGGTTAATGGCAAGCCACCCACTAGCTGCAGGTGACTTGCCATACCCAGAGCCTTGTGAACTGGTATAAGGGGTCTCATGGACCCCTTACCAGTTCACAAAGGGTTAAATGAAAAAAAACGCCACACAAAAGTATTTTATTAAAAAAAAAAAAAAATTTTTTTTACTGTACTTACCTCCGATTGTAAGCTCCTTTGTCCCACGCCGCTCTGCTGACAGATGCCGGTGATCGGCATCAGAGAAGGGGTGAGGCAGAAGATCAGAGGATCTCCTGCCACCTCCTTCCCCGTTGCCGATCACCGGCATCTGACAGCTGAGAACGCTGAAGCCGGTGATCGGTGATCGGGGCTGGGATGACGTCATAGCCCCGCCCCCAAAAGGGGCAGGGCTTGACGCTGCGACGGACCGTTATGACGTCATAGCCCCGCCCCCGAGGGGGCGGGGCTTAGCGGCAAGATGGCGGCCGCCATCGAAGAGGAGAGAGGAGAGAGCCTTCCGGGCTCTCTCCTGAAGATCGGTAAGTCCTGGGGGGTGATCGGAGGCCCCCCAGGTGAAGAGGAGGGACAGCGGGAGCCAGCGCACACACAGGTAAGTGAATGTCATTTTTATTTTTTTATTTTTTTACAGTTACCCTGTTTCCCCGAAAATAAGACAGTGTCTTATATTAATTTTTGCTCCCAAAGATGCGCTAGGTCTTATTTTCAGGGGATGTCTTACATTTTTCCATGAAGAAGAATTCACATGCATTCACAAAAAAAGGAAATTTATTAACTGTTAAACAGTAGTAGTTGCCATCACAAACCAGCATAACCAGACAAAATGTGACTCCTGTCAAAATGTCATGTTACCTCCCCCCCGATCCTCCTGTCCCAATTTACCCCCCTTCTCCTGTACTTCCGGTAGTGGCATATGTGGGGAATCCAAAACATACAACCCCCCCTCCTCCTCATCAGTAGGTGAAGGTGGGGGTAGAGTCTAGAGAATCCAGGGAATTCTCTAGTTTCCATCCCCCCCTCCCCTCACTTCACCTGGCATTTCCCCCATAGAAATTCTTTTTTTTTTCTTCTTCACAGTCTGCTGCCACTACTCACTAACTTACTGTCAGAGAGCGAGCAGCAGACAGCAGCTTTCACTTTGGTGGCGGCCGCTTTGATGACGAGTGACGTCCCCCTATGCGCAACGTCAGGGGCGTCACTCGTCATCAGAGAGAGCCGTCCGCAGCTGACTGAGGACTCTTGCTGCGGGGGGAGGTCTTATTTTCGGGGAGGTCTTATTTTCGGGGGAGGTCGTATATTTAGCCTTCATGCTAAAAGCACAGTAGGCCTTATTTTCGGAGTAGGTCTTATTTTCGGGGAAACACGGTAGCAGCTGCTGCTGCAGAAGCGGGGGGGGGGCGGCCTATTCCGGGGGCTCTCCTGGAGCCATCCGACCCCCCACGGGGGATCGGATGGCACCAAATTAAAGAGGAGACCCGGCCGGATCCAACGAGGGGTCAGGTGAGTAATTTTTTTTTTTTTTTTGCCCACTAGCAGGGGTAAATGCCAGGCACGTAAATTTTACGTGGCTGGCACTTAAGTGACGGAGAGGCAACCACGTAAATTTTACGTGGCTGGCATTTAAAGGGTTAGGACTTGTGGGTCCTAATATTGGCCGCTTCTATTTCATAATCTGAGTCTAAGGTGCAGTTTCTTCGAGCTTGTAAGTACTCTCCATACGGGATGCTAGAGAGGAGCTGCTCGGGATGGGCATTAGAGGCCCGCAAAATAGTATTTGCTGCTGTTTTCTTTCTAAAGAAATCGGTGGTAATTTCATCCACGGTGATCACGAGGTCAAGAAATGTAACTTGTTTGGGACTGTGTTCACAGGTGAATTTTAAATTAAGAGTATTGTTGGAAAGGTCTGCAACGAATTTTAGTAGGTCCTTCTCCGGGCCTGTCCATATGATGAAGATATCGTCGATGTACCTGTGCCACGTGGCACAGGTACCCAGAGAACTCGTCCTCACTCCACAACCTCCTCTCCCAGCCACCCAGATGCAGGTTTGCGTAAGAAGGGGCACAAGTGGTCCCCATAGCTGTACCCTGTATCTGGTGGTATAGCTGTTGGTCAAAAAGGAAGAGGTTGTGGGTGAGGACGAAATGTAATAACCGTAGTAGAAAGATGTTATGGTCGTGTTGTTCAATCTCTAATTCGTCTAGAAACATGCGGGTCATTTCCAGTCCCTTATCGTGGGGGATACTCGAATATAGGGCCTCCACGTCCAGGGTCACTCCTTCGGGACAAGCCCGGCTGTGTTTAGCTTGTGGGGTGTCCCCTACTAGTGCTGACAATGTGCGTACCTTGTGCCCAGCAGGTGCTTGCGCTGCAGCCTGGTTTACCAGTAGCTGGGCCTGCGTCTTGTATGGCTCCAGCTACTCCCCCAAGCTTAAATTTGACTCCTATTGAGTTGCATACCAGTGGGGATTCTCAGCCTGATGTGTCTTCCAGACTGGCTAGTGTTGAGAAGTTGCTTGCTAATACCTTGGCGCGTAAGGCCTCTGCTAAGAAGCGGCACTTAATGCCTGATGTCACTCTCTTCCCTATGGAGGCTGATGAGTTCTTGTAGCTGTCTGGTTATACCCCCTTGGAAGAAGAGGAGTTGTTCTCTGAGTCATCTGATGAGAGGCCCAGGGGTCATGATGATTCTGACTCTGACCCCTGGGCCCCAGATGATACTGATAGGCTGTTGGCTCAGATTTTTGAGGTACTGTCTATCTCTCCCCCGGTTGCGGCCCCCAGGCAGCAGGGGGAATTGTTTCATACTGCTAAGCCACGTTTTGAGTTTCCTGAGCAAGCCCATTTTAATAACCTCGTGCTCAAGGAATGGGAGCGTCCCAGCAGGCTCCCCGGAGTCCCTAAGAGTTGGGATAAGAGGTATCCCTTTCCTGCTGATGTGGTGAAGCCACAGGTTTCCAGAGGTGGATGCCCGTTCCTAGGGTTATCTAACACCTCTGTCATGCATTCCCCTGACTCTACTATGCTGCGGGATAGTGAGGACCGGTGTATTGATCAGCTGGCGTCCCATGCCTTTGCCTGTGTGGGGACGGCGCTGCGCCCGGTCTGTGCCTCTGCCATTACAGCTGTGGCTATTAGGACCCTGCTTAGAGGTGTCTTAGAGTGTGCTCCTGATGATGTGTCTAGTGAGGAGTTTAATGCACTCTCTCGTTGTGAGATCTTTGTGACTTATGTCCTCTCTGCCTTGGATGATACCATTAGGATGTGTGGCAGAGCCTCTGCCCTAGTGGTGGCTATACGCCGCTCGGTTTGGCTGCGCCAGTGGGCTGCTGACAACGCTGCCAAGAAAGCTCTCACTGGTTTTCCCTTCAAAGAACTACGCCTATTTGGGGACTGCCTGGACCTGTTTGCTAAGGGAGGCAGGTTCCCCCAGCGCAGGCGGCAGTCTCGGCCCTTTCGGGGCCAGGGCTCCTTTTCTTCCCCCTACTGTGGAGCCAGACAGGGGAGGGGGGAGATTTCTGGGGTAGGGGCAGAGAACGTGGACGCCCTGGCTCATCCTGGGGCTCCAAGCCTAAGTCTTCTCCCAAGCCCCCTCAGGCATAAAGGGGCGCCCTCACCCATCCGGGTGGGGGGATGGCTTCAGCATTTTGCTCACGTCTGGAGGCTTCATGTCTCAGACTAGTGGATTCAGGAGGTAGTGTCCTCCGGTTACAAGATAGAGTTTGCTGCCTCCCCCCCCCCCCAAGATTCATCAGATCCCGGATGTCTCAGGACCCCATGTCAGCTCAGGCTCTAATTCTGGCGGTGCAAAGCCTTTTGGAGCTGGGGGTCATCAGTCAGGTCCCCTTACGAGAAAGGGGCAAGGGGTTCTATTCCAACCTTTTTACTGTGCCCAAAAGAGATGGGTCAGTCAGGCCCATCCTGGACTTGAAGATCCTCAACAAATTTGTCAGGTGCAGGTGCTTTCGCATGGAAACTTTGTGCTCTGCTATCAGTTCCCTGCGTCCAGGGGATTTCATGACCTCTGTGGACATCAAGGATGCTTACCTTCATATTCCTGTGTTTCCAGGTCATCAAAGATTCCTCAGGTTCGCTCTGGAGGATCAGCACTACCAATTTGTGGCATTGCCCTTCGGTCTCACCTCAGCTCCCACCAAGGTTCACCAAGGTGCTGGCAGGGGTGATGGCTCTGCTCAGGGCATTCGCGTGCTGCCATATTTGGACGACATTCTCATCACTTCTCAGTCCCTCCAACAGGCAGAGCTGGATACTCAGCGAGTAGTGTCCACACTGGAGTCATTTGGCTGGGTGATCAAGGCTTCCCTGTCTCTCTCCTTGGTGACACCCTTCCTGGGAATGAATCTGGATACAGTTCAGGCAAGGATTTTTCTTCCTCAGCAGAAGGTGGACAGTCTACTGGTGCAGGTTCAGTCCCTGCTCTCTGGCCCTCATCCCTCCATCAGGCAGGGAATGCAGCTGGTGGGCCTGATGGTATCGTGCTTCGAGGCGGTTCCTTATGCACAGTTTCACATGAGGCCCCTGCAACTCCACCTCTTGTCAGTATGGGACAAGGATCCCACGTCCCTGGACCAGGTCCTTGTTCTATCCCCCCTAGCCAGGCGGTCCCTCTCGTGGTGGCTGGACTCCAGGAACCTGTTGCCAGGCAGATCCTTTCTGGCCCCCTGCTGGGAGACAGTCACCACGGATGCCAGTCTGACGGGTTGGGGGGGCTTCTGGAAGTCCCTGCAGTTCCAAGGACGGTGGGGCCCTCGGGAGGCCCACACGCCCATCAACATTCTGGAACTGAGGGCGATCAGGCTGGTTCTGGCTCACTTGACCCAACACCTTTGGGGCCGACCTGTTCAGGTACGCTCGGACAACCAGACAGCGGTTGTCTACATCAATCATCGGCGGGGGGGGGACAGGGAGCAAGATGGCCCTCAAAGAAGTGTCTCTGATCCTGTCCTGGGTGGAGGACAATGTTCCCTGCATCTCAGCTGTGTACATTCCAGGGGTGGAGAATCTGCAGGCAGACTCCCTGAGCAGGGGGACCTCCCGCCTGGCAGAAGGGTGTTTCACACTCTGTCACCATTGGGGCCAAGCAGATGTGGATCTGTTTGTGTACCGTTACAACCACAAGCTCCCGGCCTTCGTCTCTCTGTCCCAGGACCCTCTGGCCTTGGCAACAGATGCTCTAGCAATGTCATGGCAGGATTTTCAGCTCCTGTATGTCTTTCCCCCATTCCCCCTGTTGGGCAGGGTTCTGCGCAAGATAGCTCAGAAGGGGGTGCTATCCTAGTGGCTCCCAGGTGGCCAAGAAGAGTGTGGTTCGCAGACGTGGTGCAGCTGGCACTAGATCAGTACGCTCTGCCCAGGGTGCCAGACCTGCTCACTCAGGGTCATTTACGCCATCCCAATTTACAAACTCTGGCTTTGATGGCCTGGCTGCTGAAACCTCCATCTTGATGGAGAAGGGGCTGTCTACCTCTGTTGTTGACACCATGATAAAGCTGGGACTTCAACTCAGTACTCTGAAGGGTCATGTCTCTGCCCTGGCTGTTTTCTTCCAGAGGTTCTTTGCCCAGGATTCTCTGATCAGGACCTTTTTCCAGGGGGTTACCCATGTGCGTCCCCCACGTAAGCCTATGTTGCCTGTTTGGGATTTGAACTTGGTCTTGTCTGCCTTGCAGGGTGCTCCCTTTGAACCTGTGCAGGATGCTGCCCTGGCCATTCTTACTCTCAAGGTTGTCTTTTTGGTGGCTATCACTTCTGTTAGGCGTGTTTCTGAGTTGGCGGCGCTTTCCATCCAGCCCTCCTACTTTGAGAGACACCAGGTCAAGGTGGTGTTTCACTTCAAGCCAGATTTTCTGCCTAAGCTCGTGTCTGCCTTTCATCTGAATCAGGACATTGTTCTTCCTTCCTTGTGCCCTAATCCTAGTAACGCTAAGGAGAGGGTTTTGCATTCCTTGGATGTGGTTAGGTGCCTTAAGTATTATCTGGTGGCTACTGTACCTTTCAGGAAAACTGATGCTTTTTTTGTGGTCCCTTCTGGTCCTAGGAAGGGTTTGGCTCCTGCTAAATCTACTATCAGCAAATGGATCCGTCAGGCTGTGATTCAGGCCTATTTTGCTAAGGGGAAGAATCCACCCTTCCGCCTTACTGCTCATTCCACTCGTGCTATTGGGGCCTCTTGGGCTTTTCCGCACCAAGCTTCTGTTGAACAAGTTTGCAAGGCCGCTACTTGGTCTTCTGTTCATACTTTTTCCAAGTTTTACAAGGTTGATGTTAGGGCTTCAGCTGACGCTGCTTCTGGCCGCAAGGTTCTGCAGGTGGCAGTGGTCTGACCTGTCTGTTGTTACCTTTGGGGATCCCACCCTACTTTATGGACACTGCTATTGGATGTCCCAAGAGTAATGATTCTTATCTGGAGCAGGACGTACTGTATACTAAGAATAATACAATTCTGTGATTACTCACCTGTAGAATTGATATTATGAGTATACAGTATGTCCTGCTCCACCCCACCCTTGGTTTTGCATTATTTTTGGATCCTCTGTCTGGTGATTGTTATCATTGTTTATGGTTACTGGTTGGTTCTGTTATCTTTCTCCTGGCTTCTTGTTCACTGCTATTCTAAGTATGCAGCATGTCCTGCTCCAGATAGTATTCATAACAGCTGGGATATAGTCCACAAGAGGGCGCTTTACTGCAGAGATGGCAAAAAAGAGGCCCCTCCCGGTCCTTGTATACCCGGGACCTCCCACTAATTCCCCGTTCCTTCTCTGCAGTGGGCTGCGAAGGTCAAGATGATGGCTTCTCTTCTCGCAGGTAAGCCGGGCTTCACAGCCCCTGGCCCTGTTCTATTCCCACCCGTTCCACCTTTATTTGCCTCCCTGGTCGGGTGATGGTAGGCAGCACCTATTAGAGGTGCTTCATTGGAGCTTGCTCCACCGCAAATCCCCCACCAAAGGGTAGGCGGTTTTCAGGTTACTGGTGATCCTGAATTGGGATGCCCTGTCCGCTATTGCCCTGCCTTACATTTATTAATGTTTTAACGGGCTTTCTACTTCCCCCTTCTCCCATTATACTGCTCGTCGGGGGGGGGGGGGGGCGGGGTGAGTGCCTGTCAGTGTAAATGTGTTTGCATTTTTGACATTACTGTTATGTGTTATAATGCCTTTATTCTGTCCCGCTGGCACTCTCCTCGGCGCTGCTCCTCTCCCCTTCAGTTTGAACTTCCCACCGCTGATTCGCGCGCCCTGCGGCATCCGCGTCACTCAGGGACATGATGGCTGCTGATTGGCTGCGGGGTGGCTGTCTTCAGCCTGTAACCCAGCGTTTCCTGGAGGGGGCGTGGCTTAACGCTGGGCGCGCTCCGCGGTGTTTCCTCATGCGGCCAGCCCCTTCAGAGCCCTCCAGCGCCATCTTGTCGCTCCTGCCGGATCGATTGCAAGCTCTTCGGCAGTCTGTGAGTGCCCTTGGGCCCCCCCCCCCCCCCTTTTATAATGTAATTGTTTTTCACTCCTGTTTAATTAATGCGGGTATTGTCCTCTTATGTCTTTCAGGCGGGAAAACTGATTAGAGGTTTCTCCCGGTCCTGTGCCTTCTATTAGTCTAGTGACTATATCAGAGGCCTAAAATATTAAAATCCTTCCACTATCCTAGCGGACATTTAAGGAGCATCCCGGGTAGCTGCACAGCGTAATTCCCATTGGTCATTGTGACAGCAAAAATCACCATATGGAGGCTTCTCAGGATACTGTGCTCGGGGTCCCATCTGGGCAAGCCCAGCTGTGTGGTGTGCGGGGCATCCCCTGTAAGCGATGATGTGCGGGTCTGTGTACCCTGCGCCCAGCAAGCGCTTGCGCGGCACTCTGGGCTGCATTTGTCTGGGTCTGCACCCACCATTTCTTCCCCCACACCCCCTCGCTTGATTATGACTCCCAGTGAGATCAACACTAGTGGGGAGTCTCAACCTGATGTTTCCACTAGGCTGGCCAACATTGAGAGACTGATTGCTAGCTCTACAGCCTGTAAGGCCCCAGCTAAAAGACGGCACGTGGCGCCTGCTGCGCCGGCCTTTTCTATGGAGCCAGAAGATTTTCTTAATTTGTCTGACTGTCCCCTCTTGAGGAAGGGGAATTATTCTCTGATTCAGAATTTTCTGATGATCAGCATTGCCATGGCGCTGATGCCGGCTCAGAGCATTGGGATGCTGATGACACCCATAGACTTTTGACTCAAATTTTTAAAGTACTTTCCTTTTCTCTTCCTGCTGCGGCACCTAAGCAGCAGGGGGAATTGTTTGGTACCGCAAAACCACATTTGGAATTCCCAGAACAGGCACATTTCAATAGTCTGGTTCTCAAGGAATGTGAGCGGCCTAGCCGGCTCCGCGGTATCCCTAAGGGATGGGATAAGAGGTATCCTTTCCCATCGGATGTGGTCAAATGTTGGTCAAATCCCCCAGAAGTGGATGCCCCTGTGCTAGGGTTGTCCAACAATTCTGTGGTGCATTCCCCTGATTCCACTACCTTGAAGGATGGTGAGGACCGGCGTATTGACCAGCTGGCTTCCCACGCCTTTGCCTGTGTGGGTTCTGCCTTGCGCCTGGTCTGTGCTTCCGCTATTACTGCCGTGGCTATTAGGACGTTGATCAAGGGCCTTCTGGAAGGTTCCTTTGATGATCCTTCTAGTGCCGAATTTAGAGCCTTGTCACAATGTGAGATGTTCATCACTTATGTCCTTTCTGCCTTAGATGACACCATTAGGATGTGTAGCAGGGCCTTGGCTCTGGTTGTCTCTATCCGCCGCTCGGTTTGGCTGCGCCAGTGGGCAGCCGACAATGCTGCTAAGAAGGCGCTCACAGGGCTCCCCTTTAAGGGGCTGCGCCTTTTCAGCGATCATTTGGACCTTTTTGCAAAAGGAGGTAAGTTGCCCCAACGCAAAAAGCAACCGCGGCCCTTTCGGGGCTCCGGGTCATTTACCCCCTCCTTTCGTGGATCCAGGTCGGGAAGGGGGGTATCCTTCGCGGGGCACAGGGGAGACTTCTGGGGCAAGGGCAGAGGCCGTGCCCGGCCAGGAACCTCCTGGGGCTCCAAACCCAAACCTGTTGCCAAGCCCGCTCAGCCATGAAGGGGCGCCCTTGCGGGTGGGGGGATGACTGCGACTCTTCGCTCGGGTCTGGGCACAGCAGGTCTCAGACAACTGGATCCTGGAGGTTGTCTCCTCCTGATACAAGCTAGAGTTCGCGGACTAGCCTCCTCCAAGATTCCTCAGGTCCAGGATTCCTCCGGACCCCCTGACAGCTCGGGGTCTGTTTCTGGCGGTACAAAGCCTTTTGGCCATGGGAGTCATTTGTCAGGTCCCTCCGGGAAAGAGAGGTCAGGGTTACTATTCCAATCTCTTTACAGTGCCCAAAGAGGATGGTTCCATCATGACCCATCCTGGACCTAAAGCTTCTCAACAAGTTCATCAGGACCAGACGTTTTCGCATGGAGACTCTGCGCTCCGCTATCAGCTCTCTGCGCCCGGGGGACTTTGACTTCCATAGACATCAAGGATGCTTACCTTCATGTGCCGGTCTTCCCAGGGCATCAGTGGTTCCTCAGGTTCGCAGTGGAGGACCAGCACTACCAATTTGTGGCACCAAGGTGTTGGCGGGCGTGATGGCCCTTCTCAGAGCCCGGGGTATTCGCATTCTCCCTTATCTGGACGACCTTCTCATTACGTCCCATTCCCTCCAGCAGGCAGAATTGGACACCCGGACTGTGTTGGCTGCCCTGGAAATGTTCGGATGGGTGATCAATTATCCCAAATCCTCCCTCTCCCCGTCCCGGGTGATCCCCTTCCTGGGCATGACTCTGGATACTATTCAAGCCAGGATTTTCCTTCCTCAGCAGAAGGTGGACTCTCTTCAAGCTCTGGTTCATTTCTTGCTGCCCAGCCCTCCCCTCAGCCGCAGGGGATGCAGCTGGTGGGACAGATGGTGGCCTGCTTCGAGGCGGTCCCTTATGCTCAATTTCACATGAGACCCCTTCAGCTCCATCTTCTTTCAGTCTGGGACAGGAGTCCTCTGTCTCTGTTCTCTCTCCTCTAGTCCGGCGGTCCCTCCTGTGGTGTCTGGACTCGAGGAATCTTCTGGGGGGCAGATCTTTTCTGACACCATGCTGGGAGACAGTCACTACAGATGCTAGTCTGTCAGGTTGTGGGGGCTACTGGAGAACCCTCCAATTCCAGGGGCTGTGGGGTCCTCAGGAGGCCCACGTTCCCATCAATGTTCTGGAGCTGAGGGCGGTTTGGTTGGTGCTGGCACAGTTGACTCTTCACCTTCAGGGCCTGCCGGTACAGGTTCGCTCCGACAACCAGACGGCGGTCGCCTACATCAATCATCAGGGAGGGACTAGGAGCAAGAGTGCCCTCAGGGAGGTGTCATTGATTCTGTCCATGTCCCGTGCATCTCCGCGGTTTACATTCCGGGAGTGGAGAATGTGGAGGCAGATTCCCTGAGCAGGGGGGCCTCTCGCTGGGGGGGAATGGTCCCTCAACAGCGAGGTCTTCCTATCCCTTTGTCACCAGTGGGGGATGCCGGACGTGGATCTGTTTGCTTCTCGCCACAATCACAAGTTACCAGCATTTGTCTTGCTGTCCCAGGATCCTCTGGCTCTGGCGGTGGATGCCCTGTCTCTGCCCTGGCAGGGGTTCGGTCTCCTGTACCTCTTCCCTCCGTTTCCCCTCCTGAGCAAAGTTCTGCACAAGCTAATTCAGGAAAGGGTGCCAGCTGTTCTGGTGTCCCCCAGGTGGCCAAGACAGGTGTTGTTCGCAGACGTCGTGCAGCTGGCAGTGGATCAGTACACTCTATCCTTGGTCCCGGACCTTCTCACTCACAATTTAAACGCTGGCTTTGACGGCCTGGCTGCTGAAACCTCCATTCTAAAGGAGAAAGGGTTGTCTGATTCGGTGGTTCAGACTCTTGTCAGGGCTAGGAAGAAATCCTATTCTACAATCTACTATAGGACCTTGCGGACCTACATTGACTGGTGTGAGGCTATGGCCTTTCCCTGTCATGTGTTCTCCATCCCTCGGATCCTGGAGTTCCTCCAACATGGTTTGGATTTGGGTTTTCAGCTCAGCACCCTGAAGGGTCACGTCTCCGCTTTGGCTGTTTTCTTCCAGAGGTCCTTCGCTCTACATCCTCTGGTCAAGACTTTCTTCCAGGGGTCACTCATGTGCGCCCTACCGCAAACCCATGCTACCGGTCTGGGATTTGAAATTGGTATTGTCTGCCCTTCAGGGTCCTCCATTTGAACCTGTACACAAGGCTGCCTTGTCTATTCTTACTCTGAAGGTTGACTTTTTGGTGGCTATCACCTCTGTCCGGCGTGTTTCTGAGTTGGCGGCTCTGTCTATTCAGGCCCCCTACTTTGAGAGACACCAGGACAAGGTGGTTTTCCGCTTTAAACCAGACTTCTTCCCTAAGGTTGTCTCTGCCTTCCACCTCAATCAGGACATTGTGCCTCCTTCTTTGTGCCCTAATCCTGATAATGCTAAGGAGAGGGCCTTGCATTCTCTGGACGTTGTCAGGAATTTGAAATACTACCTGGTGGCTACTGCGCCTTTCAGAAAGATGGACGTCTTGTTTGTGGTCCCCTCGGGTCCCAAGAAGGGTTTGGCTCCTGTTAAGTCTACCATTAGTAAATGTATTCGTCAGGCCATTGTTAGGGCCTATTCTACTAGGGGGAAGGATCCTCCTTTCCGTGTTACTGCTCATTCTGCCCGTGCTGTTTGGGCTTCCTGGGCCTTCCAGCACCAAGCTTCTGTTGAACAAGTTTGCAAGGCTGCTACGTGGTCTTCTGTTCATACCTTTTCCAAGTTTTACAAGGTTGATGTTCGGGACTCAGCGGATGCTGTATTCTAAGCATACAGCACGTCCTGCTTCCGAATAGTCATAACATGTGGGTAGTCCTCCGCCTCAGGCGCCGTGCACTGCAGACATGTAGAAAACAAGCTCCTCCCGGCCCTACATATACCGAGGGACCTCCCACAAATCCCCAGATTTCTCTGCAGTGCTGGAACTGCGAAGACATGAAGTATCACGCTCTCGCAGGGGAGCGGGCCTTGCGGCCCAAGGTCCTGTGGGACTATTTCCACCTGTCCTCTTTAGATGAATTATGCCTCCCAGCCTAGGCTGCGCGGGTCGGGTGAAGGTAGGTAGCACCTGGTGTGCTGAATGGAGCCATGCTCCACCGCAATCCCCCTCCATAGGGTAGGCGGTCAGGCCGATGGTGAACCTCTAGAGGATGCCCCTCCCGCAATCTTGCCCGTGCCCCTCACAGACTCAGTCTATGGACACCGTCAGCTTCTCCCTTCGCTCCCTCCCGTACTCGGGGGAAAAGAAAGGGTGTGTGTGTGTGGCAGCCCTAGTGCCCATTCGCCATTAGACCTTGTTCTTTTAATCAGGGGGTCAGTGTCGCGCCTCGCTGTACAGTGCTAGCTGTCTTTCTCACTATCAGTCTGCCTCGGCAGATTCATTCCAGCGTGTCAGCATTAGATGTTACTTATTATCGGCTGCTGCACTTGCTGTCGGTTGGAGCTTCGCGCTCTTTGGGGGAGGTGGAGACTCGGCATGACGCGTCTGGCCTGGCCCTCCCCTCGAGGTTCGCTGGCGCCATTTTCTCTATCTTCGCGCGTGGTGTGGCTCGTCTCCTCCCTCGGTCATGTAAGTGCCCTCCGGGGCGGTATGGTTTCTAGGGTTTTTCAAACAGAGCATGGCACTGACTCCACTCCCCTTGTCCCATTATGTCTTTCAGAAGCCAAGACTTTGTTACCGGCCCCAGCCTAACATACATTACTACGGGTCCTCTTTACAAATTCTCCCACATTACTAGCGGGTTTTTTGGGGCATCCAGGGTTGCTTATTGCATAATTCCCTGCGTTATACTGCATAAAAATCACCATATGGAGGCATTTCAGAATTATGGAACCGGGGTCCCTCCGGGACGTGACCGGCTGTGTGCAGTGTGTGGCCAGCCCCTGGCTGAGGCTGACAGGGCACAGGTCTGCGGACAGTGTGCAGAACAGGCATTGCTAACAGAGGAACCCCCCTTCCTCACCCCCGTCTCCCTGCTCCCAAACATCACTCATGACGAGTCCCACTCCAGCGGGGATGACCTGCAAGAGGTGCCGCGAGCGTTGCCCACGGCGGAGCAGGTACTTTCCGGATTGGCGGAGCGTATGGGCCCTGGTAAAAAGCGGTCCCTGACGCCTCCAGGCTCTCCAGTTCCTGACGATACCGATGATTCTGCTGATATGCAGGACCCTGACCCTTCTGAGGAAGGTGAGCTATTCTCAGACTCGGGCTCCTCACATGGGATGCCCGCGGGCCGTGATGAATCCGAGCCTGGCTCCTGGGGTCTGTGTGACACGGATGAAATCCTGATCAAGATTTTTGAGGTCTTGTCAATCTCTCCTCCTGGGGAGATCCCCAAGCCTAAAAGGGAGAGTTTCCATACAGCGCCGCCGCGCTTGGAGTTCCTAGAACAGGAACATTTCCAGAATATTATATCCCAGGAATGGGAATCGCCTGGTAAGCTTAAAGGGATTCCAGGGGTCTGGGAATGGAAGTACCCTTTTCCCCCTGATGTGGTCAATTTATGGTCAGCTCCCCTGGTGGTGGACGCGCCGGTTATAGGGGTCACTAACCCCCCTTTTATGACTGCCCCCTTTTACCGTACCCTTCGGGATGCTGAGGACCGGCGCATTGACAGACTGGCCTCTCACGCATTCTCGTGTGCCGGGACAGCCCTGCGCCCAGTTTGTGCCGCGGCCATCACGGCGGTGGCCGCCAGGACTCTTGTCAGAAAGATACTGGATCACCGCCCTGAGGACCTCCCTTGGGGGGTGTTTAGTGCGCTATCAGACTGCGAAGCCTTTGTTAGGTTTATTCTATCGGCACTGGATGACACCATTAAGATGTGTGCTAGGAGTTCAGCACTTGCGGTAGCCATTTACCGCCTGGTCTGGCTGCGACAGTCGGGCGCCGATGGAGCTACAAAAAAGGCTTTCACTTGCCTTCCTTTCAGAGGACGGCGGTTATTCGGGGCTCGCTTGGACCTTTTTGGAAAAAAGGCTATAGCACCCTTCCGCAGAAGGCCGCTCCGGCCTCCACGAGGCAGGGCCACCCCTCCACCTCCCTACGTTAGTGTCAAACGTGAATCTGAGGTGTGTTTCCAGCTGTTCGGCGTGGATTTCCAACATGGCGCGGGCAGGCAGCGCCCTGGGCCTTCTGGCAGGACCAAGTCCAAATCTGCCAAAACCTCGCAAGCATGAAGGGGCGCGGGGACAACTGCACAGCTGTCTCACATCCAGGAATATGCCTTCTTCTTCTGGTGGTTCCGGGATGTAACCCACCTGGGCTCAGGACGGGTTCTCGCTGGACGGTCCCCCCTCAGTTTTTTGTCAGGGTGTTTTTAGTCCCTGCTCTCCCTTCTAAAACTGGCACAGGCCGGACTGGGCCTGCAGTGTTGGGCGCGCTTGTTAATTGCCTTAACGGTATGTGGCCATGGCCTCTATATATATTTTTCCATCCTCCCCCCTCATCAGTATGAGGTAGTCTGGACCCCGTGGGCCTATGGCAGGCCTAGCAATTCTACCTTCACAAGTAGGCAATATATGACAACTCTGTCTTAGGTCACGGCCCCCCTGCGCGGGGGGGGGGTTCGGCCTCTTGCGATGCTCTAGCTCTTCTTAGTTTATCTGGGTCAGCTGGACGCCAAAGACTATTTCTAGTCAGTGTCACAGGATCAATCCTGCGGCTTGAGGCACTATTTGGGGCCTTTCTTTCGGCCCAGGCTGCTAGCCTGGCGCGTCTGGGGACACGTCTGAGGTGGGGCTTCTGCGTTGGGACCTACTGGGTCGTCTTCCTTATTCCCCAGCCTTTGCATCAGACGAAGTGGGTCGGTTGGCCAACAGTGTCCCCTGGAAGCTACTGGATGGTTGCTTAAACACCTCATCCCCTCATGGTCACTTATCCACTATGCCCCTGTCCTGGGAAATCGGTTCAGGCTTGCTGCCTTCTTCTCTGGCATTAGGGGACCCCTGGTTACGGGTCTCTGCCCCCCCCCTTACTGGCGCCTTGCCTTCACCAGGCGGGTTGGCAGCTGGTGGGCCTGTTGGTGGCACATCAAGATGATGTCATTTATATACTGGGCCCTCGGGCTCTTCGGCGCAGTAGGTTACTAAACCTACATATTTCCCAGCACCCCGGTGCTTGGTCTGTGCTCATGCCTTCTTGGTAAGGTGGTTCCCCTGGAGCTTCCCATATGCAAGGACCCCGTCAGGGGGGCACTCCCCTTCCTTACCAGCATCTCCTAGAGTATGGTCACCCTGGGTACCAAGTCTCACAGGTTTGGCAGGGGAAAGGTAAATCCCTTCCACAACCCCCGTGGTTCTAGGTTGGGCCCCTTAGAGGGTCCATCTTACCTGCTGGGTTGTTGAAACGGTGGGCCCTCCGTTGACTCTATATGGCGGGCCTTCTCCTCCTTCAGGACCGGTCGGTTTATGGGGGACTCCTGGTCTGTTGAAAGACGATGGCATGTTTTTAATGCTGGTCTAAAGATTGTGATAGGTTGCTACTTCTGGAGGGTCCCTGTTCCTGGCCTGGGCGGGGTTCTGCCCCCCCTGCTTCTCAGCAGTATTCGCTTCAATGGATGCCCTAAGCGGCAGGTTATGCTATCCCGTTGCTGCCCGGGGAGCCTAGCGTGGCTCTGAGGGGTCTCCCTCCTGACACAGGGCCTCTGCCCTTGTTCCTACTGTCCCAGGATATTCTGGCTATGGTCAGGGGGCCTGAGTATTTAGGCATAGCCTTGTTATTTCATATGCCTTCTCTTCATCACCCTACCTTTGGGTTCTGCGCACGGCTGGCCTGATAGAGAGTCCCAGGGAATCTATGGCCTAGGCGGCCCTGGGAGTAATGGTTCGCAGACGCCTCTGCTGAAGGCTGCTGAATTGTGATATCTCTGTTGGGGTGCGGTTCTGCCCTTATCAGGTCTCTTCCTGTTTCCAATCAAAGGTCTCCTGTCTGGGGATTGACTGCTGATTCATTCGCCTCTTGGGGACGGGCCTCATCTTCTGGGTGACTTAGTATGAGAGGGGGTTTGGGAGCTAGCTCCCCAGCTTCCCCTTACTCCGCCTATAACGGCTTGGTGGTATCCTATATTGACTGGCATGGGCCTTAGTCTCTTCCCTGTGAGACATTATCGGTTCCCAGGGCCTTTAAAGCCATTACAGCGTAAGTTGGGGTTGGCTCCCCATCTGGGGACTCTGAAGGCGTAGGTCTGTCTTGGCCTTCCTGCAGGAGTCTGGTTCTGTCACCCTTGTAGGGAATTATCTTGGGGATTGCTTAGCTGCAGTAGTTCCATAAGTCCCTGTGGGGTTAAATTTTCATTCCTTTACCCTGCGGACTTCCTGGGGACCCTGCCTGGATGCTGTTTCAGCTGCCCTGTAGTCCAGCCCGCTTCTCTGGGGCCTCCTGACTCAGTCAGACAGGTGCCTGAAAAGATGGATCTGGGTGATTAACCCTGACTCGATGTATACATATATATATACATGCTACAGGTACCCCATGCCTGGGGGTGTTCCTTTTACGCTGGGCTTCTGGTCCAGGTGGTCTGTTGGACCCTTGATTCAGCCCCTTAGTATAGCCATGGGCTGATTATTAATAATACTAATATGAGGGCCTTCTTCCCTCTACAGGTTTTGCACTTCTCCCCATGCCGGCCTTCTTGGCCTTTAGGGGGACCGTTGTTCTTGGAGTCTACAGGCGCCTCCTTAGGTATGCGCCTGATATCTATTACAGCGCCATTGCGCCTTTGGATCGATCCTTCTGGATGCTCCCTGATCCTGAGGAAGCCTTGGCTTCCTGATAATTAAGAGTCTGTATTCCCGCCTTGGTCGGGTGACCTGTTATTCTAAGTATGTCACACACCCCGCTTCAAGATATTCATAACCTGTGGGGTATACGGACCTGAAGAGGGCGATCTGCAGAGATGATTGGAGGAAAGTAAGCCCCTCCCGGTCCATAAATACCTTGGACCTCCCACTCACTCCCCAGTCTTCATCTCTGCAGGACGGCGAGCAAGCAGAAGATGATCTCTCCTCCTTGCAAGGGGGTTTTCCAAGGTAGCCGGGTCTACCCCCGGCCTATATTATTTTATTCCCACTCGGACTTATTATCCCTGTTTAATATATTTAATATTCACATGCCTCCTCAGTTTTGACTGCGGTCCGGGTGATGGTATTTTAGCACACATGTGCTTAGGAGCTAGGCTCCGACGCGAGACCCTATTTAGAGGGTAGGCGGCTATGCCGGGTTGGTGACCCCGGTTTGGGATGCCCTGTCCTTAAAAATTTTACCTCAAAAATTTCCCTCATTTACCTCCTCCCTCATAGTTAGGCTGGGGGCCCTCCTTTCTTAGATTCTGAGGAACGTATAGGAGTAATCCCTCATTGATTTGGTTACACTGCTATTTGTTGTATGTATGTCTGTTTTAAATGTAACTTTTACTGGCAACATTGTTCATAAGACACCGCTGCGGCAATGCTATGTTTTACCTCAGAAGGCGGAGGGGAGGGGCTCTCCCTTCACGCTCTTCTGTCAGGGGCGGGACCGGGCCTCTTGCAGAGGCCGCGGCCCGCGCCCTGTCTCTATCTAGCCGGGCAGCGGCTCGCAGGCAGCGGGCCGCTGCCGGTCTCATGTGCTCTATGAAGAGACGGGGGCAGCTATACCCCGCGTCTCTGGCGGATTGTAGGTCAGCGGAGGGGAGCTTTCTCCCCTCACGCGCTGTCATTGGGGGCGGAGCTGGACTTGCGGCGCGTCGCCGCGGCCCGCCCCCTATCTTGCCCGGGCACCGCTGAGGAGCTTTGGCTCCTATCTGCATATCTCTAGGGGGCGGGGCCGGTAAAGCGCGCGATCCGCGCAGGCCACGCCCCTCTTCTCCTTCTCTCACTGCTGTGCTGAATATAGTTACCTCACGCATCTGTGCTGCATGCTGCTGGGCTCTGGTCTGGTCCGGAGGTTCTGTGAGTGGCCCTGTGGGCCTTTTGTCATTTTTATTAGTATCCAAATATAGCTTTTGGTTTCTAATTATTTTTTATCTGTGTTTTAGGTGAATTCTTCAGGGAATAGTTATAAGGGGGTTTCTCCTGGTCCTAAGTCCCTGGGTACTTTCACTGGGTTCTTTCCTACAAAATTCCTCCCATTTAAAAAGGACACTATAAGGGCATCCCGGGTTGCTTCATAGCGTAATTCCCTCTGTCATAAGCGACTCATTAAGTTCACCTTATGGAGGCATCCCAGGAATCCGGGCTCCCCTCGGGACAGTCTCGGAAGTGTTTGGGGTGTGGGGTATCCCTAACTGGGGATGATTTCTTTTTATGTATATCCTGTGCACAACACACTATTACGCGGCAGTCAGGACCCCAGGCCTCTGGGTCAGCACCGCCGGCTTCATCCTCTCCCCCTCCCATTTTAACCCGTGCTCCATGCGATGTTACCATGGGGGGGCAGTCGCAATCTGATGTATGTGCCAGATTAGCCAGTATTGAAAAATGTATTTCCTCTACGGTAGCTAAGAAGGCGCCGGCTAAGAGAAAACATTTGTCCACGGTTTCTCATTATGAATATGATGATACGGATGGTCTGGATTGGTCAGATTATTCTCCTCCAGAGGAAGGGGAGGTGTATGAGGATTCAGATAATTCCGAGGATCAACAAATTGTTGGCGCTGATTCTGATAGGGGGTCAGGAGGTTCCTTGGACACCCCTAACGTTTTGACTCAGATGTTTGAGGTTTTGGCAATCTCCAACAACAAGGGGAGTTTTATGAGGAATCCAGACCGCGCTTAGAATTTCCTAATCAAAAGCATTTTGATAATATTATTTCCAAGGAATGGGAGAGACCAGCTCGGCTCCCAGGCATTCCTCAGAGTTGGGATAGAAGGTATCCTTTCCCCGCGGACACGGTTAAGCGCTGGGCTTCCCCCCCCCCCCCCTCGAAGTGGACGCCCCAATTTTGGGGTTATCCAACTCTGCCGTTTTGAATAACCCTGATTGTTCCTCCCTCAAGGATGGTGAGGATAAACGCATTGACCAGATGGCTTGTCATGGTTTTGCCAGTATTGGGGCAGCTATACGGCCAGTTTGTGCCTCATCACTGTTGGTAGTGGCTGCTAGAAAGGTGATCAGGGATTTACTGTCCTCGTCCGGCTTGGAACCAGACAGCGATGAATTTCTTGGACTGAAACGTTGTGAGTCTTTTCTTTCCTTCATTTTAACTGCTCTGGATGATTCATTGATGATGAACAGCAGGGCCTCTGCTCTTATGGTTACCATTAGGCGTTCAATTTGGTTGCGCCAGTGGGCGGCCGATTTTGGGTCTAAAAAGTCTCTGACGTCTCTTCCCTTTGTTGGTCTAAGGCTTTTTGGAGAAAAATTGGACTCAGTAGCTAAAGGTGGAAAATTACCTCAACGTAGGAAGCAACGTCGCCCCTTTCGAGGGGCGGCTTCCTTCACCCCTTCCTTTCGGGGAGCTAGAGCGGGAAGAGGTTTTGCCTTCCCTTCTACAAGAGGAGACTCCTGGAACAGGGGCAGAGGTCGTGCCCGTTCAGGATACAGTTGGGGTTCAAAACCCAAGCCCGCTCAACAATGAGGGGGCGCCCTCACCCACGCGGGTGGGGGGACGGCTGCGACACTTCTCCCAAGTCTGGATTCGGGAGGTCTCGGACAGATGGATCAGGGAAGTGGTGTCTTCCGGTTACATGCTGGAGTTCGAGTCCCGCCCCCCCCCCGCGTTTCCTCACGTCTCGGGTGTCCCCGGACGTACAGGCTGCATTGCAGCTCCGGGCGGCGGTATCGAGCCTTCTAGAAATGGCGGTCATTTGTCCAGTACCCCCATTAGAAAGGGGTCGGGGTTTTTACTCAAATCTGTTCATGGTTCCCAAAAAGGATGGCTCCGTGCGGCCCATCCTGGACCTAAAGATTCTCAACAAATTCATCAAGCTGCGAAAATTTCGCATGGAAACGTTGCGTTCCGCTATCCACTCTCTTCGTCAGGGGGACTTCATGACGTCCATAGATATCCAGGACGCTTACCTCTATGTTCCCATTTTTCCCGCGCACCAGAGGTTCCTAAGGTTCGCTCTGGAGGATCGGCACTTCCAATTTGTAGCTCTTCCCTTCGGTCTCACCACAGCTCCAAGGGTTTTCACCAAGGTACTTGCTGGGGTAATGGCTCTTCTCAGAGCTCAAGGAATTCGCATAGTGCCATATCTGGACGATCTCCTCATATTGGCATCGTCATTCAGCCAAGCGGAATTGGACACCAGGACGGTTCTATCCACTCTGGAGAGATTCGGCTGGGTGATCAACTACCCCAAGTCCTCCCTTCACCCGTCCAGCTTAATATCCTTTCTGGGGATGTCTCTGGATACAGATCAGGCCAGAGTGTTCCTTCCTCAGTCCAAGGTTCTTCTGATTCAGGGGTTGGTTCGGTCGCTTATGTCCATTCCTCGACCGTCCATCCGGCTGGGGATGAGACTGGTGGGTCTGATGGTGGCCTCCTTCGAGGCAGTTCCCTTTACTCAGTTTCACACAAGGACACTACAGCTCCATCTGTTGTCGGTCTGGAACAGGTCTCCTCAGTCGCTGGATCAATTCTTTCAGATGTCCCCCCCGGGTTCGCCGCTCGCTTCATTGGTGGCTGAACTCAACCAACCTGCTGAAGGGCAGATCCTTTCGGACTCCCCAGTGGGAGATAGTCACCACGGATGCCAGCCTCTCGGGATGGGGGGGCTTCTGGAAGGATCTGCAATTTCAGGGTTTGTGGGGTCCCCTGGAAGCCCACGAGCCTATCAGTGTTCTGGAATTGAGGGCTATCAGGATGGTTCTTTGTCACTTAACTCATCAACTGCGAGGTTTGCCGGTCCAGGTCCGGTCGGACAATCGGACGGCGGTGGCCTACATCAATCACCAGGGAGGCACCCGCAGCAGGAATGCCCTCAAGGAAGTGTCTCTGATTCTGGACTGGGCGGAGAGCCATGTCCCGTGTATCTCGGCAGTTTACATCCCGGGAGTGGAGAATGCGGAGGCGGACTCTCTGAGCAGGCTGTCAGCCCGCAAAGGGGAGTGGTCTCTCAATCCCAAGGTTTTTCACTCAATTTGTCGCAGGTGGGGGTCACCGGCGGTGGACCTCTTTGCCTCCCGTCACAATCACAAACTTCCGTCATTTGTGTCTCTGGCGAAGGATCCTCTGGCCCTTGCGACGGATGCCATGTCTATGAACTGGAGGGATCTGGGGTTTCTGTACCTGTTCCCTCCGTTTCCCATGGTGGCCAGAGTAGTGCGCAAGCTTGTTCTGGAGAGAGCACCAGCAATCCTGGTGGCTCCAAGGTGGCCAAGACAGGTTTGGTTCGCAGACGTGGTAAGGTTGGCAGAAGATCACTTCGTTCTGCCCCTGCTGCCAGATCTACTCACACAGGGTCATCTTAGTTACCCGAATTTACCAACGCTGGCTTTGACGGCGTGGCTGCTGAAACCTCCATCTTGAAGGAGGAAGGTCTTTCGGATGCTGTGATTCGGACTCTTATTAGTGCTAGGAAAAGGTCCTCATCGTCTGTGTACTATAGGACTTGGAGGTCTTATATTGATTGGTGTGAAACCAGGGCCTTCCCTTGTAGGGAATTCTCTATTTCTAGAATTTTTGAGTTTTTGCAACATGGTCTGGACCTAGGGCTCCAACTCAGTACTCTGAAGGGGCAGGTGTCTGCCCTGGGGGTGTTTTTCCAAAAGTCTTTTGCTCTTCATCCTTTGGTTAAGACCTTTTTCCAGGGGGTTACACATGTGCGGCCTCCTAGGAAGCCTCTGATTCCAGTTTGGGATTTGAACTTGGTTCTTTCTGCACTTCAGGGTCCCCCCTTTGAGCCTTTGCATGATATTTCTTTGTCTTCCCTTACGCAGAAGGTAGCCTTTTTGGTAGCTATCACTTCCGTTAGACTGTTTCTGAGTTGGCGGCTCTGTCTATTCAAGCCCCATATTTTGAAAGACATCAGGACAAAGTGGTTTTCCGTTTTAAGACGGACTTCCTTCCTAAGGTGGTTTCGTCCTTTCATTTGAATCAGGATATTGTTCTGCCCTCTCAGTGTCCCAATCCCAGCAATGACAAGGAGAGGGCCCTGCATTCTTTGGATGTGGTTCGGGTTGTGAAGTATTATTTGGTGGTAACGTCTGCCTTTCGCAAGACTGATGCATTTTTCGTGGTGCCATTTGGGCCCAAGAAGGGTCTAGCACCCACAAAGTCTACCATCAGCAGGTGGATTCGTCAGGCCATTGTCGGGGCCTATTCTGCTAAGGGGAGAGACCCTCCCTTTCATGTTACAGCTCATTCTACTCGTGCGGTTGGGGCTTCTTGGGCTTTTCAGCACCAGGCCTCTGTTGAGCAAGTTTGCAAGGCCGCTACCTGATCTTCTGTTCACACTTTTTCAAAGTTTTACAAGGTTGATGTTCGGGCCTCAGCGGATGCTGTTTTTGGCCGCAAAGTTCTGCAGGCTGCAGTAGTTTAAGTTGTGCTTTATACCTTGTTTTGGATCCCCACCCCTTATGGACACTGCTTTTGGATGTCCCACAGGTTATGAATATCTTGAAGCGGGGTGTGTGACATACTTAGAATAATACCATTTTGTGAATACTCACCTTGTAAAATGGGTATTATAAGTATGTCACACACCCCGCTTCAACCCGCCCCTTTTTTATTCTGGATCCTTCATTTTGTGAACTTTGCGTTGTTATGACTTATGTTTGGCTCTTCCTGGTCCCTTACCTTACTGCTTTCTTTATACTGGGGAGTGAGTGGGAGGTCCCAGGTATTTATGGACCGGGAGGGGCTTACTTTCCTCCAATCATCTCTGCAGATCGCCCTCTTCAGGTCAGTATACCCCACAGGTTATGAATATCTTGAAGCGGGGTGTGTGACATACTTATAATACCCATTTTACAAGGTGAGTATTCACAAAATGGTATTTTTGTTCCCTTTGGGGGTGTTACAAGAGTTGCCACAAGGCTTCCTTGCCTGTGAGCTGGTTGGGTCACTACACGGACCTATGTTCCTTCAGGGGAGTGATTCTTCCCCTTTACTGTTTACTCCGTTATCATGGGTGCTTGGGTATCACTGGCCCTTCAGCACCAGGGTTTTTTCTCTGCTAGTTCAATTACTTGACTTATGGCCTGTCTCTGTTCATACCTTCATGGTTCTGTCATGAGACTGACGTTAGAGCCCTTGCTCATGTCATGCCTGTTGCAAGTTTTGCAGGTGACAGCGCCTTTACTGTCCGCTGTGCCTTGCCTTTTCTGGGGATCCCACCCTGCTTACGGACACTGCTATTGGATGTCCCACATGTTATGACTATTCGGGAGCAGGACGTGCTGTGTGCTTAGAATAATACAACTCTGTGAAGTACTCACCTGTAGAGTTGGTATTATACACATACAGCACGTCCTGCTCCACCCCATCCTGGTTTCACTAATTCTGGATCCCCTGTATGGTGATTGTTATCATTAAGATATTGCTACCAGTTATTCTGGGTGGTTGGTTCCTCCTGGCTTCTCTTCTCACTGCTTTTCAATGCTGGGGATTTGTGGGAGGTCCCTCGGTATATGTAGGGCCGGGAGGAGCTTGTTTTCTACATGTCTGCAGTGCACGGCGCCTGAGGCGGAGGACTACCCACATGTTCTGTCTATTCGGGAGCAGGACGTGCTGTATGCGTATAATACCAACTCTACAGGTGAGTACTTCACAGAGTTGTATTTTTTGGCTGCAAGGTTTTGCAGGCAGCAGTGGTTTGAACTGCGCGTTGTTACCTTTTTGGGATCCCCACCCGTTTATGGACACTTCTATTGGATGTCCCAGCTGTTATGAATACTATCTGGAGCAGGACGTGCTGCATACTTAGAATAATACAATTCTGTGATTACTTACCTTGTAGAATTGGTATTATAAGTATGCAGCACGTCCTGCTCCATCCCACCCTGATTGCTTTATTCTTGGATCCTCTATAGGGTGATTGTTGTTCCTTGTTAACGTTGTTGATTTTGTGATTGCACAGAACTATGAGGCATTTTTGACTGAGAGACTTGGTTTTTCATAATCAGCTTCTTCATGTGTGTGGCAAGATGGCTGCTGCCATGTATGTTTAAGAGTGCAGAATTCCAGCTATTCTAAACATCTGCATAGTGTTAATCCTTCGCAATAAGCTTATGTCACTGGTTGCCAACAGAGGGGCTTTAGGGGAGCAATTTACCATGCTTTGATTTTGTGACTGGGGGTCCGCTTTAAAGTTGGACCAAACCCAGGATTACTATGACTATCCTGTGTTCTGGTCCTTTCCCCTGCTTTGTGAAACCCCTAAGATCACCGATGCCAACTTACCTCTTCCCAGTCCTACGGCGCATGTCCAATCAGCAGGCTCGGATGTCGCCTAAGCCTCCGTCTAAGGCCAGCGGCTCTGAGCGCGCCGGCGGGCCACATGCCCCGCTTCCCTCTAACAGCGAGCGTGCCCACGCCGGGCATTTACAAATGTCTGGTGCAGGCACAAGCCCTGGTAGCGGGGATGCGGACGCAGCTTTTGCATGTGCCGTTGGACCGGGAAACAAGATAAGTGTATGGGGCAACCTGGGGGGTTTCACACAGCGGGGGAGGGAAACGATGGGCCCAAAAATCTTTGTGTGGGTTTTGGTCCACTTTAAGACCACTTTGGCAAAGACCATGTCGGATGGTGCGATCTGCCACTGACGTGCCTTGAATTTTGAGTTCTCTAATCTATGTGAAAGTTGTTCTGGGATTTTTGGTTATAATGTATGTGTCTTTTCATTTTGTTGTCAATTTCCTCTTTCAGCCATTCCCATGGAGGTTAGCTACAGTCCCATAGACCTTAAAGGGGGTCTAAACACAACCACAATTACTAGCCAGCAAGCAGCTCACCTGCTGCCTGTCCCATGTACCCCTCCCTCCATTTCCTGCAGTGCAGGGCTCCAAAGTTTGCACTTTTTTCAATGTATTCCTCCAGGACCATGCAAAAAAAAGTGGTCCAACTGCCAACAGTCTCTTGGTGCTCTCAGTGTGAGCAAGCACAGCTGTCTCTGACCACAGCACAGCATGTTTCAGCATCATGTAATGAAAAGCTCAAACCCTTAAACAATTCCCCAGCATCTAAAATTAATTAACATTTTTTAATCACTTATTTTTTATTCTTTTCCACACTGGGCTGCAACTCTGTTCAGCACTTTAGTATACGGGTGCCGCCACCTTGGCTCAGTAGCATCACATACTGAGGAGAGCGGACAAAAGTGCAGGTGGGTGCGGTTATAGCTGTGCTTTGCACAGACAGAGTCGAGCTGGGGTCAGGAAAAGGACAGCAATCCCAGAATGCAGTGCAGCACAGTCAGAAGATACTTCCTGTTTGCAGGCAGCCTGAGTCTCCATGGGCCACAATCTTGGATGTTTAAAGGCTCAGAAAACGCACTAGGTGCAGGTAGGATGATTTTTAATGCTGCCAATCTGTATGTACAGGGTGGGGGAAACATACAAGATGGGCTCTTATTCAGGGTGAAGGTCCGGATTAATGTGGGCAATCTGTATGTACAGTGGGGGAAATATACAAGATAGGCTCTTATTCAGGATGAGGGTCCAGATTAATGTGGGCAATCTGTATGTACAGGGGGGGAAAGATATAAGATAGGCTCTTATTCGGTTTCGCCTAGGATACATGAAGTATTTACATACAATCAGAGATTTTCAGGTGCTTTGAAATGCCTTATTATTTACTGTTCCCCAAGAGAATGGGGTGGGAGAAAGTTAGTGTTTACCTGGACAGAAACTTTAAACAGTCAAAAATGATTTAATCTGGACCAACACTACAAACAGTGCTCACATGCATCCCTCCCTGCCTTTTTCTAACTCCAGCTTGCAGGCCGTCTGCAAGCAGGAAGTCCTGCTAGGCTTCCTGTTACTGTGCATTGTCAGTTATGTCAGTTAAATCCAGGCAGCAGCATGGCTGAGATGCTGGGAAGGGAAGTTTCAAAATGGTCGCTACCACTACCACACAGCTACCACAGGCTGCGTTTCAGCTTTAAGTGGATGCTGGAGCAAATTTAAGTGCTGACAATGCTTCATGCATGCAGATGGGGCAAGTGAGTTTTGGGGAGTTTTGTTTTTCAACTGTGCCAGGCTGTTGATCCGGTTTTAGCTTCTAAATATTATGTGCAATTGTAGAAATAGGAACAACAGGCTGTTTGGAAGTGGTCTCTCTAACTTTTAAATTTTTGTCTTTAATTTTCTTATTTTTTTCTTCTTATTCTTATATCTCCTGCAACAGTTTTAGTTTCTTTAGATACCAAACAGTGACTACATTTTACAAATTACCATATTTTTCGCCCCAAAAGTGGGGGAAAATGTCTGTGCGCCTTATCGGGAGAATGTAAAAAAAAAAAAAGTAAACTCACCCGTTATCGGCGGTCCCGTGTTGCTTGCCACACTGTGGGAGCCCAGAAAAAGACAGAGGAGCGACGGGCTCTGTCCCCGTCCCAGCCACTGCTATCGTTGTCTTTTCCGGCAGTGATAGCAGCGGCAGGGCCAGAGACAGTGCAGGTGTGGGCAGGTGCGTCTTATGTATTGGTCAGTTTGCCTATTTACCGCACTTTTCACTAATGCTAATGCTCATGCTAATTACATGTCATGCTAATTACAGGATTAGTTTAACATGACCCTATGGTGAATTATTTTCAATCTTCTCTATGGATACCAACATTATTGCCTAGGCCAGTTTCATCAGTTCGTTTAGTAAAATGTTGCTTTTGAATCACTATTTAAAAGCAATGTCTGATTTTCATTAACAGAGTTTCATTTAAAGTGATTGGCAAGTCAAATGTCAATATATTAATATTATGTTGCAGCACAGCGGATATAGGTAAAACATGGAAGAATTGAATATAAAGAAAAGAGAGTTGGTCAATCCCAAATGCTCCACTCACTGCACAAAAATATACTATGTATAGTAATAAATGGAGAAACGAACACCCAAAACAAAACTATGCATCCGAAAAGCGAAATTTAATACTGGAAATATGATACAAAATATACAGAACAGGTTGACATAAATAGTATCCAAAGACATACAGGCAACAATAGTATATAAATGACCGCTAGGTGGCGTAGTATATAGGTTCCAGCATGTAAAACACTGTGTGCTTTACATATATTGTAGTAAAAAAGTAAGTGCATTGTTGTGCCTCTAGTTATTACTGCCATAATGTGACCAGAAATAGGGGGTTAAAGATGCTGCAGGCTAAGAGCCTCTCCAGCCTGCCAGCACATAGTGTGACCAGAGAGGAGGGCGGGGATTCATAGCTGCAGATAGAGGCAGACAATCAGGACGTCTGGGCGGGGGGGGGGCTTTCTGTCCTTGGTCCACCAAAGGGTGATTGATGGACCAGGTCAGAGGGATACTGATATTATTATTATTATTATGGTTTGTTTATATAGTGCTGTACAAAATAATAATGACAGGCAGGGTAGAAACGTGCAGTACATAGACTATTACAAATATAGTGTTACAGAGTTTACAATGAATATTCTGAATACAAGATACAATAGAACTGAGAGAGAGCCCTGCCCTTGCGAGCTTACCAATAAAAATTTTTAACTTTTGACTTGCCAATCACTTTAAAGTGGACCAAATCCCACCCCGCTTTGTGAAACCCTCCAGATCGCCGCAGCCCAACTCACCTCTTCCCAGTCCCAGGGCGCGTCTAAAAGCAGCGGCTCTGATGGCTGCATCCTTTGCTTCTCTCTAGGAGTGCGCGTGCCCACGGCAGGTATTTGTGAATGGCCGGCATGCTCCCTGTTAAAGGGAGGTGGAGGATGCGGCCACCAGAGCCGCCGTGGGACCGGGAAGAGGTGAGCTGGCTGCGGCGTCCTGGGGAGTTTCACACAGCGGGACACCACCGAGAAAGGACCAAAATCCAGGATATTCAAAAATATTAACTATCCTGGGTTTTGGTCCACTTTAACAGTGCAAATGTTTGGTAACTTGCTTTACTTGAATGATTGTTCATATCACATATTTTTCAGAAATGAAAGCCAAACAGCCAGAAGAAGTCAAGGTTCCAAAGAACAAAGACCTGAATGAGAAAATCTCTATCTTCAGAGGTGACATCACAAAATTGGAGGTAGATGCAATAGTCAATGCAGGTAGGAGCAGATATATTTTTTTTTCCCCTGTGGATAATTTAAAAGGATGAAAAAGGTATGGAAAATGTCTTTTTCCTGCATCCATTAAAAAAAAAAATCATTTTTACCGCCCATTTTTAAAATACAAATAGATTTGTAGTTCCTTGGTGTTATGGTGTGGTATGAGCAATGGGCTCTGTATATTTTGCACATTTGTTTCTGAAGGCTTTAAGAATTGCTTGTGTTTTTGTGATGACATATAGTGAGTGTCCTGTGGATGGCTCTTCATGAATGAAACTTATCTAGACAGGCAGGACAAGACGCTAAGAACCTCAGAAAAAAAGAGATCAGTAAATGCTTTGGCTCAAGATTTTACAGAGATTTTGAGAGTTCTCTCTCTGTTATCTATAGGAGAGTCTCTGTGACAGTCTGTTCTGATGTCTTTGTAAGTGTTGGATATAAATACACATTTCGGTTTTGTTCTGTAAATATAATTGTGTTTCCTTTTTAAGACTCGTATTGTTGCCTCATTGTATTTCCTGAAGCTCATTGACAGTCTCCGTGTATAATATTTTGTAATGCTCATTAAATCTTTGTCTGCTATGGCTTAAAAAACAGATATAACATCATATAACTGTGAGTATATAATTAGCTTAGTGTGCCTGTTGATTAATAGTATCATTTACGATGTCTGTTAACTACCCGAGTGCTAGAAAACAAAAAAAAAATAAAACTTCATATTTGTAATCTTGTCTAGAAACGGAAAATAGATAACAATGCAATTATGACTTAAATCCATAAATCTAGACTCCACCTCCAAAGGTATATGCGAGACAGGCTCTTTTCTCTATTCATATAGGTTCTGCCTGCTTGGAGGTTGGATACTATCCAGATTTTTCCGCACTTGGTTTAAGTGGACCAAAAGCCAGAGTTTTGGGGTTTTGGTCCTTTCCCCCAGGGAATCCCGATCGGGGTTGCCCCGCTGTGTGAAACCCCCCAGATTGCCAAGCGCAACGCGCCTCTTCCCAGTCCTACGGCACATGCACGGCCGCTCGTCAGCGCGTTCAGAGCCGCTGACATCACGGCGTCTAAGCCAGCGTCTAGGGCCAGCAGCTCTGAGCGCGCTGGTAGACATGTTCCCCGCTTCCCAGTAACAGGGAGTGTGCTTGCGTCGGCCATTCACAAATTGGCACGTGAAGTGAACAGGCAACCTGCAGGGTTTCACACAGCGGGGCATCCCCATTTTGGATGCCCAGGGGGGGATGGATTGGCCTGAGAAACTTAGATTCCTAGGCCGTTCGTGCTGGATTTTGTTTTTTTAACTTTAATAAATATACCTTGCATGCTCCTTAGTTATAACGTAAGTCCAGTTAAACCTAACCCTCCGCCCTGCCACCCTCCCCTGGTGCTGAGGCAGGATGGAGGAGTTACAAAGAATAAACCCTAACCCCACAGCCAGAAGATGCCTCTCTGTGCTTTCTTCCAAGATGGCGGTACCCAGGACCCCGAGCGCTGGGAGAACTGCACTGGGCCGCGGGTGTTGTAAGGGGTTATTTTCATTGTAACCCCTGTCCCGTTTCAGTGCCAGGGGAGGAGTCACCCTTGACTGGACTTCCGCTTTAAGCTATAGTGAGGGCGATGTGCAAGCTTGTTAGAAATTTGTCAGTGCATTTTTTTCCTCCTTGAATCTCTGAAGTTTTTCTTGATGGGGAAAGTGATTCTGCGGCACAGGTCTCTCCATAAGAGGCAGCAAAAAGAAAGTTTTGGGCACTTTCCCTTCTTGTGGCAACAGGAAGGATTAGTGCTAATCGAAGGCAAGCTACGCTTTTCCTCTGCTCTCCATCGAAGCCATCTACCCAGAAAAACGGGGGGGGGGGCAGATAAAATCTAACCTAAGAGTGCCCAACTGTTAAAGGAGCCACAGCACTCAACCCTGATAGCTTGCAGGCAAACCTATAATCTGTCCCTAAATCTGGTTAAAAACAGAGGTCTGGGTCCACACACACCTGCAGAAGTATGATAAATCTGCACCACCAACTGCAACGGTGCCTCTGTGAGGTGCAGTCATAACGCTAATCTCGGAGAACCCCCTTTGGGACATATAATGCAATAGATAAATTGGGAGCAGCTTACCCGAGGTTGCCCTATAACCTGGAGTGCAGCCCATGGGGTGGAGGGGTAGAAGACCTCGCAGTACAGCCTAGACCCCACACCCCATGTGCTTGCACGAAGTCAAAAGAAACAAAAGAGGGGTGGCAGGTGCTCAGACCATTTTATAACTAATGGAAGGTGCACGTGAGCAGGGCAATTAGGATATGCAAGTCTTAAAGGAGCCACAGCACTCAACCCTGTTAGCTTGCAGACAAACCTATAATCTGTCTCTAAATCTGGTTTAAAAACAGAGGACTCGGTCCACACATATCTGCAGAAGTATGCTGAAGCCGTACCACCAAGCGCCAAGGTGCCTCTGTGAGGTGCAGTCCTAACTCTTATCTATGAGCTCCTCCTTTGGGACATACAGTGCAATAGATAAATTGGGAGCAGACATACCCAAGGTTGCCTTATAACCTATGAGTGCAGACACAGATGCGCATTTTCTTTGGTAGGCTCAGTTGATGAGTTAATGGCTTGGATCAGCAGATAACAAGGGCCTGAACTCTTGAATCAGACACCAAAGTTGCTCATCTTGTTGTTTTGATATGTTAGAAAGTTTCCCCACTAAATGGAGGTTCGATTTTATCTAATTTCCTGGAGAACTGTCCTGGAGGAGGCAGAGAATGGAGACCAGTGCTTCACGGTCATGATCGACACCGGACCGCATGGAAGAGCTGCGGGAGACAACAGGCGAGTATTGCCTGCACTGTCCCCTTTAAGCTTGGGTCTGATACATATATATCGTCTGGACCTGGTGGTCAGGGATTGCAATGACCTTATCCACTGCAGTTCTAATTCTAAAATAGATGTGTAGTAGTTTTTTTGCTAGAAGTAAGGTCCTTGGGCCGTTTAAGAGGAACAACGCACCTAATTTTTACTCTTTGGGGTGTTTATACTTTATACTGCTGCATCCTGATTAAGAATGCCCCGCTTGGTGTAGCCACTTCTCCAGGTTGCTTCATACACTCACCTTCCTGTCGCTGCCATGGTGCCGACTCTGGCGAGAATGAGCTTTCACTCGCCTCCCTTCGGCTGCGCTGACGGCTAAGCAGGGCCTGAGGGGAGCTGAATGCACCTCCAGGCACATCCTCCACTCACCTTCTGGTTGTGACACGCCCGCGCCGACCATTTAGTAAGGCCGGGTGCAGGCATGGCTAAAGGTGAGCGGGGATGTGGCCACGGCGCAGAGACCCGGCGAGGGCTCCAGGAGAGGGTGAGCGTTTTGGAGGTTTTACATAGCGGGACATCCCAATTCGGGATTGCCCAAGAAGTGAAGCTCCAGGGCCTGCAAAGTTCCTTATATTATTATTTAAGTTATTTGTTCTATTACTGACGTTATAGGACTTCCCTTTATGGTGGCGCATACCTTGTTTTGATTGGATTCCTTTGCGCTGACTGTCCAACTATGTCATCGGAGTGGTTTGGGCATAATGTAAATTGATGTCATTTTGTCATTACTCAACAGAATTCACCCATTTTTTATTCTTGGGTAGAAAGGTATGATTTAGCATTTGCTACGTAGGAGTGAATATGTGACTCACTAATTAAACCTGCTGCAGTCTGGGATAGATTTACACAATATAGCCTTGAATTGCCCAAAACCCTCTACACAGTTTGGTAGTCCCTTGGCTCAAAGCTTTGGGCTAGCCAACATTCCCACTAGATGTGTTTAAATGGTCTGTCCAGGAGATGCAGAAACTGAATGCACTGAGAAGCATAAGTCGTCAGGAAATACAATGTTTATTCGGTCGACCGGGGCCTTGCTTACTTTGATTGCCAATGCCCGAATTGCTGGCTCTTTTTGCTTTCTTAAAGTGGACCATCACCCTCCCGTGATCGTCCCGGGAATCTATAAGCTTCTTCACTTGCCAGCTGAGTATCTCCTCATTGTAGTTGTATCTTTGTTTACTGTTTATGTTTCATGTCCACCTGCTACTATTTGTTATTATTTTTCAGCACTATGCACTTTTGCAGCACTATGCACTTGATAATGTTTAACCATTTAGATGTTATATATTATTATATATTTTTTTACTTTTATGGACTAAATATCTTGTATCAACTGTATAGGGGTTTTTCATTATTCACATACTCTTTCACTTAGGAATACTTGAGGTTAGGGGCACTGTGTGTTCCCCTTCCTTTTTTGTTTTTTGTGCCGGCACAAAGAAAATTCATGTATAGATTTTTTGGATTTATTGAATACGGTTTGATCACTGATTTTTGGGATTGTTTGTGATTTTTTTGGACACTATTTTAGGTTTATTTTTGTGCACTGACAATGAGGATAGAATTATAATGTGTTTTGATATTGGCTACAGCCTTATATTGTGTGGGTTACTTTGAGGAAAGGAGGTGATCAGGGCCAGCATGGGGGGGGGGGTTAATGTGTCTGATGTGTTGGTTTTAAATGTTTTTTGTACACAAAGACATTTTTCTTGAATAAATATTTTTGTAGACTTCTTGATTGGTTTTGCTCCCGTCCTTTTGATTCGTAGGGATACAGTGTACCCCAGGTTTCATTTCAATTATCTGGCTGAGTATATTAGTGAGCACGCCATTACTGATGAATATTAGTGGTGCACCACACATATAGATATACAGATACACATATATGGAAGGTATAATTCAGACATGAACAACATCTGTTTCTCATTAAGCAGACATAGCATTCTTTAGCGATAGTCATATGAGGAGGGAGGGGTGAAATCCCCTCCACACACTGAGAATGTGGTAGAGACATACAGGCGTCTAGAACTTAAATATTGTAATTAGTATTAATTAATTAATTTTCTACCTCTCAGGCAGCTAAAATAAATAAAAACCATGCACACCCTTTGTCCACCGCAGCTGATCTGTCCTAATTAACACTTAACGGATTCTGAGGCTGAGGCCTGTGACGTACAGGTCCGCCCTCTATTCGCTGCCGACCTTCAGGATAGAGAGCTGCCCCCCCACCCCACATAAGTAAATATGGTTTTCAGGGACTAGATATCACCTAGCAAATACAGATCTAATAACAGAAAAAATGTATATTGTTTGGCGACAATAACACATCCAAGTTATCCAGGGAAACCGGGCTATGCGGTGGCTGGCGATCACCCTGCCGCTGTAGCCGAATGTTTCAAGGTGAGTTTACCGACAACCCCAGGGGTTGATCTTTTAGCTTCCAAATAAGATTCATCAGTTAATCTTTTTGATTCCAGACCCGAACCAAGTGGGTTTTTCTCCGCTCTAAAAACATTGTGCGCCTCCATACACGAAAGCTCTTGGTATATGGAGGCGCTCATTGTTTTTAATGGGAGGAGGACATAACCCCGGAAGCACAGCTCCCGTCTTTACAAACTTGGTCTACGGGAGCTGCAGTCAGGTAAGAGGATCTTCTTGTTACCTCTGGCACTTCCGGCTATCGATTCTTTTGAAAAAAGTCTACAAAAGATAACTTTTTAAGGTATTAGAATAAATGCACACTTAATGCGGCTCAAAATCCACGTCGATTGGCCCGGAAATCTATAAGATTCCTGGGACGATCGATTTCCTCCCCCGGGGCATCCAAAACCGGGATACCTTGCTGTGTAAGACCCCCCAGGTCGCCCCGTTCATTTACCTTTCTTCCTGGTCCAACGGCGCATGTGCGGGCCACGGCTGCATCCCCACTATCACTCTAGTAGGGTGTCTGTTTTTCATTTGTGAATGGCCGGCGCAGGCACGCTCTCTTTTAGAGGAAAGCGGGGGATGCAGCCACCAGCATGCTCGAAGCCACTGGCTTTAGATGCCATCTTAGATGGCGTGATGTCAGTGGCTCTGAGTGTGCTGACAAGTGGCCGCGCATGTGTCGTAGAACCAGGATGAGGTGAATTTCTTCGGGCGATCTGGGGGGTTTCACACAGGGGGGGAAGGACGGAAAGCAAGGATAGTCAAAATCCTGGGTTTTGGTCCACTTTAATGGGAGGTGACAGTAACCTGGGAAGCACAGCTTCCAGCTTTACAAGCTGGGGCTGCAGGAGCTGCAGTCGGGTAATAGGATCTTCTTGTTACCCCTGGTGCTGTCTTCTCTTGAGTCTTATGAAAAAGTTTACAAAAGAGGACTGTTCCAAGTATGTCTCACACCCTGCTTCGGAATGATTAATAACACGTGGGTTATGTCCAGTAGAGGGCGAACTTAGGCAGAGATGACTAGAAAAAAAGAAGCCTCTCCCAGTCCATAAATACCTGGGACCTCCCACACATTCCCCAGTCTTCGTCTCTGCAGACGGCGAGCAAGTCAGAAGATGGCTGTCTCCTTCCTTTGCAGGTAAGCTGGGTTTACACCCCGCCAATTTATCCCTATTTCTGCCCAGACCTTGTTTTCATTAGATTACTATGCCTCCCAGCCTCGGCTGTAGGTCCGACCGAGGGTAGGTTACACCTTAGTGGTGTACTAACTAGGAGCCATGCTCCTCCGTGAGACCCCCACCAAGGTTGGTGACCCTGACATGGGATGCCCTGTCCGTATTGAAACCATCGCTACATATCTATATGTAGCTATTGGCTTCCCCTCCATTACTCCCTGTTCCCGGATAGTAGGGGGAGGGGGGGCGGTCCTCCATTGTTCCCCCATATAGTTGTCTGTCAGTGCGTTTGTGCTTTTACTTCACGTTTTTACTTCACGCTCTGGCTACTGCCAGCGCGTGGGTACATATGTGTGTGTCAGTGTATGAATGGTGTGTCTCTTGACTGCGGCCCGCACACTCGCTATTTGGCGGCGGCGGGCCGGTTACATTATGGACGGTTACTTTTTGGCCGGCTCCGCAGCATGGCTGGGGAGAGCGGCTCTCCTTCCTCGGGGAGGGGGCGGGGCCTGGAGCTCTGCGCGCCCGTTACGGCCCGCCCCCCTCCGTGGTGCGTCTTGCGGCTCTCGGCCCTATTGGCTGGAAGCCGGTCTGGCGTTTTCCCGGGTCGGGAGGGGGCGGGGCCATGCGCAGCACGCGATCCGCTCTGGACTGCCCTTCTTCCTGCTGTTCTCCGGGTGTTGGACGCCATTCCTTGCTGTCGGCTGATTGTGAGTGCCCCTCGGGGCCCCTTGGTTCTATTATTGTTTTCTTAATTGCGCTAGTATTACTGCGCCCTGGTGGCCTGGGAATTCCGCATTTATTTTCTGCATTTGTTATCCGGCATTACCATATCTCGTGCGGGTGTGTGATATTATGTTCTGTGTATATGTGCATATATTATATATATGTAAATGGATGTCTTATGCCTGCATATGTTTGTGCATTAGGATGCCTCTGGGTGCATATTCTTAGGGGTCCCTTATTGTGTCTTTTAGGTGGGACTACCTAGCCTTTAATACAAAAGGGGGTTCTCCCGGTCCTTAGGTCCCTTGTGTCAAATTAGGTTTCCCTTTTGTCATTGCAAATCCTCCCACGAACGGACGTTAAGGGGCATCCCGGGTAGCTTCATAGCGTAATTACCATTTGTCATTGCGACTACCCTTAAAAATCACCATATGGAGGCTTCCCGGGATACCGGGCTCGGGATCCCTTCGGGGCAACCCTGGCAGTGTGGGGTCTGTGGGGTATCCCTTGTGGGAGACTATGTGCAAATTTGTATACCATGTGCACAGCAGGCCATTGTGCGGCAATCCGGGCCCCGTACGGCCGGGTTGGCTCCGCTGGCCTCATCACCTACACTCCCACGCCTGGCTTTGTCCCCAAAGGGACGTTGTCATTAGCGGGGAGTCGCAATCCGATGTCTGTGCCAGACGGGCCAACATTTGATTCATTTGATTGGTCTGTTTATTCCCAGCTTGAGGAAGGGGTATTGTTTTCAGACTCTGAAGGCTCTGACGATCAGCAGTACCTGGATGCTGATGCTGGTACGGAGCGCGGGGCTACCGTGGATACCCCCAGACTCCTGTCCCTTATTTTTGATGTGCTTGCTATTTCCCCTTGCTGTTTCCCCTCCTGCGGAGGCCCCTCCGCAAGGGGGGGGGGGATTTTTTGGTCCTGCCAAACCTTGTTTGGAGTCCCTGGATCAGAAGCACTTTAATTACCTGATCCTTAAAGAATGGGAAAAGCCTAGCTGGCTCCATGGTATTCCTCAGGGGTGGGATAGGAAGTATCCCTTCCCTGTTGATGTGGTTAAGCGTTGGTCGACACCCCCAGAGGTCGACGCTCCCGTACTGGGATTGTCCAATACGTCGGTTGTGCATTACCCGGATTCCACTTCCTTGAAGGATAGTGAGGACCGACGTCTCGACCAAATGGCTTCACATGCCTTTGCTTGTGTGGGTTCGGCCTTGCGCCCGGTTTGTGCCTCTGCTCTCACGGCCGTGGCTACTAGAGCGTTAATCGGGGGCCTGTTGGATGGCCCCCATCTGAATCCTTCCAGTGAGGAATTTTCAGCCTTGTCGCAATGTGAGATGTTCATTGCCTTTGCCTTATCAGCTTTGGATGATACTATCCGTATGTGTAGCAGAACCTCGGCGTTGCTTGTGGCTATACGCCGATCGGTCTGGTTGCGTCAGTGGGCGGCCGATATCGCTGCCAAGAAGGCGCTCACAGGGCTTCCCTTCGTGGGTCTGCGCCTGTTTGGTAAAAAATTTGGACTCTGTGGCTAGGGGAGGTAAGTTACCTCAGCGCAAGAAGCAACACCTGCCCTTTCGGGGCTCAGGCTCATTCAATCCCTCCTTTCGTGGCTCTCGGACGAGCAGGGGAATGTCCTTCCCTGCGTTCAGAGGAGATTCCTGGGGCGGGGCAGTGGACGCGCCCGACCCGGGACTTCCTGGGGTACCAAACCCATAGCCGCTGCCAAGCCCGCTCAGCAATATGGGGGCGCCCCTACCCTCGTGGGTGGAGGGACGGCTGCGGCTCCTCGCACAGGTCTGGACTCTGGAGGTCACAGACAACTGGATCCTGGAGGTGGTCTCCTATGGGTACAAGCTGGAGTTCACTTACTGGCCTCCTCCCTGATTTCTCTTCCTGCGGAACCTCGGGCTGCACAGGGATTTTTTCTGGAGGTGCAAAACCCTCTTGATATGGAGGTCGTTTCTACGGTCCCCTCCATAGAGAGAGGTCAGGGTTACTACTCCAACCTTTTTACGGTGCCCGAAAAAGGATGGATCCATAAGGCCCATTTTGGACTTAAAGTTTCTCAACCGGTTCATCTGAACCAAGAAATTTAGCATGGAGACTCTGCGCTGTGCTGTCAACTCCCTTCGTCCTGGGGACTTTATGACCTCATTAGACATCAAGGACGTTTAACTTCATGTGCCGGTCTTCCCGGCACACCAATGGTTTCTCAGGTTCGCGGTAGGCGATCAGCGCTACCAGTTTGTGGCTCTCCCCTTTGGGCTGACTTCGGCGCCCAGAGTGTTCACAAAGGTGTTGGCAGGCGCGATGGCCCTTCTCAGAGCCCAGGGCATTCGCATTGTGCCTTATCTGGACACCAGGACGGTGGTGACAACGCTGGAGAGGTTCGAGTGGGTAATCAAGTACCCCAAGTCCTCTCTCTTTCTCCGTCAAGGGTGACTTCGTTTCTGGGCATGAATCTGGATACCATTCATACCAGGGTGTTCTTACCCCAGCCAAAGGTGGATGTTATTCAAACACTAATTCATCTCCTTCTGTCCAACCCTTGTCCGTCCATCAGGTAAGGGATGAGACTGGTGGGATTGATGGTGGCTTGCTTCGAGGCAGTACCTTTTGCTCAGTTTTCACATGAGACCTCTTCAGCTCCATCTTTTATCGGCTTGGGACAGATATCCTTTGTCCCTGGATCAGTCCTTTGTTCTGTCTCCTCTGGTCCGGCGGTCTCTTAAGTGGTGGCTGGACCCGAAGAATCTTCTGGGGGGCTGATCTTTTCTGGCGCCCCGTTGGGAAACGGTCACCCCCGATGCCAGCCTGTCGGGCTGGGGGGGTTTCTGGAAGGAACATCTGTTCCAGGGGCTGTGGGGTCCTCAGGAGGCCCACATCCCCATCAACATTCTGGAACTGAGGACGGTTCGGTTGGTGCTGTCGCACCTGACGCATCGCCTCCAGGGCTTACCGGTTCAGGTTACATAGAAACATAGAAGGTTGATGGCAGAAGGAGACCATACGGTCCATCTAGTCTGCCCTTATGTGTATATTGTATGTACTCTTTATCTTAGGATAGATGTGTGCTTATCCCAGGCAACTACCTCTGCTGGAAGTTTGTTCCAAGCATCTACTACTCTTTCTGTAAAATAATATTTTCTAACATTGCTCCTGATCTTTCCCCCGACTAGCTTCAGGTTGTGCCCCCTTGTTCTATCATTAAGCTTCTTCTTAGGTTTGATCCGACAATCGGACTGCGGTCGCTTACATCAATCACCAAGGAGGGACTCGCAACAGGAGTGCCCTCCGGTAAGTGTCTCTGATTCTTGCATGGGCCGAGCAATGTTCCATGCATTTCGGCAGTGTACATTCCAGGGGTGGAGAATCTGGGAGCGGATTCCCTGAGCAGGGGGACCTTTCGCCGGGGGGAATGGTCCCTCAGCAACAAGGTATTTCAATCCATCTGTCACAGGTGGGGGATTCCGGAAGTGGATCTCTTTGCCTCCCGTCACAATCACAAGCTCCCTGCATTTGTGTCTCTGTCCTAGGACCCCCTGGCTCTGGCAGTGGATGCCATGTCTCTGTCATGGCGGGATCTCGGTCTCCTGTATCTGTTTCCCCCCTTTCCCATGGTGGGCAAGGTGGGGCGCAAGCTGCTTCCCGAGGGTGTGCCAGCAATCCTGGTGGCCCCAAGGTGGCCAAGACAGGTATGGTTCGCAGACGTTGTGCGGCTGGCGGTCGATCAGTACAGGCTGCCTCTGGTTCCGGATCTGATCTCACAAGGTCAGCTTTGTTACCCCAATTTACAAACGCTGGCTTTGACGGCGTGGCTGCTGAGACCTCCATCCTAAGAGAAAAAGGTTTGTCTGAAACTGTTGTCCAGACGTTCGTTAGAGCTTGGAGTTTCTTCAGCATGGTCTGGACATGGGGTTTCAGCTTATCACTCTTAAGGGACATGTGTCTGCTCTGGCTGTTTTCTTTCAGAGATCTTTCGCTCTTCATCCTTTGGTTAAGACCTTTTTTTCAGGGGGTCACTCATGTGCCCCCTCCTCATCTTCTTTAATCCGTTTATTGCCCCCTCCTCGCAAACCCATGTTACCTGTTTGGGATTTAAATTTGGTGTTGTCTGACCTTCAGGGTCCTCCTTTTGAACCAGTGCAGGATTCTGCTCTATCCATTTTCACCTTTATAAGTTGCCTTTTTGGTGGCTATCACCTCTGTTCGACATGTTTCGGAGTTGGCGGCTCTGTCCATTCAGGCCCCCTACTTTGAGAGACATCAGGACAAGGTGGTTTTCCGTTTTAAACCAGACTTCTTGCCAAAGGTTGTCTCTGCCTTTCACCTCGATCAGGACATTGTGCTTCCTTCATTGTGTCCTAAACCTAGCGATGACAAGGAGAGGGCTTTGCACTCTCTGGACGTCGTTAGATGTGTAAAGTACTATCTGGTGGCTACTTCACCATTCCGGAAGACGGACGCCTTTTTTTGTGGTGCCCTCTGGGCCAAAGAAGGGTTTGGCGGCGTCTACCATTAGTAAATGGATTCGTCAGGCCGTTATTAGGGTCTATTCTGTTAAAGGGAGGGATCCCCCTTTCCAGATCACTGCTCATTCTACTCGTGCTGTTGGGGCTTCCTGGGTGTTTCAGCACCAAGCCTCTGTTGAACAAGTGGTAAGGCTGCTACTTGGTCTTCTGTTCATATTTTTTCCACGTTTTATAAGGTTGATGTGCGGGCCTCAGCGGATGCTGTTTTTGGCCGCAAAGTTCTGCAAGCTGCAGTGGTTTAATTTGTGCATTATTGCCTGTTGGGATCCCCACCCTTTTTGGACACTGCTGTTGAATGTCCCACGTGTTATTAATCAGTCCGAAGCAGGGTGTGAGACATACTTGGAATAATACCATTTTTTGATTACTCACCTGTAAAATGGGTATTATAAGTATATAGTATATGTCTCACACCCTGCTTTGTCCCACCCTGAGTTGTATCTTGGATCCTCTTTTTGGTGAACATTTTTTCTCATAGGTTTTATTGGCTCTTCCTGGTCCCCTTACTGCTTTCTTATACTGGGGAATGTGTGGGAGGTCCCAGGTATTTATGGACTGGGAGGGGCTTATTTTTTTCTAGTCATCTCTGCAGAAGTTTGCCCTCTACTGGACATAACCCACGTGTTATTAATCATTCCGAAGCAGGGTGTGAGACATACTTATAATGCCTATTTTACAGGTGAGTAATCACAAAATGGTATTTTTTCTTTTTAAGGTAAAAAAATAAATAAATGCACACATAATATCAATACAATTCACTTACACATAAATTAGTTATTCTAAGTATGCAGCATGTCCTGCTCCAGATAGTATTCATAACAGCTGGGATATACCTCCACAAGAGGGCGCTTTACTGCAGAGATGGCAAAAAAGAGGCCCCTCCCGGTCCATATATACCCGGGACCTCCCACTAATTCCCCAGTTTCTTCTCTGCAGTGGGCTGCGGAAGACAAGATGATGGCTTCTCTTCTCGCAGGTGAGCCGGGCTTCACAGCCCATGGCCCTGTAGGACTATTCCCACCCGTTCCACCTTTATTCTGCCTCCCAGCCTTGGCTGCGTGGTCGGGTGATGGTAGGCAGCATCTATTAGAGGTGCTTATTAGGAGTTCGCTCCACTGCAAATCCCCCACCAAAGGGTAGGTGGTCCAGGTATGGTGAGCCTGAATTGGGATGCCCCGTCCGCTTATGCCCTCCTTTACTTTAATGTATTAATGGGCATTCATCTTCCCCCTTCTCCCTCTGTCCTGGTTCGTCGGGGGGGGGGGGGGGGCTGTCCCTCCTTTTTATTTCTTCTTGATCTTACTGTCAGTTGCTTTGATGGTGTGAGTGTTTGTGTGCATGTTTGTTTCACTTGGCCAGGCCGAGCTGTTATGCCAGGTGGCCTGGAGTCCGTGCCAGCTCCGCAGCTGCTGGGAGCGCGGCCATTGTAAAGGGGATTTTCTCTTCCTTCTCCTCAGCTTGGAGGGGGGGGCGGGGCCTGGAGCTTGGCGCGCTGCGGCTGCCCGCCCCCTCTCTCTGGCGCCCAAGGAGGTTCCCAGCAAATCGCTGGGAACTGCGGTTCCCCTTCTCCTTCTCTCCTAGATGCTGCTGCTGCTGTCTCTTGTGCCCTGGTCGCCATATTGTTTCTCAATGTGAGTGCCCTGCGGGGCTCGTCTTTTTACTATTTCTCGTTTTTATGAGGGTGCATTTTATGCTGCATTATCCTGCTATATACATTAAGGCTATGCATTTATATTCTATGTCTGCGTTGATATTTTGAAGTATGATTGCTGTAATGGCTTGTGGCTTTAGGTCCCTCACTCAAATTGAGGCTTTACAAATCCGCCCACTAACGGGCGTTAAGGGGCATCCCGGGTAGCTTACTATCGTAATTCCCACTGGTCATTGCGACTACCATAAAAAATCACCATATGGAGGCTTCCCAGGATACCGGGCTCGGGCTCCCTTCGGGGCAACCCCGGCTGTGTGTGGTTTGTGGGGCATCCCTTGCAGGGGATAATGTGCTTATTTGCATTCCATGTGCACAGCAGGCCATTACGCGGCAGTCGGGGTCCCAGGCGTCTGGGTCCCTGCCGCCGGCCTCATCACCTACCCCACCCCGCCTTATCCGTACCCCAAGGGACACTGTCATTAGCGGGGAGTCGCAAGCTGATGTTTGTGCTAGGCTGGCCAACATCGAAAAGTTGATTTCTAGCTCTGCGACCAGAAAGGCCCCAGCTAAGAGAAGGCATCTGTCGCCGGCCACGCCGGTACTGGATTTTGATGACTATGATTCCCTTGACTTGTCTGATTATTCCCCACTCAAGGAGGGGGAATTGTTTGAGGAATCTGATGCTGAGGATCAGCAGTTTTTTGATACTGATACTGGGCAGGCGCTGGGGATGCCGTGGATACCCCCAAGATCCTGGCCCATCTATTTGAGGTACTGGATATTTCTTCGCCAGCGGAGACCCCCCCCCCCCGCAGAAGGGGGAATTTTTTGGGACTTCTAAGCCCCGCTTGGAGTTCCCAAATCAGAATCATTTTGATTGCATGATTCTTTAGGAATGGGAGAGGCCTAGCCGGCTCCCCGGTGTTCCTTAGGGATGGGATAGGAAGTATCCCTTCCCTGTGGACGCGGTGAAGCGCTGATCGTCCCCTCCCGAGGTTGATGCGCCCGTTCTGGGATTGTCCAACACCTCGTTATACATTCTCCAGACGCCGCCACTCTTAAAGATGGTGAGGACAAACGCTTTGATCAGATGGCCTGCCATGCCTTTGCCAGTGTGGGTTCAGCCTTGCGGCCTGTTTGTGCCTCGGTGCTCGCGACTGTGGCTACCAGGTCTGTGGTTAGGGACTTGTTTGAGTGGTTCCCAGCTTAACCCGGCCAGGGATGAATTTACAGCCCTTAAGCGGTGTAAATTATTTATGACCTTTGTTTTATCTGCTATGGATGATGCAATTATTATGTGTAGTAGAACCTCGGCATTGCTGGTGGCTATTCGACGATCGGTCTGGTTACGCCAGTGGGTGGCTGACATTGCGGCTAAGAAATCACTCACAGCGCTACCCTTCCTGGGTATGAGGCTGTTCGGAGATAAATTGGATTCAGTGGCGAAAGGTGGAAAGTTACCTCAGCGTAAGAAGCAGCGTCGCCCCTATCGGGGGGCAGGCTCCTTCAATCCTTTCTTTTGCGGTGCCAGAGCAGGCAGAGGACGCGCACGTCCAGGCCTTAACTGGGGTTCCAAGCCCAAGCCTGCTGCCAAGACAGCTCAGCAATGAGGGGACGCCCTCACCCTTGCGGGTGGGGGGACGGCTGCGTCACTTCTTCCTGGTCTGGGCCCAGGAGGTCACAGACAAATGAATCTTGGAAGTGGTCTCTTCCGGCTACAAACTGGAGTTCGAGTACCGGCCTCCTCCCAGATTCCTAAGGTCTCGGGTCCCCTCGGATCCCTGGGCTGCGCAGGGGCCCCTGTTGGCTGTAAAGAATCTTCTGGTCATGGATGTCATATGCCCGGTGCCTTTCTCAGAGAGAGGCCGGGGCTATTATTCCAACCTCTTCACGGTTCCCAAAAAGGATGGATCCATAAGACCCAATCTGGATTTGAAGTTTCTCAACAGGTTCATCAGAACCAAGGAGTTCCGCATGGAGACTCTGCGCTCAGCCATCAATTCCCTTCGTCAGGGGGATTTCATGACATCCATAGACATCAAGGATGCTTACCTTCATGTTCCAATCTTCCCAGCACACCAGAGATTTCTCAGGTTTGTGGTGGGAGATCAGCACTTTCAGTTTGTGGTCCTCCCTTTCGGGTTGACTTCGGCACCAAGGGTGTTCAAGGTGCTGGCGGGCATAATGGCCCTTCTCAGAGCCCAGGGCATTCACATTGTGCCGTATTTGGACGACCTTCTCATTATGGCATCTTCTCTCAGTCAGGCGACACTGGGTGATCAACCATCCAAGTTCGGCTGGGTGATCAACCATCCCAAGTCTTCTCTCTCCACCTCAAGGGAGATCTCGTTTCTGGGCATGAATCTGGATACCATTCGGACCAGGGTTTTCCTTCCTCAGTCCAAGGTGCAGATGGTTCAGGATCTGATACGTCTTCTCCTGTCCAAACCTCGTCCTTCTATCCGGCTAGGGATGAGACTGGTGGGATTGATGGTGGCTTCCTTCGAGGCAGTTCCCTTTGCTCAGTTCCACATGAGGTCGCTCCAGCTCCATCTATTGTTGGCCTGGGACAGATGTCCGCAGTCATTGGATCAGTCATTCATGATGTCTCCCCGGGTTCGGCAGTCCCTTCAGTGGTGGCTGGAACCAAGCAATCTGATGAGGGGCAGATCCTTTCTGACCCCTTGTTGGGAGACGGTTACCACGGATGCCAGCCTGTCAGGCTGGGGAGGTTTTTGGAAGACGCATCAGTTCAAGGGGCTGTGGGGTCCTCAGGAGGCTCACACCCCCATCAATGTCTTGGAGCTGAGAGCTATTCGGTTGGTTCTGTCATGCTTGACGCATCACCTACGCGGCTTACCGGTTCAGGTCCGAACAGACAACCGAACTGCGGTAGCTTACATCAATCACCAAGGAGGGACTCGCAGCAGGAGTGCCCTCAGGGAAGTTTCTCTGATTCTTGCATGGGCGGAGAGCAATGTTCCATGCATATCAGCAGGGTACATTCCGGAAGTGGAAAACACGGAGGCGGACTCCCTGAGCAGGGGATCCTCTCGTCGAGGGGAATGGTCTCTCAACCACAAGGTATTCCGGTCCCTCTGTCACAAGTGGGGGTTTCCGGAGGTGGATCTCTTTGCCTTACGTCACATCACAAGCTCCCAAAGTTTGTGTCTCTGTCTCAGGATCCTCTGGCCCTGGCAGTGGACGCCATGTCTGTTGCCTGGAGGGATCTGGGGTTTCTGTACCTGTTTCCCCCTTCTCCATGGTAGGCACGGTGGTGCGCAAGCTGGCTCTAGAGGGTGTGCCAGCAATTCCGGTGGCCCCAAGGTGGCCAAGACAGGTTTGGTTCACAGACGTCGTAAGGCTGGCGGTAGATCAGTACTGGCTGCCCCTGTTTCCGGATCTGATCTCTCAAGGTCCACTACGTTACCCCAATTTTCAAACGCTGGCTTTGACAGTGTGGCTGCTGAAACCTCCATCTTAAGGGAGGAAGGTTTATCTGAGGCTGTGATTCAGACTCTTGTTAGAGCTAGGAAGAGATCTTCCTCTAACATATATTACATGACTTGGAGGTCCTATTTTGGCTGGTGTGAGGCTAGGGCCTTGCCTTGCAGGGTGTTTTCTAATTCTAGGATTTTGGAGTTTCTTCAACACGGTCTGGACCTGGGGTTCCAGCTTAGTACCTTGAAAGTGCAGGTCTCTGTTCTGACTGTCTTCTTTCAAAGGTCTTTTGCTCTGCATCCTCTGTTTAATGGGCACTCCACCAGGCTGATATAAAACGTATGAGATTTGTTTTATTGTGCTATATCACCAGCATAAAACCACAGGTAAACATACAATCACAAGACAAATTAAAAACAAGAAAGATGTGACATCCGAGTATAATATCAATTTCAATCAGGGTATACAATAGAGCATATCTATGCACATATAAATATCTTTTAATAATAACCCCAAAATAAATAAATTCAAAAATGGCGGAATAAAAGATTCTAAGTAGGTCTCAATCCACCTGGAGCAACTCCCCAGAAAGATTTCTACCCCTTGTGGGAAATATTCAATCAATAAGCCCAAAGATTCCCCCTAGTATTTAGTGCTAATATAGACCCTAAATGCATAAAGTGCTAAGTGCTAAAATGAAGTAACAAATAGGTACCTACATGTGTAAGTGAATAATTACTAGCAATTATATCCTAAAACCTAATGCTCGGATGCATATATATAAAACTTTTTGGGGTTATTATTAAAAGATATTTATAAATGCATAGATATGCTCTATTGTATACCCTGATTGAAATTGATATTATACTCGGATGTCACATCTTTCTTGTTTTTAATTTGTCTTGTGATTGTATGTTTATCTGTGGTTTTATGCTGGTGATATAAAACTTATGAGATTTGTTTTATTGTGCTATATCAGCCTAGTGAAGTGCCCATTTTCTAGTCAAATCCCATGTGTGTGTTTTTTTGGCTTGACCTATAATAATTTTTGGGATTTGCGGTGCACCCCCTTGTGCATGGTTATTTGTGAAATTAGTGGTGCCCTTACAGTTCTTTTCATTCATCCTCTGGTTAAGACTTTTTTCCAGGGGGTTACTCATGTGCGGCCCCCTAGAAAGCCTTTGTTGCCCGTTTGGGATTTGAATTTGGTTCTGTCGGCCCTACAGGGGCCTCCTTTTGAGATGGTGCAGGATGTTGCACTATCTATGCTCACTCAAAAAGTTGCCTTTTTTGGTGGCTATTACCTCTGTTCGGCGTGTCTCTGAGTTGGCGGCCCTGTCCATTCAGGCCCCTTACTTTGAGAGACACCAGGACAAGGTGGTATTTCGCTTTAAGCCAGATTTCCTTCCTAAGGTGGTTTCTGCCTTCCACCTCAATCAGGATGTAGTTCTCCCTTTCTTGGGTCCTAAGACTAGCAATGACAAGGAGAGGGTTTTGCACTCTTTGGATGTGGTTCGTTGTGTGAAGTACTATTTGGTGGCTACTTCTCCCTTTCGTAAGACGGACGCCTTGTTCGTTGTGCCCTCCGGGCCCAGGAAAGGTTTGGCGCCCGCCAAGTCTGCCATTAGTAAATGGATACGCCAGGCCATTGTTGGGGCCTATACTGCCAAGGGGAAGGTTCCCCCTTTTCAGATCATTGCTCATTCGACTCGTGCTGTTGGGGCTTCTTGGGCTTTTCAGCACCAGGCTTCTGTTGAACAAGTTTGTTTGCTGCTACTTGGTCCGCCGTTCATACTTTTTCCAAGTTTTATAAGGTTGATGTGCGGGCCTCAACGGATGCTGTTTTTGGCCACAAGTTTCTGCAAGCTGCAGTGGTTTAAAATTTGTGCATTTTTTGCCTTATTGGGATTCCCACCCATGGTGGACACTGCTATTGTCCCACATGTCATGATTATTGGAAGCGGAGTGTGTGACATACTTGGAATATTTCCATTTTGTGATTACTCACCTGTAAAATGGGTATTTTAAGTATGTCACACACCCCGCTTCAGCCCGCCCTTATTGGTATTTTGGATCCTTTATATGGTGAACCTTTTAGTGTTATGATTGTTTATATTTGGCTCTTCCTGGTCCCCTTACTGCTGTCCTATACTGGGGAATGTGTGGGAGGTCCCAGGTATTTATGGACTGGGAGGGGCTCCTTTTTTTCCTGTCATCTCTGCAAAGTTCGCCCTCTACTGGCCATAACCCACATGTCATGAATATTGGAAGCGGGGTGTGTAACATACTTATAATACCCATTTTACAGGTGAGTAATCACAAAATGGTATTTTTTCTGTATAACTAATGGGGTGTCATTTCTTATGTCTTACAGGCGGGAAAACTGGTTTAGAGGTTTCTCCCGGTCCTGTGCCCTCTATTAGTTTCCTGTAACTTTATTAGAGGCCTAAATATTACCATCCTCCCACCTTCCTAGCGGACATTTGGGGCATCCCGGGTAGCCGCACAGCGTAATTCCCATTGGCCAGTTGTGCCACAAAAAATTACCATATGGAGGCTTCACAGGATATAGTGCTCGGGGTCCCATCGGGACAGGCCCGGGTGTGTGGTGTGTGGGGCATCCCCTGTGAGCGACGATGTGCGGGTCTGCGTACCCTGCGCAGCATTCTGGGCTTCCTGTGTCTGTGCCCACCATGTCTTCTCCCACACCCCCTCGTTTGATTAGGACTCCCAGTGAAATTAATACGAGTGGGGACTCTCAGCCTGATGTGTCTTCCAGGCTAGCCAACATTGAGAGATTGATTGCTAGCTCCGCGGCCCGTAAGGCCCCAGCTAAAAGGCGGCATGTGGCGCCTGCTGCGTCAGCCTTCCCTGTGGAGACTGAGGATTTCCTTGATTTATCCGACTATACCCCACTTGAGGAAGGGGAATTATTTTGAGATTCAGAATTTTCTGATGATCAGCATTGCCTTGGCGCTGATGCCGGCTCAGAGCATTGGGATGCTGACAACACCCATAGACTTTTGACTCAAATCTTTGAGGTACTTTCCATTTCCCTTCCTGCTGCGGTGCCTAAGCAGCAGGGGGAATTGTTCGGTACCGCAAAGCCACGTTTGGAATTTCCAGAACAGGCACATTTCAATAATTTGGTTCTCAAGGAATGGGAGCGACCTAGCCGGCTTCCCGGTATACCTAAGGGATGAGATAAGAGGTATCCCTTCCCCTCTGATGTGGTTAAATGTTGGTCAACTCCCCCAGAGGTGGATGCCCCTGTTTTGGGGTTGTCCAACACTTCTGTGGTGCATTCCCCTGATTCCACTACCTTGAAGGATAGTGAGGACCGGCGTAGTGACCAGCGGGCTTCCCATGCCTTTGCCTGTGCGGGATCTGCCTTGCGCCCTGTCTGTGCTTCTGCTATTACTGCTGTGGTTATTAGGGACTCAGGGCCTTTTGGAAGGCTCTCCCGATGAGTCTTCTAGTGCTGAATTTAGAGCCTTATCACAATGTGAGATGTTTATCGCTTATATTCTTTCTGCCTTAGATGACACCATTAGGATGTGTAGCAGAACCTCGGCTCTGGTTGTTTCTATTCGCCGCTCGGTCTGGCTGCGCCAGTGGGCAGCTGACAATGCTGCTAAGAAGGCTCTCACAGGGCTACCCTTTAAGTGCCAGCCTACCTGGAGTTTTTGTTACGCTTTGTTGCCAGACCATTTTTCACTATTTTGCACTATGCATGTTCAACTGTGATTTTTGAAGGGATTTCCCAGGAAAATTATATATTGTTTTTTTTCAACAGAGTCTGGGCTTTAACATAAAATGTCTTGTTTGTCATTTGTCAAGTGTATTCTTAATATTTTGGGGTGAAATATGTGAAAAAAAATAAAAAAAATCTATTTTTTACAATTTGTAGTGTTTTTTTGTAATAAAAAATGTAAGTTTGTCAATAAAATCTTTTCTCCCGGTTACAACGGTACCACATATGTATTGGTAGACACCCTTTCCTGCCCAGGAGACTCCCCCAAACTGAAACAGCACTTTAAGAGATTTTTAGAATAAATACAGCTATGCTAAGCGCTATGTGCACCTTGCAGTTCTTTAATAAAAACAACCCTTTACATTTGAAATACCCCCCACAAACTATATATTCTCTGGAAATACACACTTCAAGCTTTCTAGGCGTACCAGGCTTGTTGATGTTGCCACAGTTTTCTGGAAGTTCTCCCTCAATGTATTCTATGGCTACACAGAGCTTCCCTAAAAAAGGATAAGAAAAGCAGGATCAAAGCCACATTTTCCTAAAAAAAAACTATATGCAAACAAGAAAAAACAAGTTAATCTTAAAAAGCAACATCCCCCGAACCGAACGATACCCAACATGCATAGCTACTGTCAAAAGAAGAGTTGCCAAACACCAAAAAGTGAAGCAAAAAGTAAACAATGGTAATTTTGCTTGAAAATTTCAGCTCTGCAGACAAAGTGCGCACCTTGCTCTTTTTCTACCTAAACAACCCTTTACATTTGGAATACCCCCCGCAAACCATACATTCCTTGAAAGTACACATGATAAGCTTTCTAAGCGTACCCAGCATGTTGTAGTGGGCCCATCTTTCTGAAAGTAATCCCTCAAAGAATTCTTTGGTCGCACAGGGTTCTCCTAAAAAATGTATAATAAAGCAGAATAAAAAATTAGTGTTCCTAAAATATCAATATGCAAACAAGAAAAAACAAGCTAAATCTAAAAGCGCAAGGTCCCCCGAGCAGAACGATACCCAACATGCATAGGTACTATTAACCCTTTTAACTGCCAGCCTACTTGAGATTTTGTCACCCTCTCTTGACAGGTCATTTTTAACCATTTTGCGCTATGCTTAACTGTGATTTTTGCAGGTATTTCCAGGAAAATGATAGATTTTACTTTTGTTTTAGTTTAAGCTTTAACATGAAATGTCTTGTTTGTAATGTTTTAAAAGGGTTAACTGTTCAAAAAAAAAAACACAGACACAAAAGTATTTTATAAAAAAAAAAAAAAATTTTACTGTACTTACCTCCGATTGTAAGGCCTTGTCCCTCGCCGCTCTGATGACAGATGCCGGTGATCGGCATCCAGAGAAGGGGGAGGCAGGAGATCAGAGGATCTCCTGCCACCTCCTTCCCCGGGCACCGATCACCGGCATCTGACATCTGAGAGAGCTGAAGCCGGTGATTGGGGCAGGGATGACGTCATTAGCCCCGCCCCAAAGGGGCAGAGCTTAGCGGCAAGATGGCGGCCGCCGTCGGAGGAGCAGAGGGGAGAGAGCCTCCCGTGCTCTCTCCTGAAGATCGGTAAGTCCTGGGGGGGGGGGATCGGAGGCCCCCCAGGTGAAGAGGAGGACAGTGGGAGCCAGCACACACGGAGGTAAGTGAATGTAATTTTTTTTTTTACAGTTAGCTGCTGCTGCTGCTGAAGCGGGGGGGGGGGCGCCTATTCCGGGGGCTCTCCTGGAGCCATCCGAGCCCCCACAAATTAAAGAGGAGACCCGGACGGATCCAACGAGGGGTCAGGTGAGTATTTTATTTTTTTTTTGCCCGCTAGCAGGGGTAAATGCCAGGCACGTGAATTTTACTTGGCTGGCACTTAAGTGACGGAGAGGCAACCACGTAAATTTTACCGTGGTTCTCCATTCCTAGGATCCTGGAGTTCCTTCAGCATGGTTTGGATTTGGGTTTTCAGCTCAGCACCTTGAAGGGTCACGTGTCTGCCTTGGCTGTTTTCTTCCAGAGGTCCTTTGCTCTACATCCTCTGGTCAAGACTTTCTTCCAGGGGGTCACTCATGTGCGCCCTCCCCGCAAACCCATGTTACCGGTCTGGGATTTGAATTTGGTGTTGTCTGTCCTTCGGGGTCCTCCATTTGAACCTGTGCATGAGGCTGCCTTGTCTATCCATACCCTGAAGGTTGACTTTCTGGTGGCTATCACTTCTGTTAGGCGTGTTTATGAGTTGGCAGCTCTGTCTATTCAGGCCCCCTACTTTGAGAGACTCCAGGACTAGGTGGTTTTCCGTTTTAAACCTGACTTCTTGCCTAAGGTTGTCTCTGCCTTCCATCTCAATCAGGACATTGTGCTTCCTTCTTTGTGCCCTAATCCTGGTAATCCCAAGGAGAGGGCCTTGCATTCTCTGGATGTTGGCAGGAATTTGAAATACTACCTGGTGGCTACTGCGCCTTTCAGAAAGACAGACGCCTTGTTTGTGGTTCCCTCGGGTCCCAAGAAGGGGTTGGCTCCTGCTAAGTCTACTATTAGCAAATGGATTCATCAGGCTATTGTTAGGGCCTATTCTACTAGGGGGAAGGATCCTCCTTTCCGTGTTACTGCTCATTCTACTCGTGCTGTTGGGGCTTCCTGGGCCTTCCAGCACCAGGCTTCTGTTGAACAAGTTTGTAAGGCTGCTACGTGGTCTTCTGTTCATACCTTTTCCAAGTTTTACAAGGTTGATGTTCGGACCTCAGCGGATGCTGCTTTTGGCCGTAAGGTTCTGCAGGCGGCAGTGGTTTGAACTGTGCGTTGTTGCTTTTTTGGGACCCCCACCCGTTTATGGACACTGCTATTGGATGTCCTAGCTGTTATGAATACTATCTGCAGCAGGACATGCTGCATACTTAGAATAATACAATTCTGTGATTACTCACCTTGTAGAATTGGTATTATAAGTATGCAGCACGTCCTGCTCCATCCCACCCTGATTGCCTTATTCTTATGTCCTCTATATGGTGATTGTTTTCCTTGTTAACGTTGTTGAATTTGTTATTGGCTTCTCTTGGTTCCCTTACTGCTTTTCTATACTGGGGAATTAGTGGAAGGTCCCGGGTATATATGGACCGGGAGGTGCCTCTTTTTTGCCATCTCTGCAGTAAAGCGCCCTCTTGTGGAGGTATATCCCAGCTGTTATGAATACTATCTAGAGCAGGATGTGCTGCATACTTATAATACCAATTCTACAAGGTGAGTAATCACAGAATTGATGTTTTAAATGTACTATAAATGGACTGTGCAAAGGAAGATAAATACGGTAGATAGGCACCATCTAGAAAATACCTTTAGCTTTAACTGCCTATCTGCTGCAGTGACTTTTGGGAGTATTTTGGAAGGGTCAGTTAATGTTAGTCATAATGAAGACTGAGCTCCACTGACATCAAGCACCCAGCAGCACACAGTATAAAAACAATATTAGATTTTGCTTTTATTCCCTTTTTAGATGTTGTAAATATCATGTTAAAAAGCTGTCTACGCTGTTTTTTTTAGTGTTTATCATGAGAAGTAAATGCTGCAGATTCCATTTAGGGAAGTCATTGCAAAGTGCATTTGCACAGAAGCTAATACGTTGTGAAGTTTGTCCTTTGTCGATGCCACAGCAGCTTCTGTATTCGTGCGCATGTGCTGAGGTGATCCCAGGCATTGCTTTACATTCTCATTGCGCATTATACTATTCATGCAAGGTGTCCTCTCATATGGACCATAAAAACAAAGTGGGGGTTGGGACCTCATCATAAGCAGGGCTATAAAACCAGATGTAATTATGCGTGACTTGCCTTTCCACCATTTCTTTATATATATATATATATATATATATATATATATATATATATATATACAATTTTTTTTTCATTTTTACATTTTACAGACTTTATCAATAAAGAGGAGAAATGTTCAAACATTTAACAAAGTATTGTTAATTCCATATAGTGCAGTCAACTGTATACCCACATATCTACTGGCACCGGGGCGTTATGGGGTCTGTTATGGGGAGAGTGGCCCCCCCGGGTCCCGCGCCACATGCCATCTCTAAATGCCGCTCCGGGAGGCTACCACCCAGGGCTGGCTCCAGGTTTATATGGGCTCTTGGGCGATAGTCTCAGTGGGCCCCATGCGGTGTGGTATGATTCCATACATGGTGATAAAGTTGCATGTATGATGAATACTGCCAAAGAATAGAAATAGAAATATAAAAGAAGGATTCACAGAAAGAAATAGAAATAAAGTGTCAAAGAATGAAAAGAAATGGCACGAAACAGAGAAAAGGAATGACGAAAAAGAAGGAACAGATAGGCAGAAACAAAGAAATAGGAATAAAAGGAATGACAGAAAAACAAGCAGGAAATAGAGAGAATGAATAGGAGAAAAGATGGAAAGAAAGACAGCACGAATAGAAGAACTGACAGAATAAAAGAAAAGTAATGACAGAAAAAAAATAATAGAAGAAAGAAGAAAATAAGTGGCAGCATGAAAAGATGAAATAAACAAACAAAGAATAGATGGAAAGAAAGAAAAAGACTAGAAGGTGAGAAAAGGAAGGAATAGAAAGAGAGAAAAGAATAGAAGGAAAGGAGAAAAGACAGAAAGAAAAAGTAATGGCAGAAAGATCAGATGAAAGAAAGAAAAAAAGAAAAGAATAGAAGGAAAGAAAGAAACAAAGAATAGAAGGATTGGCAGAAAGAAAGAAAGGCTCTCCCATTGGCCAGTCTGCCCCTGGCTCACAGTCCCTTGTCCTGGTTACTGCACAGCCCTGCATCCTGCATAGGGGCTGCCCAGGGTAGAGGGAATGAGGTGGGCCCCTCCCAAGATGCAGGGTCCATATCTCCCTGTTCAGATTGCGCGGGCCCCCGCTACCCTGCTGTGTGAAACCCCCCCAGGTTGCGTAGTCCACTTACCTCTCCTCGGGCCCACACTGCGGCTAGAGCAGCCCGGCTCGAATTCTAGCCACACTTGCGAGTGGCGCCAGCATCACACAGCTCCCTGAAGCTGCCATTCAGTTGCAGCAGGCAGGGCTGAGCAGAGACGAGGAGGGAAGTGAGTGATGCATGTGCTGCTCGCACAGGCGCAGCGGGCTCGGGCAAAGGTGAGTCTACTGCGTGCCCCAGGGTGTTTCACACAGCGGGGCATCCCAATTCGGCCACAAGCCTGCCCAGGTGTCTCATAGCCTCCAGGATGGGTTTTGGTCCACTTTAAATATAGTATACATAATACGTTATTACCTAAATAATACACTTTGTGAATACTTCCATTATTGTGTGTGTATGTGTGGGGTTCATTTGCAGAAATTGAGCTGGCAAGAGTGCTCTGTTAAAGCGGACCTTCACCCTGAGTCTAAATAAGAGCCTAAATAAGAGCCTATCTTGTATGTCCCCCCCCACCCGTACATACAGATTGCCCACATTAATCCAGGCCTTCACCCTGAATAAGAGTCTACCTTATATGTTTCCCCCCTGTATATACAGGTTGCCCACATAAATCCGGACCTTCACCCTGAATAAGAGTCTATCTTATATGTTTCCCTCAACCATTACATACAGATTGCTCACATTAATCTGGACCTTCACCCTGAATAAGAGCCTATCTTGTATGTTTCCCCCTGTACATACAGATTGCCCACATTAATCTGGACCTTCACCCTGAATAAGAGTCTATCTTATATGTTTCCCCCCTGTACATACAGATTGCCCACATTAATCCGGACCTTCACCCTGAATAAGAGCCTATCTTATATGTTTCCCCCACCCTGTACATACAGATTGCTCACATTAATCCGGACTTTCACCCTGAATAAAAGTTTATCTTGTATGTATTCCAAGTATGCATCACACCCTGCTTCGGAATAGTAATAACGTATGGGTTATAGTCCACTAGAGGGCGAACTTCTGCAGAGATTGCTATCGGCTTCCCCCCCATTACTCCCCGTTCCCGGTTAGTGGGGGGGGGGGGGGGGGTCTGTGACTCCATTGTTTAATCCCCCCTGTAGTGTGTGTGTGTGTGTGTGTGTTTCATCAGTATGCTTGGTGCTATACACTTTGCTATTATTGTTAGGCGCTTGCTTCTGCCAGCGCACCTTTATTGTTATTTGTTTTTTTGTTGCCTATGCCGGCTCCTCAGCCTGGCCGGGGAGCATGGCTCGATGTCGTTCAGTCAGGGGAAGGGGGCGGGGCCAGGCGCTCCTCGCGCCTGTGACGGCCCGCCCCTATTGTTTTGGCGCTCGGCAGGCCTGCGACCCATTGGCTGGAGCGTGTCTGTTAGGTGCGATTCCCGCATTGGGAGGGGGCGGGGCCTTACGCGGCGCGTGATCCGCGTTGGCCCGCCTCCTTCCTTCTCCTGGCTCTGCGTCGCCATCTTCCCGGGCATCTGTGAGTGCCTCTCGGGGCCTTTTTTTCCTTATACTTTTAATGTATTACGTTGCAACTATTATGTAGGCGCCCTTGCATTGCTTGGCGCATACCTTCTGGGAAGGCCCTGTAGGCATGTGTATATATATATATATATATATATATATATATATATATATATATATTCTTATGTATTTGTATTCTATATATTTTTTATATATATTTGCCCTTATGTATTTTTTATACATTCTGGATGGCTGTATGCTTGTTGCTAATGGGGCCCCCACCCAGTGTGTCTTGCAGGTGGGACTATCGAGGCCTTTAGGGGTTTCTTCGGTTCTAGGTCCCTTGGTCAAATTGGGGTTCTCTCTTATCTTTACAAAAAATCCTCCCACTTACGGACTTTAAGGGGCATCCCGGGTAGCTTCATAGCGTAATTCCCATTGGTCATTGCGACTACCAAAAAATCACCATATGGGGGCTTCCCAAGATACCGGGCTCAGGATCCCTTCGGGGCAACCCCGGCAGTGTGTATGATGTGGGGTATCCCTTGTGGGAGACAATGTGCAATTTTGTGTACCATGTGCACAGCAGGTTATTGCGCGGCAATCCGGGCCCCGTGTAGCCGGGTCGGCCCCGCTGGCCTCATCACCTACACCCCCACACCTGGTCTTGACCCCAAGTGACGTTGTCATTAGCGGGGAGTCGCAATCCGATGTCTGTGCTAGATTGGCCAACATTGATAAAATGATTGCTAGCTCTGCGGCCAAGAAAGCCCTGGCTAAGAGACGGCACTTGGCGCCTGCTGCGCCGGCCATTGATTATGATGATTATGATTCTTTTGACTGGTCTGATTTTCCCCACTTGAGGAAGGGGAGTTGTTTCGGACTCTGATGGTTCTGATGATCAGCAATTCCTGGATGCTGATGCCGGTACAGGGCGCAGGGATACCATGGATACCCCCAGGCTCCATACCCATATTTTTGAAGTACTTGCCTGTTCCCCTCCTGCGGAGGCCCCTCCGCAACGGGGGGGGGGGATTTTTTTTTTTGGGACCGCCAAACCTCGTTTGGAGTTTCTGGATCAGAAGCATTTTTTCAATCTGATACTTAAGGAATGGGAAAAGCCTAACCGGCTCCCTGGTACTTCTCAAGGGTGGGATAGTAAGTGTCCCTTCCCTGTTGATGTGGTTAAGCGTTGGTCTACACCCCCAGAGGTTGACGCTCCCGTCCTGGGATTGTCCTATATGTGGGTCGTGCATTCCCTGGATTCCACTACCTTGAAGGATAGTGAGGACCGACGTCTCGACTTAATGGCTTTGCATGCCTTTGCTTGTGCGGGTTCGGCCTTACGCCCGGTTGTGCTTCGCTCTCACTGCCGTGGCTGCTAGAGCCTTAATTAGGGGCCTTTTGGATGGTCCCCAATTGAATCCTTCCATTGAGGAGTTTACAGCCTTGACTCGATGTGAGATTTTCATTGCCTTTGTCTTATCAGCCTTGGATGATGCTATCCGTATGTGTAGCAGGACCTCAGCATTGCTGTTGCTATAAGCCGTTCGGTCTGGTTGCGCCAGTGGGCGGCCGATAACGCTGCTAAAAAAGCGCTCACAGGTCTTCCCTTCGCGGGTCTGCGCCTGTTTGGTGATCGATTAGACTCTGTTGGAGGTAAGTTACCTCAACGCAAGAAGCAGCGCCGGCCCTTTCGGGGTTCAGGCTCATTCAACCCCTCCTTTCGTGGCTCCTGGACGAGCAGGGGAATGTCTTTCACTGCATTCAGAGGAGATTTCTGGGGTAGGGGCAGAGGACGTGCCCGACCCGGGGCTTCCTGGGGTGCTAAACCCAAAGCCGCTGTCAAGCCCGCTCAGCAATGAGGGGGCGCCTTGCGGGTGGAGGGACGGCCTCGGTTCTTCGTTCAGGTCTGGCCTCTGGAGGTCACAGACAACTGAATCCTGGAGTTGGTCTCCTCTGGGTACAAGCTGGAGTTCCCATACCGGCCTCCTGCCAGATTCCTCAGGTTTCGGGTTCCTACGGACCCATGGGCAACACTGGGACTGTTTTCTGGTGGTGCAAAACCTTCGGGATATGGGGGTCGTTTGTCCGGTTCCCCCCATAGAGAGAGGTCAGAGTTACTACTCCAACCTCTTTACGGTGGCCAAAAAGGATGGCTCCATAAGACCCTTTTTGGACTTAAAAAAAAAAACATTCTCATCAGGTTCATCAGAACCAGAAAGGGGGACTTTATGACTTCGATAGACATCAAGGTTGCTTACCTTCATGTGCCCGTCTTCCCGCGACACCAGCGGTTTCTCAGGTTTGCGGTAGGCGACCAGCTCTACCAGTTTGTGGCTCTCCCCTTCGGGCTGACTTCGGTGCCCAGGGTGTTCACCAAGGTATTGGCGGGCGTGGTGGCCGTTCTCAGAGCCCAGAGCATTTGAATTTTGCCTTATCTGGACGACCTTCTCATTACGTCATCCTCTCTTCACCAGGCGAGGCTGGACACCCGGACGGTGGTGACGACGCTGGAGAGGTTCGGGTGGGGGTAATCAATTACCCCAAGTCCTCTCTCTCTTCGTTAAGGGTGGCTTCGTTCCTGGGCATGACTCTGGATACCATTCAGACCAGGGTGTTCCTACCCCAGCCGCAGGCGGATGTTCTTCAAACACTAATTCATCTTCTTCTGTCCAACCCTCGTCCGTCTTTCTGACAAGGGATGAAGCTGGTAGGATTGATGGTGACTTGTTTCAAGGCAGTGCCTTTTGCTTAATTTCACATGAGACTTCTTCAGCTCCATCTTTTATCGGCTTGGGACAAATGTCCTCTGTCTCTGGGTCAGACTTGTGTTCTGTCCCCTCTGGTACGGTGGTCTTTTCAATGGTGGCTGGACCCGAAGAATCTTCTGGGGGGCAGATCCTTTCTGGCGCCCCACTGGGAGACGGTCACCACAGATGCCAGTCTGTCGGGCTGGGGGGGGGCTTCTGGAGGGAACATCAGTTCCAGGGGCTGGGGGTCCTCAGGCTCATATCCCCATCAATATTCTGGAGCTGAGGGCGTTTCGGTTGGTGCCTTCGCACCTGACTCTTCGCCTCTAGGGCTTACCGGTTCAGGTTCGATCCGACAATCGGGCAGCGGTCGCTTACATCAATCACCAAGGAGGGACTCGCAGCAGGAGTGCCCTCCGGGAGGTGTCTCTGATTCTTTCATGGGCCAAGAGCAATGTTCCGTGCATCTCAGCATTTTACATTCCAGGGGTGAAGAACCTGGAAGCCGACTCCCTGAGCAGGGGGACCTCTCGCCGGGGGGAATGGTCCCTCAGCAACAAGGTCTTTCTATTCCTCTGTCGCAGGTGGGGGATGCCTCTCGTCACAATCACAAGCTTCCTGCGTTTGTGTCTCTGTCCCAGGACCTTCTGGCTCTGGCAGTGGATGCCATGTCTCTGTCCTGGCGGGAGCTCGGTCTCCTGTATCTGTTTCCCCCCTTTCCCATGGTGGGCAAGGTGGTTCGCAGCTGGTGTGCCAGCAATTCTGGTGGCCCCAGGGTGGCCAAGACAGGTGTGGTTCGCAGATGTCGTGCGGCTGGTGGTCGATCAGTACAGGCTGCCTCTGGTTCCAGATCTGATCACACAAGGTCAGCTTGTTACACCAATTTGCAATCGCTGGCTTTGACGGCGTGGCTGCTGTAACCTCCATCCTAAAAGTAAGTTTGTCTGGCGCTGTTGTCCAGACTCTTGTCAAGGCCAGGAAGCAATCTTCCTCTAATATCTGCTACAGGACCTGGCGGACCTACATTGATTGGTGTGGGGCTGGGGCCTTTCCTTGTCGGGTGTTTTCCATCCCTCGAATTCTGGAGTTCCTTCAGCAGGGTCTGGACTTGGGTTTTCAACCTAGCACTCTGAAGGGGCATGTTTCCTCTCTGGCGGTTTTCTTTCTGAGGTCTTTCGCTCTTCATACTTTGGTTAAGACCTTTTTCCAGGGGGTCACTCATGTGCACCCTCCTTGCAATCCCATTTTGCCGGTTTTGGGATTTAAATTTGGTATTGTCTGCCCTTCAGGGTCCTCCTTTTGAACCAGGGTAGGATGCTGCGCTATTCTTTTTTTTTTAATCTAAAGGTTGCCCATTTTGGTGGCTATCACCTCTGTTCGACGTGTTTCTGAGTTGGCGGCTCTGTCTATTCAGGCCCCCTACTTTGAGAGACACCAGGACAAGGTGGTTTTCCGTTTTAAACCTGAATTCCTGCCAAGGGTTGTCTCTGCCTTTCTCCTCAATCAGGAGATTGTGTTTCCTTACTTGTGTCCTAGGCCTAGCAACGACAAGGAGAGGGCCTTGCACTCTCTGGACTTGGTTAGATGCGTAAAGTACTATCTGGTGGCTACCTCACCATTCAGGAAGACGGACGCATTGTTTGTGGTGCCTTCACCCTTCACCCTGAATAAGAGTCTATCTTGTATGTTTCCCCCACCCTGTACATACAGATTTGCCCACATTAAGAATCATCCTACCTAGTACATTTTCTGAGCCTCTACATTTCCAAGATGGTGGCACATGGAGTCTCAGGCTGCCTACAGACAGGAAGTGTCTTCTGACTGTTCCGCTCTGCATTCTGGGATTGCTGTCCTTTTCCTGACCCCAGCTCTGCTCTGTCTGTGTAAAGCACAGCTATAACCTCGCCCCCTGAACTTTTAGCCCCTCTCCTCTGTATTTGATGTTTCTTAGGCAAGATGGTGACGCCCGTATCCTGTCCTGAACAGAGTTGCAGCCCAGTGGGGGAAAGAATAATAAGCGACTAAGAATGTAAAATATATTAATTTTAGATGCTGGGGAATTGTTTTTTAAGGCTTTGGGCTTTTTATTAAATGTTGCTGAAGGTCCAGTTTAATGCTGATGTGTACTTGATCTTTCTAATGTGTTAATGCTGGCCATATCCCTATATGAATCTATTTACAATCTTAATAAAACATTACATGAGTCTTATCTGAACAATATATGAAAACAATCACGTTCTAGAGTTCTTGTATTTCCATGTAAATTGTGCAGTACGTCTACTTCATTAACTTGAACCTTCACCCTGAATAAGTGAGTGAGTCTATCTATGTAGTTTCCCCTCCCTATACATACAGATTGCTCACATTAAAAACCATTCTACCTGCACCCAGTACATTTTCTGAGCCTTTAAACATCCACGATGGCGACACATGGAGTCTCAGGCTGCCTGCAGACAGGAAGTGTCTTCTGACTGTGTCACTCTGCATTCTGAGATTGTTGTCCTTTTCCTGACCCCAGCTCTGCTCTGTCTGAGCAAAGCACAGCTATAACCCCGCCTCCTCTGAGGCAAGATGGCGGCGCCCATATCCTAAAATCCTGAACAGAGTTGCATCCCAGCGGGGAAAAGAATAATAAGTAACTAAAACATAAAATATATTCATTTTAAATGCTGGGAAATCGTTTTTTAAGGGTTTGGCCTTTTCATTAAATGATGCTGACGTTTAAAGTGGACCAAAACCCACGGTTCATCTTATAGACTCCAGGGCCGCTTGATTCTCTCCCCTCAGGGCATCCAGAATCTGAATGTCCCGCTGTGTGAAACCCCCCCCCCCCCCAGGTTGTCTGGAAACTCACCTTCTTACCCGGTCCAGTGCCACATCCCCACTATCCCTTTAGCAGGGCATGTGCCTGCACCAGGCACTTGAATGGCTGGCGTAGGCATGCTCCCTGTTAGAGGTAAGCAGGGGATGCGGCCGCTAATGCACTCAGGGCCGCTCCTTTAAATGATAGCTTAGACTAAGGGGGCGGGAGCGGATCCAAGTGCTCTGATTGGACGAGAGGCAGCGCAGTTGGGGTTGGACCGGGGAAGGGTAAGTCAGATCGGGCGACCTGGGGGGTTTCATGCAGCAGGGCATTCCCAATTGGGATGCAAAAGCCAAAACCCAGGATAGTCAGAATCCTGTGTTTTGGTCCACTTTGAGAGCAAAACTAAAAAATAAAACCCCCAAAAAAGGGATGAATATTACGAGTTATTCACTGTGATGATCTAACACTTGATATCCAAAATAACCATTAAATTGTATCACTTCTTGTTGAGATGTAGAGGCAGCACAAAATCAATAAAGGCGCTGCTGGCGGCTACACCTATGCGGTGATACACAAGTCATGTCTCAGCCGATGACGGCGCTTGTCACTTTTATTGGTATGGAATCCTGTTATAGGGTGTACCAAGGAGCAGAGACATGGGTGCGCGCATGATGAAGAGGGATGAGCGAGATGGGGTTGGAAGAGATCAGGGCTAGTCTCGTTAGCTAGCTGTCAGGAGATAAATTGCATCTATCATTGCTCTGCCACTGACATCCATTACCGTTGGGACCCATCTTCACACAGCATCACCTCCCGGGAGACCAATATAGATTTCTATTCCCAAATATCTTTTGTTTTATTTTTTTTTCTCTTTTTACGTAACCTACGCTGAATGTAAATATATTGCACTTGAAAATGATTACTTGAACTGAAGCATATCAACAGAATAATTAAAGTAGGCTCTTGAATTTCACATTTCATTGCTGTATGGTTTCATTTAATTTGGCCTGTCACAATGAATTAGCAATTTTTTAGTGCGTTTGCATATTAGCAGGCTGAAACCACCTTTGCGCTTTTATCCTTCATCTATCATGTTCCCTTAAACTGTCTGCATTTTCTCTCTGGTAAATTTCCAACGCGCATATCACTAGAATGTTCTCGTGTAACGGGCACGTGTCTGGCCGTGGGCACACGCTCTGGGGAGTGAGGGGGGTTCTCGGACCTAGGGTCGGGCATCCCAGGTTGGTGTGGCCTGTGTGGGTGGAGGTCCACTTACATGCTTCAGTCGACGCTGGTCTCCATTGATGACACTCTTTGGTGTTTATTTGAAAGCGTCCATCCATGATAAACAACATAGTTCAGTTACAGGCAATATCTTCCATGGCTTTCTCTCAGCTCCTCCCCTTTAACTACATTAAACGCTTCCCCTCATGACATCTTAGCAGAACTTAGAACACTCTAGAAGGGTTGGTTTCTCGCTTATATAACCTCTGCATTGTTGCCTTAACAAACTAAGTTGTGAGCCTCAACCAATGGCAGGGCAGGTAATGTTGCCAATGCCACCTGGCTAAGTCTCTATTTATCTAAATTAAGAGGATCGCTAGACCACTTATTATTAATTAGGTCCATTTCTTAGGCAACACTGCCATCATGTGGATTCATGATGTAATGATCCCCAAGCAAATGCATCTAACTGGTTTAGCTAGGATTGTTTAAAGTGTCTAACACTATCAGGGGCCTACTCCACCGACAGGGTTCTAATGTTTCCTATTTGTAGTGTTGCCCATGGTTTCCACCCGTCACATCCAGCAATTGTGTAGTGTTGCCCATGGTTTCCACCCGTCACATCCAGCAATTGTGTGGTCTGGCTCCAGGTTTACATGGGTCCTTGGGCAGCATGGTCGCAGTGGGCCCCTTTGTGTTCAAGAGTTGTGTCATATCACTGAGGGACGTCCCAAATCTGGATGCCCCCTAAGGATCAAAAGAAAAAAAAAAGAAACCTTCTTTAAAAAAGAAAAGAAAAAAAAACGTACCTCTACAGTGCTTTCCCTCCTGACACGCACTCCCGGTCTCCTTGTTGACACCTACTGCCTGCTGTTTGATCGCCCACAGCCTGCCGGTGCGCATTTCACATGGTGTGGAGGCCCCTTCCTCCCTCAAGAAGTTGCACCGCCATTCCCAGTCCGCTGCCAGTCAAGCGCCATCTCACACTCCAAAGGCCGGCCCTGTCAGTGGACCCCCCTGGAGTCCCGGGGCCCCTGGCAGCTGCCCCGCCTTGCCGGGTGCTGACGCCAGCCCTGGTGTGGAACATGTTTGTTGCAACAAATACTTACTTACATATAAAGTCTACCATTTTACAAATGGGATTATGACAATTCATGTATCTTTTTTGTTTACCGCATAAAAGAGGAACTTTGCAGACCTTGGAGTCTAAAAGAGTTCCACTCCTTGGGACATCCCGAATTAGGATGCCTTAATTTGTAAAAGTCCCCTGGAGCCCCGATACACTCACCTTTTATCAGAGCACTTGCGGTGTCTCTGTGCCATGGGCGCACAAATGCCTGGCCTTTCTGGATAGGCGGCACAGGCATGCCACGACTAGAAGGTGATCGGTGGGATTTGGCTGGCGACGCACTCAACTCATTCGGCCCCTCTCAGCTGCTTAGCCATCAGCAGAGCCGAGTGAGAAGAAGTGCGCTGATTGGCTGAGCAGGCCAGCATGCAATGTCAAGCGGCTGATTCCAAGGCCACCAAGGTATTATCATGCATTAAAGCAGACCAAACCCCACCAGATTTGTGAAATACATTTGGCCATAGCCCCTGCCAATTTTTCTTCTGATCCATTCCAGACCCTCCTTACACTTGGGATTACTTCCTTGCCCGAGGGGGGTGACTACAAGACAAAAAAGATGTGGCCCCTCCCGGCCTATAAGTAGAAGCTGCCTCCAAATCAACACCAGTTTCATTCTTGCAGTTGAGCTGACTGTGAAGGTTGTTGAAGTTCTCTCTTAAGGATTGGCAGTAAGCAGGGGAATGCACCCTGTCGGCTTCCTGCACAGCCTTATTCCCACGGATCCCCCAGACCCATTTTTCCTCCCACAGCTCTGCTGTTCAGGGGTCCGTGAAGGTAAGGTGAAGTGCCGGGGTATTGGGGCGCTTGCAGAGTGTATACGCTCTGTGCTGCAGGCTTTCTTTGAAGAGCATGCCAGCTGCAGGTTTTTCTCTGGTGTACCTGCGGAGGAACTGTGTGTATTTTATACATATATATATATACAACCCATCCTTCTCCCCACATGTTTTAGGTTATTTAAAAAAAAATGAAAAAAAAAAAATTTTTTTTTTTATTTTTCAAATTTCGCGCCTTCAGCTTTAACCCTTTAAATGCCAAGCATGTAGTTTCTACGTGGTTGCTTCTCCTACCGTTAAGTGCCAAGCACGTAGAAACTACGTGCCTGGCATTTCCCCCTGCTAGTTAAAAAAATAAAAATAAAAAATACTCACCTGACCCCTCGTTGGATACGGACAAGTCTCCGGAATAGCCCCCCCCCCTCCGCTTTGGCAGCAGCAGCTGCTAACTGTAAAAAAAAAAAAATAATAATTAAAAATGACATTTATTTACCTGTGGTCACGCTGCCTCCCGATGGGTCTCCCCTTCACTGGGGGGGCCTCCGATCGCCCCCCCCAGCACTTCAGCTTCAGAGGAGAGCCTGAAAGGGCTCTCCCCCTCCTCTCCCAACGGGCGCCGCCATCTTGCCCTTAAGCTTATGACGTCACTCCCGGGTGTCGTCTCGGCTCAGCTGTCAGATGCCCTGGTGATCGCTGGGCAGAGCAGTGGAGGGGCAGGGGATGCTCTGATCCCCTCCCCCCCCCCTCCTCTGGTCAGCGATCACCAAGGCATCTGACAGCTGATCAACACAGGAACTGACAATCGGGTGAGGTGAGTTTTTTTTTTAATGACATTTTGTGTTGTGTTTTTTTTTTTTTTTTTTAATGTTAACCCTTTGTGAACTGGTAAGGGGTCCATGAGACCCCTGTACCAGTTCACAAGGCCGAGGGCTGGCAAGTCACCTGCAACTAGCGGGAGACTTGCCATTAACCTCCGCATCCCCAATTACCTGCCTCCCCAAAGCCCAGGGGGGGGGGGCAGTAGAGCCCGGGCCCACACAGGGTATGTGGGCTTGTAGGCTGCAGGGTGGGGGGGCCACAAAAGCTGGCCCCTCCACTCTGTTCCTACAAGCCCCCATAGCTGGTCCTGGGCTGGTTATGACGGGTAAGGGGGACCCTACGTCATTTTTTTTTGGAATAACCCTAACCCTTAAAATTCCCAAAAAAATGGGACCCCCCCCCCCTCCCGGAAGGGGGGACCCTACATAATTTTTTTTTATTTGTAAGGGTTAGGGTTAGCCTAACCCTAACCCTTAAAATTTAAAGAAAAAAAAAAGGGAGGGAGGGGGGACCCCTACGTCATTTTTTTAATTCTAAGTATGTCACACACCCCGCTTCAAGACATTCATTACATGTGGGTATACTGACCTGTAGATGGCGATCTTGCAGAGATGATATAAAAAAAATGTAAGACCCTCCTGGCCCATAAATACCTGGGACCTCCCACTCATCACCCAGTCTTTCATCTCTGCACTGGTGAGCAAGTCAGAAGATGATGTCTCCTCCTTGCAGGTAGCCGGGATGACTCCCGGCCTTCTTTTCTTCTATTCCTGCCCCGATCCCCTTATTTAAATTTCCTGCCTCCCAGCCTAGGCTTCTGGTCCGGGCAAAGGTAGTTGGCACCCCTGGTGCTTAGGAGCCGTGAGACCCAATAACAAGGGGTAGGCGGCTATTCGGGTTGGTGATCCCGGTTTGGGATGCCCTGTCCCTTTGGGGGGGGGGGGTGTGGGCCGGGTCCCTTATGGGTTCTCTTATTTATTGGTGTGTGTCTGTGTGTGTATATTTCACTGTGTGTGTGTCTTCTACATTTGACAGCAGCGCCGGCCTCCGGCGTGCTGCTAATGGCGGCGGTGAGCCCATGAGGTCGCCTTCTTCTCCTCTGGGCGGGGGGGGGGGGACAGGGCCGGGCGAGCCGCGCCTGCCGGCCCTCCCTCCCTCCCTCCCTCCCTCCTCCTACTGCACATTGCGTGTCTTCATTGTGCTGGCGTGCGGTACTGTAGGTCTGGTGAGTGGCCTGATGGCCATCAGTTTCATCTGTCTTTTAACCCTGTATACTGGCATGGTCTGAGCGTGTGCTTGTCTTTTTCCAGGTGGACCATGGTTTAAATTTTAGCTGGCTTAAAATCCTCCCACTCGGGACTAAATAGGGCATCCCGGGCTGCATTATTGTGTAATTCCCAAAAAAGAGCATTGTACATATATATGTGTACATATATTATTATAAAAAATCACCATATGGAGGCTTCCCCGGATACTGGGCTTGTGCCCCCTCGGGGCAATCTAGGCTGTGTTTGGGGTGTGGGGTATCCCTTTTGGGGGATGATGTATTTCTATGTGTACCCTGTGCGCAGCGGTCTATTACGCGGCAGACCGGATCTCAGCCATCCGGTTCTGCTCCGCCAGTCTCCTCTCCGCCTCCCCCTCGCTTGACACGTACGTGTGATGTGGTCATTGGCGGGGAGTCGCAATCTGAGGTGTGTGCCAGATTGGCCAATCTTGAAAAATTGTTTTCCAGTGCCGTTGCAAAGAAGGCCTGCGCAGGCCTTTGATAGGTAGGATTTTGACTCCCTGGATTGGTCTGATTGTTCCCCGCGTGAGGAAGGGGAGCTGTATGAGGAGTCTGATGACTCCGACGATCAGCAGTTTGTGGGCACTGATACTGAGCAGGGCCAGGGGGATTCCTCGGATACCTCTAGGGTCCTGGCTCATATGTTTGAGGTCCTGGCTATTTCTCCCCCCGAGGCGGCTCCTCCACTGAAGGGGGAGTTCTTTGAAGTGACGAAGCCGCATTTTGATGGTATCATTCTCAAGGAATGGGAGAGGCCGACGCAGCTTCCGGGTGTACCACCGGATTGGGACAAGAAATATCCCTTTCCGGCGGACGCGGTGAAGCACTGGTCGTCTCCCCCCAAGGTGGATGCTCCTGTTTTGGGGTTGTCCAGTTCTTCAGTCCTCCATTCTCCGGAGTGCACTACTCTCAAGGATGGTGAGGATAAACGCATTGACCAGATGGCTTGTCATGGTTTTGCCAGTGTTGGATCGGCCTTGCGGCTGGTTTGTGCTTCTGCACTTGTATTGGTAGCTGCCAGGTCGGTTATTAGAGGATTGTTGACCTCTTCCGGGCTTGACCCGGCTAGTGAGGAGTTTGCCTACCTTAAGCGCTGTGAGTTATTTTTGTCCTTTGTGCTGTCCGCCCTGGATGACACATTGGTGATGTGTAGCAGAGCTGCGGCCCTGCTTGTGGCTATCCGGCGGTCGGTTCGGTTACGCCAGTGGGCGGCTGATTTTGTGTCCAAAAAGTTGCTCACAGCCCTTCCCTTTGTGGGGTTGCGGCTCTTTGGAGAAAAATTGGATTTGGTGGCAAAGGGAGGTAAGTTACCTCAGCGTAAGAAGCAGCGTCATCCCTTTCGGGGGGCGGCTTCCTTCTCTCAGTCCTTTCGTGGGGCTAGAGTTGGCAGGGGTTCGGCCTTCCCTTCGTCCAGAGATGATTCCTGGACCCGGGGCAGGGGTCTGGCCCGTCCAGGACACAGTTGGGGCTCCAAGCCTAGAGCCGCTGCCAAGCCGGCTCAGCAATGAGGGGGCACCCTCACCCTTGCAGGTGGGGGGACTGCTGCAACTCTTCTCCCGGGTCTGTGTCCAAGAGGTCTCGGACAGGTGGATTCAGGAAGTGGTGTCTTCCGGTTACAAGCTGGAGTTCGAGTTCTGGCCCCCTCCCAGATTCTTCAGTTCTCGGGTGCCGTCAGATCCTCTGGCCGCGCAGGGGCTCCGGGCGGCTGTAGCAAATCTTCTGGACATGGCTGTAATTTGCCTGGTGCCCCCCTCGGACCGGGGTCTGGGCTACTATTCCAATCTGTTCACGGTGCCCAAGAAGGACGGTTCCGTTCGTCCCATTCTGGATCTGAAGTTGCTCAACAGGTTCGTCCGTCCCCGGAAGTTCTGCATGGAAACTCTGCGCTCAGCCATCTACTCACTTTGTCAAGGGGACTTCATGACATCCATAGACATCAAGGATGCTTACCTGCATATTCCAATCTTTCCGGCACACCAGAGATTTCTCAGGTTCTTTGTAGAAAATCGTCATTTTCAGTTTGTGGCTCTTCCGTTTGGCCTCACCTCGGCTCCAAGGGTTTTCACCAAGGTGCTGGCGGGGGTGATGGCCCTTCTCAGAGCCCAAGGTATCCGCATCGTGCCTTATCTGGACGATCTTGTTATTGTGGCTTCTTCTCTCAACCAGGCGGAGCTAGATACCAGGACTGTGGTAGCCACCCTGGAGAGATTCGGCTGGGTGATCAATTATCCCAAGTCCTGCCTCTCTCCCTCCAGGTTGGTGGAGTTCCTGGGAATGTCTCTGGATACTTCTCAGGCCAGGGTGTTCCTCCCCCGGCCCAAGGTTCTTCTGATTCAGGAATTGACTCAGCGTCTCCTATCCATCCCTCGCCCGTCCATCCGGCTGGGGATGCGACTGGTGGGATTGATGGTGACATCGTTCGAGGCGGTTCCCTTTGCCCAGTTTCACACAAGGACGCTCCAGCTCCATATCTTGGCGGCCTGGGACGGGTCCCCGCTGTCATTGGATCAGTCTTTTCTGATGTCCCCCCCGGTGCGGCGTTCCCTTCGATGGTGGCTGACACCAAGCAATCTGACGATGTATGATTAAGAGCCCCGTGCGGCTTGAAACGCGTCACACAGGATTGTTTGTTTTTCTCTACTTCAATGTGGCTACTTGAATAAGGATCTCTAGTATTTTCTATGGGCTGGCTATATTTTAAACATCAAAATTAAAAGTTAATTTTTAGGATTTTCGTGGCTGGGCTATATACTGGACTTTTTCTACTATTGCAAGGAGTTATATCTGGGATCTCCTCAGTCCGTGCCAGTTTGGATCTATGGTGAGCTGGCTATCCAATCTTCTGTTTTAATCTGACGAGGGGCAGATCCTTTCTGACCCCTCATTGGGAGACGATCACCACGGATCCCAGCCTGTCAGGTTGGGGGGGTTTTTGGAAGGATCTTCAGTTTCAGGGACTGTGGGGGCCTCAGGAGGCTCACGATCCCATCAATGTTTTGAAGCTGAGAGCTATCAGGTTGGTTCTGGCTCACTTGACTCATCAGTTGCGGGGCCTACCGGTTCAAGTTCGGTCGGACAATCGGACGACGCGCAACAGGCGTGCCCTCAGGGAAGGGTCTTTGATCCTGGCTTGGGCAGAGAGCAATGTTCCATGCATCTCGGCGGTGTACATTCTGGGAGTGGAGAACACGGAGGCGGACTCCCTGAGCAGGGGCTCGGCTTGCCGGGGGGGAATGGTTACTCAACCCCAAGGTGTTTCGGTCGCTTTGCCACCGGTGGGGGACTCCGGAGGTGGACCTCTTTGCCTCTCGTCACAATCACAAGCTTCCGACATTTGTGTCTCTCTCGCGGGATCCGCTGGCTCTGGCGGCAGATGCCATGTCTCTGAACTGGAGGGATCTGGGGTTTCTGTACCTGTTCCCTCCGTTTCCCATGGTGGGCAGAGTGGTGCGCAAGCTGGCCCTAGAGGGCGCATCAGCAGTCCTGGTGGCTCCAAGATGGCCAAGACAGGTTTGGTTCGCAGACGTGGTAAGGTTGGCAGAGGATCAGTTAGATCTGGCTCTTCTGCCGGATCTGCTCACTCAGGGCCCACTGCTCTACCCCAATTTACCAACGCTGGCTTTGACGACGTGGCTGCTGAAACCTCCATCTTGAAGGAGGAAGGTCTTTCTGATGCTGTCATTCAGACTCTGGTTAGGGCTAGAAAGAAGTCTTCCTCTGCCATCTACTATAGGATTTGGAGGTCTTATATTGATTGGTGTGAGGTCCAGGCCTTGATTTGCAGGGCGTTTTCTATCCCTAGGGTTTTGGAATTTCTGCAACATGGTCTGGACCTAGGTTTGCAGCTTAGTACGCTGAAAGGGCATGTTTCTGCCCTGGCGGTTTTCTTTCAAAAGTCTTTTGCTCTTCATCCTCTGGTTAAGACCTTTTTCCAGGGGGTTACGCATGTGCGGCCTCCTAGGAAGCCTTTGCTCCCAGTTTGGGATTTGGACTTTCTGCTTTGCAGGGTCCTCCTTTTGAACCTTTGCAGGATATTGCACTTTCTACGCTTACTCAGAAGGTTGTTTTTCTGGTTGCCATCACTTCCGTTCGGCGTGTATCGGAGTTGGCGGCCTTGTCCATTAAGGCCCCTTACTTTGAGAGGCATCAGGACAAGGTTGTTTTCCGCTTCAAGCCAGATTTCATTCCTAAGGTGGTCTCTGCCTTTCATCTTAATCAGGACATTGTTCTACCCTCCTTGTGTCCTAAGCCCAGCAATGACAAGGAGAGGGTTTTGCATTCTTTGGATGTGGTTCGCTGTGTGAAGTACTATTTGGTGGCTACTTCCTCTTTTCGTAGGACTGACGCCCTTTTTGTGGTGCCCTCTGGGCCTAGGAAAGGTTTGGCTCCCACCAAGTCTTCCATTAGTAAATGGATTCGCCAGGCCATTGTTGGGGCCTATTCTGCCAAAGGGAAGGTTCCCCCTTTTCGTGTTACTGCTCAGTCTACTCAAGTTTTACAAGGTTGATGTGCGGGCTTCAGCGGACGCTGTGTTTGGCCGCAAAGTTCTGCAAGCTGCAGTGGTTTAAGTTGTGCATTGTTGCCTTCTTTTTGGATCCCCGCCCTTTATGGACACTGCTATTGGATGACCCAAGTGTAATGACTGAAGCGGTGTGTGTGACATACTTAGAATAATACCATTTTGTGAATACTCACCTGTAAAATGGGTATTATAAGTATGTCACACACCCCGCTTCACCCGCTCTTTGGTATTCTGGATCCTTTATATGGTGAACCTTTTTTACTGCTACTGGTTATTTTGGCTCTTCCTGGTCCCTTTGTTTCCTTACTGCTGTTCTTATGCTGGGGATTGAGTGGGAGGTACCAGGTATTTATGGACTGGGAGGGCCTTCCTTTTTTTATTGACATCTCCGCAAGATCGCCATCTACAGGTCAGTATAACCCAAGTGTAATGACTATCTGAAGCGGCGTGTGTGACATACTTATAATACCCATTTTACAGGTGAGTATTCACAAAATGGTATTATTTCCTTCACTTTGGTTACGATGTACTTAAGGTCTTGTCTGCTTATGTCTTTCATGCGGGACGAACCCTTCTTGGCTTCTCCCGGCCCTGTTTTTAGTATATTGCTTAGGCCTTGTAAAAATTATACTCCCAATTCCCTAGCGGGTTATTGGGGCAACCAGGGTTGCTACATAGCGTTATTCCCTATCGTATGCCGCTATAATCACCATATGGAGGCATCCCAGGATAATGTGACCGGGGTCCCTTCGGGACAAGACCGGCTGTGTGTAGCGTGTGGGCAGCCTCATGCAGACGCTGACAAGGCGCGGGTCTGTGTACCCTGTGCTGAGCAGGTGCTTGCATTGAAATCTGGCCTGCCAGTGGTTGCACCTCGTTTCACTTCACCTACTCCCCCAAGCTTAAATCTCACTCCTGCTGAGTTGCATACTAGTGGGGATTCTCAGCCTGATGTGTCTTCTAGACTGGCTACTGTTGAACAGATTAATGCGAAGTCCTTAGCGCGTAAGGCCCCTGCTAAGAAGCGGCACTTGACGCCTAATGTTACTGTTTTCCCTGTGGGAACTGAGGAGTTTTGGAATCTGTGTGGCTATACCCGTCTGATGAAGGGGAGCTCTTTTCTGATTCAGGCTCATCTGATGAGAGACCAAGGGGTCATGACGATTCTGGCTCTGACCCCTGGGCCCCGGATGACACTGACAGATTATTGACCCAGATTTTCGAGGTTCTGTCTATCTCTCTCCCTGTTGAGGCTCCCAGGCAAAGAGGGGAGCTTTTCCATACAGCAAAATCACGTTTGGAATTTCCAGAGCAGGCACATTTCCATAACCTTGTGCTCAAGGAATGGGAGCGCCCCAGTAAACTTCCCGGGGTTCCAAAGAGTTGGGATAGGAAGTATCCCTTTCCTGCTGAGGTGGTTAAATGTTGGTCATCCCCCCCCCCCCCCCGAGGTGGATGCCCCGATCCTAGGGCTATCTAACACCTCTGTCATGCATTCCCCTGATTCTACTGTGCCTCTGCCATTACTACTGTGGCCACTAGAACCCTTATCAGAAATATGCTTGATAGTGCCCCTGATGATTTGTCTTGTGAGGTGTGAGGTGTTTAATGCACTCTCCAGTTGTGATGTTTTTGTTAATTTTGTCCTATCAGTATTGGATGACACCATCAGAATGTGTGCCAGAACTTCTGCCCTCGTGGTGGCTATACGCTGCTCGGTTTGGCTGCGCCAGTGGGCTGCTGACAACGCTGCCAAGAAGGCCCTCACTGGTTTTCCCTTTAAAGGACTGCGCCTGTTTGGGGACCGCCTGGACCATTTTGCTAAGGAAGGCAGGTTACCCCAGCGCAGGCGGCAATCTCGGCCCTTTCAGGGTCAGGGTTCCTTCTCCTCCCCTTACCGTGGTGAAAGACAGGGAAGGGGGGTTTCTTTCCCTGGGTCCCGGGGAGATTTCTGGGGTAGAGTCAGAGGACGTGGATGTCCTTGCTCCTCCTGGGGTCCCAAAGCTAAATCCTCTCCCAAGCCCCCTCAGGCATGAGGGGGCGCCCTCACCCATCGGGGTGGGGGGACGGCTGCAGCACTTCGCTCACGTCTGGAGGCTTCATGTCTCAGACTGGTGGATTCGGGAGGTAGTGTCCTCCGGTTACAAGTTGGAGTTTGCTGCCGATCCCCCTTCTAGATTCATCAGATCCCGGATTCCTCAGGACCCTGTGTCAGCTCAGGAGCTAGTGCAAGCAGTGCAAGGTCTCCTGGAGCTGAGGGCCATCTGCCAGGTCCCTTTAAGAGAAAAGGGCAAGGGCTTTTATTCCAACCTATTCACAGTACCCAAAAAGGATGGTTCTGTCAGGCCCATCCTGGACTTAAAGATTCTCAACAAGTTTGTCAGGGGCAGGCGCTTTCGCATGGAGACTCTGCACTCTGCCATCAGTTCCCTGCACCAAGGGGATTTCATGGCTTCTGTGGACATCAAAGATGCTTACCTTCATATTCCTGTGTTCCCAGGTCATCAAAGGTTCCTCAGGTTCGCTCTGATGGATCAACACTACCAATTTGTGGCCTTGCCCTTCGGCCTCACTTCAGCTCCCAGGGTGTTCACCAAGGTGCTGGCTGGAGTGATGTCTCTGCTCAGATGTCAGGGCGTCCGCGTGCTTCCCTATCTGGACGACATCCTCATCACTTCCCAGTCTCTACATCAGGCAGAGTTGGATACTCAGCTGGTGGTGTCCACTGTGGAGTCATTTGGATGGGTGATGAACCACCCCAAGTCCTCACTGTCCCCTTCCTTGGTAACTCCATTCCTAGGAATGAATCTGGATACAGCTCAGGCAAGGATCTTCCTTCCTCAGCAGAAGGTGGACAGTCTGATTGCACAGGCTCAGTCCCTCCTAGCTTGTCCCCATCCCTCCATCGGGCAGGGGATGCAGCTGGTGGGCCTGATGGTGGCGTGCTTCGAAGCGGTCCCTTATGCTCAGTTCCACTTGAGGCCTCTGCAACTTCACCTATTGTCTGTATGGGACAAGGACCCATCGTCCCTGGACAGGGTCTGTGTGCTCTCCCCCCTGGTCAGGAGGTCCCTCTTGTGGTGGATGGACTCAAGGAACCTGTTGGGGGGCAGATCCTTTCTTGCCCCTTTCTGGGAGACGGTCACCACGGATGCCAGTCTTTCAGGTTGGGGGGGGGTTTCTGGAAGTCCCTGCGGTTCCAGGGGAGGTGGGGCCCTCAGGAGGCCACACACCTATCAATGTCTTGGAGCTGCGGGCGATCAGGTTAGTTCTGGCTCGCTTGACTACTCATCTTCGGGGCCTGCCTGTTCAGGTGCGCTCGGACAACCAGACGGCAGTTGCCTACATCAATCATCAGGGAGGGACCCGGAGCAAGGGGGCCATCCAGGAAGCGTCTCTGATCCTGACTTGGGCGGAGGCCAATGTCCCCTGCATTTCAGCTGTGTACATCCCGGGGGTGGAAAATCACCTGGCGGACTCTCTGAGCAGGGGGACCTCTCGCCAGGGAGAATGGTCCCTATGCAGCAGGGTGTTTCAATCTCTGTGTCACCGTTGGGGCCAACCAGATGTGGATCTGTTTGCGTCCCGCCACAATCACAAGCTCCCAGATTTTTGTCTCTCTGTCCAGGGATGCTCTGGCCTTGACCTCGGATGCGCCAGCAATGTCATGGAAGGACTTTCTGCTGGCAGGGTTCTGCGCAAGATTGCTCTGGAAGGGGTGCCAGCAATTCTGGTGGCCCCCAGGTGGCCAAGACGAGTGTGGTTCGCAGACGTGGTGCAGCTGGCAGTAGATCAATACGCTCTGCCCTTGGTGCCAGATCTGCTCACTCAGGGCTCACTACGCCATCCCAATTTACAAACTCTGGCTTTGACGGTTTGGCTGCTGAAACCTCCATCTTGATGGAGAAGGGGCTGTCTTCCTCGGTTGTGGATACTTTGATTAAATATAGGAAGAAGTCTTCCTCTTACATTTACTACAGGGTTTGGCGTGTGTTCTAAGTCTAAGTGTCGTGTGTTCTCTATTCCCAGGATTCTGGAGTTCCTGCAGCATGGGTTGGAGATTGGGCTCCAAATCAGTAGTCTGAAGGGTCAGGTTTCTGCCCTGGCTATTTTCTTCCAGAAGTCCTTTGCTCAGCACCCTCTGATCAGGACTTTTTTTCCAGGGGTCACTCATGTGCATCCCCCACGTAAACCTATGGTGCCTGTTTGGGCTCTGAACTTGGTTCTGTCAGCCTTGCAGGGTGCTCCCTTTGAACCTGTGCAGGATGCTGCCTTGGCCATTCTTACGCTCAAGGTTGTGTTTCTGGTGGCTATTACTTCTGTCAGGCGTGTGTCTGAGTTGGCGGCGCTGTCCATTCAGCCCCCCTACTATGAGAGACACCAGGACAAGGTGGTGTTTCGTTTCAAACCTGACTTTCTGCCTAAGGTTGTGTCTGCCTTTCATTTGAATCAGGATATTGTTCTTCCTTCTTTGTGCCCTAATCCTAGCAATGCTAAGGAGAGAGTTTTGCACTCTTTGGATGTGGTTAGGAGTCTGAAGTACTATCTGGTGGCTACTGCACCTTTCAGGAAAACTGATGCTCTTTTTGTGGTCCCTTCTTGGTCCTAGGAAGGGTTTGGCTCCTGCCAAGTCTACTATCAGCAAGTGGATTTGTCAGGCTGTGATTCAGGCCTACTCTGCTAGGGGGAAGAATCCTCCCTTCCGCCTTACTGCTCATTACACTCGTGCTATTGGTGCCTCTTGGGCTTTTCAGCACCAGGCCTCTGTTGAACAAGTTTGCAAGGCTGCTACTTGGTCTTCTGTTCATACCTTTTCAAAGTTTTACAAGGTTGATGTTAGGGCCTCAGCTGATGCTGTTTTTGGCCGAAAGGTTCTGCAGGCGGCAGTGGTTTAAATCGCCTGTTGCTGTCTTTTTTCTTGGGGATCCCACCCTATTTTATGGACACTGCTATTGGATGTCCCGATTGTAAGTATTATATTTGGAGCAGGACGTACTGTATACTAAGAATAATACAATTCTGTGATTTCTCACCTGTAGAATTGGTATTATAAGTATACAGTACATCCTGCTCCAACCCACCCTTGGTTTTGCATTATCTTGGCTCCCCTGTTTGGTGATTGTTATTATTGTTATAGTTGATAGTTGGGTTGTTTAATTCTCCCGGCTTCTCGTTAACTGCTTTTCAATGCTGGGGATTTGTGGGAGGTCCCCGGGTATTTGAGGGGCCGGGAGGAGCCTATTTTCGATGTCTCTGCAGTCCAGCGGCATCTGGCAGAGTATAACCCGATTGTAAGTTATATTTGGAGCAGGACGTACTGTATACTCATAATACCAATTCTACAGGTGAGTAATCACAGAATTGTATTTTTCTGCTTGGGTCTAGGGGCATTGTGTGAGAAGTGGGAAGGTGTGTAGTCGCCAGTTCTGAGTGATTTGGCTGCTGCAGGGGTAAGTGAACGTCGTTTGTACTATTTTTGATGTTATTATGTCTTATTGAATTTTAAGTATTATGGCTGGTATTATGCTATTTTGAAAAAAAAAGTCATTTTTAATACGTCTTTTCTCCTGTTTATTTTTAGATTGGGAAGAAGGATAAAGGGGTTCTGGTTCCTCCCAGTCCTCCTGGGGATTGTTATAGTCTTAGAACCTTAGGTCTTTTCTTTTTGCAAAAACACACCATGACGGAGTCATCGGGAGATAGTGAGTGGGGCATCCCACTTGAGCAGGGCAGGCTCTGCCCTTTATGTAAGCAGGACCCCCTGGGTGTTTTCAGCACACTTTGTTCCGCTTGCGCCAGGAGAATTGGTTCAGACCATAATAGGGTGGTTGCTCCTCCATCCAGTCCAGTAATAAATTTGGTTTCCTCAAGTAGCCCCTAGAGAAGGGGAAGGCAGTGGAGCGCAGGCGGATATGGCACACAGGTTGGATAACCTGGAAAGACAGCTCTTTGGTCGTCCCTAAAAAGGCCCCCAATAAGAGGAGGCATTTGGAGCCTGCTTATGAGGAAGAGGATTATTTGCCTCTTTTGGTTCTGAGGAGGAGGAAGAAATTATTTATGAACCACTCTCAGAAGGTGGGAGGACAGTAATTCTATCTTATTTTCTTCTGATGAAGATCCCTTACTCTCAGACGAAACAGAGAGTTTACTTTCTTCTGTGTTCAAAACTTTAAACATTACCCCTCCTAAATTGGCGAAGAGAGGGAAGGGTGACCTGTTTAGGCCTGTGAGACAGAGGCAGGTGTTTCCAAAGCAGTCGCATTTCTCCAGGATGGTGTTAAAGGAATGAGAAAGTCCTAACAAGTTGCCTGCTGTCCCTAGAATCCTAGATTCAAGGTATCCTTTTCCGTTTGATATGATAAAGCTATGGTCATTTCCACCGGAGGTGGACTCACCTGTGTCAGGCCTGTCCAATACTACTATTATGCCATCTGCTACTAACGCTTCTTTAAAAGATCCCGCAGAGAGACGAATGGATCAGCTGGCTCGCCATGCTTTTGCTATGGTAGGTTCTCTATTACGCCCTGTTTCTGCCACAGCTATTGTTTCTTTGGCTTCAAGGAAGAAGGTAAATCAAATTTTGGCCAGGGCTAAGTCTCACAGACATACTCAAGAGTCCACGGAATTTAGGGCTTGCTTGGATTTTAACGCCTTTGCTATCACTGCTATGGATGATGCGGTCAGGCTAGGTGCCAGAACTTCTGCTCTTCTTGTTGCCTTGCGCCGCTCTTTATGGCTAAAACAATGGTCGGCTGATGCTGCCACTAAAAAATGTCTTATAGATTTGCCCTTTTTGGGGAGCGGACTCTTTGGGGACCGGCTTGACCTCATGGTCAAGGATGGCAAGCTTCCTCAGAGAAGAAGGTCGTCTCGTCCCTTTCAGAGGCCCTCATCATATCGGCCCTTTCGGAGCGGTAGATGCTCCTTCATATCATGTTCCCGTAGGGATTTTTGGGGCAGAGGCAGGGCCCGTCACAGGGCAGGTGGCGCTTGGATAAGCAGGCCTAAGCCTCCAGCCAAGTCCGCCCAGGCATGAAGGGGCGCCCTCACCCAGGCGGGTGGGGGGACGGCTCTTGCAGTATGCTCCAATCTGGAGACACCATGTGGCGGATCTTTGGATCCAGGAGGTGGTGTCATCAGGCTACAAGATCGAGTTTGCAGCCAGACCGCCCACAAGGTTCCTTTGGTCAGGGGCATCCTGGAACCAGTTAAAAGCAGATGCCCTGAGAGCCTCTGTTCGGCATCTTCTTCAGAAAGGGGTAATTTGTCAGGTACCCTTTCAGGAGGAAGGTCAGGAGTTTTACTCCAACCTGTTCACGATTCCCAAGAAGGCTGGGTCGGTGCATCCTATTTTAGACCTAAAGGGTCTCAACAAGTTTATCCGGGTGAAACATTTCCGCATGGAAACTTTGAGATCAGCAGTAAGATCGATTAAACCCGGAGATCTTATGACCACAATAGACATAAGGGATGCGTATCTTCACATCCCGATTTTTCCAGGGCATCAGAAATTTTTTAAGGTTTGCCCTGGAAGGCCAACATTTCCAGTTTGTGGCGCTTCCTTTCGGCATATCCTCAGCTCCAAGGGTGTTCACCAAGGTTTTGGTAGGTCTCATGGCCATCCTGAGGAGCCAGGGGATATGCATAATCCCATACCTGGACGATCTTTTGATCTCTGCTCTGTCCCTTCAGGAGATCAAGAAAGACACGCAGACTGTATTGTCAACCCTAGAAGAGTTTGGCTGGGTGATCAATTATCCAAAGTCACATATCACCCCATCGCCAGTAAGGGTTTTTTGGGGAATGACTCTGGACACAGTCCAGGTAAGAGTTTTTCTGCCAGAGCAGAAGGCTCTGCTGCTCTGGAGCCAGATAGAGACCTTACTGGCTTGTCAGCAGCCAACTATTCGGCTAGGGATGAGACTAGTAGGCTTTATGGTGGCCTGCTTTTGAAGCAGTGCCCTTTGCCTAGTTTCACATGAGGCCTCTTGAGTTAAATCTGTTGTCAAGCTGGGATCGAGCCCCGCAATCTCTGGATCAGTCGTTTGTTCTGACTCCCTCAGCCAGGCAATCTCTCCTGTGGTGGTTGGATCCTTTACACCTATCAGTAGGCAGGTCCTTTCTGACACCTCTGTGGCAAATCGTTTCCACGGATGCCAGTCTTACAGGCTGGGGGGGCATTTGGCAGACCCAGAAGATCCAGGGGCAGTGGGGTCCGAAGGAGAATCAGCTTCCCATAAATATCTTGGAGTTAAGAGCAGTCTGGCTAGTGCCCCATCATCTGACCTCCAGTTTAAAGGTAAACATAAGCAAACAATAACCAGCTCACCCTCAGACCCAAACAGCACGGACCTCAGGATCTCCTGAAAAAACTCCCCAAATCGTTTCCAGTTGCAATGTCCAGCTTAAGAATGGTTAAAACTTAGCTTTTACTTCATAGCTTAAAATGAGGATAATTCCAATTGTAAAGACACAGCCATCAAACGTCTTGTATGTCAGAAAGTGCTCCCCTCCACCATTGGGACCAGGTAATGCGTTTCAGGCTGTTACCAGCCCTTAGTCATACGGTATGACTAAGGGCTGGTAACAGCCTGAAACACGTTACCTGCTCCAGTTTAAAGGGGCAGGCTGTCCAGGTCCAGTCAGACAATCGGACGGCGGTAGCCTCTATCAACCATCAGGGGGGTACTCGGAGCAAGAGTGCCCTAAGGGAATTAAGTCGGATTCTGGTTTGGGCAGAGGAGAGTGTTCCCTGCATCTCGGTGGTTTACATCCCCGGGTAGAGAACCAGGAGGCAGACTCCTTGAGCAGGGGGTCACTGCATCGGAGAGAATGGTCTTTCAGTCAGAAGATCTTTCAAGCCCTTTGCCTTCGCTGGGGTTGTCCAGGGGTGGATCTCTTTGCATCCAGACACAATCACAAACGGCCGAGGTTTACGTCTCTTTCGAGAGACCCTCTGGCCATAGCAACGGAAACTCTGACAACCCCATGGACAAGGTTCAATCTCCTGTATGCATTTCATCCACTCCCACTCCTTGGTCGTGTACTAAGGAAGGTAGCTCAGGAGGGGGTACCAACCATCCTGGTGGCTCCTCGTTGGCTAAGGAGAAGCTGGTTTTCAGACATAGTAAGGATGTCAGTAGACCATTGGCGCCTGCCAGTCGATCCAGAGCTTCTCACACAGGGGGCTCTTCGGCACCCAAATTAACAGATGCTGGCTTTTATGGCCTGGCTATTGAAACCTCGATCTTGACAGAGAGGGGTTTATCGACCAAGGTTATTCATACCATGATTCAGGCCCGGAAGAAGACATCTGTAGATATACTACAGGGTCTGGCGGGCGTTCATCTCCTGGTGTGAGTCCAGGAAGTTTTCATGCAGAAGATATTCTGTTTCTAGATTTTTAGAATTTCTGCAGAATGGTTTAGAGTTGGGTCTCCAATTAAGCACCCTCAAGAGGCATGTTTCGGCCTTATCTATATTTTTCCAGAAGTCTATCGCTAACAATAGACTCATTAGAACTTTCTTTCAGGGAGTAACTCATGTCCGACCACCGCGCAAGCCTATTTTACCGGTGTGGAACTTAAATCTGGTGCTATCTGCTCTCCAGGGTGCTCCCTTTGAACCTTTGATTGATGCTCCATTGAGCATTTTGACGCTCAAGGTGATATTCTTGGTGGCAATCACCTCTGTGCGGCGAGTTTCTGAATTAGCCGCCTTATGTATGAAGTCTCCTTATTTTGAGTTACACAGAGATTAGGTAGTTTTTCGGTTTAAGCCTGATTTTCTACCTAAGGTTGTTTCTCCTTTTCACCTTAATGAGAAGGTAATTCTACCTTCTTTATGCCCAGTTCCGGCTAACGCTAAGGCAAGGGCTCTTCATTCTTTGGATGTAGTCAAAGCCATAAGATATTACATGGCGGCTACAGAATCCTTCCGGAAGTCTGATTTAATTTTTGTTTTTATCAGAAAGCGCTAGAAAGGGGCTCTCACCTGCTAAATCCACTGTCAGTAAGTGGATTAGACAGGCAGTGGTAAGAGCTTACTCGGCCAAGGGGAAGGAACCCCGTTTTCAGATCACGGCCCATTCCACTAGGGCCATTGGTGCTTCCTGGGCTTTTCAGCATCAGGCTTCTGTGGAACAAGTTTGTAAAGCTGCCACCTGGTCTTCGGTTCATACATTTACCAAATTTTACAAGGTAGATGTTAGGGCCTCAGCTGACGCTGTGGTTGGTCAAAAGATTCTTCAGGCGGTAGTATAAATAAACTACCTGCTGTTCCGAGCTGGGGATCCCGCCCATAGATGGCACTGCTTTTGGAGATTGAATTCTCTCAAAATATACTTTCTATTATTATTTATTTATATATATATATTTTTTCAATGCCAATGAAATAATAAATGGACTAAACACCATCAAAAAAGCATCAACAGATAGATCATGACCCAAAAAGGGTGGGCCGGAGGGTCTGGAATGGATTGGAAGAAAAAAACGCAATTCTGTGAAACTCACCCGTAGAATTGTTTTTTCTGGGGATCCATTCCAGACCCTCCGGCCCACCCTTTTTGGGTCATGATCTATCTTTTGATGCTTTTTTGATGGTGTTTAGTCCATTTATTATTTCATTGGCATTGAAAAAAAAAAAAAATAATAATATATATATATATATATATATATATATATATATATATATATTAATAGAAAGTATATTTTGAGAGAATTCAAGCGGAGTTCGGTGTGAGGTAACATGGTCTCCTATAAGGGGGCCTCCCGGCCTCCCTCTGGTTATATAATTTACTGCTTTTTAAGTACTGGTGTTGATTTGGAAGCAGCTGCTACTTATGGGCCGGGAGGGGTCACACCTTTTTTGTCTTGCAGTCACACCCTTCGGGCACGGAAGTAATCCCAAGTGTAAGGAGGGTCTGGAATGGATCCCCAGAAAAACCAATTCTACAGGTGAGTTTCACAGAATTGTGTTATTCCCTTTTTAGGATGTAGAACTAGAAATGGATATTTCCATTTTTCAAATGGTTCTGGAACAAATGTTTTTTTTTTGCTGTCCCTCTCTGTGAGATGGCAGGTTATCAGCCATTGCACAGATGTGGCAATGACATCACTGCCACACACAACAGTGGCAATGAATGGAGGAGGCGGAGCTTAACAGCTAAAACAGGCGCCATTATCTGGGATTAGAATGAAGCAGGAGCAGTAAGAATTGGCAAAAGGTTCTCTTTATGGGGGGAGCAATACAGAGGATGCTAGTTAAAAATGTGGGTTTTGAGCCGCTTTAAAAGAGTAATGGAATCATGAGACAGAGATGTAATTATGCCTCTTTACAAGGCACTGGAATATATGTTCCAGTCCTGGGCAACAGTTAATAGATAGGATACTTTTGATTTTGGAAGGGTGCAGAGGAGAGCCACCAAACTAATAAAAGGAATGACGGATCTTAGTTATAAGGAAAGATTACAAGAATTAAATCTGTTTAGTCTTGAGAGGAGACGACTGAGGGGGGACATGATTAACTTGTATAAATGGCCAATACAAAAAATATGGGGAAACACTATTTCAGCTAAAATCCTCTCTAAAGACAAGGGCGCGCTCCCTTTGACTGGTAAAAATTAAATCTTATGGTAAGAAATTATTGTCCCCTCCAGAGAACTATAAATCTGTGGAAAAGCCTCCCACAGAAGCTTGTTACATCATCAACAGCTGACAGCTTCAAAAAAGGATTAGATGCATTTTTCAGAAGAGAATAACATTATCAGTTACTTTTAGCTTCTATCAGTAAAAAAAAAAAAGAAAATTAAAACAAAAAATAACTTTCCCAAGTTGAAGTTGATGGACATATGTCTTTTTTTTCAACCGTATTAACTACCGTGTTTCCCCGAAAGTAAGACACCGTCTTACTTTCTTTTTATCCCCAAAAGCCCCACTACGTCTTACTTTCGGGGTATGTCTTATATTGGAAAAAATGACAAGCTCACCCCATAGGGTGATCATGATAGTACATGAGCCCCTAGATCTCCCCAGAGGAGTCAAAGACAGATAAAGGGTTGTAACCCTGCCCACATCTAAGTGGACCTAATTCAAACTGATCAGCTCTGGCTGGGGTTCCGCTTTAAATGTTGGAGCCTTTGCTTGTCCTGTCTGTGCAAGATGGCCACCACAAAGATTCCACAGTCAGACTGTAAAGTAGGGATCACCCAGATGCTGTAGAACTACAATTCCCAGTATGCCTTGCCTTTACAGAGGATAAACAAGGCATGCTGGGACTTGTAGTACTGCAGCATCTGTGTGGGTCAGACAAGTAAGGGTGCTGCAGTAGTTTACAGATGACACAAGGGCAGCATGGAGGGAACCCCCGGCCCAAGCTGCCCCCCTCGTCATACCCCCTGCGTCCCCCTCACATCACCCACCTGCGAGTTCCGCTGTGAATCCGTCTTCTCCCCCCGGCCACTGACAGCACAGCACCAGCAGAGGGTCAGCCTGGCCCCCTGACGCCGCTCTCTCTCACACACACACACACGCGCACTTACCGGCACTTCCTGGGTGTTGCGCGAAGGTCGGTGGGCGTGCCCCATGCGCAGGGATGATCTCCACGTCAGGCTCCTCGCAGCACCCGCAGCTGCAGTGAGAGCCTCTGTACCCGGCGCCGCTCGTCTTCTGCTCGCAGCCCCGGATCCACCGCCGCTCGTCTTCTGCTCGCAGCCCCGGATCCACCGCCGCTCGTCTTCTGCTCGCAGCCCCGGATCCACCGCCGCCTCTCCTCCTCTCAGGTAGGTCCCGTTCGACAACAATATTATTTCCCCGAAAGTAAGACATACGTCTTACTTTCGGGGTACGGCTTATATTAGGCCAACCCTCTGAAACACCCCATACGTCTTACAAACGGGGGTGTCTTACTTTCGGGGAAACACGGTATGTAACTATGTAAGGTGAGTAAGTCCTGTCTTTTTTGGTTTTGATCCGCTTTAATGTTTTATCTTTTAATGAAAAAAATACATCCGTTTCACATTTATCACCCTTGTCTCTCTTTCTCTTAATTACTTTGTTAGGGATCCTTTCTGGATTTGCACTGGCAAGATCGCAGAATTGCTATACCCATAATTATATTCATAGGATTCTGCCAAGCTGCTTTTCTCATGTGGGCTTGTGCACTTGACCTTATTAGTTTATGGATATAACCTAAGGTTACCATTACTGCTTACCAAGACTGAATGTCCAGAATGTATAGATCCTAAGTATTAAATGAAAATTACACTTTGGAAGAAGTGCACAGGTAATTTATACTCTAAATAATATAGAAACATGTTTCAGGGTTTACTGATAGGCTTTCCTGCTGTTCTTATGTTCATTATGATTTTTTGGAGGTAGAACAATAAAACTATTTTAACTAAAGCTTTTAGAAGAATTTTTGTCATGCACCGTGTTTTTTTAAACCGGACCTTCCGATTCATTTATTGAAAAGCCCAAATTCTTAAACTATTCCCCAGCATTTAAAATTAATATATTTTAAGTTTTTAGTTGCTTAATTATTATTCTTTCCCCCACTGGGCTGTAACTCTGTTCAGGATATGGGCGCTGCCATCTTGCCTCAGAAGCATCACATACTGAGGAGAGGAGGACAAAAGTACACGGAGCGGGGTTATAGCTGTGCTTTGCTCAGACAGAGCAGAGCTGGGGTCAGGAAAAGGACAGCAATCCCAGAATGCCGGCATATTCAGAAGACACTTCCTGTCTGCAGGCAGCCTAAAACTCCAAGGGCCGCCATCTTGGATGTTAAAAGGTTAAAAAAAAAAAAGACAATAGGTGCAAGTAGGATGATTTTTAATGTGGGCAATCTGTATGTAGGGGGTGAGGGAAACATACAAAATAGACTTTTAGTCAGGTTGAAGGTCTGCTTTAAGAAACTGCAATATCGCCTACATGTATCCAGACCAAACAATATAACATTAGGAGTTCCAAAAAGATCAGTATGATCAAGTTATGGTCAAGTTTCCACCAAGCAATGTTCCATTTCTTGTCTGGGAGTTAAATGAATAGAAAGAAGGGGGGATAGAGAGAAGTGGGTGAGGAGAGAAGTTCTGCATAGATCCTAGGCAACAGCTGAGGGGTACCTACACCTCCTCCTTTATAGGGTCTTAATATCTTGCTTATTGGTGGTGTAGATTAGTTGAGGTATTTGAAACAGAGTTGGTTAAATGTAGATGCTTCTGGTTGGATATTGGCGAACATAAAAGGGCCAGTCCAGGCAATGGCAGAAACCGCTTACCTAATGCCTGTCCCTTGTCCCTCTCTTCCATTTCCTGAATCGCAGGGTAGAAGCTGTAGCATGGCTCCAGAATTTGCCCCTTCTTTCAATTCAGTTCCTCCAGCACCACACAAAAAAGTGGTCTAACAGCCACTCTGTACCTTGGCACTCTCAGTGCAACAGAGCACAATAAGCCTCATGTGGCCCTGCAGCTATCTCTGACCAGAGCAGACTAGTGGTAGGCGAACCCGAACCGCAAAGTTTTTCTCTCCATCCAGTCCAGGCCGTCCCAATATCCTCACGATTGGGTTTTCGCCCCTAGGGGGCGCTTGACTGCAAGATCAAAGATGTAGCCCCTCCCGGCCCCTATAAAGGCAGCTGCCCCTCTATCATTCCCCAGTTGTTCATCTTGCAGTTTGGCTGCATAAGATTGTTGGCACTCTCTCTCAGATTATGGCAGCAGAGCGGGGCCGTCTAGCCCGTCGGCTGCTGCAGGACTCTATTCCCATAGATCTCTTCTGACCCATTCCTGCCTCCCAGCCTTTGGCTGCTACGGGATCCGTGACGGTAGGGTGAATGCCGGGGTCTGTGGCGTTCGGCAGAGCACATGCTCTGGGCCACAGACCTTATTGCTAAAAGGTAGCCGGCCACAGGCTTATGGTGAGCCTGAGCTCCCCGCAGGCCTCCTCCGCACTGCAGTGTGTGGCGCTGTCTGAGGTGAAAGACGGGGGGGGGGGTGGAGTGCACACTACGGTCGTTGCCTGATAATGGGCCGCCGCCATGACAGGCGGATTCAGGAGGGCGGCGTTATCTTCTGCTGACGTGCCACGGGGGGGGGGGGGGGGGGGCGGCGTCGGCGCGTAGCTGATTTTGCGTCGCACCCCACGAAGATCTTTCCACAAGATGCGATTGTGGCCAGACGCGCTACTGCTGCTGTGCTGGGAGCCAGGTGCTCAGGCCTTAACTGCTGCGGACGCTGCAGTGATCCCTCCTCCTCCTCCTCCTCCTGCACATTTGCCATATGTATTTTATGTTAAGGCTGACATGGGGCTTCTCTCTTTTTTTTTTGTTTAGATCGTGGGCTAAGGTTGAGGGTTGTGGTTCCTCCCGGACCCCCTTTTTAATAAGAGGGATTGATTATTAGGCTTAGGCCATTAGTGTCTAGTAGCCTTATTGAATTTCACTATTCTTAATCGCCATAATGGAGGCATCGGGATAGTGATCTGGGGGCCCCATTTGGGCAGGACAGGCTCTGCCCCTTGTGCAGAAGGAATCCTCTGGGAGGCTTCAGCACTATTTGTCCCACTTGCTCCAGAGGTATTGCTTTGGACCATGAGCGGGCGGCCGCTCCTGACCCTAGCCCTGTATTACCATCAGCCTCTCCGTACCCTCTGCTGCTGCATTCAGCCCCTAGTGAAGGGGGAGCCAGCAAGGGGTCTCATACTGATTTTGCGCATAGGCTGGCTAGTCTCGAGATGCAGATCTCGTTGACAGCTCCTAAGAAAGCTTCAAGTATGAAGCGGCATCTGGAGCCGATTTACTCGGATGACGATCTTTTTGATTGCTTGGGTTCTGTGGAGGAAGGTGAGTTGCCAGATGATTCACTCTCAACGGTGGAATATTCCGCTGGATCTTTGGTTCCTCCTCGGACGAGGATTCTTGTTTCCAGGATGATACAGAGAATTTGCTCTCCTCTCTGTATAATATCCTACACATTGTTCCTCCCAGAGCGGCTAAGAGGAAGCAGGGTGATTTATTTCAGCCTGAGAGAAGCAGCCTCACTTTTCTAACATGATCCATAAAGGAATGGGAAAGGCCGAACAAGTTACCGTCGGTCCCTAAGGGCCTGGATAGGCGGTACCCCTTCCCTAATGAGTTGTTCGGTTGTGGTGTCGCCCTCCCGAGGTGGATCCTCCCGTTTCAGGTCTGTCCAACACTACTGTTATGCCGTCGCCTGGCAATGCTTCCTTACGTGACCCTGGTGACAAGCGCATGGATCAGCTGGTCTGCCATGCGTTCACCTTCACTGGTGCCCTCTTTCGGCCTGCCTGTGCCTCAGCAATCGTCTCACTAGCCAACAGGAGAAAGGTGGCTAGAGCTAAAGCTCGCAAGTGGGATGAGGAGTATAAGGAACTCAAGGCCTACTTGGATTTCATTGGCTTTGTTGTTACTGCCATGAATGATGTGGTCAGGCTTGGCGCCAGAATTTCGGCCTTGCTTGTTGCTCTACACCGCTCGCTCTGGTTAAAGCAGTGGTCGGCTGATGCGGCTGCCAAGAAGTCCCTCACAAGCCTACCTTTTGTGGGAAGCTGGCTGTTTGGGGAGCGACTGGACTTTCTGGTCAAGGATGGTAGACTCCCTCAGAGAAGGAAGCCTGCTCGGTCCTTTCGAAACCCCTCTTATCGGTCCTTTCGAGGAGGAAGAGGATCTTCGTTTCCAGGTGGCCGCAGAGATACCTGGGGCAGAGGTAGGTCCCGCAGCCGACCCAACTCCTCCTGGGGAGCTAAACCCCCTGCCAAGCCCACTCAGGAATGAGGGGCGCCCTCACCCATCCGGGTCGGAGGACGGCTTCTGCTGTTTGCTCAGATCTGGAGGCGGCACGTCTCGGATCGATGGATTCAGGAGGTAGTGTCCTCCAGTTTCAAGATAGAGCTGGCAGCCAGGCCGCCCTAAAAATTCCTCCTTTCAAGGATATCTCAAAACCCGCTAAAAGCTCAAGCTTTGAGAACGGTTGTTCAACACCTCCTGCGGATAGGTGTGATTTGCCCTGTACCCCCGCAGGAACAGGGTCAGGGATTCTATTCCTATCTGTTCACGGTTCCCAAGAAGGACGGAACGCTAAGGCCGATCCTGGACCTGAAGGGTCTCAACAGGTTTGTAAGTGTCAGACATTTCCGCTGGATACATTGCGGTCGGCGGTGAGATCGCTTCAGCCCGGCGACTTCATGACCACGGTGGACATCAGGGACGCTTATCTGCACATCCCGATTTTCCAGGGACATCAGAAGTTCCTAAGGTTTGCGCTGGAACATTACCAGTTTGTAGCACTCCCATTTGGGATATCTTCAGCACCCCGTGTGTTCACAAAGGTGCTGGCAGGCATCATGGCCATCCTGAGGAGTCAGGGTATTCGTGTGTTACCCTATCTGGACGATTTGCTAATTTTGGCCCTTTCCCTTCAGCAGGCCGAGAGCGATACTCGGATAGTGCTGTCAACCCTGGAAGCCTTCGGTTGGGTAATCAATTACCCCAAGTCGTTTATCACTCCCTCAACAGTGAGATCCTTCCTGGGAATGACGATAGACACCGCTCAGGTCAATGTTTTTCTGCCACAGCAGAAGGTTTTGGGTTTACAGACGCAAGTGCAGGTTTTGCTGTCTTGTCAGCAGGTGTTGGTACGTCTGGGGATGAGATTGGTGGGCCTAATGGTGTCATGCTTTGAGGCAGTACCCTTCGCCCAATTTCACATGAGACCCTGGAACAAGGCTTTGCACTGTCCCCCTGGCCAGGCAGTCCCTCTTGTGGCGGTTGGACTCCCGGAAACCTGCTGGTGGGCAAGTCCTTTCTGACTCCCCATTGGGAGATAGTTACTACGGATGCCAGTCTGACAGGCTGGGGAGGCGTTTGGCAGACCCAGAAGATCCAGGGTCAGTGGGGTCCGCAGGAGACCCGTTTACATTTCTTGGAGCTGAGAGCAATCCGGTTGGTTCTTCTACGCTTGACTCCCCATTTAAGAGGCCGTGCGATCCAGGTTCTCTCGGACAATCAGACTACTGTGCCTACATCAACCACCAGGGCAGGAGATCCCTCAAGGAGGTAACACAGATTCTGACATGGGCAGAGGAGAATGTTCCCTGCATCTTGGCGGTCTACATCCCCTGGGTGGAAAACCAGGAGGCAGACTCCCTGAGAAGGAGTTCCTTGCGCCTGGGGGAATGGTCCCTCAGCAGCGAGACCTTTCAGGCTCTGTCTCCCCGCTGGGGTCAGCCGGATGTGGACTGTTTGCGTCCGGACACAATCACAAGCTTCCAAGGTTCGTCTCCCTTTCAAGAGATACTCTGGCCACTGCTACAGACGCTCTGGCGATTCCTTGGACGGAGTTCAAATTTCTGTATGCATTCCCTCCGTTTCCGCTCCTGGGCAGAGTGCTGCACAAGATAGCACAGGAAGGGGTATCAACCATCCTGGTGGCTCCTCGCTGGTCAAGAAGGAGTTGGTTTGCAGACATAGTCCAGATGTCAATAGATCACTACATCATGCCCGACGACCCAGGACTTCTCACACAGGGGTCGCTGTGGCACCCCAATTTACGGACGCTGGCTGTGACGGCCTAGCTATTAAAACCTCATGTCAGAACCAACTCACCTGCGCCCCGGTCCCGCGCTGTCTCCGGGTGGCCGGCCGCAGCACCTCCTGTTCGGCGGCAGCTTGTGCAGCACCGGGCACGGCCGCTCTCCTCCGCGTCCCCGGCTCCCGTGCTCGCGCGCGAACACGTGACTTATATGCCCTCTGGCGGCGCTGCACACAGCCCGCCCGCCGGAGGTTGAAATAAAGGGCCTGGGGCCAATGAGCCCAAGGGAGGTTTTGGGCGATACACCCTTGTTGTTTGTGAACCAATGTCTGTGTGAGTTAAAGTATGCACTCACTTCCCCCCATCTCTACCAGGTCTGGTTCCTATAAAGGCTTCACCTTGTCAGTTGCTCAGTGCCTGTGATAGCGCCTTGTTCCTAGCGTGTCTTTGTATTATACTCTGATTGATCTTCGTTACCGACCCCTGCCTGAACCGACCATTCTCTGTCTGAACTCCGTTGCCGTCCCTTGCCGCAAAACCGACCACTCTGTCTGATCTTCGTTGCCGACCCCTGCTTCGTACACTGACCTCGAGCTGCCTCATCCTACTGTACCGCTGCAATCTCTGATTACCCGGTGTTGACCTCTGGCCTGTCTTTGGACTTCCTGCTAACTCGCTCTATCAATTGGACTCGCTCTGATTCCGCTCCTAGTTATTGGTTCTTCAGACCTCCAACCAGTAAGCTCCCACCCTTTGAGCCATTGAAGTCCTGGGGGCAACCCGTCTCGGGCAGGCGTGTACTGCGTCCCGGCAAGCGGGGGCTCCTACAGGTGAAGCTGGCTGCGGAGATTGGGGGTTGAGGGCTTACCTGGAGGGCTGGAGTTACCTGAGCGTGACATTATCACAGGCCATTCAGGGGGGTCCGGTCAATACTAAGACCCCACCTCTTAATCTAGTCGTTGGGTCCTCCCACTCCGAGTTCATTGAATTCTTCTTTTTTGATTGCCCAGAAACTCCGGTGGTTCTGGGATACCCTTGGTTAAAACTCCACAACCCCATTTTAGACTGGCAGGCTGGGGAATTAATTAAATGGAGTAACTTCTGTAAGAATCATTGCTTTTCCACTGCCCTCAGGAGTTTCCAGATGTTGCCCCAAGGGTTGCCTCAGCCGTACGCTGATTGGGCTGACGTCTTCTCTGAACGATCTGCTGATACTCTTCCCCCACATAGGGCATATGACTGCCCCATTGACTTGCTCCCAGGAACTATTCCTCCTAGAGGGAAAATTTTCAACCTTACCCAGCCTGAGGAGCAAGCAATGAGGGATTACATCTGAAAATTTGAGTAAGGGGTTTATCCGCCCCTCAACGTCGCCTGCGGGGGCTGGGTTCTTTTTTGTGGAAAAGAAAGATGCTGGTTTGAGGCCTTGTATAGACTCCAGGGCCCTGAACAAGATCACTGTAAAAAAACGGTATCCCCTTCCTTTGATTCTGGATTTATTTAATCAAGTTTTTTCCAAGTTAGATTTAAAAGGGGCCTACAACTTGATTCGTATTCGGCAAGGGGATGAGTGGAAGACGGCATTTAACGTAAAGGACGGCCATTATGAATATCTGCTCATGCCTTTTGGCCTTTGTAATGCTCCAGCTGTCTTCGTAAATGACGTTTTTCGGCATTACTTAGGTAGATTCGTGGTCATTTACTTAGATGATATCCTCATTTTTTCTAATTCTTTGTCTGAGCATAGACGTCATGTTAAATTGTTTCTTCAAAAATTAAGAGAAAATAATTTGTATGCAAGTTTTCTAAATGCATGTTCGAGGTCACCACTGTTCCTTTCTTGGGGTATGTGATTTCTAACCAGGGTCTGGAGATGGATGCAGAGAAGGTTTCGGCAGTGCGGGATTGGGTTCAACCTAAAACATTGAAAGAATTACAGCGTTTCCTGGCCAATGTATGGAGGTGGAAACGCCCCCAGTACTGGGTCTGGGGCCAATGAGCCCAAGGGAGGTTTTGGGCGATGCGCCCTTGTTGTTTGTGAACCAATGTCTGTGTGAGTTAAAGTATGCACCAATCACACACTCACTTCTCCCCCATCTCTACCAGGTCTAGTTCCTATAAAGGCTTCACCTTGTCAGTTGCTCAGTGCCTGTGATAGCGCCTTGTTCCTAGCTTGTCTTTGTATTATACTCTGATTGATCTTCGTTACCGACCCCTGCCTGAACCGACCATTCTCTGTCTGAACTCTGTTGCCGACCCTTGCCTGAAAACCGACCACTCTCTGATCTCCGTTGCCGACCCTTGCCTGAAACCGACCATTCTCTGCAACCGATCCCGGGCAGGTGTGTACCGCGTCCCGGCAAGCGGGGGCTCCTACAGGTGAAGCTGGCTGCGGAGATTGGGGGTTGAGGGCTTACCTCGAGGGCTGGAGTTACCTGAGCGTGACACCTCAATCCTGACGAAGAAGGGGTTATCGGCCACGGTTGTGCATACTATGACTCAGGCATGGACGAAATATTCCATGATATACTACAGATATTTGGCGGGCCTATATCGCTTGGTACGAGGCCGAGAGCATTCCTTGCTTAAAATTTGCTATTTCTAGGATTCTGGAGTTTTTACAACACGGCTAAGACTTGGGTCTCCAGCTGAGCACCCTCAAGGGTCCATTGCCAACCATAGGTAGATCAAGACTTTTTTCCAGGGAGTTACCCATGTCCGGCCACCGCGTAAGTCAGTATTACCAGTGTGGGGACTTAAATTTAGTACTATCTGCTCTCCAGGGTCCTCCTTTCGAGCCATTGAGCAATGCTGCATTGTCTATGTTGACTCTCAAAGTGGTCTTTCTGGTAGCGATCACCTCGGTGTGTCGTGTATTAGAGCTGGCCGCGCTTTGTATGAAACCACCCTACTTTGAGCTGCACAGGGATAAGGTGGTTTTTCGCTTTAAACCTGATTTTTTGCCTAAGGTCGTTTCTCCCTTTCACCTTAATGAGGAAGTTTTCTTACCTTCCTTGTGTCCAGCACTGGCTAATTCCAAAGAACAGACCCTCCATGCTTTGGGTGTGGTCAGAGCCATAAAGTATTACCTGGCTGCGACTGAATCCTTCAGGAAATCGGATTTGCTCTTTGTCCTAACAGAGGGTCCTAGGAAAGGATTGATGTAGAAAAAGCCAGCCAAAGATAGAATATCCAAAGCTTTATGATTGCGGCTGGACACTCCCTAATAGCCAGGCCAGGGAAAAACAAGGAAGAGAACAGACACACCAAATCCCTGACAATTAATAAGAGTTAAAGAGGCTATATCATGCCATTTCCAGATCCAAACAGCATGGAGTAGGGGAGAACGCATGCTGATACATTCATCAGAAAAGAAGTGAAGCATTAATATATATACATTCTTGCAATTAATTGATGGAAGAATATACCCAACAATATAATTAAATATTGATCCACAAATCATACAATATAATACAAGCTTAAAATTGATTTCATAATCCAACTTCATATTGTATACATTCTTAAGAATTAATTGGTATAAAAATATAAGATATATCCAGCAATATAATTAAATGATGATCGGCAAATCATACAATACAATACATGCTTAATATTGATTTTGTAATAGAAGCGTCATAATAATTTCATCAGATAAATAAAAATTAGAGCTTCATATGACCTAATCGTCTAAATCATTAGAAAAATATAGTCATGTATAGAAATATACAACTATTTTCAAGTGGCATTATTTATCCTAGACAAACATTAAATTTGTATTTATAGGTCGCAAGAAGTCACCTTTTAAGCATCAACAATTTTTGTGCATATAGAGAACACAGCTACAGACTAAATATAATAGTATCTATAATGCAGATTCTAATTTCATATCTAAATTAATTCAGGAAAGGATTGCCACCGGCCAAGTCCACTCTCGGTAAGTGAATCAGACAGGCGGTAGTACAAGCATATTCTGCCAGGGGGAAGGACCCCCCTTTTCGGATCACAGCTCATTCTACCAGAGCTATTGGTGCCTCTTTGGCTTTTCAGCACCAGGCATCGGTTGAACAAGTTTTTAAGGCCGCAACTTGGTCTTCTGTTCATACTTTTACAAAGTTTAACAAGGTGGATGTCAGGACCTCAGCTGACGCTGTTTTTGGCCGAAAGGTGCTTCAGGTGGTAGTGAAATGAACTACATGCTGTTCCGCACTGGGGATCCCGCCCATATGACACTGCTTTTGGATGTCCCAATCGTGAGGATATTGGGACGGCCTGGAATGGATGAAGAGAAAAATACAATTCTGTGAAACTCACCTGTAGAATTGTTTTTGTATACATCCAGTCCAGGCCGTCCCACCCCGCCCTTGTGTTCATTATGTCCTGTATGCCTGTGATCGACCAGTTTTGTTCATAGGACACTAGTTTTTTCTAGTTTTTTCTTAGAGAGAGTACAAGCTGAAGCTATGTGAAGTAACATGATTTCTTAGGCCTCCCGGCTTGCCCTCTTTTGTTGAGTACTGCTTTTAAACCACTGGGGAATGATAGAGGGGCAGCTGCCTTTATAGGGGGCCGGGAGGAGCTACATCTTTGATCTTGCAGTCAAGCGCCCCCTAGGGGCGAACACCCAATCGTGAGGATATTGGGACGGCCTGGACTGGATGTATACAAAAACAATTCTACAGGCATGTTTCACATAATGGTTTTTTTCTTTGCCTCCGAAGGTCACAAAAATTTGCTATCCTGCTCATGTTAGTTTCACATACTGTAAAACTGACCTCCTCACATCCAGAATACTGTTTGCTTCCTCTTGATCAGAGTTCAGAGCTGAATGAACCAGTTCTTGCTCCCTATGGAATCTGAATGAAAGGATGGATCTAGGGTAATTACTATTCTGTCTGGTGAGATCCTGTAATATACAGATCTAATAGATAAAGCTTGCAATTCTGAGACTCGTTTGATGGCAACCAGGCATGCTGTCTTCGAGGAAAGTTATCTGCTTTTCTTTAAAGCGGACCAACAGTCAAAAATCACTTAAACCAGATCAACACAACAAACAGTACTCATATGCATCCCTCCCCGGGGCAATTTAGATTGCTGCACATATAAATTCATTTACATTTTTCTAACTCCTGCTGAGTTAAATTTTAAAAACAAGACAGCGTTTCATGCATTTGCAGGCCACCCGCAAACAGGAAGTGCTGCTTGACCTTCTGTTACTGTGCAGTGTCAGTTATGCCAGTTGAATCCAGGCAGCAGCATGGCTGAGATTGCTGGTAGAGGAAGCTCCAAAATGGCGGCTACCTTTCTTTTCCAACTGTGCCAGGCTGTTGGTCCGGTTTAATGGGCCTCAACATTGGTCAGATCCTAGAGTGGAAATGTCAATTTCTAAACTGGATTCAACCTTGAAGCCCCTATTAAAGAACCTTCGATCCAGTTATGTTTTGCAATATTAATTAATAGATCGATCCTAGGGCAGCCACATGCGCTTTCAAAGTGGTTGATTTTTACCCCTTCGTGAGTCCTGCGTGAGGAATTGAAGAATCTCGCTGATGTTCGGGGTAATTAACAGATTTAAAAGTGTGCCACCTAATTCCGAGAATCTTTTCCAGAGATAGATGTTGGTTATTGGTTTCTTGGCTTTAATTAGGGTCTTTATCACCGAATCCAAAAGGCCCCTACTCTACAGTAATTTTTGTTCAAACGCCACATCATCAAATTTAGTGCCAACTTCTTCGGAATAGAAAACCAGACTGCCTTTGGCCAATTCGGGGCAATCAAGATTACATCTGCATTTTCTCTCTATATTTTGTTATACATCTTGGAAATTGAAGGGTGAGGAAAAAACATGTAAAGTAGACTGAAGGAACTTCAGTTTTGGGACAGAGCATCTACTCCACTTGGCAAGTCCCTCAGGTTTAGAGAACAGAATGTCTTCATTTGCTTGTTAGTTCTGGAGGAAAATGCTTCCACCTGTGGCATTCCCTATGTCTCCGTGAGCTGCCGAAATACTTTTTTTGGTTTAAGGTCAGTTCTCCTGCATCCAAGATGCAAAGCACATCCATAACCCTGCCCCCTGCACTTTTGACCCCTCTGCATCTCCTGCAGGATATGTCTGCTCAGAAAGTTCACTTGAACAGAGTCTTTCACGTGAACTGACTTAAAGGAAAGAAGGTTTTCTTCCACACACTTGAAGATGTCCTAACACAACATCACATTTCTGACCCCTGTTTGCCTTTGTCGATTGATATGGACCATGACTGTTGTATTGTCGCAATATGTTAGAACATGATGCCCTTTCATCTTCCAATGACTGGGATGTCTCAGTTTCTGCAAAACTGCTAGGAGTTCTTTGTAAATTGAGGAAAAAGAAGATTGACCATGTTCCTTGGTAGGCCCCTAGGACTGTTACTGCACCCCAACCAAAACCCACTGGCATGTGTCCTGGCTTTTACTCTGTGTACCAACATGAACTGAACTGTGCTGGGGACGCAGAGTAGTGACTGCCATGGGTGGACCGCAATACCTATCTCCACCTCTAGACTACAGATCACAACGAGGCCGGGACGCAGATGCCATGAATGGTCCCCTCCCGGGGGCGTCACATACGGCTGGACTGTCATCCGGAGCTCTCGTCGGCGGTGGCCTCCCTAACACTCCCCTTCCTTAATGATGACTATTTGTTTACCTTGTGTTTGTGAAATGATAGTACCATGTCGCTCTTTTCCAAACAGATACATATCTTCTCTCCAGTTTTATGAATAAACAATTATTTCTCTGTCCTCTGCTATTGCCATAACTCATAATAAACATAATTAAAACTCCTACTAGTGTATTATTCTAAAAGTCCTAATTCCACTTCTAATTTGTATTGCCTACAGTCTGTCCCCTAATTGCAATAAGTTGTACTCTTTTAAAGGAGGGCTTATGCAGGTTCTCTCTGAGCCAAATACTACTGGGAATGAATTTCACTTATTTAAGCAGGGGATGAAATTCATTTTTTCTTTTAACCCCAGGAAGGTACATGCCTGTAACCTATAGATCCAGTTTCTATCTCCCTTTGAGGGTTCTATTTTTTATTTCCCCCCTAATACGTGCTTGTATCCTTGTGAGACCCCGGAATAAGAAACCCTTAGGGCTTCTATTATGCTGTTTGGAAAAATGTCTTCGTACATGTTGTAAATTGTGCTGGTGCTCATAGATTCCCTTTCTGAGCTTTCAATTAGTTTTCCTGAAATGGGCAGGAAAAGAGAAAAATTACAGCTCAGGTGTCACAATCTGGTTATTTCTTTGGGGGTTTTGTATTGTATTCCTAGTATGTCACACACTCCGCTTCCAACATTCATGACACTTGGGATACCGGCCTGTAGAGGGCGATCTTGCAGAGATGACATGAGAAAAATGGATCTCCTGGTCCATAAACACCCGGGACCTCCCACCATTCCTCAGTCTTTTCGTCTCTGCAGTCGGCGAAGCATTCAGAAGATGACTCTCCTTCCTGCAGGTAGCCGGGTTACGCCCGGCCTTTTTCTATTTCTGCCTGAAGCCACATTTTTGTATTGTGATATGTATGTTATGCCTCCCAGCCTTGGCTGATGGGCTCGGGCAAAGGTAGATACACCCTTGGGTGTATATGGGAGCTTGCTCCCTCCGTTAGACCTCAAATAAGGGGTAGGCGGAATCCGGGTTGGTGTCCCCCAGCATGGGATGCCCCGTCCCTTTAAATCTCCTTGTGCCTATTGGGTGCTTATTGTTTTCCCCCCTTTTGGCCCTCCTGGACCCTGCTGGGGTGAAAGGGGGGGGGGGATCTTTATTTAGGGAGTATCTTTTGGCCTATGCATTTGTTTTTTAAAAAAAAGGAAAGGATAAGAAAGTGACATACCTGTTTTGGGTTTTTTAAATTTCCCTCTCTTTTTTTCGTTCGGCCCCGTTCTATGATGTCATGCTATTGTCTTTGGCTGACCCGCTCTCTGAGCAGTGCTAGGTGGTGGGCAGAACTTCGAGTCGGCGTCGCATTTCTGCTTCCTCTTCCTGTTTGACATGTGGTTTGCTGGTTTCTGTTCTGGTGCTGGCCTCCACTGGTCCTGGCTGCTGCGTTGGTGCCGCTGCTGGGCTTTTCTTATATCGATTGGTCGCAGGGCTGTCGCTGGGCCGTTGTGGTCACTGTGACTACCCTTTAGTTATACTAAAGGGAAATCTTTTTTTATTTACTGTCATTTCTTTCTTGCGTATGCATAAGGCTCATTGTGTTTTCTCTATCTTCCAGGGGGAAACTCTCTTAATAGGGGTTTCTCCTGGTCCTTGTTTAAAATCCTCCCACCTAGGGACTATTAAGGGGCATCCCGGGTAGCTTCAGCTGTAAAAATCCCATATACTTGGCGACTATAAAAAAATTAAGTATTTTAATAAACACCATATGGAGGCATCTCAGGATACTGGCTTTTCAGTACCTGCAGGACAGACTCGGCAGTGTTTGCGATGTGGGGCATCCCTTGTTGGGGATAACGCATTTTTTTTTGTGTATCTTGTGTTCAATTGGTTATAATGCAGCAGTAAGGGGCCCAAGCCTCAGGTTAGGTGGCTCCTGCCTCTTCCCCCACACCGCCTTGTCTTGTTCATACCCTCAGTGATATTGTCATGGGCAGAGAGTCACTTTCTGATGTATGTGCCTGATTGGCTCACATTGAAAAAATAAATGTCTAGCTCTGTGGCCAAGAGGGCCTCAGCTAAAAAACATTTAGCTCTGGCCATTGAGGCAAATGAGCTTGATTGTAGCGAGCATTTTTTGATTGTTCTCCTTTTGAAGAAGGAGAATTCTTCGAAGAATCGGATGTTTCAGATGTTCAGCAATTGTGGGTATTGACGCTGAACAAGGTGAAGGGGAGAATTTTGACACCCCCAAAGCTCTTGCTCAATTATATGAGGTCTTGGCTATCGATTTTCCAGAATCAGTCCCTCCTCAGAAAGGGGAGTTCTTTGGAGCCTCCAAGCCTTGTTTTGAATTTCCTAATCAGAAACATTTTGAAGATATCATTCTTAAGGAATGGGAAAAGCCTGCGCGGCTTTCTGGCATTCCTTTGGGCTGGGATATAAAAAAAAAAATAAATAAATTATATATATATATATCCCTTTCCTGCAGACACTGTAAGCGTTGGTCATCCCCCCTGTGGTGGATTCACCTGTGCTCAGTTTGTCCAATTCCTCTGTTTTGCATTCTCCGGAATCTACTTCCCTTAAAGGATGGGGAGGACAAACGTATTGAACAAATGGCTTGCCATGCGTTTGCTAGCGTTGGCTCGGCCTTGCGGCCTGTGGGACCTATTGAATACCTCAGGGTTTGATCCAGCCTTTGATGAGTTTTCCGCTCTCAAGCGATGTGATTTATTTGTGTCTTTTATACTTTCTGCTTTAGATGACTCCATGGTCTTGTGTAGCAGAACTTCTGCCTTGCTTGTTGCGATTCGGCGGTCTATTTGGCTATGCCAGTGGGCGGCTGACACGGTGGCAAAGAAGTCGCTTACAGCGCTTCTCTTTGGGGGATTACGCCTCTTTGGTGAGAAGTTGGATTGTGTCATTAAAGGAGGCAAATTGCCTCAGCGTAAGAAGCAACGTCGTTCCTTGCGGGGATCGGCTTCCTTTTAACCCTTCCTTTCGTGGTTCAAGAACGGGCAGAGGATCGGCCCTTTTCAGCCCCAAGGGGGACTGCATGGAACAGAGGAAGAGGACGTGGGCGTTCAGGTCAGAGTTGGGGATCTAAGCCCAAGTCCACTTCCAAGCCTGCCCAGCAATGAGGAGGCGCCCTCACCCGTACAGGTGGGGGGACGGCTGCGATTCTTTTTTTCAGGCTTGGGTCAAGAGGTATCAGATGGATTCTGGAAGTTGTGTCCTCTGGTTACAAGCTGGAATTCGCGGTTCAGCCTCCTCTCAGATTTTTCAGGTCTCGGATACTCGCAGATCCGGTGATCGCACAGGGGCTCCGGGCAGCTGTGGCGAACTTTTTAAACATGGATGTTATCCGCCATGTTCCTCCAGCGGAAAGAGGTCTGGGGTTTTACTCCAACCTATTTACGGTTCCCAAAAAAAGGACGGCTCTGTTCGGCCTATTCTAGATTTGAGATGACTCAATCAGTTTTTATGTTTCCGAAGGTTTCGCATGGAGTCGTTGCGTTCAACGATCGACCCTTCCGCCAGGGGGACTTTATGACGTCCATAGACATCAAGGATGCTTATCTGCACATTCCTATTTTTGCCGCTCACCAAAGGTTTCTCAGATTCACAGTAGAATACCACCATTTTCAGTTTGCTGCTCTTCCATTCGGCCTCACTCCATCCCCAGGTGTGTTTACCAGGGTCCTGGCAGGAGTAATGGCTATTCTCCGGGTCCAGGGCATTCACATCGTGCCATTGCTGGACGACTTGCTCATCACAGCGTTATCTGTCAATCAGATGGAACTGGACACCAGAACAGTGGTGACTACACTAGAGAGGTTTAGTTGGGTGATAAACCATGCCAAATCCTCTTTGTCCCGTAAGGGAGATTCCCTTTCTGGGCTTGAATCTGAATACCCTTTAGGCCAGGGTATTTCTTCCTCAGTCCAAGATTGTTCTGATTCAGGATTTAATTCATCTGTTCCTGTCCAATCCTCATCAGCCTATCCGCTTGGGGATGAGATTAGTGGGGTTGATGGTGGCCACGCTCTAAGCGGTTCCTTTTGCTCAGTTCCACATGAGGACGCTTCAGCTCTTTCTCCTGGCAAAGTGGGACAAGCGCCCGTTGTCTTTGAATCGGACTTGTCTGTTGTCTCCCCTCGTCCTGCAGTCCCTCCAGTGGTGGCTGATTTCGAGCAATCTCAGGGACGGCAAATCATTTCTGACCCCTTGTGGGGAGTTGGTCACCACAGATGCCAGCTTTACGGGCTGGAGGGGGCATCTGGAGGAGACACCGGTTTCAGGGGTTGTGGGGGCCTCTGGAGGCTCATTCCCCAACCAATTTATTGGAACTTCGGGCCCTTCGTCTTGTGCTGCTCCGACTGACTCATCTCTTGCGGGGTTTGCCGGTTCAGATTCGGTCAGACAACCGAACAGCAGTTGCATACATCAATCACCAGGGACTCGCAGTTGGGGTGCCCTCCGGGAAGCGTCTCTGATCCTTCAGTGGGCAGAGATCAATGTTCCCTGCATAGCGGCAGTTTACATTCCGGGGATAGAAAAGGTGGAGGCAGACTCCCTGAGCAGAGCATGCGCTCGCCAGGGAGAATGGTCTCTCAACCCCGAGATCTTTCAGTTCCTTTGTCACAAGTGGGGGACACCGCGGTTGGACCTGTTTGCGTCTCGCCACAACCACAAGCTTCCAGCCTTTGTGTCTCTATCCCAGGATCCTCTGGCAGTGGCAGTGGATGCCATGTCTCTTGCCTGGAAAGGATCTGGGGTTCCTGTATCCTTTTCCCTCATTCTCCATGATAAGCAACGTGGTGCGCAAGTTGGTTCTGGAAGGGGCACCAGCAATTCTGGTGGCTCCAAAGTGGCCAAGATGCCTGTGGTTCGCAGAGGTCACAAAAGGCTGGCAGAGGATCTGTTGCCTCTGCCTCTTCTTCCAGATCTCTTAAACTCGGGGTCAACTTTGTTACCCCAATTTACCAATGCTGGCTTTGACGGCGTGGCTGCTGAAATCTCCATCTTAAAGGAGGAAGGCCTTTCTGATGCTGTCATTCTGACTCTTGTTAGAGCTAGAAAGAAGTCTTTCTCTGTGGTTTATTACAGGACTTGGAGGTTCTATATTGACTGGTGTGAGTCTAGGTCCCTGCCTTGCAGGGTATTTTCTATCCCTAGGATTTTGGAGTTTCTGCAACAGGGTCTGGTTTGGGCTTCCAGATTAGTACTTTGAAAGGGCAGGTTTCTGCTTTGGCTATTTTCTTTCAAAGGTCATTTGCTCTTCACCCTTTGGTTAAGATTTTTTTCCAGGGGTCACGCATGTGCGGCCTCCTAGAAAGCTCCTACTTCCAGTTTGGGATCTTAGTCTGGTGCTCTGCTATGCAGGCGGCTCCTTTTGAACCTTTACAGGAGGTTCCTCTTCATATTCTCACTCAGAAAGTTGCCTTTTTGGTTGCTATTACCTCTGTCCGTCGGGTTTCTGAATTGGCGGCCCTGTCAATACAGGCTCCTTACTATGAGAGGCATCAGGATAAGGTGGTTTTCCGTTTTAAACCAGATTTTCTTCCTAAAGTGGTGTCTGCCTTCCACTTAAATCAGGATATAGTTCTTCCTTCATTGTGCCCTAATCCTAGTAATAATAAGGAAAGGGTTTTACATTCTTTGGATGTTGTTCGTTGTGTTGTGCCTTCTAGGCCTAGAAAGGGTTTGGCTCCCGCCAAATCTTCCATTAGTAAATGGATTCGTCAGGCCATTGTTGGTGCCTATTCTGCTAAGGGGAAGGTTCCCCCTTTTCGTGTTACTACACATTCTACTCGTGCTGTTGGTGCGTCCTGGGCTTTTTCTACGTTTTCCAAGGTTGATGTGCGGGCCTCAGCGGTTGCTGCTTTTGGTCGCATGGTTCCGCAAGCTACAGTAATTTAATTTATGCCTTATTTTCCTTGTGGGATCCCCGCCCTTTATAGACACTGCTATTGGATGTCCCAAGTGTCATGAATGTTGGAAACGGGGTGTGTGACATACTAGGAATAATACATTTTTGTGAGTACTCACCTGTAAAATGGGTATATTTGGGTCACACACCCCGCTTCCCCCGCCCTTTTTTGTTCTGTGTTTCTTTTACAATAATTTTTATTGTTTATAGAAAAGCAGTAGTAGACAATACAACATTTGGGTAAAGACAGTCTGTGGACTTCGTCAGTAACAGCATGTACATATAAAATGACAAAATCAGCATGTATAGAAAGTTCACTTTACATAGTCCAAGAAGAAAAAGAGTGCAAAATATAAAAAAAATTCAATTAAGCATAATGTAACATGTATACTGTGGTTATTGTAAGAAACAGTTATTATCATTTTGTCAATGAACGAGGCATAGCCTCTACCTATATATATGCAGTTACATGAGAGCCGAACAGTAAGAGCAAAGAGAGGGGGTGAGGGTGAGAAGAACCCACTAACTCAGAACAGAGGGAAAAAGAAAAAAAGTAGGGAGTGATCGAGGGGTGTTATATTAGGAAGAGAGAGAGGGGAAGGGTAATAGGGAGTGGGGAGGGGGGGGGGAGGACCCAACCAACAGCTCCTGTCTATATCGTGGTTCCTAGACGTCCCCAACTTTGCTACTCACTCCAATATAGTTTATCCATGGGGACCATATTTCACTAAAGCGGTCATAGTCATCATGGGCTATTGCCGTCAGTTTTTCCATTATCATAATATCAGAAATTTTAGTAATCACCATCTGCCAGGGTAAGTGTCCACTCCTCCAATTCCTAGCTATTATCAGTCTTGCTGCTGAGAAAATATGTAAAGCTAATTTCCATTGGGTGAATTTAAAATTATTTGTCTTATAAGAGAGGAGGGCTTCCCATGTGCTACGGAAGAGAGTGCCTGTAAAGAGCGTAGATAGGAGGTTATATACACTGTTCCACATCTTATTGTTCTGTGTTTCTTATTATTTTTCACTATATAATTTGCTCTTCCTGGTTCTTCACTGCTTTTGACTGAGGAATGGTGGGAGGTCCCGGGTGTTTATGGACCAGTAGGGGCTCCTTTTTCTCATGTCATCTCTGCAAGATCGCCCTCTACAGGCCGGTATCCCAAGTGTCATGAATGTTGGAAGCGGGGTGTGTGACATACCCATTTTACAGGTGAGTACTCACAAAATGGTATTTTTACCCTCCTGACCGTTCTGCGGCAATCCACCTTCCCCCGTCTTCATGATGACTGTGAGTTAGTTGATCTCGGCTACTGCTTGATCTCCTAAAGACAATTTTGGGTTTCTTGGTGAGTATCTCTCTCCGATATCTATTCATTCTTAATATGTATCAGTGCTTAGATACGATCGGGCAGGGCTATTTTATATAGATCTTAGATAGATAGATTTTTCTCCTGCTTAAAGTGGACCAAAACCCATGCTGATCAATCAAGATACCCCCACTGTGTGAAACCCCCCAGGTCGCGCCATACACTTTCCTTGTTCCCCGTTCTAGCGGAGCGCCAGGCATTTGTGAATGGCCGACGCATGCATGCTCCCTGTTAGAGGGAAGTGGGGGATGCAGCTTGTGACAGAGGCTCTGTCTTTTGGATGTCATCACTATTCAGTTGCCCACCGGGTCATTCACTGGCCTTTTCTTAATTAGGTTCCAGACAATGTAATTGTATTTTGATACTGTTACAGGCAATGTCATTGTATTTTGACTGCCATTGTGTATTGTTGATTACGTCACAGTCAATGGCATTGTCCTGATTGATTGTATTACGGCCTGCTATTGTTCTACTGATTGCGTCACCGGCAGAGTTGAGGGATTGTGTGCCCTGCTGCTATTGGTCAGTGTGGTTGTCATTGCATGGAGCATTGCATATAAGGCCCAGTGTGGCACTAATAAAGTCTGCTTCACCTTCACCCTCAATACTGAAGTTCTGTCTCTTATTGGGGGGAAACGCTATATTACAGTTCACTAGCCCTTGTAAGGGCTGTTCCTGTTTCCTCACGGACGACTCTGGAATTCCAGCAGCACCTCTTACGATTGGGAAAAGGACGTCTCGGGCGGTGAAGCCCTCCGGCGATAAGGGTTATCGCTACACAGCTGCCAGCGCGCTTTGAGACGGAAGGCTTAGACGACGTTATGCCAGCGGCTCCGAACGTGCTGATTGGAGGAGCGGGCGCACATGCCCCGTAGGACCAGGAAGAGGTGAGTTGGCAGCAGCAATCTGGGGGATTTCACACAGCGGGACACCCCCCTATTGTCAAAATCCTGGGTTTTGGTCCACTTTAAACCAGACCTTCACCCTGAATAAGAGCATATCTATATGTCCCCCCCCCCCTGTACATACAGATTGCTCACATTAATTCGGACCTTCACCCTGAATAAGGGCCTATCTTGTATGTTTCCCCCCACCCTGTACATACAGATTGCCCACATTAAAAATCATCCTACCTGCATCTACTGCATTTTCTGAGACTTTAAACATCCAAGATGCAAAGCACAGCTATAACCCTGCTCCCTGAACTTTTGACCCCTCTCCTCAGTATGTGATGCTACTGAGTCAAGATAGTGGAGCTCATATCGTAGAGTCCTGAACAGAGTTGCAGCCAAGTTACACACAGAGGGAATTTCCAAATTGTGGTGCCACACCAGAGGGAACAAAACCCAAGAAAGTAAATTTTTGGGGTTTTGTTCGTCTTTAAATCTCAAAGCATATTGGCTAAGACAGAAGGTGGTTTATCCTGGATTATTAAAGTGGACCAACACCCGATGCTGATCGGCCCGGGAATCTATAAGATTGTCCGGCGGCGGGGATTGGCTGCAGCGGTCACGTGGGAGCGGGGACAGGTGAGTTTTTGGGGCTTTCTGGGGGGTTTCACACAGTGGGGCACCCCTGATCGGGGTGCCCCACCGAAGTGGACCAAAATCCAGGATAGTCAAAATTAGTCAGAAAAGTTCTCCACATAAAGTGCTCAGCTGCTCTTTAATAGAGTTGGAGGAGGAGGAATTGAGAAATAATAGGTTTATTTTCCACAGCTGAACTGCAAATCAGACCCATATTTTTTTTTAATTTCCATTTAATAGTGGACACCAGTGCAGTAAAGATACAACCTACTTACAGAGCTTTTAAATAGGTCATGCTCCAAGGTTTACAGTCTTAAGATGTTTTCTGAAAGGTAAATGGATAGATAGGAATTTATGTCAACACAGAGACCTTGGAACAGTTTTCTTTTATTTCTATTTAGTTCCCTGCTGCCTGGTAATTTGCACATACAGTACATTTATGCTCTGCGTTGGTAACACTATTTATTTACGGGAGACTTGTTCCGAGTTGTCCCTGGAGGACTAGTAAAGCCTAAAGCAGATTAATGACTGGAGATTAGAACCTTGTTTTAGTTTATTTACACTATTTGCCTGCAGCTTTCTGTTACAAGCTGTAGATCTGAAGTGCGAGGAGAAGTAGCTCTTACTTGCCTTTGCCAACGTCCACTTAATAATTATACAGGCTACATTTTTTTTAAAGTGATCCTTTAGTTTAATGGTGCGTAGCATGAATATGAAAGAATATATACGTGACTGGAATAAGATGATTTATTAGAAATGTAAAATAAACATGGTTTGAATGGGTAAGGCTTTCAACTGAAGACCTGCTTATAAATATCTCTGCCACATATGCTGAGCCAAACAAGTTCTAAGCGGCAGTCAGATGTCTGAAATCATCTGCATGCATATCAAGGGTTTATTAAATAAAATAATTTGTATACTGGGAGCAAATCTTGGGAGGCTGTGAGTTTCATAAAACTGAGTGTATTGCTTAGTCGGTACTACTTATAATTTTTAAATAAATATTATAGAATTCTTATGCAACAGGTATTAAACCAAAAATTGCATCCTTTTTTTTGTTTGGTAAGACCTGCCTAAGTTTGTTAGTTAAAACTTTTTGTTAGGTTGGGTTAATATTGAACAAACCGCTTTCTCTCAGGGAACTGATTGACATTCCAAAGTGGCGCCCCATGATTTTATCCCCAGTACTCTCTAGCTCCCTTCAGATATGGGTCCTGACCTCTAAAAGTAGGTCACTAACTCTAGGGAACCGCTCTGTAGCACAACACAGCCCCAGGGGTCCCAGGTTGACTCCAAAAAACATAAAATATGCCGCACATAGGATGAGAAAGATAAATTATGCTTTATTGAATAATTTAAAATGCACACATGCAACAATCCTAATAATTAAAACCATATATAAAAATATGCAACAATGCTGCTGAAACCTAAATGAATCAAATTAAGAAATCACAATTCAACCAAAAAAGTAAATAATGAAATACGGTAATGTGAATAATTATACCTTCAATGCTAAATCCTTATAATCATTACAAAAGCCCAATTAATAATAAAAAGTGACAATGTTCAACCCATTACCACACTGCCCAACCTATTTCTGACGCTGGAACAATTTGCAGGTAAAATCGGTGCTTAAGATTAACAGAGCAAAAACGCTGGCCGTAATTGTGGGCCTCCCAGGCAACCTGTTGCAGCATCTCAAAGCTACACATGATTTTAAGTGGCTGTCTAGGGGGTAACCTTACCTGGGAATCCACTTGTCACCCACATATGGGGGCTTATTCGCTGCCAACTACCCACCCCTTCTGAGAAACCTAGTGGAGTTGATGGACTCGTGGTCTCACCTTCCCATCTCCTTTACTATTTCTTACCCCTGCAAGTACCAGCCTACATGCTTCAGATATTGCAAAGACAGGTACTTCAGTTCATCCGGCGGGCTCAGAGTGGCAAGGCGCACCATGTTTGCCCATAATCCTCAAGGGGACCTGGGGGTTCCGAACATCAGCCAATACTACAAATCAGCACGAATTGCCCAGCTCTCCCTAATTCATGCAGACAGGGATCTCCCGCTATGCACTTCTGGAACTCCCGGACTTGGAGGGGGTCCCGTTGGACGCCTTGCTGTGGGTGGCCCCCATGTACAGGCCCAGAAAACTGAGCCCTCTGATGGAGCACTCCCTTAAGATATGGGACTGTGAAATACTCCTCAAATTTAATGTCCTCTCGCTCCCCTCTGTTAAACCTGTGGGGTAACCCACTTTTCCCACCAGGGCTCCACAGCAGGGCATCCTATGCCCGATGAATGGGTGGTGCAACTGCGGCACAAAGCACCAAAGCTTACTTACAAACAGAACAAACTTTTTACATTCATCATGATGGCCACCAAACATTCCATTGCAAAAGCCTGGAAACAACAATTTGTCTTCATCTCAGAGGTAAAAGCCAGAATAAACGGGCTCTTCATAAATGAAAAGCTTACCAGCATACTAAACGATAAGCATGACCTCTTTCTAGCTGTTTGGGAACCCTGGATCAAATATGCTGCCCCCAATCTATCTTCACTGACATTGAACTAACACCCGTGTTGTAACATTGAAAACTAAATAAAAAGATTGATAAAGAAAAGTGACAACGTGCGATAAATATATACTCAGATGTCTATGGGGAACCAAAAATAGATTAGGCCAGACCCTGAATGACAGGACTATTACAGCTAGAGGATCCCACATGAGGATAATAGAAAAACGGTGTAATAAGAAATACATCACCAAATGAAGATGGTGTCCAGATGGTGGTGGTGAGGGGGGGAGTCAGAAAAAACTGCACAAAAACCCACGCATTACATGACCCAAAAATTATTCGCTTCCTCAGGGATCTGTCTTATCCCAGTGTATGTGTGTGGCATGTTTTATGCTACTTTTTTATTGGCCAAACCGGGACCCTTGGGATGTGTTGTGATATTGCATTGGCGCCTATACTCAAAAACCCCAGATTTCCTCCTGGTATCAGAAGCCAGGACTTTAAATTGCCTAAGAATAGAACGAGACTCTAGATAACAAAGGGGTTAAAAAATATGGGTACTCTAAAGACAAACTAGACCTCCCATATAGAAAACTGTTTAGATCAAGCCAAATACTACATTATACATCTTGTACAAACTTTAAGTAGCCTACTCCTTTTGAGAATGTCTTCAATAAACCCCCTGGCGAGGTGGGAGCAATATCCATTATTTATCAATCTTAAAATTCATTACATAGTATTCATTACAATTCATTACATTACATACTTTATATGAAGGCCGGGCAAAAACCCATGAGAGGAGGCAGATATCTTCATATGGGGCAAACTGGCAACCATGGAAGCTAGAGGTCTAATTAATACGTTCATGATTGAAGAAAACTAAGTCCTCCCGGGGGGTACATGACTGCCAACAACTGTCTCTTCTCTCTTATTCCAAGTGTGTCATACACTTCGCTTCCATAATCATGACATCTGGGTAATCTCCAGTAGAGGGCGAACTTCTGCAGAGATGAATGCAAAAAGGGAGCTCCTCCCGGTCCATAAATACCTGGGACCTCCCACTAATCCCCCAGTTTCTTCTCTGCAGGAAGGCGAGCAAAACAGAAGATGAAGACTTCTATTCCTTGCAGGTATGCTGGGCTCACGCCCGGCCATTATTGCCCCTATTTCTGCCTGGACCTTTATCTTTTAGTCCTGTAGAGCCTCCCAGCCTTGGCTGCAGGTGCTGGTGAGGGTAGGCAACACCTATTAGGTGTTGAGAGAGCATTGCTCCTCCGTGAGACCTCATTACAAGGGGTAGGAGGATGTCCGGGTTGGTGATCCCGGTTTGGGATGCCCTGTCCCTTACATTATCCTCTGACCAGAATCTGGTTTCGGATTCCTCCCCCTTCCGGGTCCCCTTCCTTAACCCTCCAGGGGGGGGGTATGGCCTTTTCCCACAGTTTGTAATTTCATTGCATATACTGTGTGTGTGTGTGGTATGAGTTTTACTTTGTGTCAGGGTGTTTGGTGCTGACTGTTCTTTTTACGTTTTTTTTCTCAGCCTTGGGAGCTTCTCTCCCTCAGGCTGCGTTCTGGGAGGGGGCGGGGCCAGGCCCTCGGCGCGGCCGCCCCTCCCCCTCGTTTTGGCGCCCTGCTGCGGCCCAGCCCATGGCTGGGATCCGCGTTTCTGGACTCGCCGGGAGGGAAGCGTGGCTTGGCGAGCGCGCGTTCTGCGTTGGCCCGCCCCCCTTCTCCTCTTCACTCTGAGGCTGTGCTCTGGTGGCCATTTTGACTGTCCCTGCTGCTGCGGTTTCCCGCCGGTCTGTGAGTGCCTGTGGGCCCCCTTCCTTAGCTTATATGGGTGGTACCCCTCTCTGTGGGGGGCTGCCCTTAATGCCTGTATTTTTGCATTTATACTTATTGGTTTCTCATGGTAATTCTTATATGTTTATGTATGTATATATATATATATATATATTTTTTTTTTTTTTTTATATGAGTGAGTTTTCCTGATGTGCCCTTTTCAATTATGTTTTTTCAGATTGTCATCTGTGTGTGTATTTTAAGGGGTTTCTCCTGGTCCTAGGGTCCTTAGCCTTAAAATTGCTCATTTTCAAATCCTCCCACAGGGACTTTAAAGGGGCATCCCGGGTTGCTTACCAGCTTAATTCCCTACGGTCATTGTGGCTGACCACAAAAATCACCATATGGAGGCTCCACAGGATACCGGGCTCGGGCTCCCTCTGGGACAATCCCGGCCGTGTGTGGGTTGTGGGGTATCCCTTACGGGTGAGAAGGTGCTTATTTGTATACCATGTGCACAAAGGGCTATAATACGGCAGTCGGGTACCCAGCCTTCTGGGTCGGCACCTCCCGCTTCATCGCCTTCCCCTCCCCGCCTTATCCGTGCCCCAAGTGACTCTGTCGCTAGCGGGTAGTCGCACTCTGATGTTTGCGTTAGATTGGCCAGCATCGAGAGATTTATTGCTAGCGCGGTGGGCAAGAAGGTCCATGGTAAATAGAGACATTTGTCGCCGGCCCTGGCGGCTTTGGATTTTGATGATGATTCCCTTGATGGGTCGGATTATCCCCCCTTAGAGGAGGGGGAATTGTTTGAGGAGTCAGAGGCTGATGATGTACAGTTTTGTGATGCTGATGTTGGGCAGGCGCTGGGGGATGCCGTTGACACTTCCAAGGTTTTGGCACATCTCTTGGAGGTTTTGGATATTGCCCCTCCTGAGGCACCCCCTCTTAAAAAGGGGGAATTTTTTGGGTCCTCCAAGCCACGTTTGGAGTTTCCTACTCAAGTTCATTTTGATGCATTGATCCTTAGGGAATGGGAGAAACCGAGTCGGCTTCCGGGTGTTCCACAGGGATGGGATAAGAAGTATCCTTTTCCGGTGGAAGCGGTTAAGCGCTGGTCTTCTCCTCCCGCGGTCGATGCGCCGGTTTTGGGATTGTCCAATACCTTCTAGGTCTCTGGTTAGGGACTTGTTAAAAGACGCCCACCTTGATCCGGCCAGCGCTGAATTCACTACCCTTGAAAGGTGTGAATTGTTCATGGAATTTGTCTTGGCTGCTATGAAAGACACTATTGTCATGTGTAGTAGAACTTCGGCCTTATTGGTGGCCATGCGTCGATCTGTCTGGCTTCACCAGTGGGCGGCGGACTTTGCGGCCAAGAAATCGCTCACAGCCCTTCCCTTCTTGGGTACGCGGCTGTTTAGAGATAAGTTGGATGCGGTTGCAATGGGAGGTAAGTTACCTCAGCGTAAGAAGCAGCGTTGGTCCTTTCGGGGGCGAGTTCCTTCAACCCATCCTTTCGAGGTTCCAGAGCTGTCAGAGGTTTTGCCTACTCCGGGGTCAGAGGTTCTTCCTGGAACAGAGGCAGAGGTCGGGGCCGTCCTGCTGCGGCATGGGGTTCCAAACCTAAGCCCACTGTTAAACCAGCTCAGCAATGAGGGGGCGCCCTCACCCGTACGGGTGAGGGGACGGCTGCGGCTCTTCTTCCAGGTCTGGGCCCAGGAGGTCACAGACAGATGGATTCTGGAAGTGGTCTCGTCCGGGTATAAACTGGAGTTCGAGTACTGGCCTCCTCCAAGATTTTTAAGGTCGCGGGTGCCGTCGAACCCTGAGGCTGCATAGGGGCTCCTGTCAGCTGTAAGAAAAAAAAAAAAAAAAAATCTTCTGGGCATGGGAGTCAGATGCACGGTGCCCCCTCAGAAAGAGGCAGGGGCTACTATTCCAATCTGTTCACAGTTCCCAAAAAGGATGGTTCCATAAGACCCATTCTGGATCTGAAGATCCTCAACAGGTACATCAGACCCAAGAAGTTCCGCATGGAGACCCTGCGCTCGGCCATCAATTCTCTTCGTCGAGGGGACTTTATGACATCCATAGACATCAAGGATGCGTACCTGCATGTTCCAATTTTTCCAGCGAATCAGAGATTCCTCAGGTCGATCAACATTTTCAGTTTGTAGCCCTTCCCTTCGGGTTGACCTCAGCGCCGAGGGTCTTCACCAAGGTTCTGGCGGGCATAATGGCCCTGCTCAGAGCTCAGGGCGTTCGCATCGTGCCGCATCTGGACGACCTGCTGATTTCAGCTTCCTCCCTTCTACAGGCGGAGCTGGACACCAACAGGGTGGTGTCGACCCTGGAGAGGTTCGGTTGGGTGATCAACCGCCCAAAATCTTCTCTTTCTCCTTCAAGGAAGATTTCATTCCTGGGCATGAATCTGGATACCATTCAAGCCAGAGTGTTTCTACCCCAGTCCAAAGTGCAGGGGATTCAGGAGCTTATTCGCCTTCTTCTGGCCATTCCTTGCCCCTCCATCCGACTAGGGATGAAGCTGGTGGGATTGATGGTGGCTTCCTTCGTGGCAGTTCCCTTTGCTCAGTTCCACATGCGATCTCTCCAACTACACCTAGTGACGCACTGGGACAGGTGTCCGCAATTCTTTGATTAGCTGTTCCTGATGTCTCCCAGGGTTCGGCAATCACTCAGGTGGTGGCTGGAGTCAAGCAACCTGATGAGGAGCAGATCATTTCTGGCCCCTCGTTGGGAGACGGTTACCACGGATGCCAGCCTGTCGGGCTGGGGAGGTTTCTGGAAGAGTCATCAGTTCAGAGGGTTGTGGCGTCCTCTGGAGGCTCACACCCCCATCAATGTCTTAGAGCTCAGAGCAATCCGGCTTGTTCTGTCGCGGCTGACACCCCACTTACAGGGCCTACCGGTTCAGGTTCGCTCAGACAATCGGACGGCGAATCCGGCTTGTTCTGTCGTGGCTTACACCCCACTTACAGGGCCTACCGGTTCAGGTTCACTCAGACAATCGGACGGCGGTTGCCTACATCAATCACCAAGGAGGGACTCGTAGCAGGAGTGCCCTCAGGGAAGTCTCTCTGATCCTGACTTGGGCGGAGAGCAATGTTCCTTGCATTCCGGAAGTTTACATTCCAGGAGTGGAGAACTGGGAAGCGGATTCTCTGAGCAGGGGGTTCTCTCGCCGAGGGGAGTGGTCTCTCAATCCCAGGGTTTTTCGGTCCCTGTGTCAGAAGTGGGGGACTCCGGAGGTGGATCTCTTTGCCTCTCGGCACAATCACGAGCTCCCGTCTTTTGTGTCTCTATCTCAGGATCCTCTGGCTCTGGCAGTGGATGCCTTGTCCCTTTCCTGGAAGGATCCATGGTTTTTGTATCTGTTCCCCCCTTTCTCCATGGGGAAAAGGAAGTTTGCAAACTGGTGCTGGAAGGGGCACCAGCAATTCTGGTGGCCCCAAGGTGGCCAAGACGGGTCTGGTATGCAGACATCGTAAGGCTGGCGGTAGAGCAGTACAGGCTGCCCCTGTTTCCGGATTTGATATCTCAGGGTCAACTACTTTACCCCAGTTTACAAACGCTGGCTTTGACGGCTTGGCTGCTGAAACCTTCATTCTGAAGGAGGAAGGTTTGTCGAAGGCTGTTGTTCAGTCCTTGGTTAGAGCTAAGAAGCGGTCTTCCTCTGGCATCTACTATAGGACTTGGTGGTCCTATATTGACTGGTGTGAGGCTAGGAGCTTACCTTGCAGGGTGTTTTTCGATACCTAGGTTTTTGGAGTTCCTTCAACACGGTCTGGATCTTGGTTAGTACTCTGAAAGGGCAGGTCTCTGCTCTGGCTGTTTTCTTCCAGAGGTCTTTTGCCTTGCACCCGCTGGTTAAGACTTTTTTCCAGGGGGTCACTCATGGGCGGCCCCCTAGGAAGGCTCTGGTCCCTGTTTGGGATTTGATTTTGGTTCATTCGGCTCTGCAGGGTCCTCCCTTTGAGCCTTTACAGGATATTGCTCTTTCTGTTTTCACTCAAAAGGTTGCCTTCTTGGTGGCTATTACTTCTGTCCGGCGTGTCTCTGAGTTGGCGGCTCTGTCGATTCAGGCCCCTTATTTTGAAAGACGCCAGGACAAGGTGGTCTTTCGCTTTAAACCAGATTTCCTTCCTAAGGTGGTTTCTGCCTTCCACCTCAATCAGGATGTGTTTCTTCCTTCCTTGTGTCCTAAGCCCAGCAACGACAAGGAGAGGGTCTTGCACAATTTGGCTGTTGTTCGTTGTGTTAAGTACTATTTGGTGGCTACTTCTTACTTCCGTAAGATAGACGCTTTTTTCTTGGTGCCCTGCGGGCCTAGGAAAGGTTTGGCGCCCGCCAGGTCTAGCATTAGTAATTGGATTCGTCAGGCCATTGTTGGGGCCTATTCTGCTAAGGGGAGGACTCCCCCTTTTAAGATCACTGCGCATTCTACTCGTGCTGTTGGTGCGTCCTGGGCTTTTCAGCATCAGGCTTCAGTCGAACAGGTTTGTAAGGCTGCTACTTGGTCCTCCGTTCATACTTTTTTCAAGTTTTACAAAGTTGATGTGCGGGCTTCAGCGGATGCTGTTTTTGGTCGCAAGGTTCTGCAAGTTGCAGTGGTTTAAGTTGGTACATTCTTTTACTGTTTTCGGTTCCCACCCATGACTGACACTGCTATTGGATGTCCCAGATGTCATGATTATGGAAGCGGAGTGTATGACACACTTGGAATAATACCATTTTGTGAGTACTCACCTTTAAAATGGGTATTATAAGTGTGTCATACACTCCGCTTCACCCCACCCTTTTGGTATTTTGGATCCTTTATATGGTGAACCATTTTTTATTTTTGATTGTTAAAGTATTGTTATTTTGGTTCTTCCTGGTCTCATTACTGCTATCATACACTGGGGGATTAGTGGGAGGTCCCAGGTATTTATGGACCGGGAGGAGCTCCTTTTTTGCATTCATCTCTGCAGAAGTTCGCCCTCTACTGGAGATTACCCCCATGTCATGATTATGGAAGCGGAGTGTGTGACACACTTATAATACCCATTTTAAAGGTGAGTACTCACAAAATGGTATTTTTTAAGAGACTGTGGGTGTCCTGGTCTGTATCATACTTGGTGGGATTGCCCAGGGGCGACGAAAAAGCAAAGTCACTAACCTAATTAAAGACTTAACAGGAGTAAACCTTGCTATGAATTAACGCAGTTTACTATTGGGAGAAACGATACCTAACTTTCCTAGAGCAAAATGGAAATGAGTACTACTAGCTAGTGAATTTGTTGTGGAAATTATTCATAGCAAACTTAAATCAGACCAAGACCCTTACTAGAAATGGTGCTCCTATGCACCCCTTCCCAGGGCAATTCAGATTGCTGCACATATACATTAATTTACCTATTTGTAACTCCTGCTGTGGTCAATTTTAAAAACAAAAATTGACCACAGCAGGAGTTACAAATACTGCTGCTGTGCATTGTGGGCCTATGTCAGTTAAATTCAGGCAGCAGCACGGCTGGGATGCTGGGAAAGGAAGTTCCAAAGAGGCTGCTACCAGGAGAAAATCTGAGAAAAGCTTTGAGTAGATGCAGCAGGAGCAAATGTAAGTGCTGACAATAATTCTCATGTGCATGCAGATGGGACAAGTGAGTTATGAGGAGTTTTTTTTTGCAAGGCTTTTGTTCCGGTTTACCTGGATTATGATTCATGAAAAGGTGAATAGCATATTGCAAGTTAAAAAGGAACCATTACTTAGTATGGTCACCATGGGCAAAGCACAAAAGGAATTTTCATATAGAAGACTTGCAATATCCATTTCTATAATCCTAGATGACCTATGTATCATGTGGGGCTGAGAGGACTGAATCCTACCACCCCCCCCCTTTTCACCCCATTTCTCTTTTCTTTCTTTTTGCTTTTCATCCACCTCTTTCTTTTCTCTTTTTATCTTTGCGGTCTTTCGTACTCTCATTATCTTTGGGGTGTAATATCAAAGTTGTGACTACATACATTTTTTTTAACTGGATGTAGGCTCTAAATAGACTTCTAAAACTGTCAAGTTATAAAAATGAAAAAACACTCAATAATTTGTGTGGATATAAGTTACTGTAAAATTTTGAAGGTAAAAGTTGTTCACCAAATACACTTGTATTTCACAGATACAGCAGGATTTTCACTAGAAAACGTAATGAAAAAGTATGTGTCTAACATCAAAGCACATAAGTTCACATTTATTATTGTGTACAGCTTGTGTCATCTTTATTAAAGTGGACGTATTACCAGAATTTTCACTGCCCTGGTGATAGGTCTTTGACCTTGGGGTTATAGATAGAGTAGATTCATGGAAAAATGTGTGCTCCACAGGGATGCCCTGCTTTGTTAAACCCCCCTAATCTGCCTGCCATTCCCTCGGCGCATGTGCGGGCTCTCGTGCAATCAACACAAAGTATTCAAATGGTGGTCATCCCAAATCAGAATGCCCTCAAGGCAGGGTATGCAGCAGCCCTCAGGCCACTGGATTCTATGTAGACTGGAAGTCTACTTTAAAAAGTCCTACTCAAGGCATTAGATAGGCAGGGTTTACAACCACGTTGGTGTTATTTTTACTGTCTGAATTGGAGAGTTTTCACTGGCACAGGACCCCTATTTTGTTCCTTGTGACCTCATGAATTGTTAAAATAACCCCCTGTAACAAGTGTCGGTCTAATCTTGGTGTGCCACACACCCCGCTTCACCTTTAATATTCTTCACGATTGGGTTAACTCACCGCCAGGTGACGCTGTGCAGAGAGGAAGTCTTGTAACGAGCCCCCTTCCGGCCTATATATACCTGGTACCTCCCATTTATCACCAGTGTTTTTCTCTCTGCTTGACGACAAGACAGAAGATTGAAGTCTCCTGCTTACAGGTAGCCGGGGTCTTACCCCGGTACCCCCTTTTGGTCTATTTCTGCCCGGTTTTTGATTGTTTGTACCTTTATGGTGGAATGGAAGCCTCCCAGCCTAGGCTGCTCACTGGGCAATTGGTAGACGGCACTATAGGTGCCTAGGAGCTTATCTCCTCCGCTCGACCCCCTCTTTTGGGGGCAATGCGGCTATCCGGCATGGTGATCCGGAAATGGGATGGCCCTGTTCCGAGGGTCCCCTTAGCCCCTTACTCTCCCGTTTTCGGTCCCTTCTCCCTTCACTATGGGGGGGGGGGGGGTTAGAGGGATGTGTATTGCGTGTGTATTTCACTGTATGTTTTTATTGCATGTGTGTTTTACTTTTGTACACTTGTCAGACTGCACCGCAAGAGTGCACTTGGTCTGATTAATCCTCCTCATAGAGCTTCCTCGGGCAGGTCTTCTAAATAGCTGCTGGCCGGCATGGCCAGAATTTGGGTCAGCTTTAAAGGGCGGCCGGGGCGGGCTGCGCTGTGGCAGGCTGGCTTGGCTGCCTGAGCCTTTGTGTATTACAGCCCCCCTCCCCCCTGGTCTCCTCTCTGTACGGCCGCCGTTAGGCGGGCCGCGTTATCAGCGTCGGCTGCGCTGTTAGTTCCCCCCCTCCCCCTTCCTTTGCTGTGGTTGCCTGTTGTAGTGGCTCATCTGGAAGTAATCCCTTGATGAATTGGCCGCACTGATCGGGCTTGAAGGGGGCGGGCCCCGGTGACGTGGGAACGGGGGCGTGGCAGCGGCGGCAGCGTTATGCGGCCGGCCCCAGCCGCACTTCCTTCCTTCCTGTCTCAAAGGAAGACACGTGGGGGGGGCTCGCTGCCGCACATGGGTCTGTTTACTCTTGGCCTCCTGCTGCTGCTGCTGCGTTTTTTCGTTCATGCTGCTGCTGCTGCTCTCTGATCATTGCTCAGGTAAGCGGCCTCACCTTGTGTGGGGCCGTCTAGTGTTTATTAAAAGGTTATAATAATTATAATTTTATAAGATAAAAGGGGGAAGATATTTAAGAGGGTGTTTTTTATTATTATGGATTAAATAGAGGGCAAAGTTTTTCCTTTACTTATTTAAAAGCACCTTGGTGCTGTGCATAAGTATTGTTGCATGTTGCCACATGTTGTCTGGGGGTCTGACTGTTGGTTTTCTTCCCCTACAGATCCTGGGAATCCCTGAATAAAGCGGCCTCCCGGTTCTATATTACTTGGCTAGTCCTTCTTTTAAAAAAAAAAAAAAAAAAATTGGGACATATTTATATATATATATATATATATATATATATATATATATATTATTAAAAATATATATATATATATATCTATATATATACAAAGATTATTAAGGGGATCTTCATTATAAATTAAATCCTCCCTTCCGGGACATTTACAATAAGGGGGCATCCCGGGTGGCTTATGCCTTAAACCCAAAAATTTGCAAATACCACAAATCACCATATGGAGGCTTCCGATATTACCGGAAATGGTTCTTCTGGGCCATCTAGGGTGTGCGCAGGATGTGGGACTCCGCTCCCAGCTGATGATGTCTTTGTATGCATTCCTTGTGCAAAGCAGAGTATTGCGCGTCAGTCCGTTGCTCCGGCTGCTGACCCGTCGCAACTTCCATCATCTCCTACCTCTCCCTCCCTGTTCCGGACCCCGCGTGACACTGTCAAGAGTTGGGATTCGCAATCCGAGGTGGCGGCACGGTTGGCCAGCCTCGAGAAAATAGTGTCCGTTAAAGCAGGGTCAAAAGCCACTGCAAAACGAAAGCACCTGACTCCGATACCTCCGGCTTCACAGGATGAGGTATGTGAGCCTGTGGAATGGTCCGATGGCTCCCTGGACGAGGAGGGAGAATTCCTGCTGGAGTCAGATGAGCCTGCAGATCAGCTTGAGGCTGATGCTATTGGCGATTTGTCGGCGGGGGTTTCCCTTGACACCCCCTCCATTCTGGCTCAAATGTTTGAAATTTTGAATTTAGATCCGCCTGAGGCTGTCACCCTGCCAAAGGGTCAGTTGTTTAAAGAGCCTCAGCCGCGTTGGGTTTTTCCCAGACAACATCACTTTGAGAGGGTGGTGCTTAAGGAATGGGAACATCCCACGCGGTTAACTGGAATCCCTTCCAGTTGGGAAAAGCGTTATCCTTTTCCGCCAGAATTGGTGAAGCTTTGGTCCGTCCCTCCTGACGTCGATACCCCGGTGCTGGGGCTCTCCAGCACGGCTATGGTGCAGTCTGCTGAGACCACTGCCCCTAAGAATGGGGAGGATCGTCGGATTGACCAGTACGCTCGCCATGGTTTTATTTATGCTGGGTCAACGATGCGCCCGGTGTGTGCTTCGGCGCTTCTGCTATTGGCGGTTAGGTCTGTAATTCAGGAGCGGTGTGTGGATCTCGATCCCACTTGTAAAGAGTTTACTGCGCTCAGGCAGTGTGAGTCTTTTGTTTCCTATGTTCTATCCGCTCAGGACGATGCGCTGGCTATGAGTAGCAAGACAGCTGCAATGCTGGTGGCTATTCGTCGGTCAGTGTGGCTGCGCCAGTGGTCGGCGGACTCGGCTTCTAAAAAGGTGCTCACAGCTCTCCCCTTTTTGGGCTTGCGACTGTTTGGTGAAAAAATTGATTCAGTCGCAAAAGGTGGTAAAATGCAGCAACGCAAGAGGCCTCGTCGTCCCTTTAGGGGGGCAAGTTCTGGTAGGCCTTCATTTCGGGGATTCAGAGCGGGTAGGGGGGCTTCCTTTCCCGCTACCAGAGGTGCAGGTTGGACTCGGGGGAGGGGCTGTGGCCATCCCGCTCAGTCCTGGGGCACCAAGCCCAAGCCTGCCGGTAAGCCCGCTCAGCAATGAGGGGCTGCCCTCACCCGTGCGGGTGGGGGGACGATTACGACACTTCTCCCAGGTTTGGGACCAGGAGATTCCGGACAGATGGATCCGGGAGGTAGTGTCGTCCGGTTGCAAGCTGGAATTCGACTCTCGCCCTCCTTCACGGTTCTTTCGGTCTCGGGTGCCCATCGATCCTTTGGCCGCACAGGGGCTCCTGGCGTCGGTAAAGAATCTGTTAGAGATGGCGGTCATCCGGCCGGTACCGCGCTTAGAGATGGGCCTCGGTTTTTATTCCAATCTTTTCGCAGTCCCCAAGAAAGACGGGTCAGTTCGTCCCGTCCTGGACCTGAAATTACTCAACCGGTTCATCCGTTTTCGGAAGTTTCGCATGCGTACGGCCGTCGGTTCCCTTCGGCAGGGGGACTTCATGACGTCCATAGACATCAAGGATGCTTATCTTCATGTTCCCATCTGCCACGCTCATCAACGTTTTCTTCGATTTGTGATGGAAAATCAGCATTATCAATTCGTGGCACTTCCGTTTGGCCTTACCTCAGCTCCAAGAGTGTTCACCAAGGTGCTGGCATGGGTCATGGCCATTTTCAGTTCTCGGGGCATTCGTGTGGTACCTTATTTGGACGACCTTCTCATCATGGCTCCGTCGCTCAATCAATCGGAGACAGACACCAGGATGGTGGTCTCCACGCTGGAAAGCTTTGGTTGGGTGATCAACTTCCCCAAGTCCTCCCTCGCTCCGGCCAGGGTGGTGTCCTTTCTGGGGATGCAGTTGGACTCTCTTCAACACAGAGTGTTTCTCCCCCAGTCCAAAATTCATCTGATTCAGGAGTTGGCTCGGGTCCTACTTTCCAATCCTCAGCTGTCCATCCGTCTGGGGATGAGGCTGATAGGGTTGATGGTCGCCTCTTTCGAGGCCGTTCCTTTTGCTCAATTTCACACGAGGACGCTTCAGCTTTATCTGTTGGCGTCCTGGGACCGGCAGCCTCGGTCGCTGGATCAGCCCTTCCAGTTGTCCTCTCGGGTCCGGCAGTCCCTCCAGTGGTGGTTGGTCTCGACCAATCTTGTGAAGGGCAGGTCTTTCCTGACCCCTCTTTGGGAAATTGTCACCACGGACGCCAGTCTGTCGGGATGGGGCGGATTCTGGAAGGAGCTTCAGTTCCAGGGGCAGTGGGGACCTCAAGAGGCCCACTTACCCATCAATGTTCTAGAACTGAGAGCCATCCGTCGGGTTCTTGCTCTCCTGACTCAACACGTTCTGGGCCTTCCGGTCCAGGTGCGTTCAGACAATCGAACAGCGGTTGCTTACATCAATCATCAGGGAGGGACTCGCAGTCTAAGTGCTCTCAGAGAGGTGTCCCTGATCCTGACCTGGGCAGAGGCCCATGTTCCTTGTCTCTCAGCGGTATACATTCCAGGAGTGGAGAGCCAGGAAGCGGACCAGTTGAGCAGGGGCTCTCCCCGTCTGGGAGAATGGGCTCTCCATCCTCAGGTTTTTCGTTCACTGTGTCTCCGATGGGGGACACCGGACCTGTTTGCCTCTCGTCACAATCACAGGCTCCCGAACTTTATGTCGCTCTCCCGGGATCCTCTGGCTCTGGTAGTGGACGCCATGTTCCTGAGCTGGGGGGGATCTGGGATTTCTATACCTGTTTCCTCCGATACCCATGCTGGGCAGGGTGGTTCGGAAGTTGGCTCTGGAAAGGGTGTCCGCCGTTCTCGTGGCCCCAAGGTGGCGAAGGCGAGTGTGGTTCGCAGACATCGTTCGGCTGGCAGTGGACCAGTTCGTTCTGCCTCTTCGGCCCGATCTGCTCACTCAGGGTCGGTTGTGTTACCCCAATTTACCAGCGCTGGGTTTGACGGCCTGGCTGCTGAAACCTCCATCTTGAAGGAGGAGGGTCTTTCTGACTCAGTTATCAAGACTCTGATCAGTGCCCGGAAGAGGTCTTCTTCTATCATCTACTGTAGGACTTGGAAAGCCTACATCGCTTGGTGTGAGATGAGATCTTTTCCTTGTAGGGTCTTTTCGGTCTCCAGGATTCTGGAGTTTTTACAATCAGGGCTGGACTCTGGTCTTCAGCTAAGTACGTTGAAAGGGCAAGTTTCTGCCTTATCTATCTTTTTTCAGAAGCGTTTTGCGCTTCAGCCTTTAGTTAAAACTTTTTTCCAGGGGGTTACGCATGTGCGGCCTCCCAGGAAACCATTACTCCCGGTTTGGGATTTGAATTTGGTTCTTTCTGCTCTTCAGGCTCCTCCTTTTGAGCCTTTGCAAGATATTGCTTTGTCTACCCTGACTCAGAAGATTGTCTTCTTGGTAGCGATCACTTCGGTCCGGCGTGTCTCGGAGTTGGCGGCCTTGTCTATCCAGGCGCCTTACTTTGAGAGGCATCAGGATAAACTGGTCTTTCGGTTCAAGCCAGACTTTCTTCCTAAGGTTGTTTCTGCTTTTCATTTGAATCAGGATATTGTTCTTCCCTCCTTGTGTCCTAATCCTAAGAATGACAAAGAGAGGGTTTTGCATTGTTTGGATGTAGTACGCTGTGTTAAGTACTACTTGATCATCACGTCTCCTTTTCGTAAGACGGATGCCTTTTTTTTTGTGCCCTGTGGGCCTAAGAAGGGTTTGGCACCAGCCAAATCTGCCATTAGCAAGTGGATACGTCAGGCCGTTACTGCGGCCTATTCTGTTAAGGGGAAGTTCCCCCTTTTCGTATCACTGCTCATTCTACTCGCGCCATTGGGGCGTCTTGGGCTTTTCAGCACCAAGCTTCTGTTGAACAAGTTTGTAAGGCCGCCACTTGGTCTTCTGTTCATACTTTTTCTAAGTTTTACAAAGTTGATGTGCGAGCCTCAGCGGATGCAGTTTTTGGCCGCAAAGTTCTGCAGACTGCAGTCATTTAAGTTATGCTTCACCTGGCCTTGAGATGCCCATCCCGTGTGGACACTGCTTTTGGATGTCCCAATCGTGAAGAATATTAAAGGTGAAGCGGGGTGTGTGGCACACCAAGAATAATGCCATTTTGTGAGTACTCACCTGAAACATGGATATTGTTGGTGTGCCACACACCCCGCTTCACTCCCACCCTTTTCGGTATTCCGAATCCTTTATATGGTGAAGCTTTTATTTATATTGATTTATTTTGAGGTTACCGTTAAAATACTGGTACCTTGTCTTTCTGCTTTTTAATACACTGGTGATAAATGGGAGGTACCAGGTATATATAGGCCGGAAGGGGGCGTGTTAACCCAATCGTGAAGAATATTAAAGGCGAAGCGGGCTGTGTGGCACACCAACAATATCCATTTTTCAGGTGAGTACTCACAAAATGGCATTTTTGTTTTCACCTAGCACTTGCTCATAAATGGGATTTATATATATAGATTTTTCTCCTAATAGAAAGAAATGCGTTATCTTGGCTAAATTCAGTTTTCTAATCTATCTGAAATGTTTTTAGGATACAAAATGATAATGCCATTTTAAACATTCACTTTGATCCCGAAGTGCCAAATGAATATGGGCTATTTAGAAAAAATATCTGCTCATTTGCTTTAATTCCTTCCTCCCTTCCGCCATTTCTTTTTACTTACGCTGCTCGATGTGTATTTTTTTACATATATATACAATTTAATCCTCTCATGTGGGAATCGATGCCTTCTTCTTTAGCTGGAAAGCTCTCAGGTCGGCTCTTAAAGTCTGCATAGTGACAAATTATTTTCTGAGCTGGGCATTCATTAGCTGAGAGTGCTCAGTGGCCTGGCACACCTTCTTGTTTGTTTTAAGACGTTTGAATCTCAATTTTCTCCGTATGGAGGCCAGCGCTGATACCGAGTATCCTGCACCTCACCCCCCCACCTTCCTCTTCTCTGTTTCCTCTAGGCAAGAAATTAATCTCCAGAGACCATAAATCACCCTGTTTATTAAAAGAATAAAGAGCTTTAACTAACAAGAGGTTTTGTCAGCGCTCCATAAATCTGCTCTCCTTCCTTTTGGATGCCCATATGCGTTTAATTCATATGTATAAGTCCGGAGCATGAATATAATACTTGTCCATTAAATTCTTCTTGACCTGATTAAAGTCATTAGCTGTGAATAATTATCTCCTCTGCATTTCTATGCTGAGCCGATATAATGCAAATGGCCTCATCTTTACCACGGATGAAAAGTGTTTGCAAGGCAATTGGTTTCAAACGAGTGTTCTTTTTTAATAAATCAAACCTGAGCTCAGTCTTACGGTAAAAATAAATGTGTTTTAATAGAAAAAGAAGCATATGCACTTTCCTTTGCGGAACTAGAGAGACACATAAAAAGCAGCGATGGAAATAGGCTTTATTTTTCTGGCTCTTTTGAGGAAGCTGTATTACATGTATTTTGGTTTCTGAAAGATCCCTATTTACTTTGGTTTCTATGGCGTCCATCCCAAGTGAGTGCAAATTAAATTACTTAGAACAATGAATGGGGGTTCCACGTTACCACGGTAACGTGGAACCCCCATTCATTGTTCTATGTATGCAACAGGTTAGTCTGTTTGAACCCCGTACAGTTAGCACACTGGTTGATAATTGCTCATTGAAAATTGTTGGTGCGGTCCCCCCTTTTTCTTGTTCAAATTAAATTACTGTTTCTGAATTAATTTGCCGGAGTAATTTAGAAGTTTTAAGTAGACATATTCTCATCAAGGGTGTTCTTTATAACAAATGCCAAAGTGAACCCAAACTCTGCACCAGGAAGGGCTCTGCACTAGATCATCTTCCTTCTGTTATCTGTGATGTAATCCAAGTGACTAACACCTATCGAGTGGTTGTGGTCACTAGAAGTCCCTAAATTTCGAAGCATGTGATGCACTTTTATTTCAATTTATAAGCTATAGCACATTTGATTTGTTTGATGACCTGATGTATTGAATTGTTCACTGTTGCTATATTCTTAGTATACAGTACGTCCTGCTCCAGATAAGATTCAATACTCTTGGGTATTACTCCGCCCGATGGCGCTGGACTGCAGAGACCACGGAATTGGCTCCTCCCGGCCCCTCAAATACCCGGGACCTCCCACAAATCCCCAGAATTTCTCTGTAGTCTGGACTGCGAAGGACAAGAAGATGGCTCTCTCTTCTCGCAGGTGAGCGGAGCTATTAGCCTGCGGCCCTGTAGGACTATTCCCTTCCATTCCATTATTAATGGGCCTCCCAGCCTTGGCTGCGCTGGTCTGGGTGATGGTAGGCAGCACCGCTGTCAGGTGCTTAGGAGCGCTGCTCCACCACAATCCCCCACCAAAGGGTAGGCGGTATAGGCATATGGTGAGCCTCTATGGGATGCCCCTCCTGCACTATTGTCCCTTGCCCCTGTCTATTGGTGGGCCCTTCGCTAAGTGGCCGCTGCCCTCCCTTGTAGCTCTCGGGGGGGGGGGGGGGTGTCTGTGTGTGTATACTTTGGCGCTTTCACTTTGCTGGTCTGCTTGTGACTTTTGTTCTGTCTTCGCGCTGACTTGGTTGCGCTGTTGCGTTTTGAATATGCCGCGCGCTTCCACTGCGTTCTGCGGTCGGCGGCGGCATTACCTCAGGCGCTGATGCACCTTCATTGGCTGCTTGTCACGTGTGCTGCTTCGCGCTCTTCGGGGGGGGGGGGGGGGCTGCGGATGGCGCGTTCCGCGTCATCGTCTCCGCAGCCCGCCCCTCGAGGTATACTCAGCGTCATTTTTCTCTGGATTCTGCTGCGTGGCTGGCATCTACCTACCGCGGTCCGTGGCTGCCCTTGCGTGCGGTTTATTTACCCTATGTCATTATACATGTCGCTTATGGGGTTCTCTTTGCTTATGTCTTTCAGGCGGGTCGAACTCCATTGGTTTCTTCTGGCCCTGCCCCTCTTTTTAGTTATTAAACTTTGTGAGGCCTAGTGTGCAAATTACTCCCACTTCCCTAGCGGGCTATTGGGGCATCCCGGGTTGCTGTTATAGCGTGAATCCCTATCGGCCTATTGTGCCGCTATAATCACCATATGGAGGCTCAGGATAATGTGCTCGGGGTTCCTTCGGGACAAGCCCGGCTGTGTGTAGCTTGTGGGGTGTCCCCTACTAGTGCTGACAATGTGCGGGTCTGTATAACTTGTGCCCAGCAGGTGCTTGCGCTGCAGCCTGGTTTACCAGCGGCTGGGCCTGCGCCACTTATGGCTTCACCAACTCCCCCAAGCTTGAATTTGACTCCCATTAAGCTGCATACCAGTGGGGATTCTCGGCCTGATGTCTGCTAGACTGGCCAGTGTTGAGAAGTTGCTTGCTAATACCATGGCGCGTAAGGCCTCTGTTAAGAAGCGGCACTTGCGCCTGATGTCACTCTTTTCCCTATGGGGCTGAAGAGTTCTTTGAACTGTCTGGTTATACTCCCTTGGAAGAAGGGGAGTTATTCTCTGATTCAGAGTCATCTGATGAGAGGCCCAGGGGTCATGATGATTCTGGCTCTGACCCCTGGGCCCCAGATGATACTGATAGGCTGTTGGCTCAGATTTTTGAGGTACTGTCTATCTCTCCCCCGGTTGCGGCCCCTAGGCAGCAGGGGGAATTGTTTCATACTGCTAAGGCTCGTTTAGAGTTTCCTGAGCAAGCCCATTTTAATTATCTCGTGCTCAAGGAATGGAAGCATCCTAGCAGGCTCCCCGGAGTCCCTATGAGTTGGGATAAGAAGTATCCCTTTCCTGCTGATGTGGTGAAGCGTTGGTCATCCCCTTCAGAGGTGGATGCCCCGGTCCTAGGGTTATCTAACACCTCTGTCATGCATTTCCCTGACTCTACTACGCTGCGAGATAGTGGGGACCGGCGTATTGATCAGCTGGCGTCCCATGCCTTTGCCTGTGTGGAGACGGCGCTGCGCCCGGTTTGTGCCTCTGCCATTACAGCGGTGGCTATTAGGACCCTGCTTAGAAATGTCCTAGATGGTGCTCCTGATGATGTGTCTAGTGAGGAGTTTAATGCACTCTCTCGTTGTGAGGTTTTTGTGACTTATGTCCTCTCTGCCTTGGATGATACCATTAGGATGTGTGGCAGAGCCTCTGCCCTTGTGGTGGCTATACGCCGCTCGGTTTGGCTGCGCCAGTGGGCAGCTGACACCGCTGCCAAGAAGGCTGTCACTGGTTTTCCCTTCAAAGGACTACGCCTGTTTGGGGACCGCCTGGACCTGTTTGCCAAGAGAGGCAGGTTACCCCAGCACAGGAGGCAGTCTCGGCCCGTTCGGGGCCAAGGCTCCTTTTCCTCTCCCTACCGTGGATCCAGACAGGGGAGGGGGGTCTCCTTTACTGGGGCCCGAGGAGATTTCTGGGGTAGGGGCAGAGGACGTGGACACCCTGGCTCATCCTGGGGCGCCAAGCCTAGGGTCCTCTCCTAAGCCCCCTCAGGCATGGAGGGGTGCCCTCACCCATCCGGGTGGGGGGACGGCTTCAGCATTTTGCTCACGTCTGGAGGCTTCATGTCTCAGACCGGTGGATTCAGGAGGTAGTGTCCTCCAGTTACAAGATAGAGTTTGCTGCCTGGCCACCCCCAAGATTCATCAGATCCCGGATGTCTCAGGATCCCATGTCCGCTCAGGCTCTAATTCTGGCGGTGCAAAGCCTTCTGGAGCTGGGGGTCATCTGTCAGGTCCCCTTACGAGAAAGTGGCAAGGGGTTCTATTCCAACCTTTTCACCGTGCCCAAAAGAGATGGGTCAGTAAGGCCCATCCCGGACATGAAGATCCTGAACAAATTTGTCAGGTGCAGGCGCTTTCGCATGGAAACGTTGCGCTCTACTATCAGTTCCCTGCGTCCAGGGGATTTCATGACCTCCGTGGACATCAAGGATGCTTACCTTCATATTCCTGTTTTTCCAGGTCATCAAAGATTCCTCAGGTTCGCTCTGGAGGATCAGCACTACCAATTTGTGGCATTGCCCTTCGGTCTCACTTCAGCTCCCAGAGTGTTCACCAAGGTGCTGGCAGGAGTGATGGCTCTGCTCAGGGCTGAGGGCATTCGCGTGCTGCCATATTTGGACGTCATCACTTCTCAGTCCCTCCATCAGGCAGAGCTGGATACTCAGCTGGTAGTGTCCACTCTGGAGTCATTTCGCTGGGTGATGAACCATCCCAAGTCTTCCCTGTCCCCCTCCTTGGTGACGCCCTTCCTGGGAATGAATCTGGATACAGTTCAGGCAAGGATTTTTCTTCCTCAGCAGAAGGTGGACAGTCTGCTGGTGCAGGTTCAGTCCCTGCTCTCTTGCCCTCATCCCTCCATCAGGCAAGGAATGCAGCTGGTGGGCCTGATGGTGTCGTGCTTCGAGCGGTTCCTTATGCCCAGTTTCACATGAGGCCTCTGCAACTCCACCTCTTGTCAATATGGGACAAGGATCCTGCGTCCCTGGACCAGGTCCTTGTTCTGTCCCCCCTAGCCAGGCCGTCCCTCTCGTGGTGGCTGGACTCCAGGAACCTGTTGACGGGCAGATCCTTTCTGGCCCCCTGCTGGGAGACGATCACCACAGATGCCAGTCTGGGAGGATGGGGGGGCTTCTGGAAGTCCCTACAGTTCCAAGGGCGTTGGGGCCCCCAGGAGGCCCACACACCTATCAACATTTTGGATCTGAGGGCAATCAGGCTGGTTCTGGCTCATTGACCCAACACCTTTGGGGCCGACCTGTTCAGGTACGCTCGGACAACCAGACGTCGGTTGCCTACATCAATCATCAGGGAGGGACCCAGAGCAAGGGGGCCCTCAAGGAAGTGTCTCTGATCCTGTCCTGGGCGGAGGACAATGTTCCCTGCATATCAGCTGTGTACATTCCGGGGGTGGAGAATCTGCAGGTAGACTCTCTGAGCAGGGGGGACCTCTCGCCTGGGAGAATGGTCCCTCTGCGACAGGGTGTTTCACTCTCTGTGTCACCGTTGGGGCCAACCAGATGTGGATCTGTTTGCGTCCCGTCACAATCACAAGCTCCCGGCCTTTGTCTCCCTGTCCCAGGACCCTCTGGCCTTGGCCACAGATGCTCTAGCAATGTCATGGCAGGACTTTCAGCTCCTGTATGTCTTTCCCCCTGTTGGGCAGGGTGCTGCGCAAGATAGCTCAGGAGGGGTGCCAGCTGTCCTGGTGGCTCCCAGGTGGCCAAGAAGAGTGTGGTTCGCAGACGTGGTGCAGCTGGCGGTAGATCAGTACGCTCTGCCCAGGGTTCCAGACCTACTCACTCAGGGTCATTTACGCCATCCCAATTTACAAACGCTGGCTTTGACGGCCTGGCTGCTGAAACCTCCATCTTGATGGAGAAGGGGCTGTCTGCCTCTGTTGTTGATACCATGATAAAGGCTAGAAAGAAGTCTTCTTCTTCTATTTACTATAGGGTTTGGCGTGCCTACATTGACTGGTGTGAGTCTAGGTCTCTTCCCTGTCGCGTGTTCTCTATTCCCAGGATCCTGGAGTTCCTACAGCATGGGTTGGAGCTGGGACAACTCAGTACTCTGAAGGGTCATGTCTCTGCCCTGGCTGTTTTCTTCCAGTGGTCCTTTGCCCAGCAGCATTCTCTGATCAGGACTTTTTTCAGGGGGTCACTCATGTGCGTCCCCCACATAAGCCCATGTTGCCTGTTTGGGATTTGAACTTGGTCTTGTCTGCCTTGCAGGGTGCTCCCTTTGAACCTGTGCAGGAGTCTGCCCTGGCCATTCTTACTCTCAAGGTTGTCTTTTTGGTGGCTATCACTTCTGTTAGGCTTGTTTCTGAGTTGGCGGCGTTTTCCATCCAGCCCCCCTACTTTGAGAGACACCAGGACAAGGTGGTTATTCTTGGTGTGCCACACACCCCGCTTCACCTTTAATATTCTTCACTTATTGGGTTAACTCACCGCCAGGTGACGCAGTGCAGAGAGGAAGTCTTGTAACGAGCCTCCTTCCGGCCTATATATACCTGGTACCTCCCTTCAATCACCAGTATTTTTCTCTCTGCCTGACGACAAGACAGAAGATTGAAGTCTCCTGCTTACAGGTAGCCGGGGTCTTACCCCGGCACCCCCCTTTTGGTCTATTTCTGCCCGGTTTCAGTGTTTATACCTTGATGGTGGAATGGAAGCCTCCCAGCCTAGGCTGCTCACTGGGCAAATGGTAGATGGCACTTTAAGTGCCTAGGAGCTTATCTCCTCCGCTCGACCTCATGCGTGGGGCAATGCGGCTATCCGGCATGGTGATCCGGAAATGGGATGCCCCTGTCCCGAGGGTCCCCGTAGCCCCTTTCCCGTTACGGTCCCTTCTCCCTTCACTGGGGGGGGGGGGGGGGGGGGGGTAGAGGGATGTGTATTGTGTGTATGGTTTACTGTATGTTCATGTGTTTTGCTCATTTCAACGTTGTCAGGCTGCACTGCTAGTGCATATGGCCTGACTTTGATTCCTCCTTGGCAGTCTCTGTTTTGCGGGCTGCTGCTGCTGGCCTATAGAGCCAGAGCTTTAGGGGTGACCGGGGCAGGCTGTATGGTGTCAGGCTTGCTTTAGGCTGCCTGCGCTTTTCTCACCTTATCCAGCTCCCCTCCCCCCTCCGCTTTTCTCATTTGTTTTAATCGGCCACTCCCGCCTTCGCTGACATTTTCTGCCTGTCTCCACCACCTCTTTGGTTGGGTGCTGGGCTTTTGTAAGCCTTACTGGGGCAGGTAAACGGCCTCACCTGGTGGGGCCGTCTATATTTTTATGGGTTTGACTGTTTATTAAAAAGTAATATATTTAATGGAAATATACTTTTGTTTTAAAAAAAAAAAAATGGGGAAAAATATATAAGGAGGAAAATCAGAGGCCAGTTTTATTGCCTCTTCAAAGCACTGCTGTGTATGTATGTTATATTGCATGTTGCCATTGGTTTCTGGGGGTTTTTACTGTTGGTTGTTTTTTCCCCACAGATCCTGGGATTCCTTCAATTAGTAGCCTCCCAGTTTTTTATTGCCTGGCTAGTCTCTTTTTTTCTCCTAAATTGGGACATATTTATTTATATATACTTGCGTATATATATTTAAAATAAAAAAAAAAAAAAATATATATATATAGATTATTAAGGGGGACCTTCCTTTTTGAAAAAAAAAAATATATATATAAATAAAAATCCTCCCTTCCGGGACATTTACAAATAAGGGGACATCCCGGGTTGGCTTATGCCTCAAAGCCCAAAAATTGCGAATACCATAAATCACCATATGGAGGCTTCCGTTATTGCCGGAAACGGTTCTTCTGAGCCATTCGGGGGGTGCGTAAGTTGTGGGGCTCTACTCCCAGCTGATGATGTCTTTATTTGCATCCCTTGTGCAAAGCAGAGCATTGCGCGCCAGTCTGTTGCTTCGGCTGCTGGCCCATCGCAACCTTCATCATCGCCTACCTCGCCCTCCCTGTTCCGGACCCCGCATGACACTGTCAAAAGTGGGGATTCGCAGTCCGAGGTGGCGGCACGGTCGGCCAGCCCCCAGAAAGTAGTGCCCGTTAAAGCAGGGTTAAAGGCCGCTGCAAAACGGAGGCACCTGACTCCGGTACCTTCGGCTCCACAGGACGAGTTATGTGAGCCTGTGGAATGGTCCGATGGATCCCCGAACGAGGAAGAATTCCTGTTGGAGTCAGATGAGCCTGCAGATCAGCTTGTGGCTGATGCGATTGGCGATTGGTCGGAGGGGGTTGTTTTTGACACCCCCTCCATTCTGGCTCAAATGTTTACAATTTTGAATTTAGGTCCACCTGAGGCTGTCACCCTGCCAAAGGGTCAGTTGTTTAAGGAGCCTCAGCCGCGTTGGGTTTTTCCCAGACAACACCACTTTGAGAGGGTGGTCCTTAAGGAATGGGAACATCCCACGCGGTTATCTGGAATCCCTTCCAGTTGGGAAAAGCGTTATCCTTTTCCGCCAGAGTTGGTAAAGCTTTGGTCTGTCCCTCCTGACGTCGATACCCCTGTGCTAGGGCTCTCCAGCACGGCTATGGTACAGTCTGCTGAGACCACTGTCCCTAAAGATGGGGAAGATCGTCGGATTGACCAATACGCGCGCCATGGTTTTATTTATTCCGGGTCAGCGTTGCGCCCGGTGTGTGCTTCAGCCCTTCTTCTATTGGCGATTAGGTCTTTAATTCAGGGGCTATATGAGGATCTCAATCCCGCTTGTAAACAGTTTACTGCGCTTAAGCAGTGTGAATCTTTTGTGTCCTATGTCCTATCCGCTCAAGAAGGTGCGCTGGCTATGAGTAGCAAGGCAGCGGCTATGCTGGTGGCTATTCGCCGGTCAGTATGGCTGCGTCAGTGGTCGGCGGACGCAGTTTCTAAGAAGGTGCTCACAGCTCTCCCCTTTTTGGGGTTGTGTCTGTTTAGGGAGAAAATTGATTCAGTCGCAAAGGGTGGTAAGATGCCACAACGCAAGAGGCCTCGTGGCCCCTTTAGGGGTGCAGGTTCCGGTAGGCCTTCCTTTCGAGGATTCAGAGCGGGCAGGGGGGGCTTCCTTTCCCGCTACCAGAGGTGCAGGTTGGACTCGGGGGAAGGGGCCGTGGCCGGCCCACTCAGTCCTGGGGCACCAAGCCCAAACCTGCTGATAAGCCCTCTCAGCAATGAGGGGCTGCCCTCACCCGTGCGGGTGGGGGGACTATGGCGACACTTCTCCCAGGTTTGGAACCAAGTGGTTCCAGGCAGATGGATCCAGGAGGTAGTGTCGGCCGGTTACGACCTGGAATTCGAGTCCCCGAGAAAGATGGGTCGGTTCGTCCCGGCCTGGACTCTCATCAACACAGAGTGTTTCTTCCTTTTGCCCAAATTCACACGAGAACGCTTCAGCTTTTTCTGTTAGCGTCTTGGGACCAGCAGCCTCGGTCGCTGGATCAGTCCTTCCAGTTGTCCTCCCGGGTCCGGCAGTCCCTCCTGTGGTGGTTGGTCTCGACCAATCTGGTGTAGGGCGGGTTTTTCCTGACCCTCCTTTGGAAAATTGTCACCGCGGACGCCAGTCTGTCGGGATGGGGCGGATTCTGGAAGGAGCTGCAGTTTCAGGGGCAGTGGGGACCTCAAGAGGCCCACTTACCCACCAATATTCTGAAACTGAGAACCATCCGTCGGGTGCTTGCTCTCCTGACTCAGCACGTTCTGGGCCTTCCGGTCCAGGTGCGTTCAGACAATCAAACAGTTGTTGCTTACGTCGGTCATCAGGGAGGGACTCGCAGTCTGAGTGCTCTCAGAGAAGTGTCCCTGATCCTGACCTGGGCGGTGTCCCATGTTCCTTGTCTCTCGGCGGTTTACATTCCAGAGGTGAAGAACCAGGTAGCGGACCGGTTGAGCAGGGGCTCTCCCCGTCTGGGAGAATGGGCTCTCCATCCTCGGGTGTTTCGCTCACTGTGTCTCCGATGGGGGACCCCGGAGGTGGACCCGTTTGCCTCTCGCAGGCTCCCGAACTTCGTGTCGCTCTCCCAGGATCCTCTGGCTCTGGCAGTGGACGCCATGTCCCTGAGCTGGGGAGTTCTGGGATTTCTATACCTGTTTCCTCCGATGCCCATGCTGGGCAGGGTGCTTCGGAAGTTGGCTCTGGAAAAGGTGTCCGCCGTTCTCGTGGCCCCAAGGTGGCCAAGGCGAGTGAGGTTCGCAGACATCGTTCGGCTGGCAGTGGACCAGTTCGTTCTGCCTCTTCGGCCCGTTCTGCTCACTCAGGGTCAATTGTGTTACCCCAATTTACCAGCGCTGGGTTTGATGGCCTGGCTGCTGAAACCTCCATCCTGAAGGAGGAGGGTCTTTCGGATTCAGTCATTAAGACTCTGATCAGTGCCCGGAAGAGGTCTTCTTCCATCACCTACTATAGGACTTGGAAAGCCTATATCGCTTGGTGTGAGATAAGATCTTTTCCTTGTAGGGTCTTTTCGGTCTCCAGGATTCTGGAGTTTTTACAATCAGGGCTGGATTCTGGTCTCCAGCTAAGTACGTTGAAAGGGCAGGTCTCTGCCTTATCTATCTTTTTTTTTTCAGAAGCGTGTTGCGCTTAAGCCTTTAGTTAAAACTTTTTTCCAGGGGGTTACGCATGTGCGGCCTCCCAGGAAACCATTACTCCCGGTTTGGGATGGTTCTGTCTGCTCTTCAGGCTCCCCCTTTTGAGCCTTTGCAAGATATTGCTTTGACCCTGACTCAGAAGATTGTCTTCTTGGTAGCGATCACTTCGGTCCGGCGTGTCTCGGAGTTGGCGGCCTTGTCTATCCAGGCGCCTTACTTTGAGAGGCATCAGGATAAAGTGGTCTTTCGGTTCAAGCCAGACTTTCTTCCTAAGGTTGTTTCTGCTTTTCATTTGAACCAAGATATTGTTCTTCCCTCCTTGTGTCCTAATCCTAAGAATGACAAAGAGAGGGTTTTGCATTGTTTGGATGTAGTACGCTGTGTTAAGTACTACTTGATTATCACGTCTCCTTTTCGTAGGACGGATTCCTTTTTTGTTGTGCCCCATGGGCCTAAGAAGGGTTTGGCACCAGCCAAATCTGCCATTAGCAAGTGGATACGTCAGGCCGTTACTGCGGCCTATTCTGCTAAGGGAAGAGTTCCCACTTTTCGTATCACTGCTCATTCTACTCGCGCCATTGGGGCGTCTTGGGCTTTTCAGCACCAAGCTTCTGTTGAACAAGTTTGTAAGGCCGCCACTTGGTCTTCTATTCATACTTTTTCTAAGTTTTACAAAGTTGATGTGCGAGCCTCAGCGGATGCTGTTTTTGGCCGCAAAGTTCTGCAGACTGCAGTCATTTAAGTTATGCTTCACCTGGCCTTGAGATGCCCATCCCTTGTGGACACTGCTTTTGGATGTCCCATTAAGTGAAGAATATTTAAAAGTGAAGCGGGGTGTGTGGCACACCAAGAATAATACCATTTTGTGAGTACTCACCTGAAAAATGGATATTGTTGGTGTGCCACACACCCCGCTTCACTCCCACCATTTTCGGTATTTCCGAAGCCTTTTTATGGTGAAGCTTTTTATTTATATCAAATTGATTTTGAGGTTACCGGTGGAATACTGGTACCTTGTCTTTCTGCTTTTTTAATATACTGGTGATTGAAGGGAGGTACCAGGTATATATAGGCCGGAAGGGGGCTCGTTACAAGACTTCCTCTCTGCACTGCGTCACCTGGCGGTGAGTTAACCCATTAAGTGAAGAATATTTAAAAGTGAAGCGGGGTGTGTGGCACACCAACAATATCCATTTTTCAGGTGAGTACTCACAAAATGGTATTTTTCGCTTCAAGCCAGATTTTCTGCCTAAGGCTGTGTCTGCCTTTCATCTGAATCAGGACATTGTTCTTCCCTCCTTGTGCCCTAATCCTAGTAACTCTAAGGAGAGGGTTTTGCATTCCTTGGATGTGGTTAGGTGTCCTGAAGTACTATCTGGTGGCTACTGCACCTTTCAGAAAAACTGATGCTCTTTTTGTGGTCCCTTCTGGGCCTAGGAAGGGTTTGGCTCCTGCTAAATCTACTATCAGCAAATGGATCCATCAGGCTGTGATTCAGGCCTACTCTGCTAAGGGGAAGAATCCTCCCTTCCGCCTTACTGCTCATTCCACTCGTGCTATTGGTGCCTCTTGTGCTTTTCAGCACCAAGCTTCTGTTGAACAAGTTTGCAAGGCCGCCACTTGGTCTTCTGTTCATACTTTTTCTAAGTTTTACAAGGTTGATGTTAAGGCCTCAGCTGATGCTGCTTTTGGCCGCAAAGTTCTGCAGGCGGCAGTGGTTTAAACTGTCTGCTGTTACTTTTGGGGATCCCAACCTACGGGCACTGCTATTGGCTGTCCCAAGAGTAAGGAATATCTTCTGGAACAGGACGTGCTGTATACTTAGAATAATACAATTCTGTGATTTCTCCCCTGTAGAATTGGTATTATATGTATGGAGGAGCCACTTTTCTGTCTCTGCAGTCCAGCGCCATCTACTGGATGTATAACCCAAGAGTAAGGAATATCTTCTGGAACAGGACGTGCTGTATACATATAATACCAATTCTACAGGTGAGTAATCACAGAATTGTATTTTTAATCACTTTTTATTTTTTTCCCCACTGGCCTGCAACTCTGCTCAGCACTCTAGGATATGGGCACCGCCATCTTGGCTCAGTAGCATCACATACTGAGGAGAGTGCAAGTGCAGGGGGGCTGGGTTATAACTGTGCTTTGCACAGACAGAGAAGAGCTGGGGTCAGGAAAAGGTCAGCAATCCTAGAATGCAGAGCGGCACATTCAGAAGACTTCCTTTTTGCAGGCTGCCTGAAAGCCATGGGCCGCCATCTTGGATGTTTAAAGGCTCAGAAAATGCAGTAGATGCAGGAAGGATAATTTTGAATGTGAGCAATCTGTATGTACAATGCGGGGGAAACTTATAACATATGTTCTTATCCAGGTTTAAGGTCTGGTTTAATGATTATGGCTTACAACCAAGGAAGAACCAAAATTCATTATCTCAAAAAAATAGAATAATTAACCAAAACAGCTGCAAAGACTTCCTAAGCATTTAAAAAGGCCCCTTAATCTGGTTCAGTAAGCGCCACAATCATGGGGAAAACGGCTGACCTGACAGCTATCCAGAAGGCATCACTGACACACTCTACAAGGAGGGGAAGCCACAAAAGGTCATTGCTATAGAAACTGCCTGATCACAGAGCTGTATCAATGCATATTAATGGAGAGTTGAGTGGTAGAAAAAAGTGCACAAGCACCCGGGATAACCACAGGCTTTAGAGGATTGTTAATAAAAGGCTATTCCAGAATTTGGGGGAGATTCACAAGGAGTGGACTGCTGCTGGAGTCAGTGCTTTAAGAGCCATCACACACAGACGTATCCAGGACATGAAGGAAATTAAAAAACAGGGAGACTTCCCCCACTCATAGCCTGTGCACTGCCACACAGATATGTGGCGTCCCACTAACCAAATATTGTACCCAAAATGACACCCAAAGACAAGGTTAATTGTGGGACCGGCACTATGACAATTGAGAAATCTAGTAATAGTAAAGCCAGAGGACAGTTGGAGAAAGTAGCAAAAACATCTTTATTAAATAATGCACACAACCCTCAAAGCACCAAGTATTGCACCAAAAAAATGATAAAATCACACAACGTTGTGCTGCTAAAAAATGGGGGCCCCCACACCGCACATGCGCCACCGCCTCAGAAATCTCATCCACTACCCACACACAAAATCATGCCTCAGGAACAAACATATTGGCCTAATGCCAGGGGAGTATTACTCAAAGTGTAAGGGCGCCAGGCAACAGAGTCTCAAACTGTTGAGGGGATATTTGCAGTCCAGGTATGGTGACAGCATTCCTTCACGGCTCAAAAATATTGGAAAAGTGCATGTGCAAACTTCCAGATGGCCAGGGAGAGCGTATAGCTGGTCAGACCGCACTTCTCCTCACACAGACGGTCTCATGAGTGGGTGACCACAGCACCCAAAAATGCCACACCGTGTAATAACAGAGAAAACTCCTCAGGGAAGATGTCAGAGACACCGCAGCGCAGAAGTAATGTGGCTTAGTTTATGTGTCAATGGCTGTATCAGCAACACAATGTCAGAACACAACCCAGCTTCCACTGCACGGGCCGAACCGCCCACTAATGACGCATGTCACATTCCAGGCTTATACCGTTGCTGGTAGGCTGACAGACAAACAGGTCTACTTAGCTCAAAGCCTTCATGTACTTGCTGTTGCTGGCCAGTTCAAATATAACGCTTCATGCTGCTGTGCGCTGATGTGACCCGCGTCTTCCGGCCATATGCTTTGTCCCGATCAGCACAGAACTTGGTGGAGGGACACGAGGCGAGGTAGGGCCGCCCACATCCGACGCGCGTTTCGCCCCGCCCACCGGAGTTTCGTCAGGGTGACGCCCAGCCAATCGCAGTGCCTCTTAACATCGCGTAGTTAGGCTCCGCCCCTTGGACATCGTTGATCCTTTCATCTAATCATTTCATGACAGGCGCAGTGCGTTCGGCCAAACCGCAGTCCCGTGGGGCTGCGCAGCCGCACTAACATTCCTCGCCTTTTAACACCTATCCAGCTGCTCATATTCAAACACAGCCTTAAAATCGTCCACATCAGGCGTGCCCACACACCCAACCACGCACTGGCACCACGCTGGCTCACAACGGCAACCCACTCCCTTCACCAGTGATCACAATGCGGCATATTATATTATCCACAGGGCGTCAAAATGATTCACAAGCATAACCAAACGCGCAAAAAGAGAGGAGAGCCAAACAAGCTGTATAATGCATAATCATCGCACACACAGAATAGAGCCTAGCAAAAAGGGCCACATAAGAGCCAAAGGAAGAAAAGGCATAGGACATAGGGCTGTATGATACAGATATACAGGGAGATACCAGAGAGCATGTTAGGAGGAGGACACCTAGGAATAGGGGGGGCCCTAGTTAATCATAAAGGGTCTGGCCAGACAAAACAGAAAGGGGGAAAACAACTACTGGGAATGTAAGTTTTTTAGGGTTCAAAACAACCCCACTCCCCCTTGATTATAAGAAGGCACTCAAACCTGAATCTGTATTTAAACCATGGGGCGCAAGTGTTCCCAATTCATAGATGAGACGCGCCTCCTGCTGCAGAAGCCTCTGCTCCCATTGGCCCCTCCTCCCCACTTTTCTGAGCACAAAGATGCCACATACTTGGAGGTCCTTAGGATCACCCCTGTGCCACAGCTTAAAATGCTCTGCCACTGGACTCTTCTCGTTCAGATTTTTAATATCCCTCACATGCTCACCTACCCGCACCCTCAGTTCCCGTTTGGTCTTACCGACATACTGGTTTGTGGCACGGCCATGGGGGCGGCCTGTGCCCCATCGTACGCGTGCCTGCACCTCGGGCGGTGGGAGAGCTTGGAAGTGTTTGGGCGCGCGGACTTTGGGGCACGGGTCGCCCTATGGCTTCGCTACATCGATGATGTACTTGTAGTATGGCGTGGCACACCGGCAGAGTTTGATCAATTTGTGACATCACTAAACAATAACGTTAGAAACATCCGCCTTACATATAAAATTGGGCCTACTGAAGTGGAATTCTTGGATTTACGAATCAGATGTGAGGGTAATAGGTTGGTTACTACTACCTTTCGGAAGCCCACTGTGGGCAACACACTTTTACACTTCAACAGCCATCACCCCATACCGCTACGACGAGGTATCCCCCTCGGCCAATTTCTGCGTATCCGCAGAAATTGCAGCTCTAATGAGGATTACAAAAAGGAAGCTCGACAGCTGACCAAGAGGTTTAGAGCAAGAGGGTACCCCCATAGACTTTTGAGAACATGTGCCAAAAAAGCGTGGGAGAGGTCACGGGTTGATTTGTTAAGGGTGAGGTCCCCCATGGCCCGGGTTAGGGATGATGGACAGCAAATCCGCCTCATCACTCAATATGGGGCACATTGGGAGCGCTTTCGGGGGATTTTGGAGGCCCACTGGCACGTGTTTGCATTGGACCCCATATTGGGGAAACTGGTGGGGCCACGTCCTCTACTTACTGCTCGCAGAGCTAGAAATATGCAGGACATGCTAGTACATGCGAATATAAATCAAGACCCACTATGGGTTTTCGGTCTGTAGAGAATTTGAATGGCTCGTTCAAATGTGGCCACTGCAGTACCTGTAGGTACATGCAGAAAACTAGCAGCTATGTAGGTGCCAGTGGATCTCCCCCCCCCGACAGATAAAAGGATTTATCAACTGTGCCACGTCACTGGTGGTGTACATGCTCACCTGCCCGTGCGGCAAGAAGTATGTCGGTAAGACCAAACGGGAACTGAGGGTGCGGGTAGGTGAGCATGTGAGGGATATTAAAAATCTGAACGAGAAGAGTCCAGTGGCAGAGCATTTTAAGCTGTGGCACAGGGGTGATCCTAAGGACCTCCAAGTATGTGGCATCTTTGTGCTCAGAAAAGTGGGGAGGAGGGGCCAATGGGAGCAGAGGCTTCTGCAGCAGGAGGCGCGTCTCATCTATGAATTGGGAACACTTGCGCCCCATGGTTTAAATACTGATTCAGGTTTGAGTGCCTTCTTATAATCAAGGGGGAGTGGGGTTGTTTTGAACCCTAAAAAACTTACATTCCCAGTAGTTGTTTTCCCCCTTTCTGTTTTGTCTGGCCAGACCCTTTATGATTAACTAGGGCCCCCCCTATTCCTAGGTGTCCTCCTCCTAACATGCTCTCTGGTATCTCCCTGTATATCTGTATCATACAGCCCTATGTCCTATGCCTTTTCTTCCTTTGGCTCTTATGTGGCCCTTTTTGCTAGGCTCTATTCTGTGTGTGTGATGATTATGCATTATACAGCTTGTTTGGCTCTCCTCTCTTTTTGCGCGTTTGGTTATGCTTGTGATTCATTTTGACGCCCTGTGGATAATATAATATGCCGCATTGTGATCATTGGTGAAGGGAGTGGGTTGCGTTGTGAGCCAGCGTGGTGCCAGTGCGTGGTTGGGTGTGTGGGCACGCCTGATGTGGACGATTTTAAGGCTGTGTTTGAATATGAGCAGCTGGATAGGTGTTAAAAGGCGAGGAATGTTAGTGCGGCTGCGCAGCCCCACGGGACTGCGGTTTGGCCGAACGCACTGCGCCTATCATGAAATGATTAGATGAAAGGATCAACGATGTCCAAGGGGCGGAGCCTAACTACGCGATGTTAAGAGGCACTGCGATTGGCTGGGCGTCACCCTGACGAAGCTCCGGTGGGCGGGGCGAAATGCTCGTCGGATGTGGGCGGCCCTACCTCGCCTCGTGTCCCTCCACCAAGTTCTGTGCTGATCGGGACTAAGCATATGGCCGGAAGACGCGGGTCACATCAGCGCACAGCAGCATGAAGCGTTATATTTGAACTGGCCAGCAACAGCAAGTACATGAAGGCTTTGAGCTAAGTAGACCTGTTTGTCTGTCAGCCTACCAGCAATGGTATAAGCCTGGAATGTGACATGCGTCATTAGTGGGCAGTTCGGCCCGTGCAGTGGAAGCTGGGTTGTGTTCTGACATTGTGTTGCTGATACAGCCATTGACACATGGAACTAAGCCACATTACTTCTGCGCTGCGGTGTCTCTGACATCTTCCCTGAGGAGTTTTCTCTGTTATTACACGGTGTGGCATTTTTGGGTGCTGTGGTCACCCACTCATGAGACCGTCTGTGTGAGGAGAAGTGCGGTCTGGCCAGCTATACGTTCTCCCTGGCCATCTGGAAGTTTGCACATGCACTTTACCAATATTTTTGAGCCATGAAGGAATGTTGTCACCATACCTGGACTGCAAATATCCCCTCAACAGTTTGAGACTCTGTTGCCTGGCGCCCTTACACTTTGAGTAATACTCCCCTGGCATTAGGCCAATATGTTTGTTCCTGAGGCATGATTTTGTGTGTGGGTAGTGGATGAGATTTCTGAGGCGGTGGCGCATGTGCGGTGTGGGGGCCCCCATTTTTTAGCAGCACAACGTTGTGTGATTTTATCATTTTTTTGGTGCAATACTTGGTGCTTTGAGGGTTGTGTGCATTATTTAATAAAGATGTTTTTGCTACTTTCTCCAACTGTCCTCTGGCTTTACTATTACTAGATTTCTCAATTGTCATAGTGCCGGTCCCACAATTAACCTTGTCTTTGGGTGTCATTTTGGGTATCCAGGACATGGGCTACAAGTGTCTCATTCCATGTGTCAGGCCAATCATGACCAATAGACAACGCCAGAAGTGTCTTACCTGGGCCAAGCATAGAAATAACTGGACTGTTGCTCAGGTGGTTTTTTCAGATGAAAGTAAATGTTGCATTTCATTTGAAAATCAAGGTCCTAGAGTCTAGAGGAAGAGTGGAGAGACACAATCCAAGCTGCTTGAGGGATAGTATGAAGTTTCCACAATCAGTGTTGGTTTGGGGAGCCGTGTCATCTGCTGGTGTTGGTCCACTGTGTTTTATCAAGACCAAAGTCAGCTGCTGTCTACCAGGAAATTCTAGAGCACTTCATGCTTCCCTCTGCTGACAAGCTTTTTGGAGATGGATTCATTTTTCAACAGGACTTGGCACCTGTCCACACTGCCAAAAGTACCAAGACCTGGTTTAATAACCACAGTATCACTGTGCTTGATTGGCCAGCAAACTCACCTGACCTTAACCCCATAAAGAATCTATGGGGTATTGTCAAGAGGAAGATGAGAAACACCAGACCCAACAATGCAGATGAGCTGAAGTCTGCTATCAAAGCAACCTGGGCTTCCATAACACCTCTGCAGTGCCACAGGATGATCGCCTACATGCCACGCCCCCCTGCATTGATGCAGTCATTCATGCAAAAGGAGCCCCAACCAAGTATTACGTGAATTTACTGTACATACTTTTCATTTGGCCAACATTTCTGTGTTTAATATTTTTTTTTACAGTTGGTCTTATATAATATTCTAATTTTCTGAGATAATGAATTTTGGGTTTTCCTTGGCTGTAAGCCATAATCATCAACATTAACATAAAAAAAACTTGAAAAAGTTTCCAGCTCGGATAGCACACGCAGTCCCAATGTATCTCAAAACTACTTGAGAAAATATAGCATTGGGGACAGTATGTTCCATACTTGGTGGGGTTGCCCAATTGTGCTATGTTACTTGGCAAGGGATTGTAACCTGCTTCGCCAGATCTCTGGTTTTCCGGTTAGCAAAAATCCCTGGAAAGTGCTGTTACATAGCAACCCCCTGGTCTTTCAAAACACCGATTCAAACTGTTGAATTTACCGTATTTCTCGCCCCCTATAAGACGCACCTGCCCATAAGACGCACCTAGGATTTGGAGCAGAAAAATAAGAAAAAATATATTCTAAGCTAAATGTTGTGCTAAAACACCCCATTACAGGCAGTGTGGCATTCCCCATCCCATTCCCCATGGGCAGTGTGGCATCCCCCCATCCCATTCCTAATGGGGAGTGTGGCATTCTCCCCTCCCATAGGCAGTGTGGGATGCCCCCATCCCATAGGCAGTGTGGCATACCCCTATCCCATTCCCATAGGCAGTGTGGCATGCCCATATCCCCTTCCCATAGACAGTGTTGGATGCCTTCATCCCATTCCCATAGGCAGTGTGGTATTCCCCCGTTCCTATTCCCCATATATGCAGTGTGGCACCCCCCTCCCATTCCCCATATATGCAGTGTGGCATTCCCCCCATACCATTCCCCATATAGGCAGTGTGGTACTCCCCCATCCAATTCCCATATAGGCAGTGTGGCATTCACCCACCCCATTCACATATGGGTAGTGTGGCATTCACCCCCCCATTCACATATGGGCAGTGTGGCATTCACCCCCCCCCCCATTCACATATGGGCAGTGTGGCATTTACCCCCATTCCTATATCGGCAGTGTGGCATTCATCCCTCCCCCCCATCCCATATAGGTAGTGTGGCATTCACCCCCCCTCCCCATCCCATATAGGTAGTGTGGCATTCATCCCCCCTATCCCATATAGGCAGTGTGGTATTCATCCCCCTCCTCCCCATCCCATATAGGTAGTTTGGCATTCATCCCCCCCTCCCCATCCCATATAGGCAGTGTGGAATTCATCCCCCCATCCCATATAGGCAGTGTGGCATTCATCCCCCTCCTCCCCATCCCATATAGGTAGTGTGGCATTCATCCCCCCTCCCCATCCCATATAGGTCGTGTGGCATTCATCCCCCCTCCCCATCCCATATAGGCAGTGTGGCATTCATCCCCATCCCATATAGGTAGTGTGGCATTCATCCCCCCCTCCCCATCCCATATAGGCAGTGTGGCATTCATCCCCCCCTCCCCATCCCTTATAGGTAGTGTGACATTCATCCCCCCCTCCCCATCCCATATAGGTAGTGTGGCATTCATCTCCCCCTCCCCATCCCATATAGGCAGTGTGGCATTCATCCCCCTCCTCCCCATCCCATATAGGTAGTGTGGCATTCATCCCCCCCTCCCCATCCCATATAGGTAGTGTGGCATTCATCCCCCCCTCCCCATCCCATATAAGTAGTGTGGCATTCATCCCCCCCTCCCCATCCCATATAGGTAGTGTAGCATTCATCCCCCCCCCCCCCTCCCCATCCCATATAGGTAGTGTGGCATTTCCATTCCCCCATAGGCAAAAGTAAAAAGAGAAAAAAAAAAAGGAAACTCACCTTTCAATCCTCCCCGCTGTCCTCGCCGTCTTCACACAGACACACTGGCTTGGAATAGCGGTGGGCGTGGCCGACGCTCGAGCGTCGGCCACGCCCACCGCTGTTTAAGTCCGGGTGTCTCTGTCTGCTGGCACCGTGGAAAGGTGGCAAGGACAGTGCGAGTGTCAGGGAGCAGCTGCCCCCGCCACTTGCACTGTCCCTGCCACCTCTCCACGGTGCCAGCAGACAGAGACACCCGGACTTAAACAGCGGTGGGCGTGGCCGACGCTCGAGCGTCGGCCATGCCCACCACTATACCAAGCCGAGTGTTCACTCTATGCTGGCGCTGCAGAGAGGAAGTGATGGGGCAGCTGTATCTGCCACCTCCTCCGCAGCGAGAGAAGGTGGCAGACACAGCTGCCCCCATCGCCTCCTCTCTGCGGCGCCAGCATAGAGTGAACACTCGGCTTGGTATAGTGGTGGGCGTGGCCGATGCTCGGGCGGCGGCCACGCCCACCACTGTAACATGCTGGGTGTCTGGCTCTGCCTCCGCCGCTTCCGGGACAGCCCGAGCGATGGAAAGGTGAGTTTTTTTATTTATTTTTTTGCCCACCTTCGCCCGATAAGACGCAACTTATTCTAAGTATGTCACACACCCCGCTTCAAGATATTCATTACCTGTGCGTAGTATGGTCCTGTAGAGGGCTTCTGCAGAGATGATTGGAGGAAAGAAAGCCCCTCCCAGTCCATAAGTACCTGGGACCTCCCACTCATTACCCAGTCTTCATCTCTGCAGACGTCGAGCAAGCAGCAGATGATATCTCCTCCTTGCACAGGGGGACTTTAAGGTAGCCGGGTCTACTCCCGGCCTATATATATTTTTATTTCCGTTCGGACTCTTTATTCCCTTTATTAATATATAGCTATTTAAATGCCTCCCAGTCTTGACTGCTGTCCGAGCGAGGGTATAACAGAACCTCAGGTGCTCAGGAGCTATGCTCCACCGCGAGACCCTATAAAGAGGGTAGGCGGTTATACCGGGTTGGTGACTCCGGTTTGGGATGCCCTGTCCAAGAGTTTAATTTTCCCCTTAAATGGCCTATTCCCCTTTTTTAGTTGTGTGGAGGCCTCTTATTCAGCTTCTGGTGTTTTTCTATGGGGGCGCCTGGAAAATAGATTTATTTGAAATGTTTGTTTAAAATGTTTACTTTTCTGGTATGAATAGTTATAATGTAAACTTGTTGCAATCTTTTTTGCTGACAGACAGCTATTGCCGCCGCGGTGCTGGATTTTTACCTCAGAGCTGAGGATTTCTCCCCTCACGCTCTTCAGTGAGGGGGGGGGGGCCGGGCCTTCGGTATGAGGCCGCAGCCCGCGCCCTTTAGGAGTTTGGAGCTGGTAGCGTGACCGAGCGGGGAGCAGCTCCGCTTGTTATGCGGGCTGCTACCGGCTCTATTATGCGCCCGGTGCCGCGGCTGCCTGCGGCACCGCTGCGCGAGTGTTAATGGAGGGGAGCTTCCCCTCACGTCTGACAGACACTGTGCTGGGTTTTTTTCCTCAGAGCTGAGACAGGTGCTGGATTTTACCTCAGAGCTGAGGGGAGTATTTCTCCCCTCACGCTCTTCAGTGAGGGGGCGGGGCCTTCGGTATGAGGCCGCAGCCCGCGCCCTTTAGGAGTTTGGAGCTGCTGGGCGGAGCCTTGCAGCGCGCGATCCACGCTGGCCACGCCCCCCTGCTGCGTCTCCCGCTCTGATCTGTGTTACCTCAGGCAGAGGACACAGTGTATTGGCGCCCAAAGACTCAGTGAGTGGCCCTGCGGCCGTTGCTTATCTGTACATATTTGCATATATATATGTATATATATAGGTATAATAGATATAGGTTTATATAGGGAGAACCTCTTACTGTCTTTTTCTATGTTTTTCAGGCTGAACTGCCAGGAATTTTTTTCAGGTTTCTCCTGGTCCTAGAGTACCTGGGTACTTTTGCTATTTATTACAAAACCTCCCACTTGGACAATATAAGGGCATCCCGGGTTGCTTAATAGCGTAATTCCCTCACTCATAGCGACTATTCAAGTTCACCTTATGGAGGCATCCCAAGATTCCGGGCTCCCCTCGGGACAATCCCGGAAGTGTATGGGTTGTGGGGTATCCCTAACAGGGGATGATTTTTTCCTATGTATATCATGTGCACAGCAGACTATTACATGGCAGTCCGGTCCCCAGGCATCTGGGTCAGCGCAGCCGGCTTCATCCTCTCCCCCTCCCTCTTTGACCCGTGCCCCGTGTGAGATTGCCACGGGGGGGCAGTCGCAATATGATGTGTGTGCCAGGTTGGCCAGTATTGAAAAATTCATTTCCTCCACGGTTGCCAAGAAAGCACCGGCTAAGAGGAAGCATTTATCACCGGTTAATCATTTTGAATATGATTATGACGAGGACGGCCTGGATTGGTCAGATTATTCTCCTCTAGAAGAAGGGGAATTATTTGAGGATTCAGATATTTCTGATGATCAGCAATTTGTTGGTGCTGATTCCGATCGGAGCTCAGGGACTTCCTTGGATACTCCTAATGTTCTGACTCAGATGTTTGAGGTGCTTGCTATCTCGCCTCCGGCGGAGGTTCCTCAACAGCAAGGGGAGTTTTATGACGAATCCAAGCCGCGGTTGGAATTCCCTAATCAAAAGCATTTTGATAATATTATTTCTAAGGAATGGGAAAGGCCTGCCCGGCTCCCAGGCATTCCCCAAAGTTGGGATAAGAGGTATCCTTTTCCAGTGGATACGGTTAAGCGCTGGGCGTCTGGGGGACAATCAGGGTTGTTCAATATGGCTGAGTTGGATAACCCCAAAATAGGGGCGTCCACTTCGGGGGGCGAAGTGGACGCCCCTATTTTGGGGTTATCCAACTCAGCCGTATTGAACAACCCTGATTGTTCCTCTCTTAAGGATGGTGAGGATAAACGCATTGACCAGATGGCTTGTCATGGTTTTGCCAGTATTGGGGCAGAAATAAGGCCTGTTTGTGCTTCATCGCTGTTGGCGGTGGCTACGAGAAAGGTGGTCAGGCACTTGTTATCCTCCTCCGGTTTGAATCCGGACAGTGAGGAATTTCGTGAACTAAAACAATGTGAGGGGTTTTTGTCCTTCATGGTGGCCGCTTTGGATGATTCCTTGATGATGAGTAGTAGAGCCTCTGCTCTAATGGTTACTATCAGGCGTTCAATTTGGTTACGCCAGTGGGCGGCTGACTTTGGGTCAAAAAAGTCACTAACAGCTCTTCCCTTCGTTGGGTTACGGCTCTTTGGAGACAAGCTGGATGCCGTGGCCAAGGGGAGCAAACTACCTCAACGCAAGAAGCAACGTCGCCCCTTTCGAGGAGCGTCTTCCTTCACTCCTTCCTTTCGGGGATCTAGAGCAGGAAGAGGTTTCGCCTTCCCTTCTACAAGGGGAAATTCCTGGAATAGGGGCAGAGGACGTGCCCGTTCAGGATACAGTTGGGGCTCAAAACCCAAACCCGTGGCCAAGCCCGCTCAACAATGAGGGGGCGCCCTCACCCGTGCGGGTGGGGGGACGGCTACAGCACTTCTCCCAGGTCTGGAACCGAGAGGTCTCGGACAGGTGGATCCGGGAAGTGGTGTCTTCCGGGTACAAGCTGGAGTTCGAGTCCTACCCTCCCCCGCGTTTCCTCAGGTCTCGGGTGTCCCCGGAGGCACTGGCTGCGCAGCAGCTCCGGGCGGCAGTATCGAGTCTTCTGGAAATGGCAGTCATTTGCCCAGTTCCCTCATTAGACCGGGGTCGGGGTTTTTACTCAAATCTGTTCACGGTCCCCAAAAAGGATGGCTCCGTCCGGCCCATACTGGACCTAAAGATTCTCAACAAGTTCGTCAGACTGCGAAGGTTTCGCATGGAAACGTTGCGCTCAGCTATTCATTCTCTTCGTCAGGGGGACTTCATGACGTCCATAGACATTCAGGACGCTTACCTCCATGTTCCCATTTTTCCCGCACACCAGAGGTTTCTGAGGTTCGCGGTGGAGGATCGGCACTTTCAGTTTGTAGCTCTTCCCTTCGGTCTCACCACAGCTCCAAGAGTTTTCACCAAGGTGCTTGCTGGGGTGATGGCTCTCCTCAGAGCGCAGGGGATTCGCATTGTGCCATATCTGGACGATCTCCTCATCATGGCACCGTCATTCAGCCAGGCAGAATTGGACACCAGGACGGTAATATCCACTCTGGAGAGGTTCGGCTGGGTGATCAACTACCCCAAGTCCTCCCTACACCCGTCCAGGACAGTATCCTTTCTGGGAATGTCTCTGGATACAGATCTGGCCAGAGTTTTCCTTCCTCAGTCCAAGGTTCTTCTGATTCAGGAGTTGGTTCGGTCGCTCATGTCCATGCCTCGACCGTCCATCCGTCTAGGGATGAGACTGGTGGGTTTGATGGTGGCCTCATTCGAGGCGGTTCCCTTTGCTCAGTTTCACACAAGGACACTTCAGCTCCATCTGTTATCGGTCTGGAACAGGTCTCCTCAGTCGCTGGATCATCTTTTTCAGATGTCTCCCCGGGTTCGGTGGTGGCTGAACTCAACCAACCTACTGAGGGGCAGATCCTTTCGGACTCCTCAGTGGGAGATAGTCACTACGGATGCCAGCCTCTCAGGATGGGGGGGCTTTTGGAAGGATCTGCAAGTTCAGGGTTTGTGGAGCCCCCTGGAAGCTCACGTGTCTATCAATGTTCTGGAATTGAGGGCCATCAGGTTGGTTCTTTGTCATTTGACTCATCAACTGCGAGACTTGCCGGTCCAGGTCAGGTCGGACAATCGGAGAACGGTGGCCTACATCAATCACCAGGGAGGAACCCGCAGCAGGAATGCCCTCAAGGAAGTGTCTCTGATCCTGGACTGGGCAGAGAGACATGTCCCGTGTATCTCAGCAGTTTACATCCCAGGTGTGGAGAACACGGAGGCGGACTCTCTGAGCAGGATGTCAGCCCGCAAGGGGGAATGGTCTCTCAATCCCAGGGTCTTTCACTCAATTTGTCTCAGGTGGGGGTCACCGGCGGTGGACCTATTTGCCTCCCGTCACAATCACAAACTTCCGGCTTTTGTGTCTCTGGCGAAGGAACCACTGGCTCTCGCGACGGATGCCATGTCCCTGAACTGGAGGGATCTGGGGTTTCTGTACCTGTTCCCTCCGTTTCCCATGGTGGCCAGAGTAGTGCGCAAGCTTGCTCTGGAGAGAGCAACAGCAATTCTGGTAGCTCCAAGGTGGCCAAGACAGGTCTGGTTCGCAGACGTGGTAAGGTTGGCAGAAGATCAGTTCGTTCTGCCCCTGCTGCCAGATCTGCTCACACAGGGTCATCTTCGTTACCCCAATTTACCAATGCTGGCTTTGACGGCGTGGCTGCTGAAACCTCCATCTTGAAGGAGGAAGGTCTTTCTGACGCTGTTATTCAGACTCTCATTCGTGCTAGAAAGAAGTCTTCTTCATCCGTGTACTATAGGACTTGGAGGTCTTATATTGATTGGTGTGAGGCTAGGGCCTTCCCTTGTAGGGAATTCTCTGTTTCTAGAATTTTGGAGTTCTTGCAACATGGTCTGGACTTAGGGCTCCAACTCAGTACTCTGAAGGGGCAGGTGTCTGCCCTGGCGGTATTTTTCCAAAAGTCTTTTGCACTACATCCTTTGGTTAAGACCTTTTTCCAGGGGGTTACGCATGTGCGGCCTCCTAGGAAGCCTTTGATTCCGGTTTGGGATTTGAATTTGGTTCTTTCTGCGCTACAGAACTGCGCTACAGTCCCCCCTTTGAGCCCTTGCATGATAGTCCTTTGTCTTCCCTTACGCAGAAGGTGGCATTTTTGGTAGCTATCACTTCAGTTAGACGTGTTTCTGAGTTGGCGGCTCTGTCTATTCAAGCTCCATATTTTGAAAGACATCAGGATAAAGTGGTTTTCCGTTTTAAGACAGACTTTCTTCCTAAGGTGGTTTCGTCCTTTCATTTAAATCAGGATATTGTTCTGCTCTCTCTCTGTCCTAACCCCAGCAATGACAAGGAGAGGGTCCTGCATTCTTTGGATGTGGTTCGTGTTGTGAAGTATTATTTGGTGGTAACGTCTGCCTTTCGCAAGACTGATGCATTCTTCGTGGTGCCTTTTGGGCCCAAGAAGGGTCTAGCACCCACAAAGTCTACCATCAGCAGATGGATCCGTCAGGCCATTGTAGGGGCCTATTCTGCTAAGGGGAGAGATCCTCCCTTTCGTGTTACTGCTCATTCTACTCGTGCGGTTGGGGCCTCCTGGGCTTTTCAGCACCAGGCCTCTGTTGAGCAAGTTTGCAAGGCCGCTACCTGGTCTTCTGTTCACACTTTTTCAAAGTTTTACAAGGTTGATGTGCGGGCCTCAGCGGATGCTGTTTTTGGCCGCAAAGTTCTGCAGGCTGCAGTAGTTTGAGTTGTGCTTTATACCTTGTTTATCTCTTGTCATCTCTGCAGAAGCCCTCTACAGGACCATACTACCCACAGGTAATGAATATCTTGAAGCGGGGTGTGTGCCATACTTATAATACCCATTTTACAAGGTGAGTATTCACAAAATGGTATTTTTGGGAAAAATAAGTGCGTCTTATAGGGAGAAAAATACGGTATTCTCTTGCCAGCAAAGTAGGTGGTTGCCACAGCTTGGAAGAAACCATTTATACCCTTTATTGAAGTTACTACTAGAATCAGTATACTTAAATACTTAATTCCTTCTGGGGAACTTGGATTCAACACATTAACTTACAACCTGAATTATAGTAACAGGACGACAGTCCCACTTGTTCTTGGACTCACGGGGTGGCACAGGTACCTGACCTTTTTTATTTTTTTTCCCTTTCAATTTTCCCTATAGCTCTTTTTCTCTCTCTTTCTATATTTCCACTTTATTCATGTTTTCAAGTTCCGTAAACTTCTCTCCACAAAACTATTTCGTACACCACAACACCGGGAGTCACTACAGATCTCCCCTATGTAAAACATGATTTTCTCTTAGGTAGTGGCTTTTCCTTCCCTTTCTTATGAGACCAGATAGTGAAGGCACTTGCAAGGTTGGTCCTCCCCCCCCCCCCCCCTTTGCTTAGGGTTTTGCCGGTACAGTGTGGATTGTTAATGACATCATTTGTTATGTCGTTTACACTTATTGTATGGGTTGAATGAGTCAACTAAATGAAAGTAGCGCACGCTCTTTATTTGATAAACTGCTTATAGTGTATTTACAATGTATTTAGAAGTAAAGGACAGTACGGTTCGTATGATCATAATTATAATCATAATTAGGTAGGTATATAGCTACACAGATTGAGTGAAAAATAGTGCAAAAATATACAGTATCATGCGTTTAAGGTCCGCTTTAAGGTACTCAATGCCCATGATACATCAAGTATAAACAGGTGTGCTGTAATATGGTGGGGTAATACCAAATGTAAAAGATAAGTGGAGATAGCCCCAAAACTCTCCACAGCCACACAAAAACACTTCCGCACCACCATATAAAACAGTGCCAGTAACACCCCCTATTTGGTCAATTGATGGATAATCATACCCTTATATCACTGCCCCACACTGAATCCATAAATAAAGTGCCTAGGTAGGACACCTCGCCTTGAGGAAGTGACGGGAGCCAGCTGTCACGGAATGCGTGGGAGGCGGCGGCACTGCAGTGTTATGATCGGTAACCACCATTTACTATATTATTAACGTTTATGGCTTGTGGGTCCCCTCCGAGTTCTGTTCACTGAGGGGATATTCTTAAAGGGATACTAATTTGTTTAGCACAGGCACTTTATTTATGGATTCAGTGTGGGGTAGTGATATAAGGGTGTGATTATCCATCAATTGACCAAATAGGGGGTGTTATTGGCACTTGTAATCGCACATTTATGCAGAGGGTTATGTCTTTTTGTATATGTACTATGCACTTTAGTTGGGGATTGTTGGAGATATGTTAATAGGGATTCATACTAAGAGGGACTATACGGCCGTTGTTTATTAGCATTTCCACTTTACATGATAATACATTGCAGTGTCCTAGAGCATATATGGTGTCAGTCATGTGTTATATGTTTTTTAATGTATTTTAATTGTGTCCTTTGTGTTTGCCCAATTTAAACAATAATTTGTATAGTTTTAGATTTATATGGTGGTGCAGAAGTTTTTTGACTGTGGGAAGTTTTGGGGCTATCCCTACTTATCTTTTACATTGTAAATACACTATAAGTAATTTATCAAATTAGAGTGTGCGCTACTTTCATTTAGTTGAGATATTGTGGTGTGCTTTAGAACACATAATCGTGGCAGCACCTCCAGTTTACAACTTATTTAGTGATCAGTATGGGTTGAATGAGTACCAGCTTGACGGCTACTATCAAAAAGTGATCTTTATTGTACTGATTGGTCAACCTAGACAACAGACCATTGCCACTTGTACCTATGTCTATATCTGTGGTGTACTGAGCAATCGGGATTCACTTGGTATTGTATGTAAGAATCTGTTCCTTATGATTTTTGTTCAATAACAACATTGCAACAGACATATATTCTTAGTATACAGTACGTCCTGCTCCAGATAGATTACTTACACTTGGGTTATCCTCCGCCAGATGGCGCTGCACTGCAGAGACATGTAAAACAGGCTCCCCCCGGCCCCCACAAATCCCCAGATTTCTCTGCAGTGCTTACTGCGAAGACATGAAATTATCACTCTCTTGCAGGTGAGCGGGGCTATTAGCCTGCGGCCCTGTTGGACTATTCCCACCCGTCCTTGTGATGTGCCTCCCAGCCTGGGCTGCGCTGGTCGGGTGAAGGTAAGCAGCACCATGCGTGCTTATGGTGCTTATGGAGCGCTGCTCCACCGCAGTCCCCCACCAAAGGGTAGGCGGTATAGGCTGATGGTGAGCCTTTATGGGATGCCCCTTCCGCATTATTGTCCCATGCCCCGGTAGCGGTGGGCCCTGTACAAAGGGCCGTCATTCTCCCTGTAGCATTCGGGGGGGAAAGAAGGGGGGGTGTGGGTGAGCGTGTATCGTGATTCATGCATATGGCCTTTTGTAATGTTTTTTTTGGACTAGTATATGTGGTGTCAGCCGCCGCGCTGACTTGTCTTTTTACTATTGCAAATGCCCCCACCGCGAGCGCCTTTTCCTTCATTTGGATGTTCCGCGCCGGGCGGCGGCGTTACCTCAGACGCTCCTGCGTCCTCATTGGCTGCTTGTCGGATGGACTTCGCGCTCTTCAGGGGGGCGGGGCCTGGCCTGGAGCGCCCTGCGTCACTGCTCGCTCTGGCCTGCCCTTCGGGGTACTCGGCGCCATGTTGTCAGGTCGCACGCGCGTGTGACGTTCTTACTTACCGTGGTCCGTAAGTGCCCTCGCGGGCGGCTTTATACTCATTGTAGTGTGTTTGGTTCTGACACCCTTTCTTCTCATTGTGTCTTTCAGACGGGTGAATCCATTGGCTTCTCCCGGCCCGGTGTAATTGATAGTTGGGCCTTGTAAAATTACTCCCACTTCCCTAGCGGGTCATTGGGGCATCCAGGGTTGCTTTATAGCGTCAATCCCTACTGGCATATTGTGCCTAATAATCACCATATGGAGGCATCTCAGGATAATGTGACCGGGATCCCCTTGGGACAAGACCGGCTGTGTATAGCATGTGGACAGCCTCATGCTGACGCTGACAAGGTATGGGTCTGCGTACCCTGTGCTGAGCAAGCGCTGGCTTTGCAATCTGGCCTGCCAGTGGCTGCACCTCGTTTCATTACTCCCCCCAGCTTAAATCTCTCTCCTGTTGAGTTGCATACTTGTGGGGATTCTCAGCCTGATGTGTCTTCTAGACTGCCTACTGCTGAACAGATTATTGCGAGGTCTTTAGCGTGTAAGGGCCCTGGTAAGAAGCGGCACTTGACGCCTTATGTTACTGTTTTCCCTATGGGATCTCAGGAGTTTATGAATCTGTGTGGCTATACCCCTTCTTATGAAGGAGAGCTCTTTTCTGACTCAGGCTCATCTGATGAGAGACCAAGGGGTCATGACGATTCTGGCTCTGACCCCTGGGCCCCGGATGACACTGACAGATTATTGACCCAGATCTTTGAGGTTCTGTCTATCTCTCTCCCTGGTGAGGCTCCCAGGCAAAAAGGGGAGCGTTTTCATACAGCAACATCACGTTTGGAATTTCTAGAGCAGGCACATTTCCATACCCTTGTGCTCAAGGAATGGGAGTGCCCCAGTAAACTTCCTGGGGTTCCAAGGGATTGGGATAGGAAGTATCCTTTTCCCCCCTGAGGTGGTTAAATGTTGGTCATCCCCCCCTGAGGTGGATGTCCCGATCCTAGGGCTATTTAACACCCCTGTCATGCATTTCCCTGATTCTACTACCCTGCGGGCTGCTGAGGACCGGCGCATTGACCTACTGGCCTCCCACGCCTTTGCATGTGCGGGGACGGCGCTGCGCCCAGTCTGTGCCTCTGCCATTACTGCTGTGGCCACTACACCCCTTATCAGAAAAATGCTTGATAGTGCCCCTGATGATCTCCCTTTTGAGGTGTTTAATGCACTCTCCAGTTGTGATGTTTTTGTAAATTCTGTCCTATTAGCATTGGATGATACCATCAGAATGTGTGCAAGAACTTCTGCCCTTGTGGTGGCTATACGCCGCTTGGTCTGGCTGCGACAGTGGGGTGCGGACAATGCTGCGAAGAAGGCCCTCACTGGGCTTCCTTTTAAGGGGCTACACCTGTTTGGGGCCCGTCTAGACCTGTTTGCTAAGAGAGGTAAGTTAACCCAGCACAGACGGCTGTCTCGGCCCCTTCGGGGCCAGGGCCCCCCTTCTCCCCCCTACCATAGTGTTAAACAAGAACCAGGGGTGTCCTTCGTGGGGGCTCGCGCAGATTCCTGTCCCAGGAGCAGAAGACAACGTCCTGGCTCCTCCGGGGGGGCTAAGCCCAAATCCTCTCCCAAGTCCCCTCAAGCATGATGGGGCGCCCTCGCCACCTCGCTCAAGTCTGGAGGCATCACGCCTCAGACCGGTGGATTCAGGAGGTAGTGTCCTCCGGCTACAAGATAGAGTTTGCTGTGTGGCCTCTCCCAAGATTATCAGGTCCCGGGTACTCCTGGTCCCTGCCTCTGCTCAGGTGTTGCCGCAGGCCTGCTGGGTCTAGGGGTCATTTGCAGATTTCCCTTAAAAGACAGAGGCAAGGGACACTACACCAACCTTTTCACAGTTCCCAAAAAAGATGGGTCAGCCAGGCCCATTCTGGATTTACAGATCTTCAGCAGATTGTCAAGAACAGGCGTTTTTCGCATGGAAACTCTGCGCTCGGCCATCAGCTCCTTGCGCCCCGGGGGTTTCATGATGTCTGTGGATATCAAAGATGCTTACATTCACATCCCTGTGTTTTCAGGACACCAAGGTTCCTCAGATTCGCGTTGGAAGATCAACACTGTGGCCTTGCCATCTGGCCTCTCTTCAGATCCCAGAGTGCTCACCAAGGTGCTGGCAGGGGTGATGTCTCTGATGAGGCCAAGGGGCGTCCGCGTGCTGCTCTACCTGGACGTCCTCATCACTTCCCAGTCTCTATATCAGGCAAAGTTGGATACTCAGCTGGTGGGGTCCATTCTGGAGTCATTTGGATGGGTGATCAACCACCCCAAGTCCTCACTGTCCCCTTCCTTGGTAACTCCATTCCTAGAAATGAATCTGGATACAGTTCAGGCAAGGATCTTCCTTCCTCAGCAGAAGGTGGACATTCCCAGTCTCTATATCAGGCAAAGTTGGATACTCAGCTGGTGGGGTCCATTCTGGAGTCATTTGGATGGGTGATCAACCACCCCAAGTCCTCACTGTCCCCTTCCTTGGTAACTCCATTCCTAGAAATGAATCTGGATACAGTTCAGGCAAGGATCTTCCTTCCTCAGCAGAAGGTGGACAATCTGCTTGCACAGGCTCAGTCCCTCCTAGCTTGTCCCCGTCCCTCCACCAGGCAGGGGATGCAGCCGGTGGGCCTGATGGTGGCGTGCTTCGAAGCAGTCCCTTATGCTCAGTTCCACTTGGGGCTTCTGCAACTTCTCCTATTGTCTGTATGGGACAAGGACCCAGCATCCCTGGACAGGGTTTGTGTGCTTTCCCCCCTGGGAAGGAGGTCCCTCTTGTAATGGATGGACTCAAGGAACCTGTTGGGGGGCAGATCCTTTCTTGCCCCTTCCTGGGAGATGGTCACCACGGATGCCAGTCTATCAGGTTGGGGGGGGGGGGGTTCTGGAAGTCCCTGCGGTTCCAGGGGAGGTGGGGCCCTTAGGAGGCCCATACACCTATCAATGTCTTGAAGCTATGAGCAATCAGGTTAGTTCTGGCTCCCTTGACTACTCATCTTCAGGGCCTGCCTGTTCAGGGGCGCTCGGTCAATCTGACGGCATTTGCCTACATCAATCATCAGGGAGGGACCCGGAGCAAGAGGGCCCTCCAGGAAGTGTCTCTGATCCTGACCTGGGTGGAGGCCAATGTTCCCTGCATATCAGCGGTATACATTCCGGGGGGGTCCCTCTGCAACAGGGTGTTCCAATCTCTGTGTCACCGTTGGGGCCAACCAGATGTGGATCTGTTTGCGTCCCGTCGCAATCATAAGCTCCCGGCCTTTGTCTCCCTGTTCCAGGATCCTCTGGCCGTGACCATGGATGCTTTAGTAATGTTATGGCAGGACATTCAATTCTGGTATGTCTTTCCTCCATTCCCCCTGCTGGGCAGGGTCCTGCGCAAGATTGCTCTGGAAGGGGTGCCAGTGATTCTGGTGGCCCCCAGGTGGCCAAGAAGAGTGTGGTTCACAGACGTGGTGCATATGGCAGTAGATCAGTACGTTCTGCCAGGAGTGCCAGATCTGCTCACTCAGGGCCCCTTACGCCATCCCAATTTACAAACTCTGGCTTGACGGCCTGGCTGCTGAAACCTCCATCTTGATGGAGAAAGGCTTGTCTGCCTCGGTGGTTGAGACCATGGTGAAGGCTAGGAAGAAAACTACTTCTTCCATCTATTATAGGGTATGGCGTACCTACATTGACTGGTGTGAGTCTAGGTCTCTTCCCTGTCGGGTGTTCTCAGTTCCCAGGGTTCTGGAGTTTTTACAGCATGGATTGGAGTCGGGTCTCCAACTCAGTACTTTGAAGGGTCAGGTTTTTCTGCCCTGTCTGTCTTCTTTCAGAAGTCTTTTGTTCAGCATTCCTTGGTTAAGACTTTCTTTCAGGGGGTTACTAATGTGCGTCCCCCACGAAAACCTATGGTCCCTGTTTGGGATTTGAACTTGGTCTTGTCTGCCTTGCAGGGTGCTCCCTTTGAACCTATTCAGGTTGCTGCTCTGGCTGTACTTACCCTCAAGGTTGTCTTTCTGGTGCCTATTACTTCGGTCAGGCGTGTGTCTGAGCTGGCGGCTCTGTCTATCCAGCCCCCATACCTTGAGAGACACCAGGATAAGGTGGTGTTCCGCTTTAAGCCGGATTTTCTGCCTAGGGGGTGTCTGCTTTTCATTGTATCAAGATATTGTTCTTTCTTCATTGTGCCCTAATCCTAGCAATGCTAAGGAAAGGGTTTTGCATTCCTTGGATGTGGTCAGGTGTCTGAAGTATTACCTAGTAGTAACTGCGTCCTTCAGGAAAACAGATGCTCTTTTTGTGGTCCCTTCTGGTCCTAGGAAGGGTTTGCTCCTGCCAAGTCTACTATCAGCAATGGATTCGTCAGGCTGTGATTCAGGCCTATTCTGCTAAGGGGAAGAATCCTCCCTTCCGTCTTATTGCTCATTCTGCTCGTGCTATTGGTGCCTCTTGGGCCTTCCAGCACCAGGCTTTCTGTTGAACAAGTTTGCAAGGCAGCTACTTGGTCTTCTGTTCATACCTTTTCAAAGTTGTACAAGGTTGATGTTAAGGCCTCAGCTGTTACTGTTTTTGGCCGCAAGATTTTGCAGGCGGCAGTGGTTTAAATTGTCTGCTGTTACCTTTTTTATTGGGGTTCCCACCCTACTTTATGGACACTGCTATTGGATGTCCCAAGTGTAAATAATCTATCTGGAGCAGGACGTACTGTATACTAAGAATAATACAATTCTGTGAAATGCTCACCTGTAGAATTGGTATTATAAGTATACAGTACGTCCTGCTCCACCCCACCCTGGTTTTTGCATTATTCTGGATCCCCTGTATTGTGATTGTTGTTATAGTTATAGTTACCATTTTTTGGGTGGTTAAATTCTCCCGGCTTCTTGTTCACTGCTTTTCAATGCTGGGGATTTGTGGGAGGTCCCCGGGTATTTGAGGGGCCGGGAGGAGCCTGTTTTACATGTCTATGCAGTGCAGCGCCATCTGGTGGAGGATAACCCAAGTGTAAGTAATCTATCTGGAGCAGGACGTACTGTATACTTATAATACCAATTCTACAGGTGAATATTTCACAGAATTGTATTTTTGCAAACGGCTTACACATTTTATGTCATACAGTTAATAAATAAAACGCATATGCCACTTGTATTTCATTTAGGCATTCATCATCTTTGGTTTACCAGAAGTTCATCAGATCAGTGACCACCAGAGACCACGGCCTTGTCCAACAATTGAGTATTTTCACAGACAAAAGAGAAAAATGACTTTTAGCATCTTCCTGACATTGGGCTAATGAGTGTTACTAATAATAACAATAATAATTAATAACGTGTCAAAACCATTCTGCAGTCCTTTCAGTCTGTTTAAATTTAGTCTTAAAAAATTTGGTTAAAGCAGTCCAAAAACCTGCTTTATTTACATTTCTCTGCCCTACCCCTCGGATATCTTAATGTGTGCTGCAGCAGGGCCCAGGGGCTTGGCTAGGGGGGAGCAGGGAGGCACTTGCCCCGGGTGCAGCAGGTCAGGGGGGGTGCCAAAGGGGGGGCCTGAGAACATGTGGGGGCACCATTTTGAATCTTTGTCCCAGGTTCCAGAAAGGCTAGCTACTACACTTTGACCAGTATTTGAATTTCAATATTAAGGGATGACTGCTAGCTGACAGGTGAAAATAATGAACCCAGAAATGGTAAGTATAGAAGTTGCCACATTTTGGGCTTCAGTTCCCAAAATCGAATCCTGTGGAATCCCTAGACAACAAATCGATCGATAGATTGTATGGGGTTGCGCACTAAGTATATTCTTAACAGACTCTGTTAGTAATATTTTTAAAACAAAATGAACACATTCAGAGCTGGGATAAAAAAATTACTGCCAGTTGAATTAACAAATATATGAACAAACCTTTGGATCCAAAGGTAAAACAAATAATCTACTTAATATATTATAAAATGAAGTCCATTCACAATTACAATAAATGATGGTGCACGACTAATTGCTTATGGTAGTGGCATGCTCACTAACTCCCTTAGCTAAATAAATCAATTGAAGCCTGGGGTACTTAGTTCTCCCAGGGTCCAACACAAGGAGCACAACCAATAGATTTGTCAAAAATGTATTAGATCCACATAAAAACACACATGAAAAAACAACAATCACAACACATTACAAACACATTAAAAAGACCCCCTCTCGGCCCTGAAACAATTCCTCTATATAATTACCCATAAAATATAAGGCTGTGACCCAGAATACCTCCTCTCCTTGTTCCTTCAAAATACATTAATAAACCAATATTTCACCACTTAGTCAAAGCAATACATATATCAAACAAAAAAAAACCCCCAAAGAAAACCAGAACAATTTTTTCCCTTTTTAACCTTTTTGTGCCGGCACAAAAATCTACCCTCTATTACAAGAACCACATCATAACGTGCAAAAAATGTGCAAATCAGTGCATATAGTAACCCAATATATATTGTACAGAGTATTCATATAGAAAAACCACCATCAATAAATACAAAACAAAAACAATTCACCAAAAATTCTTGAGATGCTATTAGTAATCATACATCTACTGAGTTATATTAAAGTGCAATGTGCCTCAAAATACTACACAGGACAATAGAGAAACAAAATATTCAGGTATAAATACACATGGAGAGGATACTTAGCTACAATAGCATAGACAGCACATCAGCCAGGGAGGAAATCCAGGGCAGCGGGGGTCAAACCACCTGCGCTTCGCGGTCCTTGACCGCTTTTTGCTAGGGTGAGAAATCTATCTGGGAGCAGGACGTACTGTATACTTATAATACCAATTCTACCGGTGAGTATTTCACAGAATTGTATTTCTGCAGAAGAGTTGTGGCTCCTCCCGGCACCATATAAAAACAGCATCACCAATAGACCTCCCCAGTGTTTTCTCTGCAGTGATACTGCGAAGATAGAAGATGCTCTCTATATTGCGCAGGTGAGCGGGGCAACCAAGCATGCGGCCTATTTCCACCCATTTCCGGACCCTCTGTGCCTCCCAGCCTCGGCTGACAGATCGGGTGAGGGTAGAGGAGCACTTTGGGTCAGGTGCTCATGGAGCGCTGCTCCAAGCCGCAGACCCTGTAACTCAAAGGGTGGTCGGCCATAGGCTTTATGGTGAGCCTACTGAGGGATGTGGAGGTCCTGCCTATTGAGGGGGTTAGTGATGTTTGGGGGACTGGTGTGCCTGTTTGTTCACCTTGTTCTGGGGCTCATGTCCCCCTCCATCCCCCTCCCTACCCTGGCCCTGCTCCCGCCGCTGCCTGCCCTCTACCGCCCCCCCTCTCCCCGGCGCGTGTCCAGGGGGGATAGGGGCGGGTAATTATTTGCACTGTGGTTTTCGTCGCCTTGTACATCGCTCCGCGGCGGGTGGCGCTACTGCCGCGAGGTGTTTGCTGTGGTGGTGACGCCGGCGCAGGTCATGTGAGCGCTGTTTGGGGGGTGTGTCTTTCCGGGGGATGACGCGTATCGCGCCGTTCCCCTGCGGCCCGCCCCTCGACGTCTCATTCTGGCGCCATTTTAAGGCTGCTGCATGTCCGGGGCCCCTTCTTCCCCGTGGGCTGCGGCGGTGATTGATTTGGTGTCTTTTCGTTCTGTGGCCTGGCGGATTGGCGATCTTCGGCTGTGTGCTGCTCGTCCGGTCCCCTTGGTCCGTGAGTCCCCTTTGGGGGTTGTTTTTACTTTCGGGCATGTGCTGCGGGATGCTTATGTGTGCGCTTGCTTATGTCTTTCAGGCGGGATAACTGTCTGTTGTGGTTTCTCCCGGTCCTGCTCCTCCCACCTCTCCTCTCCTGGCTTCTGGGGGCATCCCTTTGGGGGCATCCCGGGTGGCTTTTATTAGCCCTTACCCTGTGCTGGCCTATTGCGCTTGTGTTAATCACCATATGGAGACTTCTGGGGATAGCGTGCTTGGGGGTCCTTCGGGGCAATCCCGGCTGTGTGTCATGTGTGGGGCATGCCCTTTGAGTGGTGGTGGCGCGGTTTGTGTGCTGTGTGCCGTGCGCCAAAAGTGTTATTTCGGACCAGATTGGGTTGAGCGTCTCTCTCCCCAGTCCTGCGCTCCCTCCAGCATCTCCTACTCCCCCGCGCCTGCATTTAGCCCTTAGTGAAGGGGATACTAGCAGGGGGTCACAATCTGATCTGGCACTACGCATGGCCAGCATTGAAAGGCAGCTTGCCAGGTCTGTGACAGGTAAGGCCCCTGGCAAGAAGCGGCATCTTGATCCCACGCCCCCTGCCTTGACTTACTAGAGGAGGGAGAGCTTTCCCAGGACTCTGACTCCTCTGGGGACCAGCAGGAGAGGTACGACAGTGACCCTGGGTCTGCTTCCGAGGAGGAATCATGGCTACCTGATGACACTGATAGACTGTTGTCTGACATTTTCGATACCCTGCACATTGCCCCCCCTAAGGTGGCTAAGAGAAAACCGGGTGAACTCTTCCGTCCTGATAAGCAGCGCCTGGAGTTTCCTGAGCAGGGCCATTTCTCTAATATGGTCCTCAAGGAGTGGGAGTTTCCTAATAGGTTGCCCACAGTGCCCAAGGGTTTGGATAGGAGGTATCCTTTTTCTGCTGACCTGGTCAAGCGATGGTCGTGCCCCCCTGAGGTGGATGCTCCCGTCCTAGGGCTGTCCAACACCTCGGTCATGCCTTCCCCTGACACTACTACACTGCGTGACAGCGCGGACCGGCGTATGGATCAGCTGGCCTGCCATGCCTTTACTTTTGTGGAGGCAGGGCTGCGTCTGGTTTGTGCTGCAGCCATCACAGCCATTGCTCTTAAAGTGGACCAACACCCAGGATTTTCACTATCCTGGGTTTTGGTCCACTTCCGCGGGGCACCCCGATCGGGCCCTAAATAACTTCCCTCACCCCGCTCCTACGCGAGCGCTCGTCCAATCAGAGCGCTCAGAGCCGCTGTGGTATGTACGGACAAGGGACGGACAACCACAGCGGCTCTGAGCACGCTGGAGGCCGCGTCTCGCGCTTCCTTCTAACAGGGAGCGCGCCCGCGCCGGCCATTCACGGACGGCCAGCGCGGGTGCGCGCCCTGCTAGAGGGAAGCGCGAGATGCGGCCGCGGCCTGCGCATTCACTGTTGGAACGGGGATAAGGTAAGGTTTCTGGGCGTCCTGGGAGGTTTCACCCCGCGGGGCATCCTGATTTTGGATGCCCCGTGGGGAGGGATCTGATCGGCCCGGGAATCTTATAGATTCCCGGGCCGATCCCCCCTGGGTGTTGGTCCACTTTAAGAAGAAGCTCAAACGTCTCACCGATGGCGCTATGGCTGGTAGGAGGAGGGAGGATTATAGGGCCCTCTTGCTTTGCACTGATTTTGTTGCCTTTGTGCTTACTGCCATGGATGATGCCGTACGGCTGGGTGGTAGGGCCTCGGCTCTCTTGGTGGCTATGCGCCGCTCTGTGTGGTTGCGTCAGTGGGCAGCTGGCACAGCTAAGAAGGCTCTCACTGAGCTCCTATGGATGTCCTATCCAAGGATGGTAGGCTACCTCAGCGTAGGGAGCAGTCTCGGCCCTTTCGGGAGCCTTCCCTTTCCTCCTCCTCCTTTCGTGCCTCTAGAGGAGGTCGTGGCTTCCTCTTCTCGGCTAGCCGCAGAGAGTCTTGGGGCCGTGGCAGGTCCTGTGGCCACCCCGGTCTCTCTTGGGGGGCCAAGCCCAAACCCCCTCCCAAGGCCCCTCAGGCATGAGGAGGCGCCCTCACCCATCCGGGTGGGGGGAAGGTTTGTCAGGTTCAAGCGCTTTCACATGGAGACGCTACGCTCGGCTGTCGGTACCCTTCGGCCGGGCGACTTCATGACAACGTGGACATCAAGAATCTTCACGTGCCAATCTTTTCCAGGTCATCAGAGATTCCTGAGGTTCGCTCTGGAGGATCAGCATTACCAGTTTGTGGCTTTACCGTTCGGTATCACCTCAGCGCTTCGGGTGTTCACCAAGGTGCTGGCGGGCTTGATGGCTCTGCTGCGGAACCAGGGCATTCGCATCCTCCCTTACCTGGACGACATTCTGATTGCGGCTCAGTCTGTTCATCAGGCCGAGAAGGATACTCAGGTGGTGACCTCCACTCTCGAGTCCTTCGGCTGGGCATGACTCTGGATACCTCTCAGGTCAAGGTATTCCTACCTCAGCAGAAAGTGGAGGGCCTTCAGAAGCAGGCACGGGTCCTGCTCTTGTGTCCCTATCCCTCCATCCGGCAAGGGATGCAGTTAGTGGGCCTGCTGGTGTCCTGCTTCGAGGCGGTCCCCTTTGCTCAGTTTCACATGAGACCTCTTCAGTTGCACCTCTTGTCAGTTTGGGATCAGGACCCTGTGTCCCTGGATCAGGAATTTGCTCTGTCCCCCCCTGGCCAGAGAGTCCCTCTAGTGGTGGCTGGACTCAAGGAACCTTCTAGTGGGCAGGACTTTTCTGCCTCCGTGCTGGGAGACTGTCACCACAGATGTCAGTCTGACCGGTTGGGGGGGCTTTTGGAAGTCTCAGAAGTTCCAGGGTCAGTGGGGCCCCCAGGAGGCCCATGCTCCCATCAATGTCCTGGAACTGCGGGCGACCAGGTTGGTTCTTTCTCAGCTGACCACACACCTTTGGGGCCGGGCTGTTCAGATTCGGTCGCACAACCAGACAGTGGTTGCCTACATCAATCATCGGGGGGGAGCAAGCGAGCCCTCAAGGAAGTGTACCTGATACAGTCTTGGGCGGAAGAGAATGTCCCTTGCATCTCGGCGGTCTACATTCCGGGGGTGGAGAACCAGGAGGCAGACTCACTGAGCAGGGGGACATCTCGGCTGGGGGAATGGTCCCTCAGCAGCAAAGTATTTCTCTTCCTGTGTCACCGTTGGGGTCAGCCGGATGGGGACCTGTTTGCGTCTTGCCACAATCACAAGCTTCCTAGATTCCTATTTGTCTCCCTGTCGCAGGATCCTCTGGCCTTCGCCACGGATGCGCTAGCGATTCCTTGGACAGAGTTTCGGCTCCTCTATGTGTTCCCTCCCTTTCTTCTGCTGGGCAGGGTGCTGTGCAAGGTAGCCCAGGAGGGGGTACCAGCCATTCTGGTGGCCCCCTGTTGGCCAAGGAGGGTGTGGTTCGCAGACGTAGTGCAGTTGGCAGTAGATTGGTACGCCTTGCCCAAGGATCCAGATCTTCTCACTCAAGGACAGTTGCGCCATCCCAATTTACAAACGCTGGCTTTAACGGCTTGGCTGCTGAAATTCCATCTTGATGGACAAGGGGTTGCCGGCCTCTGTTGTTGATACTATGATTCGGGCTTGGAAGAAGTCCTCGTCTTTTATCTACTACAGGTTTTGGCGTTTGTGCATCCGCCACGTAAACCCATGCTGTCGGTTTGGGACTTAAATCTGGTGTTGTCTGCTCTGCAGGGTCCTCCCTTTGAGCTTATCCGTGGGGCTGCGTTGCCTATTCTGACTCTTAACCCTTTGAGTGCCAGCCTACCTAGATTTTTTGTCACACTCTGTTGCCCGACGACTTTTCACGTTTTTGCGCTACATGTGTGCAACCTTGATTTTTGAAGGGATTTCCAGGGATTTCCATGAAAATTATATATTGTTTTTTTTCAACAGAGTCTGGGCTTCAACATGAAATGTCTTGTTTGGCCTTTTTTTAGTGTATTCTCAATACTTTTGGGTGAAATATGTGCAAAAAAATGAAAAAAACCTATTGTTTACAATTTGTAGTGTTTTTTTTGTAATCAAAAATGTAAGTTTGTTAATAAAATATTATTGCGTGTGAAAGCCCTATTTCTCCCGGTTACAATGGTACCACATATGTATAGGTATACCCCCTTTCCTGAAACAGCAGTTTAGGAGATTTCAGATAGAATACAACTATGCAATATGATTGCATAGTTGTAAGGGGTTAATAAGGGGGACCCTCATTTCTTTTTTGGAATTCTAAGGGTTAAAAACCCTTAAAATCCCCCCCCCCCCCAAAATGACATAGGGTCCCCCTTACCCAGCATTACTGACCCGGACCAGCTATGGGGGCTTGTAGAACAGGGCACAGGGGCCAGCGTTGGTGGCCCCTGGCCCTGCAGGCTACTAGCCCACATAGCCATGTGGCCCGGGCCCTTCTGCCCCCCCGGCCATTGGGGAGGCAGGTAATGGGGGGCTGGGGGTTATGGCAAGTCACCCGCTTGCCGCAGGTGACCTGCCATACCCAGAGTCTTGTGAACTGGTATAAGGGGTCTCATGGAACCCTTACCAGTTCACAAAGGGTTAAGTAAAAAAAAAAAAGACACCAGACAAATATTTTATTATTCTTTTTTTGACTTATACTTACCTCCCATCCAGTGTCCCACGCTGCTGCAGATGACAGTTGTCGGTAGTGATCGGAGCAGGGAGGGTGAGAGGCAGGGAGATCAGAGCCTCCCTGCCTGCCACCCTCCCTGCACCGATCGCTGCTGACAACTGACAGATCGTCAGGTGCCTGTAACCCGAGGAGTGGGATGACGTCATCAAGTGGGCGGGGCTAGGGCGGGGTTAGGGGTGGGGCTATGGGCGGGGCCAGCGCCGGTCGAAGAGGATGGTGAGGGCCCGTTTCTGGGCCCTCACAGGCAGCATGGAAAGCCCAGGGGGGGATCGGAGCCCCCCCCCCCCCCCCTGGTGAAGAGAAGACCCGGGGAGAGCCATCGCGCTGCGAGGTGAGTAAATGTCATTTACAGTTTAGCTGTTAGCTGGCACTTAACGGGTGGAGAGGCAGCTACGTGAGAGTCACGTAGCTGGCACTAGAAGGGTTAAGGTTGCCTTTTTGGTGGCTATTACTTCGGTCAGGCGAGTTTCTGACCTGGCGGGGCTTTCTATTAAACCTCCTTTTTTTGAGCGGCATCAGGATAAGGTGGTGTTTAGGCTTAAGCCGGATTTCTTGCCCAAGGTTGTGTCTGCTTTTCATATCAATCAGGACATTGTCTTACCTTCCTTGTGTTGTAACCCTGCTAATTCCAAGGAACAGACCCTGCATTCTCTGGATGTTGTCAGGGCTCTGAAGTTTTATTTGGTTGCTACTGAGTCTTTCAGGAAATCTGAATCTTTTTGTTCTTCCTGCGGGACCTAGGAAGGGCTTGCCTCCGGCTAAATCTACTATCAGCAAGTGGATTTGCCAGGCGGTGGTACAAGCCTATTCTGCTAAAGGGAAGGTTCCTTTTTTCCGGGTTACTGCTCATTCCACTCGTGCTATTGGTTCTTCTTGGGCTTTTCAGCACCAAGCTTCTGTTGAACAAGTTTGTAAGGCCGCAACTTGGTCTTCTGTTCATACCTTTTCCAAGTTTTACAAGGTTGATGTTAAGGACTTGGCTGATGCTGCCTTTGGTTGCAAAGTACTTCAGGCGGTGGTGGTTTGAACTGCCTGCTGCTACTTTTTGGGGATCCCACCCTACCTTACGGACGCTGCTGTTGGATATCCCATACGTAAGGACTTCTTGAAGCAGGCCGTGCCATGCAATAGGAAAAATACAATTCTGTGAGTACTCACCTGTAGAATTGTTTTTACTATGCATGGCACGGCATGCTTCACCCCACCATTGTTATCGTTATTCTTGGTTGCCTCTTTATGGTGATTGTTCCAAGTTAGTTGGGGTTGTTACCTTTTTTTTACCTTTGTTATTTCCCGGCTTCTTGTATAACTGCTTGTCAGCACGGGGGAGGTCTATTGATCCTGTTTTTATATGGTGCCGGGAGGAGCCACAACTCTTCTGCAGTACATTGCGCCACCTTGTGGCAGAATATCCCATACGTAAGGACTTCTTGAAGCAGGCCGTGCCATGCATAGTAAAAACAATTCTACAGGTGAGTACTCACAGAATTGTATTTTCTTCCTTCCTTGTGAATCAGAATTTTCACCACAAATGACATATGATTCCCAGCCACCAGAGCATAAGGTTGCACGTACCCACTAGAAAGCACAGATCATGCCTTTAGGTCCTCTTTGTTTGTAGAAGGTCTTCACCGCTTTTTTTTTATTGGAGGTTCAATCCAATAAAATATTTGGAATATATATCTCTATTCTACTTCCAAATATATTCTTTTATAAAAATTCCAACCAGTGGCTTGTTTAAAAACGTTCAATTTAATATTAGCTTGCAGCTCATAAGACAAACAAAAAAGATAACATAGCGTGATACTGTTAAATAACAGATTCAGCTACTCACAAATATATGCTCACCAAATCACGGAATAGTGGAAGCATTTAGGCATTTGTGGAAGCCCTGCTCAGACGAGCACCGCGCCCATCAGTCTCAGTGGCTGGTCATGTCCCCTTTATTTACTGGAAAAGAGGGGGCATGGCAGAGTGTGGGCAATCACCGCGACTGACATGGGGCGGAGGACGTACGTCAACGTCATGATGGTTTCCCTGGAATAGAATTAAGCGGGTTTGTCCAGGCAAAACAATAAAACAGTTATACACACCTTTTGTCCAGCACAACCCGACTGCCAAAGCTTGCTGGTGTAAAACTTACTGAGAGCAGAGAACGATGGCCTTGTTGGTCCAATATAGCAGCCGTGGTTAAGGGTAGTTTACACCCCTCAGCGTACCCACGCTATTCATTACAGTGGACAGGGCGGTGCCGATGCGGTGGAGCTTCCCTGGACAAAAGCTGAGTGTAGTGTGTTTTTCTCAAAACATCCTTCGGGCAGCATATCCTTGAGACCTCTGGGCTCCTCCTACCAATTGGAAACACCTGACCACCAGTCAGAATAAAATATTGACTCCTCCTCCCATTCCCCAGTTGTTTTCGTGTTCCTCCGTGAGGTAGGAGCCAGACCACTAGCTCCTGAACCAGGAAGGTTTAGGTAAGTATTTCCGGCACTGTGGGCCTTTGCAGGGGGCTCATTTCTCGGTCCTGGAGGCTTGTATTGTTGCCTGGGGCCCGGGATACCCTCGGGATTTTTAGGCCAAGAATCCCATTCTTTGAATTTTTTACAAATGGTGGTAAGCTTTATTTTCCCTCTTATTGAGGGTTTGGAAGATGCTGGGGTGGCCGGCCCTAAAATAGTATTTATTATGTTGTGATGGCTCAGAGGAAGCTTTCCCTGAGAATTGGTTGCGTTGGATATATTTTATTCTTCATTTGTGTTTGAATGTTTATTTTCACACTGTACCTTTAAGAGGCGGGGAAGAGAGGTGAATGACGCTTCTCTCTCTCTTCCCCGCCTGACATTACTACAACGCAGATGCCGCTTATCCCAGGGTCAGCGCATGGGTAGCGTTCAGCCCGGGGATTGATCGGCGGCAATGCAGCCAAGCATCATGCGTTCCTCCACAGGAGGGACGCCCTCCCCTTCCTCTTCCTCCATGGCAGCGCGGAAGGCAGGTTTTAGTCCAAGACCCGGATAAAACATTAAAGTGTACCTGAGATTCAAATCTCTAAAGAAGGGCATGAGATACCTTATATGTGAGAATAGTTCATATAAGAAAACCCCTATGTCCATCCTGCATGGAAAAGATGGTTATACGGAACAAGAATCCACTCTGTTTGAAGACGGGAAATGTTTCTTAAACCTTTCACCATTTCTAACATGGGCCAGATATTACCTAAGGTTTAGGTAACCAGGTTAGTTTTTTCGAACAACCACAGGGCCCTTTAATTCCTCTCCGCTGTTGGGACATATGAGGGGTTCCTCCTATTTTTTTCCAATTTAGAGTCATATATATCAGATGAGAACTCTGAGGAAGGGGGGATTTCTTCCCGGGGGGAAAACAGGCCTCCGACTCTTCATTTTTGTATCCCCCTGTGGGCTTACCTTTCCTCTTAAGTTTGATATATTTATCAATGGGTATAGAGGAAAAAGAGCCGGGCCCCAGATCCTTATAGACCTACAGCCACACCACCCTGAATGCTCTCGATCTCGGAAGCTAAGCAGGGTCAGGCCCGGTCAGTGCTTGGATGGGTGTCCGCCTGAGATTACCAGGGGCCCTAGGCTTTATGGGTTCTACTTTGATTGGCCCTTGATTCGTCATCTCCATTCCCTTTCCATAATTTTCTCAAACATATGATTTTAGAAGAATGAGAACAGGGTGCTCCCCTTTTGCTAAAGTTCCCGAAGGGGCAAGGTAAGCCTTTGAAGATTTGGAGTTCTGTGTGATCCCCTAGATAATATGGATTCTCTGTTCTTGGCAAGCAGAATCCAATTCTTTAAGACCAATTTTTGGCTTCCACATGTGTCCTTTAAAAATTGGGGGATACTAAAAGCCTTACCTATCCTTTTTGTTAGCAACAAGATGCCATGGCTGAATCAGTAACATTTTGGGCACAAAGTATGGCTGTGACCAATTCCGGGCTCAGGACTCTTTGGTTGAGGACCTGGTCTAGAACATCGGGTCAAAGATGGGTCTTATGCAATGCCCTTTTAAGGACTTCCTTTTTGGGCAGATTTGGAAAAAGTGGGGATAGGGGGGGCCGATAGGAACATGTGTTCCCTGCCTGACCTAGGCCTCCTGTAAAAAGGGAGTTCCTTCCTAGGTCCTCTTTTAGACACTCCTTTCATACAGGGATGTTACTAGATGACCCAGGGGTACCTTCCTCCTCTACCTCTTCTGCAGGAAAGGAGGATTTAAAGGTTCCACTCTGTATGGAACCGTGTGGTCCAACCCAAAAAACAATGACGCCATGGCCTGACTAAGAGTTTTCGTTCACAGTGTTGGACAATACCTTGAATTGCTCTTTTGTTTCCAGGGACATAAAAGATGGGTTCACTTAGAATTTACTTATACCCCTCAAAATTCTGGTTTCTCCTATACCCTTGAGGTTGGAGGAACGATCAGACATTCAGGAAAGTCTGCTAGACATGGGGGCCAGGGGAGTCATTATCCCAGTTCCCCGTCGCCAGCGAGGAATGGGTTTTTATGCCACTGTCTTTGTGGTGAAGGAAGCCTTGAGTAGATTTTAATTTTATAGGAATCATCTCTAGGTTGATAGACATTTGGAATAAAAATATTTTTTCTTCAGCGAAAAATATGCTCCCATAGGGGCCTTTCATGGTCTCTAGATCTGAAGGATGCTTGCTGACAAGTTCCAATGAGCCTTGGGCTCAGTCCTGTTTTTAAAGTGGACCAACACCCAGGGGGGATCGGCCCGGGAATCTATAAGATTCCCGGACCGATCAGATCCCTCCCCGCGGGGCATCCGAAATCGGGATGTCCCGCGGGGAGGAACCCCCCAGGAGGCCCACAATCCTTACCTTACCGGCGATCCAACGGCGCGAGACGCGGCCGCGTCTCTCGCTTCCCTCTAGCAGGGCGCGCTCCCGCGCCGGCCGTTTTGTCAATGGCCGGCGCAGGCGCGCTCCCTGTTAGAGGGAAGCGAGAGACGCAGCCAATGACAGCGCTCTGGTATGCGCGTCCTAGCGGCTTTGGACGCGCATACCAGAGCGGCTCTGAGCGCTGTCATTGGCCGGACGAGGTCACGTGGGAGCGGGGAGAGGTGAGTTTTTGCGGCGATCGGGGGGGTTTCACACAGCGGGGCACCCCCGATCGGGGTGCCCCACCTAAGTGGACCAACACCCAGGATAGTCAAAATCCTGGGTGTTGGTCCACTTTAAGCTTCACAGTAAAGGACTGGGTTTTTACACTTCCAATTAGTTTGCTTCCCTTTGAGCTGGATTCAGCCCGAGAATTTTTACAAAGATATTGGCAGAACCTCTGGCATATCGAATACAGAGAGGAATCAGTATTTGGCTGATCCAGACTATCTGCTACTTTTTTGCCCATTTAAGGGACAAATTGCTACAGAGCCTCAGTTACATCTGGGAGCTGTTTTTCAGCTCGGTTGGGTTCTGAGCCTCGAGAGTTCAAGTCTGGTTCTCTCTCAGGCAATGGGGTTTGAAGTCAACACTTTTCTTCAGACTCTTATTCTGCCTTCTCGAAAGATTTTGACTCTTCAGGAAGGCGCTTGATTCCTTTGTGCCAGTTCAACATCTTCAATTAGACAAGCCATGTGGGTGTTAACAATGGCTTTTTTCCGCAGCAAGATGATGTCACTTGTATTCTAGGACTCTTCATATACATATCCTGAGCATTTGGAACGGCTCCCGGTATGTGGTGGAAGATATAGTTCCAGTGCTCGGTCTAGGGAAGCTATATCTGGAACCCCAAAAGGAAAGATGGTTACTACAGATACCTCAGCTTGAGGTTAGGTAACCCATTGCGAGAGTTGGGCAGCACAAGGAAAGTAGCCCAAGGCCCTGAGCCAGTCCTCCTCGAACCTAAGAAAATGGATAACAGTAAAGTAACCTTGATGGAATTTGTAGAACATTGGAAGATCAGCATGTACAGATAGGATCAGACTATGCTACGACTGTAGCATACATTAACCATCAGGGGAGAGCGAGGTTCATCGCTAGATGGGGGTCACATTAGTGATCCTTATTGGTTTAGAAGGAAACCTAAAGTCTCCATCAGAAGTTTTCCAAAAGAAACTTTGAATCATATGGCAGATTTTCTGAGTGCTTCTCATGAGAGGGTCAGATTGGTCAGTCACCTCTAGGGTGTTCAAGCAGATCGGCTTTTTAAGGGAGTTTTCAAATATTATCTATTGCTTCAGCAAGAAGTCACAAGCTGGTCAAGTTCTTTGAATCCAGCGGGTCCAGCAGTGGGAGCCTTACGAGGCATTTCAGTCTAGCCTATGGACAAAGGGGCACAACCTGCAGCTAATCGGGGGAAGATCAGGAGCAATGTTAGAAAATATTATTTTACAGAAAGAGTAATAGATGCTTGGAACAAACTTCCAGCAGAGGTAATTGAAAAATCAACAGTCACTGAATTTAAACATGCCTGGGATAAGCACACATTTATCCTAGGATAAAGTACATACAGTATACACCTAAGGGCAGACTAGATGGACCGTATGGTCTCCTTCTGCCGTCAACCTTCTATGTTTCTGTGTTTCTATGCATTTTTCCGGTTCAATGGTGTTATCCATTCGGGTCCCTAGTCTCTAACCCTAGGATGTTTCTAACCCTAGGTTTACTTTAACCCTAGGCTGTCTCTAACCCTAGGTTGACTTTAACCCTAGGCCGTCTCTAACCCTAGGCCGCCTCTAGCCTTAGGCTGCCTCTAAACCTAGGCTGCCTCTAACCTTAGACTGGCGTTAACTTTAACCCTAGGCTATCTCTAGCCCTAGGCTAGTACACTTACCCTAGCATCTAATAGGGTTAAGAAATTCAAACATGACCAAGCCCAGGCTATGTTACTTCAGACCTGATCTATTTTTGGAAAGTGTTATTTTTATCACTTCTGCACGCAGAATCAGTGAGGTCCAGGCCTGATCTTCATACTGTTTTTCGATTTTTTTCTAGATCCAGTAATTTGAGAATGGATCTTGGCTATTTACCTAAGATCTTATCGGATTTTCATAGACGCAAGGATGGTCCGTCTGTCAATAGCTGATGAAGAAGCTTCGAATGAAATGCTTTGGATGTTAGATCACGTCTGTTGAAGTACCTTAACCGAACCAAGGATTGGAGGAAACCCAATAGTTGGTTCGTGTCCTTCGTAGGTCCGAGGAAAGGACAAAGTGTTTTAGACTACTTTAGCAAGATAAAGAGTACAATTGAGATAAAAATTATACCATGCCAAGAAGTAATTCTACATCTTGGGCAGAGCAGGATGAGGTATGGTACGAGTATGTAAGCAGCCACTTAGTCCTCAGCCAAGATTTTTGCTAGATATTATCGGTTGAATCTTCTGTCCCAGTGGGATCAGATTTTTGGGCAGAAGTATCATTCGTACTGTTCTTCCCACCCAATGAGGTAGCACTCGCCTATCTCTCAAGCATATGCTGCCCGAAGGATGTTTTGAGAAAACTTAAGTTAGGTACCTGGTAACTTTTATTCTAAACATCCGAAAGGGCAGCATACGCCGTTTCCCCTCCCTTGACTTATGTGGAGTTGGATTATGTGTTATGATAAAGTTGAGTTGTGGGTCTGTTTCTTTTCCTCTCTTTCAGATCTCTACAACAACTGGGGAATGGGAGGAGGAGTCAAGATTTTATTCTGACTGGTGGTCAGGTGTTCCCAATTGGTAGGAGGAGCCCGGAGGTCTCAAGCGTATGCTGCCCTTTCGGATGTTTAGAAAAAAATTTTTTTTTTTGGCTAGACAATACCTTTGGGGCCTTGTGGCAATAACTGATGCATGTAAGATTCCTTATGAACATATTAAGGTCGATTCACAGCCTCTTTTACCTGTACTTACACATGAAGAAGTATGTGTAATGTTTCCGTCCATTTTTGAGTTTCTTGTGTGAAATAGGCCTTGAGAGTTGTACTCACAGAATTCTCGACTGCTGACGCGGCTACAGGAACAGTGCAAAACTCTCCGGTGGAGGCTCTGAATCATGCGAACGCATGTATACTGAACGAAAGCTATGTGTAATGTTCACATTTAGGAACAAAAACAAATTAGAACATAGAAGGCTCTGAATCAACCCTATTGTATCTGGTTAGCAGTTTTTTTTTTTTACTTGGATGCAAAAATTCTTTACATTCACATTAAAATGCCGGCATTTTAGTAGCTCTGAATGGCTGGGGCTTGAGTCTGCGCACAACACCGGAGATGCTGCAGCTCGTGTTCCCCATTCAAGTCATTGAAAGCCGCCTGTCAGATGACATAGTTACAGCAGGCGGCGCTCATTGTACAAGAGCCTTGCGCATGGAGCAGGAAGGGCACGTGCCCCGGGTGCAGCAGGTCATGGGGTGCGCCAAAGGGTGGCCTGAACACAGGTGGATCGCTTCATTTAGAATCTTTGCCCTGGGTGCCATAAAGCCTAGCTACTTTTCTGGCATGGAGCATGGAAAAGGGAGTTTTTATGGGCGAACTGGGGAATTTCACACAGTGGGCATCCCAATCTTTTAGATTCCGGGCCGCTGGTGGATTTTGTTACACTTTGAAATTAAAAAATATTCAGAAAAACTTTACTCACATATTACTATTATTTTATGAAGGGTTAATGCATCAAAATCCAGCATTCCCATTCCTTAGGCTATAGCAGTACATTGAATGTGTGAACCCTTTATGTAACTAGTGTCAGACACATGATCTCACACTCACACATACCTTTCCTAAATAGCAGTAATTGTAACTATTGCCAAAGGTCCAGAGCAAGTAGTGCCCCCCCCCCCCCCCCCCCTTCACTGAGCATCCATCATTCTGTAGCCTAAAACTAACCGTTTTAGACTGTGTCCTCAAACCTGATGTAGGCAGCCATCTAGCTACGGAGAAACGACGTTGCATTCAGCAAGGGCCCCAAACTTTTGGATGCACTCATTGCGTAGCTGTTATCATTACCCTGCATGATTCCCCTAACATGCCTTCTGGGGGTGGCACCCTGCGTGATGGCACAGCCCGGCTGTGTAATTTTGTGGGTATAATTTTGTACAATACACCTTACGTAATAATAGATAAATGTAGCTCTACCATGAGGGCCTATTTTCTAAGACTGAGATGTTTGCCATAGGAACCAACAGTTCCCTGCTTTATACAATAAATCTTTTTGAAATAGTAATTGAGGCTGATCCACTACTAGCGCCAGGTATTGCCAGATGAGCATATGTATAGTGGCATTTAGAGCGACAGCTAGTAGACATTGTAATGGGGTATCGGGCGCAGTAAGCTAGCGTTGCGGTCGCTGTAGTAATCTGGCCGGCATTGATGAATGTGATGAGTGTTGGGCGCTTTAACAACAATACAATGCTGCAGCGAGCGAGAGGTAGCGCCAGCTCAGTGCGTTTGGCACTCCACACCATATTTAACAAAACACTAGACACACGGAGCGTTGGCGCTGTAAATCTGTGTGCTGTAGCATAGATCGCCAGACACTGTGTGATTAAAGTCTGTTTTGAACACATATCCACCAGTAACAAAGTGAAAACACATGGAATGACATGACAGATTCGCTTTCATGAATGTGGTTTCCTGTACAGTGCCTGGCGTTCACCAGACACTGCCTGCCGCTACGAGGCACTACCTGCCACTATCCCTTCTTAAATAACCCCCCAAAGTACATCATATGCATCTGATGCAAGTGTTAGATTAATGTATAAATGTTCGGAGGTGTGAATGCTTTTTTCCTGATTTTAATCCAAAAGGGCTGAATCCAGCATAACATAGTATCCTCTTCGCTTTATCAGCTGCGATCGGATAACGCAGCGAGTAATACATCACACTGATTCGATTCCGTGTTGTACTTTTCATCATTTCGTTATGTTTCGCTGACAACATTCATCACATCACAAAAATCTTCATCCAATTTTTAAGCAGATACTTATTTTTCTGGTTATCGCCTCTGAAAGGAAACAGGAACACCAAGTACCAGTGTTTGTCAGACAGTAATTAAGATTTGTCAGATTAGGTACAGGATCAGTAAACATAAAAAAAAAAAAGAAACTAGCGACATTAATAAAAATCCAGAATCAATATGACAATATGTTTTGAAGCTTATCAGAAAATTAGATATTTAAAATGGGCTGATGTTGATCTCGAATGATGTCTTCCCTTTCTGGTAATTTTCTTTTTATGCAAATATATTACCGAATTGGTCCCCAAGTCCACAGAGGACTAAACCAGGTTGCAGTTGAACATGCCACCCTCTTCCTCTAGCCATTTCTTGCCATTGTGATGCAGCTACTGTACCATTTAAAGCAGACCAAAACCCACATTATTCTAAGTATGTCACACACCACGCTTCAGATAGTCATTACACTTGGGTTATACTGACCTGTAGATGGCAACCTTGCAGAGATGTCAATAAAAAAAGGAATACTAAATACCTGGTACCTCCCACTCATTCCCCAGTCTTTCATCTCTGCAGAGGCGAGCAAGTCAGAAGATGGATGTCTCCTCCTTGCAGGTAGCCGGGATGACTCCCGGCCCTCTATTGTTCTGTTCCTGCCCGGATCCCTTTATTTACATTACTTGCCTCCCAGCCTAGGCTGCTGGTCCGGGCAATGGTAGATGGCACCCTAGGTGCTCAGGAGTCGTGAGACCCCATAACAAGGGGTAGGCGGCTAACCGGGTTGGTGACCCCGGTTTGGGATGCCCCGTCCCTTGGCCCCTACCCTAGCATGGATTCCCCCTCTCCCGGATACCCTTAGGGGGGGGGGGGGCGGGTCCCTTATGGATTCATCTTATTTATTATAATTGTGTGTGTGAGGTGCTTTACTTTGCATGGTTTTACTACACAGACCGGCGCCGGCGGTCCCACGGCACCGGCCTCCTGCGTTTTGTCATGGCGGCTGTAAGGTGCCCAAGAGGAGCTCCTTCCCCTCAGGGCGGGGGGCAGGGCCGGGCGCGCGCGTCTACGGCCCGTCCCCGTGCTTCGGGCGCCGCGTTTTCAGGTCCCGGCTTCTGGCCGGGAGCGACGGGGGAGGGGCGGCCGCGACTCACAGACCCCGCCCTCCCCCCCTCTGCACACTACGCGCCTTCCCTCCCCCTACTGTCTGGCGTGCGGGACTCTGGAGGGGTGACGGTTGGGTGAGTGGCCTGTGGCCCATCAGTTTTCTTTATAGATTATGCCCCTCCCTAGGGTTGCTGGGCAATGCTCTGTTATTAACTCTTTGGACATTTGCTATGTTGGTCTGATTGTGTGTTGTTTGTGTGTTCCAGGTGGACCATCGATCCTATTAAAGGGGCCGGACACGCGCGTCTACGGCCCGTCCCCGTGCTTCGGGCGCCGCGTTTTCAGGTCCCGGCTTTTTTCAGGTCCCGGGGTTTTCAGGTCCCGGCCGCGTCTACGGCCCGTCCCCGTGCTTCGGGCGCCGCGTTTTCAGGTCCCGGCCGCGACTCACGAACCCCACCCGCCCTCCCTCCCTCTGCACACTACGCGCCTTCCCTCCCCCTACTGTCTGGCGTGCGGGACTCTGGAGGGGTGACGGTTGGGTGAGTGGCCTGTGGCCCATCAGTTTTCTTTATAGATTATGCCCCTCCCTAGGGTTGCTGGGCAATGCTCTGTTATTAACTCTTTGGACATTTGCTATGTTGGTCTGATTGTGTGTTGTTTGTGTGTTCCAGGTGGACCATCGATCCTATTAAAGGGGAGTCCTCCCGGTCCTAAGGTCCCTGGTTAAATTTAATTTGCTTAAAATTCCTCCCACTCGGGACTTAAAGGGGCATCCCGGGTTGCATTACTGCGTAATTCCCTCGGGACACTATATATATATATATATATATATATATATATATATATATTAAAAATCACCATATGGAGGCTTCCCCGGATACTGGGCTTGTGCCCCCCTCGGGGCAATCCAGGCTGTGTTTGGGGTGTGGGGTATCCCTTTTGGGGGATGATGTATTTCTTTGTGTACCCTGTGCGCAACGGTCCATTACGCGGCAGTCTGGATCTCAGGCGTCTGGTTCTGCTCCGCCAGTCTCCTCTCCGTCTCCCCCCCGCTTGACACGTACCCCATGTGATGTAGTCATTGGCGGGGAGTCGCAATCTGAGGTGTGTGCCAGATTGGCCAATCTTGAAATTATTTTTCCAGTGCTGTTGCTAAAAAGTCCACGGCAAAGCGAAAACATTTGTATACAGCCACACAGGCCTCTGATATGGAGGAGTTTGACTCCCTCCCTTCTGAGGGCTCCGATGACCAGCAGTTTGTGGGTGCTGATACCGAGCAGGGCTAGGGGGATTCCTTAGATACCTCTAGGGTCCTGGCTCATATGTTTGAGGTCCTGGCTATTTCTCCCCCAGAGGTGGCTCCACCGCTGAAGGGGGAGTTCTTTGAGGTGACCATTCCTTATCAAAAGCATTTTGATGGTATCATCCTCAAGGAATGTGAGAGGTCGACTAGGCTTCCGGGTTGGGACAAAAATATCCCTTTCCGGCGGACGTGGTGAAGCACTGGTCGCAAAGCCCCCCCCCCCCCCGAAGTGGATGCTCCCGTTTTGGGGTTGTCCAGTTCCTCAATCCTGCATTCTCCGGAGTGCACTACCCTCAAGGATGGTGAGGATAAACGCATTGACCAGATGGCTTGTCATGATTTTGCCAGTGTTGGGTCGGCCTTGCGGCCGGTTTGTGCTTCAGCGCTTTTATTGGTAGCTGCCAGGTCGGTTGTTAGAGGACTGTTGACCTCTTCCGGGCTTGACCCGGCTAGTGAGGAGTTTGCCGACCTTAAGCGCCTTGAGTTATTTTTGTCCTTTGTGCTGTCCGCCTTGGACGACACATTGGTGATGTGTAGCAGAGCTTCGCCCTTGCTTGTGGCTATCCGGCGGTCGGTTTGGTTACGCCAGTGGGCGGCTGATTTTGTGTCCAAAAAGTCGCTTACGGCCCTTCCCTTTGTGGGGTTGCGGCTCTTTGGAGAGAGATTGGATTCGGTGCCAAAGGGAGGTAAGTTACCTCAGTGTAAGAAGCAGCGTCGCCCCTTTCGGGGGGCGGCTTCCTTCTCTCAGTCCTTTCGTGGGGCTAGAGTTGGCAGGGGTTCGGCTTTCTCTTCGTCCAGAGGTGATTCCTGGCCTAGGGGCAGGGGTCGGGTCCGTCCAGGACACAGTTGGGGCTCCAAGCCTAGAGCCGCTGCCAAGCTGGCTCAGCAATGAGGGGGCGCCCTCACCCTTGCTGCAACTCTTCTCCCGGGTCTGTGTCCAAGAGGTCTCGGACAGGTGGATTCAGGAAGTAGTGTCTTCCGGTTACAAGCTGGAGTTCGAGTTCCGGCCCCCTCCCAGATTCTTCAGTTCTCGGGTGCCGTCAGATACTCTGGCCGCCCAGGGGCTTCAGGCGGCAGTAGCAAGTCTCTTGGACATGGCTGTCATCTGTCCGGTGCCTCCCTCAGACCGGGGCCTGTGCTTCTATTCCAATTTGTTCACGGTACCCAAGAAGGACGGATCCGTTCGTCCCATTCTGGATCTGAAGTTGCTCAACGGGTTTGTTTGTCCCCGGAAGTTCCGTATGGAAACTCTGCGCTCAGCCATCTACTCACTTCGTCAGGGGGACTGCATGACGTCCATAGACTTCAAGGATGCTTACCTGCATATTTCAATATTTCCGGCACACCAGAGATTTCTCAGGTTTGTCAGGGAAAATCGACATTTTCAGTTTGTGGCTCTTCCGTTTGACCTTACCTCGGCTCCAAGGGTTTTTACCAAGGTGTTGGCAGGAGTAATGGCCATCCTCAGAGCCAGGGATATCCGCATCGTGCCTTATCTGGACGATTTTCTCATCATGGCGTCTTCCCTCAGTCAGGCGCAGCTGGATACCAGGACCGTGGTGTCCACTCTGGAGAGTTTCGGTTGGGTGATCAACTATCCCAAGTCCTGCCTCTCTCCCTCCAGGGTGGTGGAGTTCCTGGGAATGTCTCTGGATACTTCTCAGGCCAGGGTGTTCCTCCCCCGAGCCAAGGTTCTTCTGATTCAGGAATTGACTCAGCGTCTCCTATCCATCCCCCGCCCCTCCATCCGGCTAGGGATGCGACTGGTGGGATTGATGGTGGCATCGTTCGAGGCGGTTCCCTTTTGCCCAGTTTCACACAAGGACGCTCCAGCTCCATTTCTTGGCGGCCTGGGACGGGTCCCCGCTGCCACTGGATCAGTCCTTTCTGATGTCTCCCCGGGTGCGGCGTTCCCTTTGGTGGTGGCTAAAACCAAGCAATCTGACGAGGGGCAGGTCTTTTCTGACCCCTCGTTGAGAGACGGTCACCACGGATGCCAGCCTGTCAGGTTGGGGGGGATTTTGGAAGGATCTTCAGTTTCAGGGACTGTGGGGGCCTCAGGAGGCTCACGATCCCATCAATGTTCTGGAGTTGAGAGCCATCAGATTGTTTCTGGCTCACTTGACTCTTCAGTTACGGGGACTACCGGTTCAAGTTCGGTCGGACAATCGGACGGCAGTCGCCTACATCAGTCACCAGGGAGGGACTCGCAGCAGGCGTGCCCTCAGGGAAGTGTCTTTGATCCTGGATTGGGCAGAGGGCAATGTCCCATGCATCTCGGCAGTGTACATTCCGGAAGTGGAGAACACGGAGGCGGACTCCCTGAGCAGGGGGTCATCTCGTCGGGGGGAATGGTTGCTCAGCCCCAAGGTGTTTCGGACGCTGTGCCACCGGTGGGGGACTCCGGTGGTGGACCTCTTTGCCTCTCGTCTCAATCACAAGCTTCCGGCATTTGTGTCTCTCTCGCGGGATCCGCTGGCTCTGGCAGCGGATGCCATGTCTCTGAACTGGAGGGATCTGGGGTTTCTATACCTGTTCCCTCAGTTTCCCATGGTGGGCAAAGTGGTGCGCAAGCTGGCCCTAGAGGGCGCGTCAGCAATCCTGGGGGCTCCAAGGTGGCCAAGACAGGTTTGGTTCACAGACGTGGTAAGGTTGGCAGAGGATCAGTTAGTTCTGCCCCTTCTGCCGGATGTAATCACTCCGGGTCCTCTGCCCTACCCCAATTTACCAACGCTGGCTTTGACGGCGTGGCTGCTGAAACCTCCATCTTGAAGGGGGAAGGTCTTTCTGATGCTGTCATTCAGACTCTGGTTAGGGCTAGAAAGAAGTCTTCCTCTGCCATCTACTATAGGATTTGGAGGTCTTATATTGATTGGTGTGAGGTCCGGGCCTTGCCTTGCAGGCGTTTTCTATCCCTAGGGTCTTGGAATTTCTGCAACATGGTCTGGACCTAGGTTTGCAGCTTAGTATGCTGAAAGGGCATGTTTCTGCCCTGGCGGTTTTCTTTCAAAAGTCTTTTGCTCTTCATCCTCTGGTTAAGACCTTTTTCCAGGGGGTTACGCATGTGCGACCGCCTAGGAAGCCTTTGCTCCCAGTTTGGGACTTGAATTTGGTTCTTTCTGCCTTGCAGGGTCCTCCTTTTGAACCTTTGCAGGATATTGCACTTTCTACACTTACTCAGAAGGTTGTTTTTCTGGTTGCCATCACTTCTGTTCGGCGTGTTTCGGAGTTGGCGGCCTTGTCCATTAAGGCCCCTTACTTTGAGAGGCATCAGGACAAGGTTGTTTTCCGCTTCAAGCCAGATTTCCTTCCTAAGGTGGTCTCTGCTTTTCATCTTAATCAGGACATTGTTCTACCCTCCTTGTGTCCTAAGCCTAGCAATGACAAGGAGAGGGTTTTGCATTCTTTGGATGTGGTTCGCTGTGTGAAGTACTATTTGGTGGCTACTTCCTCTTTTCGTAGGACTGATGCCCCTTTTTGTGGAGCCCTCTGGGCCTAGGAAAGGTTTGGCTCCCGCCAAGTCTTCCATTAGTAAATGGATTCGCCAGGCCATTGTTGGGGCCTATTCTGCTAAGGGGAAGATTCCCCCTTTTCGTGTTACTGCTCATTCTACTCGTGCTGTTGGGGCGTCCTGGGCTTTTCAGCACCAGGCTTCTGTTGAGCAAGTTTGTAAGGCTGCTACCTGGTCTTCTGTTCACACTTTTTCCAAGTTTTACAAGGTTGATATGCGGGCTTCAGCGGATGCTGTGTTTGGCCGCAAAGTTCTGCAAGCTGCAGTGGTTTAAGTTGTGCCTTGTTTTTGGATCCCTGCCCTTTATGGACACTGCTATTGGATGTCCCAAGTGTAATGACTATCTGAAGCGGGGTGTGTGACATACTTAGAATAATACCATTTTGTGAATACTCACCTGTAAAATGGGTATTATAAGTATGTCACACACCCCGCTTCACCCCGCCCTTTGGTATTCTGGATCCTTTATATGGTGAACCTTTTTACTGCTACTGGTTATTTTGGCTCTTCCTGGTCCCTTTGTTTCCTCACTGCTGTTCTAATACTGGGGAATGAGTGGGAGGTACCAGGTATTCATGGACTGGGAGGGCCTTCCTTTTTTTATTGACATCTCTGCAAGATCGCCATCTACAGGTCAGTATAACCCAAGTGTAATGACTATCTGAAGCGGGGTGTGTGACATACTCATAATACCCATTTTACAGGTGAGTATTCACAAAATGGTATTTTTAACTAGCATCCCCTGAGTTGCTCCTCCCATGAACTTTTGCCTATTTTTACTGCTCCTGCTTCACTCTAATCCCAGATAATGGTGCCTCTTTGAAAATGATGTCATTGCCACACTTATGCAATGACTGATCACCTGCAATCCTACAGAGAGGGAGAGAAAAAACATAAGTGTTCCAGGGTGATTTGATAAGCGTAAATATCCATTTCTAGTTCTACACCCTAAGAAGAAAGTATCGACAGGGGCTTTGGTAAAATGTATTTCCCGAGTCCAGAGGGTTTTGCCCTGCTTTAAGTGAAGTGGAAAATGGGCTTGCCACATGCAATGCTCATCTTTGATTCTATCCAGGCTGGCCACAAACGCCGTGGCTTTAAAGTGGACTAAAACCGACGGCTATTGACCTGGAAATCTATAAGATCCCAGGGCCTATCGATTCCTTCCCCCCGGGGCATCCATAATCGGGATGCCCGCTGTGTGAAACCCCCCAGGTCGCCCCATTCCCATTTGTTCCCTGTCCTGCGGCACATGCGTGAGCCGTGGCTGCATCCCCACTACCCCTCTAACAGAGTACTTGCCCATGCCAGCGTAGGCACGCTCCCTGTTAGAGGAAAGTGGAGGATGCAGCCTCCAGCCCGCTCTGAGCCGCTGCTCTTAGACAGAGCCTTAGACGTCGTGACGTCAGCAGCTCCAAACGCTGATTGGACAAGCTGTAGGACCGGAAAGAGGTGAGTTGCCTTAGGCAATCTGGGGGGTTTCACACAGTGGAGCACCCCCTGAGCGAGTATGCTTGCCCTGGAGTCTCATAGACTCCAGGGGGGGTTTTGGTCCTCTTAGAAGAAATATGGCAATGGTTAAACAAAGTACAATCTTTTGTATTATATTAATCAGTATCGCTGATTGAATGAGCTGCCATAGGACCGGTAAGAGGTGGGTTTGTTTGGGTGACCGGGGGGGGTTTCACACAGCTGGGCACCCCCCAAGCGAGTATGCCTGCCCTGGAGTTTCAGACTCCAGGGTGGGTTTTGGTTCTCTTTAAAGAAATATGGCAATGATTAAACAAAGCCTCAATGCTTTGTAATATGTCAATAGCGCTAACTGAATGAGCGGCCATGCATGCGTCGTAGGACCGGAAAGATGTGACTTTGTTCGGGTGACCTGGGGGGGGGGTTTCACACAGCGGGACATCCCCGATCAGGGTGCCCCGGGGGCAAGGACCAAAACCTAGGATAGTCAAAATCCTGGGTTTTGATCCACTTTAATGTATAAACCTTTATATAGCAATGCTGGATTGTCGCTGAAAACAGTATTATTATTGTCTGAGATAGTCTGAACATCTACCTCTAATCCTATGCCTCTAATAAAAAAGAAACAAATGCAAAAATTGATTAGTTGTTTAAAACCTGGCTTTTTAAATGCTACCATATAATTATATATTCAGTTTTGTGGGATTCTTTGCCGCACACAGTACAGCTGTACTCACTTTGATTTCCATGGTGTTAGCCCTCCAACTAACCCCCCTGTGAGATATACTCGGAGTCACTTTCTATTCAATCACTACATCTTTTAATTGCCATTGTCTTCCCTTGAGGTACAACCTCTCCTCGAGTCACATAGAGAACATATTTCTTCATGGCTTTGGCTGTGACACCGTCTCTTGATGCCTTTGCCCTATTTATACATTTATATTGATTGTTTTATGAAATCTAATCTATGTATATTAGTAATATAGATATAAGGAAATGGTACAATTTGTAAATGATGAAAAATTGAAGCTCCTGCACCATTTAAGTGAAGGCGAGTGGAAAGGGTGGTTTGCTATATAAAATGGTCACCTCTATCATCCACGCCTCACTTTTTTTCTTTGCAACCCTGGGGGGGGGGGGGGGGGGGGGGTTACAATGAAGAAACCCCCTTACCTCCAGCACCGATTTCCTGTTTTTGTGAGGCCCACCACACGGAACATAGGGCGGCAACCTCCGTCTTCATGCTGCCGCCTGTGCCCTGGAGAACAGCGATGGTCCACTGCTGAGATATGTTTTTTTTTCATTGTAAACCCCTTCCTGTCTCAGCACCAGGAGAGGGTTACATGGCATCCCCGCTATCCCTCTAGCAAGTCGCGTGCCCGCGCCAGGGCATTTATGAATGGCTGTCATAGGCACGCTACCTGTTAGAGAGAAACGGGGGATGCGGCCGCCAGCGCGCTTGGCTCCGCTGCTCTTAGACGAAGCCTTAGATGGACTGTAGACCAAAATTCAGGATTTTGACTATTCTGGTTTTGGTCCTTTCCCCCCTGTGTGAAACCCCAAAGATGGCCCAAACAAACTCACCTCTTCTCGGTCCTACAGTGCATGTGCGGCCGCTCATCCAATCGACACGCTCAGAGCTGCTGACATCACTCCATCTAAGCCGACGTCTAAGGTCAGCGGCTCTGAGCGCACTGACGGCCACACCCTCTGCTTTCCGGACGTTGGACCGGGAAACAAGGTAAGTGAACGGGGCAACCTGGGGGGTTTCACACAAAATCAGGATGCCCCGGGAAGGGGGAATCAATAATATTCCCGGGCTGATCACGCTGGGTTTTGGTCCACTTTAAATGTGTGTGGTGCACAATATAAATATTTCATTTTTACTTTAAATTCAGTGACTGTTGATTTTTCAACTACCTCTGCTGAAAGTTTGTTCCAATCATCTACTACTCTTTCTGTAACATAATATTTTCTAACATTGCTTCTGATCTTCCCCCCGACTAGCTTCAGGTTGGGCCTCTTGTTCTATCATTAAGCTTCTTCTTAAAAACACTTCCCTCCTGAACCTTATTCAATCCTTTCGCATATTTAAAGGTCTCAATCATGTCCCCCCTCTCCCTTCTTTCCTCCAGACTGTACAAATTAAGTTCTTTAAGTATTTCCTGATAAGTTAAAACAATAATAATAATAAACAAATTGAACCAACCATAAACCCCCCATTATAATAATAATGAAAATGTGCAATAACATAAGAACCCCCCCCCCAAAAAAAAAAACACACCCCACCTCCCCAACCTCAAACCCCGACCCAAAGAAAGAAAGAAAAAAAATGAATATGTATCCAAAGCAAAGTGATAAGGGCTAGAGCAAATAAGTTATCAGCGCCTTGTTTTTTGTTGCTGAGCCTTAATTTCCCTCGGTATCCATAATTATTTATGAGCAGGGAAGCATAAATGTGGTAGATGTATTAGCTCTCCAGTGTTATAGGACACTCTAATTCTAGGCAGAGAAACCCCGGATGTTTACTTGACTGGCTTTATAAATGTTGGTTAAGTCTTTGACTATGATTAAATATGCTGGAGTGTGCAGTGATGCTGAATCCCCCTGCGTACACATAATTATGTATCTGATGTGAGCTTTCTCTGCCGAGCTTCTCTCTTCTCTAGCTGAGATCAGTGAGTGCTGCTCTACAATTAAATCTCTGGATTGAAGCACACATGAAGGCACATGACTTATATAACAGGATATATGTCTATCCAGCTCTTGGAATAGAATGGAATAGGTTTAGAAATCTGCACAACGTTCACAGAAATATAACTGAAATTTAATTAGAATCTGTTTCAGAAATTACTTCTCAATAAGTATTACTTCCGACGAAGTCGCTGCTATCACCTTATAATGTATTAGTGATTGTAAGGAATAGGGCAAATATTATATGTAATTTTATTGCTGATGCCCGGATTCCCCCTAAGATTCTCTGTCCTTAGCAAATGTCACCCTTGACTTCCCTCCCCTTCCCCTGTAGCATTAAGGCATGAACTTGCACAGGACCTAATCTCTCAAGGAAGGAGAATTAGCATTTGTGAGTTGAGCCAAGTGCAGATCACAGACTCCCTGCTGATTCTCTCACACCTCTGGGCCGGGAAGGCCCCACTGAGACTGAAGCTGATGTGACCCCTGGCTGTGAAGTTTCTCACATCAAAGACAAGAACCTCAGACATCCAGCACCAACACAAATCGTCCCACTGTGTGTCCCAGAACGAAGCCAGATACAGAACCAGAAGGGGCCCACAAAACCGCATTTAGACGTACAATTCTCAGAGCCATGCGACCAGGGGAACCTAAAGAAACATAGAAACATAAAAGGTTGATGGCAGAATGAGACCATACTGTCTATCTAGTCTGCCCTTATGTAGCTGTGTGTTCTCTTTATCTTAGGATAGATGTATGCTTATCCCAGGCATGTTTACATTCAGTGACTGTTGATTTTTCAACTACCTCTGCTGGAAGTTTGTTCCATGCATCTACTACTCTTTCTGTAAAATAATATTTTCTAACATTGCTGCTGATCTTCCCCCCCCCCAACTAGATTCAGGTTGTGCCCCCTTGTTCTATCATTAATTTTCTTCTTAAAAACACTTTCCTCCTGAACCTTATTGAAAACACATATTTAAAGGTCTCAATCATGTCCCCCCTCTCCCTTCTTTCCTTCAGACTGTACAAATTAAGTTCTTTAAGTCTCCTGCTTGCTTTTCCCACTGACTGGCTACACTGTACACTCATCTTGCAGCTATCAGTAATCAGTACCCCTAAATCTCACTCCTCCGAGGTCCTGGCTAACACAGTACTGCCCATACGGCGCTCAGAGCAGGGATTCCTTCTACCCAAGTGCATGATTTTACATTTAGAGACGTTAAACTCTATTGACCATTTATCCAGCAAAGAAATTGAGTTCTCGGGTTCTGACCCATTTAGGGACTCCATCTTTGGGCTCATCGGATGCACGGCATCCAGCCCAGTCGTTTGGTGCCCTATCCAGAGCCATATGACCCCCCCTGCTCAAAATTATAACCTCTAAAGGGTTTTTGGTTCCACAACGGTGGGAGGGGACAGTGTCCCACAGAAGGGGGGGGGGGGAGTGAAAAGGTCTTGCAGCATAAAGGGGGATGACCCTGGGCCAGAGAGTGTTACGCTCTGGAGGTCATGGTGCATACATCTGCATTTTAAGGTAACTGACTATTATATCTCTGTATGTAACTCACTGTAATTTGTAACCCACTTCTCAGAACGACCTTTGTATTTATTCATATTCCATCATAGCCAAATGTTTGTTATCACTGCCTAGTGTGCTTATTGCATTAAAACCTATATTTAACTTGAGCAATCTTTTTGAACCATTGTGTCCGTAGTTTTTGTGCCTGGTAGTCCCACTAGGTGGCCGACGGACGGGGCTTTGGGAAAGCGGGCTATGTGTTCCAAGGTCCCTGTGTGATAGTTGGATCAGGTTACCAGCAGTTCCCTGACGAATTCCTGATATCAACCGGTGGAGGCTTGCAAATATAGATGCATGCCCTCAACCTAATCACTTTTAAAATGACCACTTTGTGCTGTATTAAAAATGAATGCTGTTCAAAGAGTGGCACGTCAAGGATGGTATAAAAAAATATAATTACATCAAAAAATCTAACTACGTCATACAATCTAACTACGTCGTACAAAAGAAATGTGTCTAGTAGATACATAAAAAGAGAAATCTTTCCCCCCTGAAACTTTTCCCTAAGTAATGGGCCGCCACTGTCACGGAACGTGTGTGTAGACAGGGGAGCACTGGCTCCATTCACTGGTGACATTTTTACTTATTATGTATTATTCTTAAAAAAAGGATTTTTTGTCCCGCACTGCTAAATTAAGTATGCTAATCTATGTAAATGCTGGTACTGGCTGATAAAGGGACATCGAAATGTACACAAACAGAAAGGTGGTGGGGCTGCCAGCACAGTCCCAAAAGCCTTTATCAATGTGAGCCGCATTCAGTAGTTTAAAAATTCATATACCATGCCTTTATTGAAAACATATACATATATACAAGACTGACAAAAGTTTAAAAAACATTAAAAAAAGGTGTTGGAAAAGGGGGACTTAATTTTATGGCTCTAATACAACAAATACAAATATCATGATAAGTGCAGTCAAAAAATGAGGATGCGCAAAACAAAACAAAAAAACAAGACCCGGAGCAAGAGGGCCCTCAAGGAAGTGTCCCTGATACTGTCCTGGGCGGAGGAAAATGTTCCCTGCATTTCAGCTGTGTACATCCCGGGGTTGGAGAATCTGGTGGCAGACTCTCTGAGCAGGGGGACCTCTCGTCTGGGAGAGTGGTCCCTCAGCAGCAGGGTGTTTCGCTCCCTGTGCCACTGCTGGGGTCAGCCGAACGTAAATCTGTTTGTGTCCCGTCACAAGCTTCCAGTCTTTGTCTCTCTGTCCCAGGATCCTCTGGCCTTGGCCACGGATGCCCTGGCAATGTCTTGGACAAGGTTCTAGCTCCTGTATGTGTTTCCACTGCTGGGCAGGATGCTGCGCAAGATAGTTCAGGAAGGGGTGCCAACCATCCTGGTCCCCTTGTTGGCCAAGAAGAGTGTGGTTCGCAGACATTGTGCAGTTGGCAGTAGACCAGTTCGCCCTGCCACTGGTTCCAGATCTGCTCACTCACACCTACTCACACCTACGCCACCCCAATTTACAAACGCTGGCTTTGACGGCCTGGCTGTTGAAACCTCCATCTTGATGGAAAAAGGACTGCCTGCCTCGGTGGTCAATACCATGATCAGGGCTAGGAAGAGGTCCTCTTCCATCTATTACAGGGTTTGGCGTACTTACATTGACTGGTGTGAGTCCCACTCGCTTCCCTGGCATGTGTTTTCTATTCCTAGGATTCTGGAGTTTCTCCAACATGCTTTGGATCTGGGTCTTCAGCTCAGTAATCTGAAAGGCCATGTGTCTGCTTTGGCTATTTTTTTCCAAAGATCCTTTGCTTAGCATCCCCTGGTCAAGACTTTTTTTCCAAGGAGTTACTCATGTGCGTCCCCCACGTATGCCTATGTTACCAGTCTGGGACTTGAACTTGGTCTTATCTGCCCTGCAGGGGTCTCCTTTTGACCCCTTGCAAGGGGCCCCTTTGTCCATTCTTACGCTTAAGGTGGTCTTTTTGGTGGCTATCACTTCTGTTAGGCGTGTTTCTGAGTTGGCGGTGCTTTCCATCAAGCCTGGACCTAAGAATGGTTTGGCTCCGGCTAAGTCCACTATCAGCAAGTGGATATGTCAGGCTATGATACAGGCCTACTCTGATAAGGGGAAGGAGCCTCCCTTCTGCCTTACTGCTCATTCTACTCGTGCTATTGGTGCCTCTTGGGCTTTTCAGCACCAAGCTTCTGTTGAACAAGTTTGCAAGACCGCTACTTGGTCTTCTGTTCATACCTTTTCAAAGTTTTACAAGGTTGATGTTAGGGCCTCAGCTGATGCTGCTTTTGGCCGCAAGGTTCTGCAGGCGGCAGTGGTTTAAACTGTCTGCTGTTACTATGGGCATCCCACCCTACCTTACGGACACTGCTATTGGATGTCCCAAGTGTAAGGAATATCTTCTGGAACAGGACGTGCTGTATACTTAGAATAATACAATTCTGTGATTACTCACCTGTAGAATTGGTATTATATGTATACAGCACATCCTGTTCCACCCCACCCTTGTTATCATTATCTCTAGTTACCTCTTTATGGTGATTGTTCTTATGTTCAAATTTTCATATAATGGTTATAGTTCTCCTGGTCTCATCTTAACTGCTTTTTAATACTGGGGATTTTCTGGGAGGTCCATGGTATATATGGGACCGGGAGGAGCCACTTTTCTGTCTCTGCAGTCAGCGCCATCTGCTGGATGTATATCCCAAGTGTAAGGAATATCTTCTGGAACAGGATGTGCTGTATACATATAATACCAATTCTACAGGTGAGTAATCACAGAATTGTATTTTTTGTAGTGCAGCTGTATTCCCTACTCCGGGGTATGATGTAAAATCGTAAGCCAGCTAATAACAAAGCCAGCTAAAGTTCTTCCTGTGTGGAAAACAGCAACTCAGCCTGACACGCCCCTTCCATTGCAGTGATTGGGAGAGAGCACCACCACTGTGACCGACGACACTGTGAGTCTGACGGCAAGGCACCAATGATTGGAGTTTAGGCCCATGATTCAATCCAGTGATCAGGTGAGTCTGACTCTTTAGCTGCAGGGGGACAGAAGGCGAGTGCCCTTTAGTGTTTTATTTAGGCAGTCAATCACTTTAATCTCCATAAATAGTGACTGTTTGCTATATTAATTTTCATTCACCCACATTCGGGGCTTGTATGGCGTCTACACAATGCAAAGTCTAATACAAGGTGTTTGTAGAAACAAACATGGCTCGTGATAACAATGTAAACAATTTAATCTCCTAAACAATGTAATAACAAAAATAATATATATGCGCGGTAAATCACCCAGTAAATCAAAGGACACTGAGACAAAGAGACAAATGGTAAATGTTGAGATTTATTGTTGGAAAAATGGCAAAAGAAAATACAATTTAACTTACATGCAACACTGCATATATTAGCTACTAATGGGTGGATTTACATCACAAACAACATCCTGAACCAGAAATCACACAGGGAATGTATAGTTAAAACCATGCAGAAAAGCAAATAACACCACAAGTTAATATAATGACACCAAAACAATCCTACAATTAATGGTTATTGTTTTCAACACAGTGATACCCCCCTGGCAGCACTAACCGGTGTTAGTTATGGCCCGACATCAGTAGCAGCTATCTCTCTTTGGGTCTAGAGCCAGGCCGTTCGGGCAGGCTAGCAGCTTCCCCTCCTCGCTTTCCTGGCCCCCCTTCCTCAGGCTTCTCTCTCTGTTATACACCAATATCCCTTTGATGTCCATACATGTCTTTCCAGTCTGGCTACCCTGAAGCTTATCACAACTTGATTTGCTGCACTCTAGGTGGGTAAGTATCGGAATTTCCCAGCATCTGCCTTCCCAAACCTGTTTTTATTAGGGTGGGGGAACAGAATGTCGGCTGGCCAGCCTCTGGGCCTGAGAGGGGATATTGGCCTGCCAGAATGACCTGGCCTATGTATGACTGGTCAAATGCAACTGATTATACATACAGAAATAGATTAAAACATTACACAATATATTCTTAGTGTACATCCCGTTCTGAAAGATATCCTTACTCATGGGTTAATCATCTTCAGATGTCATGTGACTGCAGAGCAGAAAAAGTGGCCCCTCCCGGCCTATATATACCGAGGCAGCTCCCACAGAACCCCAGTTTTTCTCTGCAGTCTCGGACTGCCAGGACGAGAAAGTGGCTCTCTCTTTTTCAGGCAGGTGAGCGTGGTCTTTGGCCCTATGGACCTGTTGAGCTATTCCCACCCGTTCTGTTTTTTACTATACTGCCTCCCAGCCTTGGCTGTAGCGTTCGGGTGACGGTAGACAGCACCATATTTAGGTGCTATGGAGCTATGCTCCGCCGCAATTCCCCCACTAAAGGGTAGACGGTTCAGGCCATGGTGAGCCTTATGGGATGCCCTGCCCGCATTTTGTGTGCCTGTCACCCCCTATCCCTCAATAGTGGTTCCCTTGTGACCGCTGCCTCCCCTCGTTCCTCTGAGTCCCGAAGGGGGGGGGGGAGTTCCCTGTATTAGATGTTGTGTATCATGTATTGTGTGGAACCTTTTGTTTTTTATGCTCTAGCTCCTGCGGAGCGCATTATGCAGTGATCCCGGTTTGAATTGGTTGCACTGTTTTCTTTTTCTCTAATATCGCGCTATTGTACACCGCTTTGTATAGGGCGGCGACATTTACCTCAGGCTCCTTGGCTCAGCCATTGGCTGTTTAGGTCACGTAGGCGCGTCCTTTTCGGGCTCTTCGGAGGGAGGCAGGCTGCGGGGCGAGTGACGCATTTTGTGTTGCTCCCCCGCAGCCCGCCTCTCGAGGTATATGTCTGGGCGCCATCTTGACTCGGCGGTGTGGCGCGGCTGATGCTCGTATGAGGTCTGTAAGTGCCCTTGTGGGCTATTTTTATTTTATTTATTATTGTGATATATTGTGTGCTTGCGGGATCCTCTCTTTGTCTTTTGGGCCTATAGAATTAGTGGTTTCTCCCGGCCTTTACATTGATAAGGGAATTTGTCTAATATCTTAAAATCCTCCCATTTCCCTTGCGGTGCATTGGGGGCATCCCGGGTTTGCTTCAGCATTATTCCCATTTGGCCTTTGTGAGCCACAATAATCACCATATGGAGGCTTCTCAATACAATGAGTCCGGAGTTCCTTCAGGACAAGGCCGGTTCTGTACTGATTGTGGGATTTCCCCTGTACCTGGCGACTTCAAGGTCTGTCTCTCTTGCACCCATCAGACGGTTGCGCGGTTGTCTGGGATGCCCCTGCTGAGGGCTGCTTCCCCTGAGGCCTTGCCTACTCCGTCTCTCTTACATTCGGCTCCGGTTGTGGCGCATGCTACCGGGGATGCCCAATCTGATTTTGCTACTAGATTGGCTGATCTGGAGAGGTGGATGGGCGGTTATGAGCCACGCAAGGCTATTGACAAAACACGGCATTTGATTGATAATATATATGTTTGCCCTATGGCTTCTGAAGCGCTGGAAAACATTGTTGGTTTTTCCCCTGAGGGGGAATTATTCTCTGAGTCTGAATCTGAGGATCAGAATAGGTCTTTTGATGATCCAAGGACCGAGTCCAAGCCTTGGGATGCAGCTGATACTGACAGGCTACTTGCCCATTTATTTGAAGTGCTTGAAATATCTCCCAGTTGCCCCCCCCCCCCCCCCGCAGCAACAGGGATAATTATTTTATGCTGCTAAACCGCGCTGGGCCGGGTGTACCTAAAAGCTGGGACAAGAGGTATCCCTTTCCCCTGGATACAGCTAAATTATGGTGTTCCCCACCGGAGGTTGAGGCACCAATTCTGGGACTATCTCATACCTCTGTGGTGCACTCACCTGATACTACCACCTTAAAAGATGTGGAAGACTGGCGCATTGATCGGCTGGCCACCCATGGTTTTGCCTGTGCGGGGACCGCGCTGCGTCCTGTGTGTGCATCTGCTATTACAACTGTGGCGATTAGAAGATTGATCAGAAGTGCCTTAGAGGGTGGTTCTGTGGCTTTGGGCAGAGATGTATTTAACTGGCTTATGTATTGTGAGGAATTTACTTCATATGTTCTTGCTGCCCTGGAGGATGCCATTAGAATGTGTGGCAGAACCTCTGCTCTGCTGGTTGCTATACGCCGTTCTGTTTAGCTGCGCCAATGGATGGCTGATATTGCTGCTAAGAAGGCTCTTACTGGGGCCCCATTTAAAGGACTGCGCCTTTTTGGAGAACGTCTGGATCTGTTTGCCAAGGAAAGCAAACTGCCTCAGCGCAAGGGACCACTCAGGTCCTTTCGGGGGTCTAGAGTTGCTCTGCCCCCCTTTTATTCCCCTAGAAGTGGAAGGGGGGCTCTCCCCGCGGGGGGCCGTGGTGAGTCGTGGGGCAGAAGCAGAGGACGTGGCAGGCCGGTCCTTCCTGGGGTTCTAAGCCAAAATCCTCTCCCAAACTACCGCAGGCATGAAGGGCGCCCTCACCCATCCGGGTGGGTGGACAGCTTCGGTTTTTTGCTCACATCTGGAGACGTCTTGTCTCAGACCGGTGGATTCAGGAGGTAGCCTCCTCCTGTTACCAGATAATAGTTTGCAGCCTTGCCGTCCCCACGATTCACAAAATCACGGATGGCTCAGGACCCTCTGTCAGCTCAGTGTCTGTGCTTGGCTGTTCAAAATCTACTGGAATTGGGGGTCATTTGCCCTCTGCAGGAAAGGGGCTACTATTCCAATCTTTTCACTGTTCCAAAAAAGGACGGATCAGTCAGGCCTATCCTGGATTTAAAGCTCCTCAACAAATTTGTCAAATTCAGGCACTTTCGCATGGAGACTCTGCGTTCTGCCATAAATTCTCTTCGCCCAGGGGACTTCTTGGCCTCTATAGACATCAAGGATGCTTACCTTCATGTGCCAATTTTTGCAGGCCATCAAAAATTTCTCAGGTTCGCAGTGGAAGATCAGCATTACCAGTTTGTGGCTCTGCCATTCGGTCTTACTTCTGCTCCCAGGGTGTTCACCAAGGTGTTGGCAGGAGTAATGGCTCTGCTGAGATCTCAGGGCATTCACATTCTTCCTTATCTGGACGACATTCTTGTAGTTTCTCAGACTTTGCAACAAGCAGAGTTGGATGTTCAGACAGTGGTATCCACTCTGGAAAAGTTTGGCTGGGTGATCAATCTTCCCAAGTCTTCCCTGTCTCCTTCCAGGGTAAAGCTTTTTCTGGCCATGACTCTGGATACCTATCAGGTCAAGGTCTTTCTCCCTCAGCTGAAGATAGAGGGTCTTCAGGTACAAACACAGCTCCTTCTGTCTTGCCCTCATCCGTCCATCAGACAGGCTATGCAGCTGGTGGGTCTGATGGTGTCCAGCTTCGAGGCCTCTCCAGGTTCATCTATTGTCGGTATGGGATCGGGACCCAGGGTCCATGGATCAGGTATTTGTTCTGTCCCCCTCAGGTCAGGCAGTCTCTTGTCATGGTGGCTGGACCCAAGGAATCTGCTAGTGGGCAGATCTTTTTTGACTCCCTGCTGGGAGGTGGTCACCACGGATGCAAGCCTGACAGGTTGGGGGGGGGGGCTTTTGGAGGTCCCTGAAATTCCAGGGGCAGTGGGGTCCTCAGGAGGCCCATACCCCAATCAACATTCTGTTACTGAGGGCAGTAAGATTAGTGCTTTACCAGCTGACCATGCACCTTTGGGGTCTGGCAGTTCAGATCAGCTCAGACAACAAGACAGCAGTTGCGTACATCAATCATAAGGGAGGAACCAGGAGCAAGAGGGCTCTCAAGGAAGTATCCCTGATTCTGTCCTGGGCAGAGGACAATGTTTCCTGCATCTCAGCGGTGTACATTCCGGGAGTGGAGAATCTAGAAGCAGACTCTCTGAGCAGGGGGGCCTCTCGCATGGGAGAATGGTCCCTCAGCAACAGGGTGTTTCACTCTCTGTGTCTCCGTTGGGGCCAGCCGGAGGTGGATCTCTTTGGGCAAGGTGCTGTGCAAAATTGCCCAGGAGGGAGTGCCAGCCATTCTGGTGGCCCCGTGTTGGCCAAGAAGAATTTGGTTCGCAGAAATCGTACAGTTGGCAGTAGATCAGGTCGTCCTGCCCATGGTACCGGACCTGCTCACTCGGGCGGCTCCGCCACCCCAATTTACAAACGCTGGCTTTGACGGCCTGGCTGCTGAAACCTCCATCTTGATGGACAAGGGGTTGCCGGCTTCTGTGGTTAATACTATGATCAGAGCTAGGAAGAAGTCTTCCTCTACCATTTACTACAGGGTTTGGCGTGCTTACATTGACTGGTGTGAGTCTAGGTCACTTCCATGTCGGGTGTTCTCAATTCCCAGGATATTGGAGTTTTTACAAAATGGCTTGGATATGGGTTTTCAGCTTAGTACTCTGAAGGGCCATGTCTCTGCTCTTGCTGTTTTTTTTCCAAAGGTCTTTTGCTCAGCATCATCTGGTTAAGACCTTTTTCAAGGTGTTACTCATTTGCGTCCTCCACGCAAGCCCATGTTACCTGTTTGGGATTTGAACTTGGTTTTGTCTGCCATGCAAGGGTCTCCCTTTGATCCATTGCAGGAGGCGGCTTTATCCACTCTCACTGTCAAGGTAGCCTTTTTGGTGGCTATTACCTCAGTCAGGCGTGTTTCTGAATTGGCGGCACTTTCCATCAAGCCTCCTTATTTTGAAAGACACCAGGACAAGGTGGTGTTTCGCTTTAAAACTGACTTTCTGCCTAAGGTTGTGTCTGTGTTTCCTTCTTTGTGCCCTAACCCTGGTAACCCCAAAGAAAGGTTGTTACACTCTCTCGATGTTGTTAGGGCTGTGAAGTTCTATTTGGTGGCTACTGAACCCTTCAGGAAGACTGAAGCTTTCTTTGTGGTTCCGTCTGGTCCTAAGAAGGGCCAGGCTCCTGCTAAATCCACTATCAGCAAGTGGATCCGTCAGGCCGTGATTCAGACCTATTCTGCTAAGGGAAAGAAACCTCCTTTCCGTCTTACTGCTCATTCTACTCATGCTATTGGTGCCTCTTGGGCTTTTCAGCACCAAGCTTCTGTTGAACAAGTTTGCAAGGCCGCAACTTGGTCTTCTGTTCATACTTTTTCTAAGTTTTACAAGGTTGATGTTAAGGCCTCAGCTGATGCTGCTTTTGGCCGCAAAGTTCTGCAGGCGCAGTGGTTTAGACTGCTTGCTGTTGCTGTTGGGGATCCCACCCTACCTTACGGACACTGCTATTGGATGTCCCATGAGTAAGGATATCTTTTGGAACGGGACAGGATGTACACTAAGAATAATACAATTCTGTGATTACTCACCTGTATAATTGATATTATGAGTGTACATCCTTTCCCGTTCCGCCCCTCCCTTGTTGTTCTTGTTACCTCTTTATGTTGATTGTTGGTTATTTTCTCCCGGCTTTTGTTAACTGCTTTTTAAATACTGGGGTTCTGTGGGAGGTGCCTCGGTATATATAGGCCGGGAGGGGCCACTTTTTCTGCTTTGCAGTCACGTGACATCTGAAGATGATTAACCCATGAGTAAGGATATCTTTCGGAACGGGACGGGATGTACACTAATAATATCAATTCTACAGGTGAGTAATCACAGAATTGTATTTTTAACAATATTCATTTTCCAGAAAGGCCCATTTACACGGGTGTTGTCTCCCTTTTAGTCAGTCTGTCTGCATTGGTGTTTTCAGTTACTGGGTCACATGTCAGTCTAATCACTGGCAGGCCGGTCTGGGCTATACCTGCCGCTCTGAATACACATTACAGCTCTGCAAAGTGATTTAAATGGGCGAAGGTTAATTCATTCAGACTTGAGCGTATGTTTGTGCAAAATAAAACACCACTTCCATCTCCTCACAATTAACAGCCTTTCCTTTCTGTTCTTCATCACCGTCTTTTGCAAAGACTTTCCGAGCTCTGACATGTTTATCTTTCTCTCCAAAGAATAGGCTGGAGATTTTACTACAACAGATATGTAATGTTTTAAAGCGCATCAACAGTCAAAAATCAATTAAGTCAGACCAACACAAGAAACAGTGCTCGAATACATCCCTCCCCAGGGCAATTTAGATTGCTGCACATAAAAAATCATTTACCCTTTTCTAATGCCTGCTGGGATACATTTTAAAAACAAGATGGTCGCTCGTGGGCTTGCAAAGAGGAAGTTTGAACAGGGTTTCCAGTTACTGTGCATTTCAGTTATGTCAGTTGGGAGAGGAAGCTCCAAAATGGCAGCTACCTTTCTTTTCCAACTATGCTGTTGGTCCGGTTTAAACCTTGCTGAACGTTAGCAGTTCCTGCACGCCACTATAAGATAGGCTTGGGAGCCCCCCACACATAACCCACCATTGGACCCCCATAAATCTTACCTTAAATTCGTAAGAAGCTTGGGGGGGGGCATCCAGAATGCTGGAGCCCTCCTCGCATCCAGAGCTTGTAATACTCACATTCATTACCAGTCAGCGGAGAGAACAGAATCTCACAATTGGCCGCTGGGCGGTCATGTGCGCAGGTCCTGCCAGAATCCGGCGCAGAGGACGCGACTGCGGCCCACGTGACCGCCCCACTTTGTTCTCGCTGCTGGCTCGTAATGAAGGTATTACAAGCTTTGTGTGCAGTTTGCTGCGAGGAGGGCTCCAGCATTCTGGATGCCCCCCAAGCTTCTTACGATCACCACACAGCGGAGCATCCCAATTCGGGAAAACTCCTTATACTGGAACAACATCCATTTTACTTTAACAGGTGTTGGTCCAGTTTAAGTAGTTTTCCCGAATTGGGATGCCCCACTGTGTGAAGCTCCGCAAGGCGGATAAACACTTACCTTTCCCCGGTCCAACGGTGCATGTGCGGGCTCCCATCTAATCAGAGCGACTTTCTCAAATGATGTGACTTGGCAAATGGCTCTAATTGTTGACAATGGGGAGTGTGCACTCCTCCATCCCCAGCATTGTAGGAGCACTCTCCATTCATCCCAATCAGATCTGCTTTCTGAATTACATCATCATAACAAGTGGCTCTGATGTGACAGAGGCGCGCACATGCGCCGATTCAGGATGCCCCAGGGAAGTGAAACGAAACATGGGAAAGTAAACAAACCCTGGTTTTGTTCCACTTTCATCTAGGCTGGCCTTCCACATTGATACAAAAGCCATTGGTAGGGAGCTCTTCATGGTGTTGACTAGATGACCCCTCTCCAATAGCCTGAATTGTTGATCTTGGTACAGTAGTAATGCAGTGCTTTTTAACTGCTTGCAGAAGCAAGTGTCGGTGTTGCTTTCACCTCTTCAGTTTGCTTTAATTTACAAATGAGATATTCCACTTAGTCACATACAGTGTGTGTAATGCAATATCATCCTTTTATACTGAGCCTATAATAATATGCTTCAACCAAGAGTAATAAGACCAGCGCGGTTCAAAGTGTTCTGAAACAATGCAAATCAAAGCAAATGATATAAAGGATCAACATCCTTCTATGCGGCCAAACCGTTACCCATAGGAGTAAAATCGATTGCTCGCTACAGAACACATTCCACATGCCAAGAATAAACACCTATGGGTTGATTCAAAGAAACATGTAACAGCTTGGATTTGGGTGCCGATCATCCTATTTTTCACGTCCGCTCGTGCGTTCGTATGAACTTGCGAGTGATTCTATAAGCAAATACGTTTCTATCCTAAAATATACGTCCGTTCGTATGGCAGTTCGGGAATCAGACCTATGTCAGTTTCCATCCTGAATTTTCCGTTTCATTTCTCAGGTTGCAACATTGGTTTTGCCCTTTTTCCTTTTTTGTCTGGACGTAAATCCTTCTGATCTTGCGGCTCCGCACTACAATCTTACCTCATTAAAGTGCATTCTAAATATTTGGTCTTTTATTTTTCTTTATTTCATTCATTTTGTAGTAACCAACCATTAATGAATGCATTTGCATAAGTAAATCTTACTATGTTTAATTTTTAGTTAACTTGCATTTTTTACTTGTGGATTTAATTTTAATATTTATGCTTCAAATGGTACAACTTTAAATTTTTAGTGTGGTTACCCACACCCTCTACATACAGATTGCTCTCAAATATTAAAAAACACCCAGCAACTTCTGCATGTTATGAGCCTAGAAACAGCCAAGATGGCGGCTCAGGTATTATCGGGCAGCCTGCAAACAGAAAGGGCCTTGTGACTGTGTTGCTCTGGATTCTTTGATTTCTGACCTTTCCGTGCCCCCAGCTCTGCTGTGTCTGTGCAAAATACAGCAGTAACCCACATCCTGCACTTTATCCCGCTCTCCTCTCCTCAGTAAGTGTGATGCATCTGACCAAAGATGTGCTTAAATAATTAAACAAAGCAAAGGTAAACAACTACACCAATAAATGCAATCTAAAAATATTATTCTAGTACATCAATTTAAAAATAAATAACAAAGGACATAAGTTTCTTTAATTAACGCAAATATATTGCCAAATAAAGGTTTACATGCAAAGGACTAATTAAGGTCCACATTAAAATGCTTTTATAAGGCATACATGAATCAGGTATGCATTGCCATACAATTTATGGCCTCGGCCATGCTGATACATGCAGTTCATTGCAGCTCAAGACGCGCAGACTCCTCCACATAGCCAAAAAACCTGTTCAAGAACAGCAATCCGACTGCTAAAAGGTGTCGGCAGTGGCTTTCTTTTAAAACGTATTTAGAGGTTGGAAAACTGTTCTCTGAATCACACCGAAACACATCCAATTATCCTAAGTTTTACGTTTTCATCCTAAGTTTTAGGATTTGATCCTAAGTTTTAGGATTTGATCCTAAGTTTTAGGATTTGATCCTAAGTTTTACGTTTTGATCCTAAAATTTAGGAACGAACTTGCGATGATCGTAAGAGCATATACGCATTCGAACGTAGGCTCGTGCGAGTCGTAAATGGCCAAAAAAACAGGAAAAAATGACTAACACCCACCCAAACTTACGATTCTCGATCCGAAATCAATTAACTTTTGCTCTTTGAATCGAGGGGCTAGTCTGCAAAACTGTGGTTATTAACTTCTTACCTTTTACCTTTTTGTTTTTGTAAAGTTATGGCTCATGATTTAATACAATTGAACTATAGGTAGTTAACTAAACTAATTACTAATTAATAGGGGTGTGAATTGCCAAGAATCTGGCTATACGATATGTATCGCGTTACACATATGACGATACGATATATACCAATTCAGTTTCAAAGATGACATATTGCGCTTTGTTTAAGTTCAAAAAAATTAAAAACCTTCCCGGGGGGGGGGGGGGGGGGGGGGGGGGCATTTCTTGGGGAATTTTAATGGTTAAAAACCCTTAAAAATCCCCCAAGAAATGGCGTGAGCCCCCCCTTACCCAGCATAACCACCTTGTACTAGTTATAGGGGCCCCTGGCCCTGCAGGTTACAAGCTGGCATAGCCTATGCCCACTGGCTCTACTGCCCCCCCGGGCTTAAGGGAGGCAGGTAATGGGGAGGCACGGGGTTAATGGCAAGTCACCCGCTAGCTGCAGGTGCCTTGCCAGACCCAGAGCCTTGTGGACTGGTATAGGGGTCTCATAGATACCTTAACAGTTGACAAAAAATTAACAGTAAAGAAAAATACACCACACATAGAAAAAATGACTTTATTTACTCACCTCCTGTGTTCCTCGCTGATCCGATGACAAATGCGATGATCGCCGGCCAGAGGAGGGGGGAGGCAGGGTATCTGAGCCGACACAAGCCAGGATGACGCCCGTGGGGGTGACGTCATCCGCCCCTTTGGGGCCTGTTGGGAAGGCAGGGGGAGAGAGCCTGAAGACTGAAGAGGCCACCCGGGTGAAGAGGCGAGCCGGCCGGATCGAAAGAGGGGTCAGGTGAGTGTTTTTTTAACTTTTATTTTACTGTAGGGGGAGGTCAGAATCGATACTAGAAGAAAAAATCGATTCTAGTATCGTTGATTGAAATATTGCAATACTTGACAGAATCAATTTTTTTCTGACACCCTTACTAATTAAAAGGAGGTCCATTGTGGTGAACCTTGTCTATTGTGACAATTTGTAGTCTGCTTTTATACCTAAACATCTGGCTGCATTTCTGCACTGAATTGCAGAGCAGTCACATTGCTCAGCATTCATTGTTCGTTTCGGACTGAAAGGTCACAGGCCCTCCAGGAAAATGGATTTTGGGGACTTGCAACTAGAGTTTATTGCAAATAATACCTGTTCATTTTTTGGGGGCTGATGCATACAGACATTATGCCAAACTGTATTTGTGTGTGAGTGGATAATATGTACTCTCCTAAAATTGAACAGCTACCTCAAATATTATCTACTGCTACCTGTCATAAAAATTGGACAGAATAATAACTACTGTCAAGTGTGCCATTTGTACAGGATGCCCTAAGCACTGGAGCTGTAAAAAAAAGGCAAAACTAAAAATGTCTGTCTATTGAGTGTTTGAGAACAAAATGGAGTTCTGGGGCTATTGGCACCATGCAAACGTTTGGGCATAGTGGTTGCCCAATAGGGCCCCTGAGTTCTAGGGCTCTCTGGGTGATTATTTGCGAACGCCATGATTGCTGCCTATTATTTTTAATGCCTGGTTTTCAATGAACGCCTGTTTTTGGGGGCACCCTTGACAGAGCCAAGGAATTAAATTAAAGCTCACTGCGTACCCATACACTGCACATGGTAGGAGTTCCCAAGGGTGGGACCCCAACACAACCCCACGGAAGTCCTTCCAAAGAAAGGGGTGGAATTCTGGAACACCCTGAACAATTAGAACCGTACTAACATATTTTAAAATACCAAGGATAGACAAAGAGAAAAGAAGAAAACCAGAATGGGTCAGGTAAGGAAAAAGGAATGGAGTAGGCAAGGGGGGGGGGGGGATGACGATGCCGACCTCCATAAGAGTGGGAGGGACGGCGATACTGCAAGCCACTTCCCAATTCCTCCAGTTTATCGCACTAACCCAGCTCTTCCCCTTTACAACCTTCTACGCATATATTTCTACCATGGTTCCCATTCCTGATCAAAACTCTCCCTGCGAAGCATGACTGAAGCTGTCATTTGCTCATTTACCATAATATTTGCCATTCTTGATTCTACTTCCTGCCATGATAATTTAGTGGACTTCCAGTTGGCCGCCACTGTAAGTCTTACCGAGACCAAAAGGTGCCCTACTAATCACGATTCTACTACAGCGTAAGCATTTTGTTTTAACGATAACAGGGCCTCCAATGGACTTGAGGAGCAAGTCTTCCCCAAGACGCAGGACAATACTCTGTATGCCTCCTTCCACAAGCCCCTTTGCAAATGTTTGGTGGAGACATGCGTGCTCTAAGGGGGTTAGCCTATATGGCGGGCCCCTCTTCTCAAATTACCTGTGACATTACAAGTGCGAGAGCTGCAGATACCTAAAAACCTCAGATGGTGGGATCTGATTTGAAGCTTCAAGGTCTTAAAATGATTTGAGGCCCCTAGGCATACAGAGGTCTTGTATTGTACTAAAGCCATTGGCTCTCTACCATTCAAAGTTAGATGCATACATAAATCCCGGAGGATTGCTGATCAGCTTTGCCAAGGGCAAATGACTAGGTACCAGTCTCGCTCGCACCTTGCAACCATCCCAAATACACAGGAGTACAAAACTCCTCTTTATTCCTGTTCTACTGCAGCACATTGGTGTGAAAGAGCCCTTAAAGGGAAAGGCAGCAAAGAGGCTGACTCTTCTCCCCTGCATGCTACTACAGTAGCCCCAGCAGAGTAATAAAGCTAAAGCAGAGGGGTGTATTTTGTACCAACTTTAGTAAGATATACTGTAGGTGTGGGGTTTGTATGGTTCTGGCCTTTATTTTCCAGGGAACATGCACCAAATAAAGCCTGTTAAGATCACTGTAGGCCCTGCAGCTTAAGAACACTTAAAGAGGCACTTCACTCTGAATAAGAGTCTATCTTATATTTTTCCCACACCCTGTACATACAGATTGCTCACATTAAAAATCATACTACCGGGGGGGCGGGGCTGACTGCCTGTGAAGATGGCGGTTTTCTAGTGCGCCTCTGCCGACCGGAGGCACAGAGGCTCCAGCCACCCAGCGAAACAGCGCAGCACTTACCCTATATTGCTCCCACTGCTGCCCCAGACCCCCCTGCATCTGGATGGGGACATTCGGGGGCAAATCCCGGGGCCACGGAGCCGGGAAAGCCGGCGGGACTCCAGCACGCCCACAGCAGCATAGGCGTAGCATGGCGGCGGCCGGGGGAGAGGAGGAGGGCCCGCCCTCCTCACACAGCTCAATCAGCGGTGCATGGCGGACCAGACAGAGGAACGAGGGATGGAGGTAGGGGATGCGGCCACCCTCCGCAGCTCACAAGAGGGGCTGCCATTAGTCTCTGCAGGCTCCCCTCCCCACCCTCCCCAGACGATCCCAACGTTAATGGCGGCGACCTCATGGCGCCCCCCCTGCCAGCCATGGAGGCATCAGATCCCCCCCCCCACCATCCCTACCATCCATTTCCCCCCCACCATTCTCCCCCCTGGAGGGGGGATCGATCACGAAGGGCAGACCCCTGCTACAGCGGGTGCGGGGTTACGCTGGCACCGACAATGGCGCCCACCACACGGCTGCTCACCTCACAAGGGAGTCCAGGGGAGATAAGCACCCGGACCCCTTCCCTTCTTCCTCGGGCCAGTTTCGGTGCTTGCAGGGCAGCCCACCCCTGTCACTTTCTTCTGAGAACCTTCTGCTCTCTGGAGAACCACCTTCGTCGAGAGGCAGCGACCTATCTCAACTGTTGATTGAAGATGCTGCCGGGAGTGGATCACAATCCGACCAAGGATGCCATGACACGGAGCCCCTGGATCCAATAGTGTGGGATGCCAATCTGCTCGCCAAATTCAAAATTTTACTCCAGCAGGAGCTGGCGGCCGCTGTGACCCAGCTTTCCACCAGTTTCTTCAGTGAAATCAAGGATTTGGGCAACAGAACCAGCACGCTGGAGGACAAGATGGATGACGTGGTCGTGGTCCTGGAACGCAGGGGGTCTGAGTCGGCGGCCCTTAAAGAAGATATGGCCTCCTTGCAGCACAAATTGGAAGACCTAGAGAACAGGTCCAGGAGGGTGAATATACGCACCCGGGGCCTCCCAGAATCAATAGAGGACGTTCCAGAATTGATCCCCTCTATGCCCATCGACCGCCTGGAATTGGATCGCGCCCACAGGGCTCTGGGCCCTAAAAGATCTGATGGTCTCCCCAGGGACATTGTTGTCAAGCCAACCTTCTACCGCACTAAAGAAACGATCCTGATGGCGGCCAGAGAAAAAGGGGACTTGTGTTTCCAGAACCATCGCTACCAGATCTTTCCGGACTTCACCCCACAAACCCTGCAAAGGAGAAGGGCCATGAAACCCGGCTTGGAAATCCTTAGGAGCCACAACATCAAATGCCGCTGGGGCTTCCCCTTCAAGCTGGCTGACTCTCCGGAGGAGCTGCGGAGCATTTTGCGGGACTTGGGCCTGATTTCCGCTGATTCTTCTGTTCGCACGTCTGAGGCATCCGTCCGGCAAGCTCCTAGGCGACCAACGCTCCAACCCTTGTGGGAGAAAGTACACGCCCGCAGGAAGAGGGACCGAGTTGCCGGACGTCCCTCGGGGCCCGATCCGGATTGGTTTGAGCCCCCTGATGGTGGCTCGCTGGGTCGGCGGATGGACTGCATTGGTTTTCAGGATAGGGCCCCCCGCCTGGGCTTTGGTCTACCATTGTTTCATTGTTTCTGTACCGTTGTTTCCTGAAATTTTTTCAAATGTTTTTCCTAACTGTTTTAAATGCTCTTAATGTTTGAATTCCAAAATGGCGGTTGGGCCTGTGTCCTGGTCCTGTCCTTTCCCCCCTGGAGTTCGGATCCCTCGGGGGTGCTCGGTTGTCCCCCCGGCTCGGCCTCCCCCCCTCCCTCGGTCGGCTGGGTTCTCTTCTGTGGACCCACTATGTGCTGGCTCTGGGGGAGGCTGGAAGGGATGATGCCTCGGCGGCTCCGATGGCCTGGATGGATTGGTTTGGGCTCTTTGGCGACGGTTTGCCAATGTGGCGGACGGCCGCTTTAGTTATTAAGATTGGGCCCCCCGCCTCTATTTTAGCACACGAAGTCGTCTCGGACTCCGTGCCGGTTTACCAGATTAGATGGCGACAACTGTAGGCGGCTGCATGGGTCTGTGGATGACGATGTGGTCTCCTGAAATTGAGCCTTCCACATAAACTAGACGTCCTGATTGCACTGTGTTTATTCTTTGCTGCTTCCTTATGCTATTTCATGTTACGTTAATTAAGTTTTGTTATATGCTGGATTATTTACGCTAAAAGATGACATTTCTTATCCCATTGTTTGCCCTGTGCCTCCGGGGCATGACCCCCCCCAACTGACAAGTGGTCAAATGGTCCAACAGAGGCCATGTGTGGCCTTGCCCTATGGACCTTTCTCTGCTATTGCAGAACTTGGTGGGACCCTATGCGGTACCTCACTGCATATTGGTCCACGATGTCTTAATTTAGTCTTCTCCATGTTGTCCACGTTATTCCTGTTATTCTAAGTGTGCCATACACTCCACTTCGATCTTCATGACATATGGGTAATCTCCAGTAGAGGGCGAACTTCTGCAGAGATGAATATGGTACCTCCCACCGATTCCCCCAGTTTCTTCTCTGCAGGACGGCGAGCAAGTCAGAAGATGGATATCTCCTCCTTGCAGTCTGCTTGGAGAAAGGTAGCCGGGTTACCCCGGGATATTTTCCTATTACTGTCTGGACCTCTTTACCTTAACCTATATCATGCCTCCCAGCCTTGGCTGCTCTGGTCCGGGCGAAGGTAGGATACACCTCCGTGGTGTGTTAGGGAGCCATGCTCCCCCATGAAACCTCATTTGGGGTAGGCGGTTCCGGGTTGGTGATCCCGGTTTGGGATGCCCTGTCCCTGGCCATTATTCGCTCCACTTGGTGGTGCGGATTCCCCTCCTTGTCCCTTTTGGGGGGGGCTGTCCCTACCTCTTGTGCCTTTATTGTTTTATTTTCATTGTTGTGTGTGTGAGAGTGTGGTGCTTGGTGTGCACTGTTGAGGGCATGTTGGCTGTTATCCCTCATGATTTTGGTTGCACGCTCGGTTCTGCGGGGGAGCTTCTCCCCCTCAGGCATGGATTCTCTTCTGAGGGGGGGGCGGGGCCGGGCGCTTGTCGTGCTTGCGCGGCCCGCCCCCTCTCCTTCTGGCGCCTGAATGGAGCCCAGCCACGGGCTGGGAGCGCGTTTCCATGGTAGCGGGGGGGCGGGGCCGGGCGCTCTGCATTCTCGCGCGGCCCGCCTCCTCTCCTTCTGGCGCCTGAGGGGGCGGATTTTTGTTTGTCATCACACGACCCTTGAAATGTATGTTTTATGTACTATATGGAGTTCATGGCCTCCCTTGGTTGTGTCCTTCAGAAGGATCCCTTTCACTTGTATTAAGGGGGATTCTCCCATTCCTAGGGTCCCTTGGGTCCAAATTGGATATCATTCAAATCCTCCCACGCGGGACTTCAAGGGGCATCCCAGGTTGCTTACCAGCGTAATTCCCTCTGGTCATTGCGACTACCATTAAAATCACCTTATGGAGGCTTCCCAGGATACTGGGCTCGGGCTCCCTCTGGGACAATCCGGGCAATGTGTGGGGTGTGGGGTATCCCTTACGAGGGAGAATGTGCTGATCTGTATACCATGCGCACAAAAGGCCATAACGCGGCAGTCTGGTACCCAGCCTTCTGGGCCGGCTCCTCCTGCTTCATCGCCTTCCCCTCCCTGCCTTATCCGTACCCCAAGCGGCATTCGTGCCAGTCGCACTCTGATGTTTGTGCTAGGTTGGCCAGCATCGAGAAATGCATTGCTAGCACGGTGGGCAAGAAGGCCCAGGCTAAAAAGAGACATTTGTCGTCGGCACAGCCCTGGTGGGATGTTGACGACGATTCCGTTGTTTTGTCAGATTATTCCCCGTTAGGGGAATTGTATGAGGAAACAGAGGCTGACTATGTTCAGTCTGGTGATGCCGATGTCGGGCAGGCGCTGGGGGATGCCGTGGATACGGCCACTGTTTTGTCTCATCTATTGGAGGTGTTGGATATTGAACAGCCTGAGGCGCCTCCTCTCAAGAAGGGGGAATTTTTTGGGGTCCGCAAGCCCCGTCTGGAATTCCCTACCCAGGGTCACTTTGATGCGCTGATCCTTAGAGAATGGGAGAGGCCCAGTCGGCTTCCTGGTGCTCCTCAGGGATGGGATAAGAAGTGTCCTTTCCCGGTGGAGGCGGTTAAGCGCTGGTCTTCTCCTCCCGAGGTCGACGCGCCTGTTTTAGGTGTGACCAACTCTTCTGTGCTGAACACCCCTGACGCCACTTCCCTTAAGGATGGCGAGGATAAGCGCCTTGATCAGATGGCGTGCCACGCATTTGCCAGCGTGGGCTCGGCCCTGCGGCCTGTTTGTGCATCTGCCCTGGTGTCGCTTGCTACCAGGTCTCTTATCAGGGACTGGCTGAATGACGCTCAGTTTGATCCAGCTAACGCTGAGTTCGCTACCCTTAAGAGATGTGGTAGGACTTCAGCCTTATGGGTGGCTATGCGCAGATCGGTCTGGCTCCGCCAGTGGACGGCCCTTCTTGGGTACGCGGCTGTTTGGAGATAAATTGGATGCTGTTGCTAAGGGAGGTAAGTTACCTCAGCGGAAGAAATAGCGCCGTCCCTTTCGAGGGGTTTGGCCTTCTCGGGTGTTAGGGGCTCGTCCTGGAACAGGGGCAGAGGTCGGGCACGTCCCGCGGCTGCCTGGGGTTCCAAGCCCAAGCCTGCCGTTAAACCGGCTCAGCAATGAAGGGGCGCCCTCACCCTCCTGGGTGGGGGGACGGCTGCGGCTCTTCTTCCAGGTCTGGGCCCAGGAGGTCAGAGACAATTGGATCTTGGAAGTGATCTCCTCTGGGTACAAACTGGAGTTCGAGTACTGGCCGCCCTCAAGATTCTTAAGGTCTCGGGTGCCCTGCACAGGGGCTCCTATTAGCAGTGAAAAACCTTCTGGACATGGGGGTTATATGCCCGGTGCCTCCGTCAGAGAGAGGCAGGGGTTACTACTCTAAACTTTTCACGGTTCCCAAAAAGGGGGGTTCGGTGAGACTCATTCTAGATCTCAAGGTTCTCAACAGGTTTATCAGAGTCAAAAAGTTCCGCATGGAGACTCTGCGCTCGGCTATCAATTCCCTTCGCCAAGGGGATTTTATGACATCCATAGACATCAAGAATGCGTATCTGCATGTTCCGATTTTTCAGGGACCTCAGAGATTCCTCCGGTTTGCGGTGGAGGATCATCTTTATCAGTTTGTAGCTCTTCCCTTCGGTCTGACCTCGGCGCCGAGGGTCTTCACCAAGGTCTTGGCGGGCATAATGGTTCTGCTCAGAGCTTAGGGCATTTGCATTGTGCCTTATCTGGACGACCTGTTGATCTCAGTTCTTCCCTCCGTCAGGCGGAGCTGGACACCCACCAGGTGGTGTCGACCCTGGAGAGGTTCGGGTGGGTGATCAACCGCACCAAGTCTTCTCTCTCCCCATCTCGTGTGATTTCATTTCTGGGCATGAATCTGAATACCATTCGGGCCAGAGTGTTTCTGTCCCAGACCAAGGTGCATTGGATTCAGGGCCTGATCCGCTTTCTTCTGGCCAGTCCTTGTCCCTCTATCTGACAGGGGATGAAACTGGTGGGGTTGATGGTATCCTCCTTCGAGGCGGTACCGTTTGCACAGTTTCACATGAGATCTCTTCAACTCCACCTATTGACGCATTGGGACAGGTGCCCGCGGTCATTGGATCAACCTTTCAGGATGTCTCCCTGGGTTCAGCAGTCCTTTCGGTGGTGGCTGGACTCGAGCAATCTGGTGAAGGGCAGATCCTTTCTGATCCCTTGTTGGGAGACGGTTACCACGGATGCCAGCCTGTCAGGATGGGGAGGTTATTGGTAAAGTCATCAGTTCAGCGGGGTGTGGGGTCCCCAGGAGGCTCACACCCCCATCAATTTCTTGGAGCTCAGAGCCGTCCGACTGGTTCTGGCTCGGCTGACCTCACATTTGCGGGGTCTACCGGTTCAGGTTCGTTCGGACAACCGAATGGCGGTAGCTTACATCAATCACCAAGGAGGGACTCGCAGCAGGAGTCTCTCTGATACTTTACTGGGCGGAGAGCAATGTTCCTTGCCTTTCGGCAGTCTACATTCTAGGAGTGGAGAACACGGAGGCGGATTCCCTGAGCAGGGGATCCTCTCACCACGGAGAGTGGTCTCTCAACCCCGAGGTTTTTCTGGATCTTTGCCGCAAGTGGGGGACTCCGGAGGTGGATCTCTTTGCCTCGAGGCACAATCACAAACTTCCGGCCTTTGTGTCTCTTTCTTAGGATCCTCTGTTTCTGGCAGTGGATGCCTTGTCACTGGCTTGGAAGGAGTTGGGTTTTCTGTACCTGTTTCCACCCGTCTCCATGCTGGGCAAGGTAGTGCGCAAACTGGTTCTAGAAGGGGCACCAGCGATTCTGGTGGCTCCAAGGTGGCCAAGAAGGGTTTGGTACACAGACGTCGTAAGGATGGCCGTAGACCAGTACCGGCTTCTCTTGTTGCCGGACCTGCTATCTCAGGGTCATCTACTTTACCCCAATTTACAAACGCTGGCTTTGACGGCTTGGCTGCTGAAACCTTCATCTTGAAAGAGGAAGGTTTGTCTGAGGCTGTTGTTCAGACCTTGATTAGGGCTAGGAAGTGGTCCTCTTCTGGCATTTACTATAGGACTTGGAGGTCCTATATTGATTGGTGTGAGGCTAGGGCCCTGCCTTGCAGGGTTTTTTCGATACCCAGGATTTTGGAGTTTCTTCAGCATAATCTGGATCTTGGGTTCCAGCTTAGTACTTTGAAAGGACAGGTTTCTGCTCTGTCGGATTTCTTCCAGAGGTCTTTTGCTGTACACCCGCTGGTTCAGACCTTTTTCCAAGGGGTTGCGCATGTGCGGCCCCCCTCGGAAGGCTGTAGTTCCTGTTTGGGATTTGAATTTGGTTCTTTCAGCTCTGCAGGGTCCTCCTTTTGAGCCGTTACAGGATATTGCTCTTTCGGTTCTCACTCAGACGGTTGCTTTCTTGGTGGCTATTACCTCTGATCGGCGTGTCTCTGAGTCGGCGGCTCTGTCGATTCCAGCCTCTTACTTTGAGAGACACCAGGATATGGTGGTTTTTTGTTTTCAGCCAGATTTCCTTCCTAAGGTGGTGTCTGCTTTCCACCTCAATCAGGATATTGTTCTCCCTTCCTTGTGTCCTAAGCCTAACAATGACAAGGAGAGGGTTCTGCACAATTTGAATGTTGTTCGCTGTGTGAAGTACTATTTGGTGACTACTTCTTCCTTCCGCAAGACGGACGCTTTTTTCGTGGTGCCCTGCGGGCCCAGGAAAGGCTTGGCGCCTGCTAAGTCTACGATTAGCAAATGGATTCGTCAGGCCATTGTTGGGGCCTATTCTGCTAAGGGGAGGACTCCCCCCTTTTAGGGTCACTGCACACTCTACTCGTGTTGTTGGTGCATCCTGGGCTTTTCAGCATCAGGCTTCTGTTGAACAAGTTTGTAAGGCTGCTACTTGGTCTTCCGTTCATACTTTTTCCAAGTTTTACAAGGTTGATGTGCGGGCTTCAGCGGATGCAGAACCGCAAGGTTCTGCAAGCTGCAGTGGTTTGAGTTGGTACATTCTTTACTGTTTCTGGTTCCCACCCATGACGGACACTGCTATTGGATGTCCCATATATCATGAAGATCGTAGTGGAGTGTATGGCACACTTAGAATAACATCGTTTTGTGAGTACTCACCTTTAAAACGGGTATTATGAGTGTGCCATACACTCCACTTCGCCCCACCTCTTTTTTCAGGTATTCTGGGGCTTTTATATGGTTTTGATTGTTAAGGTTATAATTGGTTCTTCTTGGTCCCTTTACTGCTTTTATACACTGGGGAATTGGTGGGAGGTCCCAGGTATATATGGACTGGGAGGGGCTTTCTTTTTTTGCATATTTATCTCTGCAGAAGTTCGCCCTCTACTGGAGATTACCCATATGTCATGAAGATCGAAGTGGAGTGTATGGCACACTCATAATACCCGTTTTAAAGGTGAGTACTCACAAAACGGTATTAGGGAAAAAAAAGGGGAGTGCTAATCGCCTTTCGCAAAGGCCTTCCTTTCATTTGCTCCAAAGTGATTTCAGATCCTACGGGTAGATACCTCATACTGCAGGGTACCCTTTATGACATAGAAATCACCCTGGTCACATACTATGCCCCCAACTCCCTCCAGACTCTGTTCTTCAAGCACTTACTGTCGGTTGTCCAGAGCAACACCAGAGGTACCCTGCTCATGGGGGGGACTCTAACCTGACAATCCACCCTGGGCTGGACAGACGGCGCACTGAGCAAGACCTCCTGGTCAGTACCAAGCACTCCTATAACTGTTGGCTCAACGACTCTCTTTTATCGAATGGCTCCACCTGCTCTAAAATTCAGGTTGCTTTACAGGAATACTTCACGCACAACACGAATTCGGTCTCCTCCCCAATATCTCTATGGGAAGCCCAAAAGGCCACCATGAGAGGGAACATTATCTCCATAGCCTCTGCCGAAAAGCTGAAAAGGCAACGGAGAATGAGAGACCTGACTTTGAAGTTTGAGCAGGCAGAGCTGCAGTGGTGGGGGAACCCGAACGCTAGATATAGGAGGGCGGTAGATAACTTGCGCACGGAGCTCAACATGCTCCTTGATGACCAAGCCGAGAAAAGTCTCAGATGGTCGAAGCAGAAATTTTATACTAGGGGTAATAAGCCGGACACAATGCTAGCCCGAAAGCTAAGGGCCGCAGACCCTTTATAGTCGTCAGCCTATAAAACTGAAGCTTGACTCAGGCGGTGTCACAGCCGACCCTAATAAGGTTGTTTCGGCTTTTGGGGATTTTCTGTCGGCCCTCTATGCAGCCCCAGCAAACGTCAATCCAACCAAGTTGGAGGAATTCTTTGAGGGCATCGAGTTACCGAATATTGAGCAGAGGTGTGTGGACAGGATGGAGGCACCCATAACAACTTGTGAGGTGCTGCTAGCTATTAAGTCCCTGAAGACTTCCAAGACCCCAGGCCCAGACGGTTTAGTGGCTTATATTACAAAAAGTTTGCCCCCATCCTGGCCCCGCACTTGTCAAACAGAATAGACTGGCCTTCAAGTGGTGGCAGGATCGGGGCATATACAAGATAGCGGACCTACTTACGCTGAGGGGCTTCGGGACTTTTCAGGACCTGCAAGAGAAGTACGGAATCCCGGCAGGGAATATTTTCACTATATTGAGTTGCGACACTGGATTTTGCCTCTGACAAAGCTGCACCCCCCCTTCCGGGTGAGGACCCCCTTTGAGGAGTTATGCACTAGTAACCCATTCCAGAGAGGGACAATCTCCTTACTATATTCAGCACTAAATGTAGCCGGACCAGAGACTCATGGGTACGTTAGTAGCTGGGAGAAAGACCTGGGCCCATGTCAGAACGAGAGGGGATGGTCGGAAATATGGTCCAACTCCTCCAAGGGCTCAATGTCCTAACGACTGAAACGGCCTATAAGGTAATGTTCCAATGGTACCTGGTGCCGAGCCGCCTGAGCAGGATGTTCTCGGGGCAATCTAAAACGTGCTTTAGAGGCTGCAGTGCGGAGGGGGATTTCCTGCATACGTGGTGGACTTGTCCCATGTTGGCCCGCTTCTGGAACCAGGTATATAGGCTGGCTAATGACATCTTCCAGACCAACATGGAAAAAGACCCCTGGGTTGCCCTCCTGCACTGCAAGCCCCAGGAGCTCACTGGCAAACAGCACAGACTTTTTGTCTACCTTCTCCTGGTGGCTAAACAGGTCATAGCTAAAGCCTGGAAAAAACAATTTACCCCAATCTCTGAGGTGTCGACCAGAATGAACGGGTTCCTCATCAACGAAAGATTATCTAGTATTCTGGCCGACACCCATGACAAATTCCTCTCGATATGGGAGCCCTGGATGAGATTTGCTTGGCCTGGCGAACCCCCATGGAGGCTGTAGCAACCATGCATGTTGGCTGGTGGAGTGCGGGAACCCCTTGACCTTTCTCCCCCCCGACCTCTCCTCCCCCCCTCCAACTTTTCCCCTCCCCCCCAGTTCTTTGTTTCTCCTCCCTCTAGACTACGATCCCCAAAGGTTTTCATTAACCCTTTCCCGTCAATGCACTTGACCAAGTCTGCAAATCCTGCGGGCTCACTTGCGGCGGTGCGGACCGTGGGGGCTGGGATCCCCCCAACCTGCATGGCCCCAGAATGGATATAACATGTCCCAGGTCAAGTAGGTCACGCGAAGATGTTGAATGTCCTTTACGTTGTCATGCCTGCAAACCGGAAGTGCATTCTGACTGTGCTGCTCTGCTGTCAGGACTGTACCGAACACCCGTCTGTCTTGAGCTGGTATCCCCCAATCTCCACCGCCTCTTCTGCCTATAGACAAGCCCCCGCTTGTAGGAGACACGGGTAATGCCTCTCCCAGTCGGTTGCCCCCAGGACTTATAGGGCGCAAAGGATACCAGCTTAAGGTGGAGACTGATGAACGGCAGGGAGTCCCGAATGGGGATGCCGGTTGGCAGAAGTCCAAGTACAGGCCGAGGTCAAACCGGGAGGTCACAGGGCGAGGTATCCGAAGGAGGTAACAAAGGGTAGTCAAACGAGCCGAGGTCAAAATCCAGGAGGTCACGGTGCGAGGTATCAGAGGGGTCAGGCAGAATCGTAGTCAGGCAAGCGAAGGGTCAGGGCAGGCAGCAAGCAAGGGAAGTCGAGGTCCAAAAGCCGAATTATAACAGGAGACACTTTAACACACGTTCAGAACCCAGAGGCTATAACGGGCACTGGGAACCCAGAGCCGAAGGGCTTTATAATAAATGCTGGCCATTGGGGAAAAGGGGAATTGGAGGGAACCTGGGTGATTGGTGCAACACCGGATCATGGGATAGGTCCCAGGAGCTGGACGGCCCAGGCCAGACAGGCCGACCAGTCCCTGGGCTCAATCCCAGGATCCAGCCAGAGACTGGATACTTTAAACTTGCCCCCGGCGGGCGCACTGGGGAAAGCGCCGCCGGGAGGCATAAAGGAGACGTGCTCGCGCGCGCGAGCACGTTGAGTGTCGGGCGCGCCCCCGCCAGGAGGGGGAAGCGCCGCATCCCCGGAGAGAATGGCAGGCCCATGCAGCCGCGCGGAGCACGCCGCAACACCGGCTCCAGCAGCGTCCCGCGCCGCCAGCCCCCGGACCCCACGACGGCGCTGAGGAGACGGCGGACCCGGGGACAGCCGGACAGTAGCCCGCCGGGAGCCACCTGACAGCGCGCCGCGGGACCAGGAACGGCGATGAGGTAAGTGCCTAACATTACCCCCCCCCCGAGGAGGGGCCACTGGACCCTCCAAGCTGGGTTTCAAAGGATTCTCTCTGTGAAATCTCTTCACCAAATTCTGCGCATGAACTTCTCTGGCCGGGACCCAAGATCTTTCTTCCGGGCCGTACCCCTTCCAGTCAATTAAATACCGAAGAGAGTTTCTAAACAGGCGGGAGTCAAGAATGCGGGCAATCTCAAATTCCTGATGCCCATCGACTAACACAGGCCCAGGGAAATTATTGGGTTCATGGTTTCTTGCAGGCTTAAGAAGTGAAACGTGAAAAGATTTACAAATTTTCATGGAAGAAGGGAGGGCTAACTGATACGTAACCTGATTGATCCTCCGTGTTATGGGGAAGGGGCCGATAAATTTAGGCCCTAACTTAGCGGAGGGCTGGCGTAAGGCTAAGTTCTTGGTTGAAAGCCAAACCCAATTTCCCACCTCATAACTAGGGTTAGAAGAACGTTTGCGATCTGCAAACTTTTTCTGTTGAAGAACAGCCTTAGTTAGATGTTGCTGGATCTTATTCCATTCCCCTGGCCATTTGGACAGCCATTCATCCACGGAGGGAACTCTAGAGGGTTGGTCTGAAAGGGCAGAAAACTTCAGGTCCTTGCCATAGACGCAATGGAAGGGAGAAACCCCCGTGGAAGAATGAGAAGCGTTGTTTAATGCAAATTCAGCAAACGGTAGGAAGAAGGCCCAGTCCGTCTGAGTATCGGCCGTAAAACAACGCAAGTACTGTTCTAAAGATTGGTTAGTTCTTTCGGTTTGTCCATTCGATTGAGGATGGAAAGCCGAGGATAAAGAGACGGTGAAACCCAACTTAGTACAGAAGGCCCTCCAAAAACGGGAGACAAATTGGACCCCCCTATCCGAAACAATATCTACTGGAATACCATGAATTCTAAAAATGTGAGTGACAAAGAGTTGAGCTAATATTTGAGCTGAGGGAAGTTTCTTTAAAGGGATAAAATGAGCCATCTTGCTAAAGCGGTCCACTATTACCCAAATAACTGTATATCCCTGGGAAGGGGGAAGATCAGTAACAAAGTCCATGGCCAAATGGGTCCATGGGGAGGCAGGAGTGGGCAACGGTAGAAGTGGGCCTTCAGGAGAATGTCTTAAAGACTTACTCCGAGCACAGACTTTACAGGCTAAGACAAAATTCTGAGCGTCCCTTCTCATGGATGGCCACCAAACTTGGCGCGTCAATAGAGCAATAGTTTTCTTGACCCCCGGATGACCCGCTGTTTTAGTATCATGGAAATGAGACAAAAAGGCAGTGCGGTAAAGAGAGGGTACAAACTGGACAGATTCAGGTTTTTCAGGTGGAGCTTCGGCTTGGAACCGAGCTAGATCAGGAAGTTGGGGTTGGATGGCGGCTACCACCAGGGAGTGGGGTAAGATGGGAATATCCACTCTTTCGGGCGAGTTAGGGACAGAGAAACTCCGAGACAGGGCATCCGCTTTAACATTTTTGGACCCAGGTTTATAGGTGATAGAGAAGTTAAACCGGGAAAAGAACAAGGACCAGCGAGCCTGTCTTGGAGTTAGTCTTTTTGCAGATTGAATGTATTCCAGATTTTTATGATCCGTAAAGACCGTAACTGGGTACTGAGCCCCCTCCAGCCAGTGTCTCCATTCCTGGAAGGCTAGCTTGATAGCCAATAATTCTCTGTTGCCAATATCATAATTTCTCTCGGCCCCAGAGAACTTCTTGGAGAAGAAAGCACATGGATGAAGGCGTTCAGGTGACCCATGATATTGTGACAAAACCGCCCCCACTGCAAATTCCGAAGCATCCACCTCCACAAAGAAGGGTGATTGCTCATCCGGGTGAACTAAGACCGGGGCGGAGCTAAAGACTCTTTTCAGATTCTCAAAGGCCTGCACGGCTTGAACTGGCCAAACTGAGGGATACCCGCTTTTCTTGGTAAGATTAGTCAATGGAGTTACTAGAGAAGAAAAGTTCTTAATGAACCTTCTATAAAAATTAGCGAAGCCCAGGAACCTCTGCAGGCCCTTCAGATCCTTGGGCTGCTCCCATTCTAAGACTGCCTTCACTTTAGACTGATCCATGGACAGGCCAGATTTAGAAATAATATAGCCGAGAAACGGAACTTCAGATACCTCAAATTGACACTTCTTTAACTTGGCATATAAACAATTTTCCCTGAGTTTTTGCAACACAATACGCACATGTTTGCGATGTTCTTCCAGGGATGAAGAAAAAATCAGAATGTCGTCTAAATAAACGACCACAAAACGGCCAAGATAGTCCCTAAAAATTTCGTTTACGAAACTTTGAAAGACCGCGGGGGCATTGCACAAACCAAATGGCATTACCAAATACTCATAGTGCCCCTCAAGGGTATTGAAGGCCGTTTTCCACTCGTCCCCCTGCCTAATTCTGATGAGGTTATAGGCCCCCCGAAGGTCGAGTTTGGAAAACACCTGCGCCCCAACCACCTGTGTAAATAACCCCTCAATAAGTGGCAGGGGATACTTATTTTTAACAGTGACGTTATTTAAACCCCGATAATCAATACAGGGGCGAAGCCCCCCATCTTTCTTTTCTACAAAAAAGAACCCTGCTCCTGCCGGGGAAGATGATGGTCGGATAAACCCCTTCTCTAGGTTTTCCACAATATAATCCCGCATGGCGATGGTTTCAGCTCGGGTTAAATTAAATATTCTTCCCCTCGGAGGCATGGTACCGGGGAGTAGTTCAATAGGGCAATCCCATGGTCTATGGGGAGGAAGTTTGTCCGCCGCCTTTTCAGAAAAGACGTCGGCGAATTCTAAGTACGGAGTGGGAATTCCAGCTGGGGACAGTTGCGCAACCCTGACCGGGAGTTTCAAACAATTCTGAAAGCATTGGTGCCCCCACTTTATGACTTGCCCTGAGACCCAATCAATTTGGGGATTGTGCTCCCGTAACCATGGCAATCCCAGAATTAAAGGGGTGCTAGGCATACTCAAGACCAAAAAACTAATTACTTCAGAGTGATTAGCTCCCACCTTGAAGTGTACGGGAAGGGTTCTGAACTGAACTAAACCTCCAGCCACAGGTGTGCCGTCAATGGCAGAGACCCGGATGGGAGTTGGCAAGGACTGGAGCGTAATTCCTAAACTCTGAGCTAACTCAGAGTCAAGGAAGTTCCCGGCTGCTCCGGAGTCTATGAGAGCCTTTAAATTCAGAAATTTAAAATTAATCTTTATCTGAACTGGAATAAGGACTGGAGACGATACTTGAGGTGATACCTTACAGCCTAGGAGGGCCCCCTCGAAACCCCCTAGGCTCTGGAGTTTCCCGACGGCTTCTTTGGGCATAATCTGACCATATGGCCGGTTCCACCACAGTACAGACATAGCCCCTCGGATAAGCGTCGACGTCTCTCGACTTCGGTGAGCCTTGTGGCACCCAGTTGCATGGGCTCTTCCGAAGATTGTGCTACTGGGGCCTCAGACCTTGAAGCTGTCTCAGCATGCGACCCTTTTTCTTGGCGTCTTTCCCGAAGCCGACGGTCAATGCGAATGTCGAGGTGCATTAACTCGTCTAGGGTCTGAGGTTCCGGATAATTCACCAAGGTGTCCTTGACGGACTCAGCCAATCCAAGCCGGAATTGGCCGCAGAGGGCAGGATTGTTCCAGCGGGAGTCTACTGCCCAGCGACGGAATTCCGAGCAATAATCTTCGGCTGGACGGCGTCCCTGGCGAAGAGTACGCAACTTAGCGTCAGCTGTGGCCCCTTTGTCGGGATCATCATAAAGAACTTCCATCGCGGAAAAAAAACTGTCCACAGAGAGACGAACTGGATCCTGGGATGACAAACTAAAGGCCCAGGACTGAGGGTCTCCTTGAAGGAGGGAGATAATCAACCCGACCCGCTGCTCTTGTGACCCTGAAGAGACAGGACGGAGCTGGAAATACAATTTGCAAGAGTCCCGGAAGTTGGCAAATTTTGCCCTGTCGCCGTGAAACTTTTCCGGGAGTGGAATCTTTGGTTCCACAAACATTGCGGCCGGAGCCCCCTGAGGACTGGGGACATTAGGAGCAGGACGGTTCTCCTGGGCCGCAACCCGATGAGCCAGGTGCTCTACCGCCGCTGTTAAGGCTTGCACCTGTTCCAGGATTTGGTCCATTCTTCTGGCCCGTTATACTGTCAGGACTGTACCGAACACCCGTCTGTCTTGAGCTGGTATCCCCCAATCTCCACCGCCTCTTCTGCCTATAGACAAGCCCCCGCTTGTAGGAGACACGGGTAATGCCTCTCCCAGTCGGTTGCCCCCAGGACTTATAGGGCGCAAAGGATACCAGCTTAAGGTGGAGACTGATGAACGGCAGGGAGTCCCGAATGGGGATGCCGGTTGGCAGAAGTCCAAGTACAGGCCGAGGTCAAACCGGGAGGTCACAGGGCGAGGTATCCGAAGGAGGTAACAAAGGGTAATCAAACGAGCCGAGGTCAAAATCCAGGAGGTCACGGTGCGAGGTATCAGAGGGGTCAGGCAGAATCGTAGTCAGGCAAGCGAAGGGTCAGGGCAGGCAGCAAGCAAGGGAAGTCGAGGTCCAAAAGCCGAATTATAACAGGAGACACTTTAACACACGTTCAGAACCCAGAGGCTATAACGGGCACTGGGAACCCAGAGCCGAAGGGCTTTATAATAAATGCTGGCCATTGGGGAAAAGGGGAATTGGAGGGAACCTGGGTGATTGGTGCAACACCGGATCATGGGATAGGTCCCAGGAGCTGGACGGCCCAGGCCAGACAGGCCGACCAGTCCCTGGGCTCAATCCCAGGATCCAGCCAGAGACTGGATACTTTAAACTTGCCCCCGGCGGGCGCACTGGGGAAAGCGCCGCCGGGAGGCATAAAGGAGACGTGCTCGCGCGCGCGCGCAAGCACGTTGAGTGTCGGGCGCGCCCCCGCCAGGAGGGGGAAGCGCCGCATCCCCGGAGAGAATGGCAGGCCCATGCAGCCGCGCGGAGCACGCCGCAACACCGGCTCCAGCAGCGTCCCGCGCCGCCAGCCCCCGGACCCCACGACGGCGCTGAGGAGACGGCGGACCCGGGGACAGCCGGACAGTAGCCCGCCGGGAGCCACCTGACAGCGCGCCGCGGGACCAGGAACGGCGATGAGGTAAGTGCCTAACATCTGCATTCTGGATTGCTGACCTTTTCCTGACCCTAGCTGTGGTCTGTCTGAGCAAAGCACAGCTATAACCCCCCCTGTACTTTATCCCGCTCTCCTCTCCTCAGTAAGTGTGATGAGTCAAGATGGCGGCGCCCGTATCCTAAAGTTGCAGCCCAGTGGGGGAAAGAATAATAAGTAAGTGACTAAAAACTTAAAATATATTAACTTTAGATGCTGGGGAATCGTTTTTTTTTTAAGGTTTGGGGCTTTTCAATAAATCAAGGTGAAGGTCCGGTTTAAAGCGGACCAACACCAGGCACCACCACTATATGACAGTCTCGGAGGGCCTCCAGAAAATCTCGCCTCACTCCCCGGCCGGGCATCGCTGCGCTGCGATTGGCTGTCCGGCGATCACCTGGGAAGTGGCATTCCGGCTGCCAAATGTCCTGCCCACGTGAGGGACGGGCACTGGATTCCCGGCAGGGGGAGCGGGGTCCTGGGGGGTTATGTGAGCCCCCCCCCCCAGACTGCCATATAGCAGCGGCACTGACGGCCACCAACACCCTTACCTTAGAGGGTGTTGGTCCAGACTATGACTAAGGACTGGAAGTCCGAAACGTGTTAGCGGCCACCCTAACTACTCACCTTTACTCTTTAAACTGTATGTCAGCAAATAACACAGCTCCCATTATATTTCCTATTTTATGTTATTATTTATTTGTATTATTTTATTATTATTAATATATTATATTTTTATATTATTTTATTATTTATATTATTATTATTATTATTATTAACAATTATTTTATATTTCCCCATTTTATTTCGTAGCAAGAGACTGCTTCCGACCGCTCCATTTTTTCTTGATTAATCCTTCTTGATTAATCCTGCTATAAGCACAAACGTGGGAAAAGGGGGTCGCCACTGACAGCAATTTTTTTTTTTTAAACTAATTTTTTTTTTTAAACTAATTTTTTTTTTGGGGGGGGGGAGCTTCTTTACTGATGATTTTGATGTTGTTAATTCCCAGCACTGCTACTTCCTTTACAAGGAGGTTTTTTTGATTCCGTACATTTTTTTTCTTGCAAAATTTCAGTGCCTGTACACATAAACCTTTGGTTTCAGAGAAATGGGCCTTGGCCGAATTACATCTTGGGTCGTCCTATTGGTTTCCAGAGGACAGGTTAAATAAGGTCAAATGTCTTGGTTATTAACTTTCTGCCTTTAAATGAATTACTGGTTTAGTTGTGAAGCAGTTCGGTGCCACTAAGCTGTCATTACTGCCACCTAATAGTTGAAATAGTGGTGCTAAGTACCAGCAGTGTTCCTCAAGTAGAATCCATCTTATGTACTTAACAAATGGCTGCATGCAATTCCAGACTGCTAATACAATCTAGGTGAATAAATTGCACAACCTTACAGTAATGCATCTCCACAATTTATATTGGCACTTCCCCTAATAATTTCTCCATGTGGCTCGTTTTTATCGCTTTATATAATCTCAGCATGTTTGTCTTCATTTTCCGTGCTCATTAATGTAACTTTGTTTTAGCGCTGAAGAAGCCACAATGCTCCCGAGGTCCCACTGTCGGGGAAAAGGATTAATTGTGGTGGCCTAATTTTGCAGAACAGCTAAAGTGTTCACCGCATTTCTTGCCTATTATTACTCAGGGCCCATTTTATTCACTTGGGCTCTACTTTTAAAAAACGGCCCCTTTTGTCTTCATTTATGCTAATTGCCTCCACGTAGAACTGAACTTAAATGTTAATAAAGCCTGGATATTTTAAGGCATATATAGCGGTGGTGTACAGGGGCGTACATACCATAGAGGCATTGCAGTCATGTGCCCCCCAACATGTGCGCATGTTGCCTTCACCGCCTCTTTGGTATGTAAACATACTTACCCCAGCCATGGTGTTTCCTTTCTGTGGGCCCACGTTTCTATTGGTGCACCACTCACACACCGCCCACGCCCATTGACTTTCATTGTCTTCCTATCTGGTAATTCACTAACACTGGAATTCTCAGGTTTTTTCTCATGGATTGAATTTTTTACTACCATGAGAGTTTTTTTCAACTCTTAGTAAATCAAATCCAAAGGGTTTGATTCAGAGCCAGGTGAGAATTCTCACTCCATTTTTAGGAGAGAAAACTGTCATTGACTTTCATTGCCTACCTTGGGGCTGATTCATAGCCAGGTGAAAATGTACATCTGGTAGACAATAAGAGTGAATGGTGAATTCTCACCTGAATCAACCGCAAAAAGAGATAACTGATGCCTATCATCGGTTATGAAGTTGAAGAGGATGTAAAATCACTAAATACTTCCTCTGCGCCTCTAGTATTGGGGCATCATGTGCCATCCTCTGCCCACCACAATCTTGGGACTGGATCCCTCTATACTTACCCTTCTGCACTTGGTTCAACATGATGCTTCTGTATAGAGCCCTGGTAAGGCCACAGCTAGAATACTGTGTGCAGTTCTGGAGACCTTACCTGTAAAAAGACATTATTCCAATAGAACGGGTCCAAAGGCCGGCAAAAGAACTGTGGAAGGACTTAAAGAACTCAACTTGTACAGTCTGGAGAAAAGAAGGGAGAGGGGGAACATGATTGAGACCTTTATATATGTGAAAGGATTGAATAAGGTTCAGGAGGGAAGTGTTTTTAAGAAGAGACTTAATGACAACAAGGGGCCAACCTGAAGCTAGTCAGAGGGTAGATCAGGAGCAATGTTAGATAATATTACTTTACAGAAAGAGTAGTAGATGCTGGGAACAAACTTCCAGCAGAGGAATTAAGTGAATGAGCACATGCCTGGTATAAGCCTCCATCTATCCTAAGATAAAGAGAACATACAGTATACACATAAGGGCAGAACAAACTAACTCTCCTCTCCCCGTTCCTGCAGCATATGCGCTGCCTCCTGTCCAATCAGCGGACTCGGATACGCTCCCGCCCACTCGGATAAGGATCGTCTAAGACTCAGCTCCAGCCAAGTCTAACTGAGTCCTGACAAGCGGACCCAAGTACAGTGAGCATGTCATGTCTGCGCTGGCCATTCACAAATGCCTGAAGCACATGTGCATCCTGCTAAAGGTATAGCGGGGAGCGGTGACGCATGCGCCATTGGATCGGGGAGAAGGTGAGTTTACTGGGTGACCTGGGGGAGCTACAACACTCAGCACTGTTAGCTTGCAGGCAAACCTATAATCTGTCTCTAAGTCTGATAAAAACAGAGGTCTTGGTGCACACACATCTGCAGAAGTAGCAGAAGCTGCACCACCGAACACCAAGGTTCCTCTTTGAGGTGCAGTCCTAACTCTAAGCTATGAGCTCCCCCTTTGGGACATACAATGCAAAAGATATATTGGGAGCAGGCTTACCTGAGGTTGCCCTGTAACCTCAAGTGCAGCCCATGAGGTGGAAAGGCTTGCAGTACAGCCTAAACCCCACACCCCATGTGCTTGCACAAAATCAAAAGAAACAAACGAGGGGTGGAAGATGCTCAGACCATTTTATAACTAACCTGGGAGATGCACGTCAGCAGTGCAATTAGGATACACAAGTTTTAAAGGGGCCACAACACCAAACCCTGTTATCTTGCAGACAGAGGTCTGTGTTGGCACACATCTGCAGAAGTAGCTAAAGCTGCATCACCAAACGCCAAGGTGCCTCTGTGTAGGTGCAGTCCTAATGCTAATCTCTGAGAGGCCCCTTTGGGACATACAGTGCAATAGATACATTAGGAGCAGGCTTGCCTGAGGTTCCCCTATAACCTGGAGTGCAGCCCAAGTACAGCTTCAGACCCAACACCCCATGTGCTTGCACAAAATCAAAAGAAACAAAGGAGGGCTGGAAACTGCTCAGACCTTTACACTTAAAGCAGGCGCCATTATCTGGGATTAGAGTGAAGCAGGAACATTGAAAATTTCGTGCTCTTCGCGGGGGGGGGGGGGGGGGCAATTCAGGGGATGCTATTTAAAAATGTGGGTTTTGGTCCGCCAGGGCTCTGTCCAGACTAAACTCTTATCCCTCTTTGGTTCTTCTCCGGTGTTTTTAGAGTGATAGACCATTTATAGCTCATTGTTAGACCATTGCGTCGGGCTACACTTGGCGCTGTCCTAAACTGTTTTCCATTTGTAAATTGAAAAGGAAATTGCCAAGATTTACAGTTTTACATTATGACTGCTTCTTTGAAGTATGTGGGCGTGGCCCCTGGAGCTGGGATACTGCATAATAATCAGCATAATGGGGGTGGGGTCTGTAAGAGCCCAAAGTCCTGCTTGAGGCATAGACATTCTCATCGCCTTGGTTGTACTTGAGACACTCCCTGTTGCTAGGTGACATTGAACTCCTAGACCAGCACTCCCATACTCGCATGTACGCTCTCCCTGATATGTATATATAGAAACAAACACACAGGAGGAGGACCGCACCTCCCAAACAGTGTTGTAGAAAAATGGCACCACCTCACTATCCAAATGATTAAGCAATTACAGTTTATTACAAAGCATGAGCTACAAGTTAAAAGCACAAATAGACAATTACATTACATACATAAAACACACCACAGAGGGCGCCAAAGGTCCTGAATACATGATGAAAAAATTCATACCAAAACACCTACATAAACTAGATCCAATATATTTGGTCTCTCTAACCTAACAAACATGTATGTGCAAATGTGCAAAAAATGTGCAAAGTGCAAACAAATGTCCAATTGATAAGATCCAATAAACTATTAGTGCATCTATAATAAAAATACAAATACTACAATGGTATGGTCCCAGCAAGGTGCAAGACAGGCACCTGGATGGGCACAAGAGAGAGAGGCAGTGACCATATATACAGACCGACCAGAGGCGCCCCCACAAACCGTTGCCAACGCGTGTCGTAGTGCTCACACTACTTCCTCAGGGCAAAGTGCTCAAGGGGGTGTCAGACCTCAGTATATAAGGGGGCAAATGGACCACCTTCAATTGCCAATGGTCCAATTGCAACCCAGAGTGGGCACTCCTCCCCCACAAGGGACCCCCCGGACTCCCGCCCCCAACCTCATGTAATGCATGATAGGAAAATGGGTAAATGAAGCGCACCTGTGAGCTGGTTCTGGCAGTCCTGCCTGACATGGGACAGGTGTGAGGCTGAAGCCCGCGCGCGCGCACTCCGGCCGGAAGTGCGTCACGCGCAAGCCCCGCCCCCGATACTCGATCATATACCGATGTCTAGGGCACATAGTGGTGCATCAGTACGAGCTCTGATATGTATTCGCTCACCCCAGGAAACACATACGTGCACCCCCACATGCGCATTCCCACACCCCCACACACATGCCTACACCATCAGATGCGCTGTCACACACCGGATTCGCATGTATGCACTCCGAGACACGTGCGCATTCCACCAGATGAGCATGCACAGACTCCAAGCCAATGCACCCCCTCCAGATGCGCATGAACAGACTCCCAGGTAGGTAGGTAGCTGGGTCAGTGGGCAGGTAGATGGGCCTGTGGGTAAGTAAGTAGGTGGGTGAGGTAGGCCGGTGGGTCAGCAGATGAGTAGGTGGAATGGGTGGGCAGGTAGGTAGGACGAGCTAACATGAGCGGATCCAAGCGGCCGCACATGTGTCGTAGGGCCAGAAGAGGTGAGTTTGTTCGGGCGATCTGGGGTGTTTCACACATCGGGGTGCCCCGGGGCAAAGACCAAACCCCAGAAATCCTCTATGAAACCCCAATTTCGCTTAATATTCCCACCTCACTGACGAACTCTCAATGCATTTTTTGGGCGAATATCACACACTTGGGGCTTCCCAAAACCTTTTAGACTCTATAAATGGTTTTGGTCTACTGTCTGTGGGTAAGTAAGTAGGTGGGTGGGTAGGCAGGTGGGTCAGCAGATGGGTAGGTAGGTGGGAGAGGGGTGGGCAGGTAGATAGGTCAGTAGGGTGGGGAGTCAGCAACGACCAACAGCTGGAGAATCCTCCTCCTTGGCCTGGCCTACCAATGACACCTCTTCGCGCTGCACACACCTCCGCTTCCTCCTCAGGATTCTCGGGGGGTGGCAGCCTGCAGTAACACTATGGCTCAGTCTCTAGGATGTGTTGAGAAACCAGCCACCCCTATAAAGTAAATGGTCGCCGCTTTACAAGCCAAGGGAGCCAAAATATTGATTTATACATGTTTATTTCCTTTTATTTCACAAAATTTCTGGGTTGCACAAACTTGATGGCTGTTTTTTGGAAATATTCCAATATTCTAATAGTTTCAAATCAATCTCCAAACTACATGACACCGGAAGCAAAAACATCAAGCATACTCGTCACCAAATGTAGCAGCAGTTCATACCTAAACTGCTACGGCTTTACTTTTCTAAAATTAGGCCCCTGGCTTCTTGTACTTTTTCTTTCTCAAAAGTGGCGGCTTAGCTTATTAATACTATAAGGGGCCCAAAATGCTAAACCTTACCAAGTACAGGTTTGCCTGACTTGTCTGTGTGTTGGGTAGTCTGTGGCATAGGACCAGGTATTATGAATTAAGGGGTGAACAACCTTATATTAAATGCAAAAATAGTGAGAGGTGTTTAATAAGGAATAGTGTACAATATACAATAGTTGCAGGATAAACAATTAAACCAGACCTTCACCCTAAATGAGAGTCTATCTTATATGTTTTACATACAGATTGCCCACATTAAAAATCATCCTACCTGCATCTATTGCATTTTCTGAGACTTTAAACATCCAAGATGGCGGCCCATGGAGATGCAGGCAGCCTGCAAACCGGAAGTGTCTTCTGACTGTGCCGCTCTGCATTCTGGGATTGCTGACCTTTTCCTGACCCCCAGCTCTGCTCTGTCTGTGCAAAGCATGGCTATAACCCCGTCCCCTGCACTTATGACCCCTCTTCTCTACTCAGTATGTGGTGCTACTGAGCCAAGATGGCGGCGCCTGTTTCCTATAGTGCTGAACAGAGTTGCAGGGCAGTGAAACAAAGAATAAAAAGTAAGTGATTAAAAACGTTAAATATATTAATTTTACATGCTGGGGAATAGTTTTTTAAAGGTTTGGGCTTTTCATTAAATGATGCTGAAGGTCCGCTTTAAGATACTATGTAATACAAGATTCAAGCAGAAATATCTATGACTGCTAGGTGGCGCTGTGGAATTAACCAGCACCCAAAGTGTGTGCACACCTTTAAACCTGACCTTCACCATGATTTATTGAAATGCCCAAACCCTTATAAAACGATTCCCCAGCATCTAAAAATATAATATTTTAATTTTTTTGTCACTTATTATTCTTTCCCCCACCGGGCTGCAACTCTTTTCAGGACTCTAGGATACGGGCGCCGCCATCTTGACTCAGAAGCATCACATACTGAGGAGAGGAGAGTGGGATAAAGTACAGGGGGCGGGTTATAGCTGTGCTTTGCTCAGACAGAGCAGAGCTGGGGTCAGGAAAAGGTCAGCAATCCCAGAATGCAGAGCAGCAGTCAGAAGGCACTTCCTGTTTGCAGTCTGCCTGAGAATCCATATACCACCATCTTGGATTTTTAAAGGCTCATAACATGCAGTAGATGTAGGTAGGATGATTTTTAATGTGAGCAATCCTTATGTAAAGGGTGTGGGAAACATATAAGATAGACTCTTATTCAGGGTGAAGGAACGCTTTAAGCCAGACATAGAAAAATATATGGTTAATATCAGTAGCAGTGATTGGGTACCAATAGGCCAGAGATAAAGTCTGGTTACCCCCATTGAACCCCACACTATACAGCATCAATTATACATAAAAAAACAATAGCAGGAGAATACAAGAAGTACAGCTAACAGGCAGTGAAACCAGGTGGACCAGAGAACCCTCGACGTTTCGGTTTGTTAACCTTTTTCAAGAGGGAGAGCTCTGAATAGTGTGGGGTTCCATAGGGGGTAACCAGACTTTGGCCTATTGGTACCCAATCTCTGCTACTGATATTAACCATGCCTTTGATATAGCAATATTTTTCTATGTCGATTGGCTTTCTCAAAAGTGCAGCTGTGACTAGATGTAGTTGGCTGTCTGCATTCCCGCCACACTGTTTGGGTGCGCACACTCCTGGCCCCGCCATTCACAAACCCTGGGTGCAGGAGCATGCAGTGCTGAAGAGATCACCAGCTCCCTGGCGGGTTTCACACAGCGGAGCATCCGGTGTAGGATGCCCCAGGGGCAGGCTAGCTGCTGGGCCCAATGTGTTTTAACCCACTTTAACTTAGTATCTTTGGCCAGTCTGCATTAGTTAATTGTGCAGTTTTCAGTTTGCCTGGTCTTTTTGTACTGCTCTGAAATGTTCTGCCGCATTTTCTCATGGCCTGGGGCATTGGAACCTTTTGAGTAGGTGGCTTTCCCTCACCTATTACCCTGTTTCCCCGAAAATAAGACAGGTCAAAATGAGACAGCCAATAGATAGATGGGTAGATAGATAGATAGGCAGAGGGCTAGACAGGGCTGGCTCCGGGTTTATGTGGTCCCTTGGGCACCATGGTCTCAATGGGCCCCTTTGTGGTGAAGAGTTGCTTCTCATCCCTGAGGGATGCCCCCTAAGGATTATGCCATTTGGATCAAAACTCTAGTTTTGGTTTACTTTGAAGCCCCTTAAACCTGACCTCGGAGTCAAAACGAATCTAGATTCTCCTGAGTTTGGATGTCCCTGTGTGTGACCCGCCCCCCTCGTTTGTTCATTACTTTCTTGGAACTGGTGAATGCACTGTGGGATCGCCAGTTTGAGTAAACGGCCGAACCAGGGGGGGTCTTTCACAAACAGGGGCATCCCAAATGGAGATGTCCCTGTAAAGTAGACCAGGGGGTGGAATTGCTTGCATAGTGGGTATGCCAGCGATCCCGGGGGGTTTCACACAATAGGGTATCACAGATTGGGATGCTCCACGGATAGGAAATCAGCTGGGGTGGACAATTTAAAGTCAGAACAAAACCCAGCACTTCCTCCCCTGGAATGATACCCAGTTGTGTGGAACCCCGCCATTCAAGGAGAAGTGGGCACCAGCTGTGGCGGTGCCCTCCCAGTCCGCCGCTGTCAGTCAGGTCGCACACACCAAAGGCTGGCCCTGTAAGTGGACCCCGGCAGCTGCCCCACCTTGCTGGGTGCTGACGCCGGCCCTGGGGCTAGATAGAGGGATAGTTAGCCGACCCCATCTCTCTCCAGCAAGTGTCTCTGGTAGTCCCTCTGTAACTAGTGCTTATATTCCAAGTGTGACATACACTCCGCTTCAACTCTTCATGACATTTGGGTTATTCTCCAGTAGAGGGCGAACTTCTGCAGAGATGAATGCAAAAAAAGGAGCTCCTCCCTTTCCATAAATACCTGGGACCTCCCACCAATTCCCCAGTTCCTACTCTGCAGAAGGCGAGCAAGACAGAAGATGTAGACTTCTCTTACTTGCGGGTAAGCCGGGCCCTTTTTTGTCCCTATTGCTGCCAGGACCCTTTCTAAATTGTCCCTATTTGAGCCTCCCAGCCTTGGCTGCGGGTCCTGGTGAGGATAGGTAGCACCCTATGGGTGTGGAAGAGCCTTGCTCCACCGTGAGACCCCGTTACAAGGGGTAGGCGGTTTCCCGGGTTTGGTGATCCTGGTGGGGGATGCCCCGTCCCTTCATACCTATGGCCGGATTCTGGCTGGAGTTCCCCCCTTCCGGATCCCTTACTTCCCTCCGGGGGGGGGCCTGCCTGGCCGTTATACTCGTTTTTTTTGTTATCTATGGAACTGTGTGTTGTGTGTGTTTCACTGTGTGTGTGTGATATGCTGACAGGATGGCTTCATTGGGGCCATAGCCTTTACTGCCTGCCTTTCTGGTGCTTCATTTAGCTTGGGGAGTTTCTCCCCCTCAGGCGGTGTTCGGGGAGGGGGCCGGGCCGGGCTCTCGGCGCTACCGCGCCCCCTCGTTTGGCGTGATGCTGCGGCCCAGCCCATGGCTGGGATCCGCGTTGCTGGGAGGGGGGCGTGGCCTGGGGAGCACGCGTTCTGCGCTGGCCCGCCCCCCTTTCTCTTCCTGCTTCTCTCCATGAGGCTCTTCACGGGGGCCATCTTGGTGCTGCTGGTGACTGCTCTGCGGGCTCCTGGTGGTAAGGGCCTGGTGGTCACTTCCTTAGCTTATGCGGGGGCCTTCTCCTGTGGGGGGCCCCCTTGTTTTACGAGGCATGTGTTAATATTTTTATATAGATTTATGTCTGGATCTATGATATGTGTAATATATATATATATATATTCGCTACATATATATTTGGTGATGGTGGCTTATGATGCCTTGTTGTGTGTTACAGACTGCATCGCATATGTGCATGTTAAGGGGTTCCTCCTGGTCCTGGGGAACCTAGTCTTTAAATTTATCACCTCAAATCCTCCCACTGGGACTTTTAAGGCGTTTCCCGGGTTGCTTTTGCTTAAATCCCCTACGGTCTAGCGACTGACCACAAAAATCACCATATGGAGGCTCCACAGGATTCCGGGCTCGGGCTCCCTTTGGGACCATCCCGGCCATGTGTGGGTTGTGGGGCATCCCTTACGGGTGAGAATCTGTATACCATGTGCACAAAAGGCCATATCGTGGCAGTCGGGTGCCCAGCCTTCTGGGTCGGCGCCCCCCGCTTCATCGCCTTCCCCTCCCCGCCTTATCCGTACCCCAAGTTACATTGGTGCCAGCGGGGAGTCGCATTCCGATGTTTGTGCTAGGTTGGCCAGCATCGAGAAATTTATGGTTAGCGCAGTGGGCAAGAAGGCCCAGGCTAAAAAGAGACATTTGTCGTCTGTCCAGGCGACTTGGGATATTGATGATGATTCATTTGATATGTCGGATTATTCCCCGTTAGAGGAGGGAGTCAGAGGCTGACGATGTACGCTTTGGCGATGCTGATGTTGGGCAGGCGCTGGGGGATGCTGTTGACACGGCCACGGTTTTGTCACATCTCTTGGAGGTTTTGGATATTGCGCCGCCTGAGGCGCCCCCTCTCAAGAAGGGGGAATTTTTTGGGGCCCGCAAGCCTCGTTTGGAGTTCCCTACCCAGGGTCATTTTGATGCACTGATCCTTAGGGAATGGGAGAAACCTAGTCGGCTTCCGGGTGTTCCTCAGGGATTGGATAAGAAGTATCCTTTCCCGGTGGAAGCGGTTAAGCGCTGGGCTTCTCCTCCCGAGGTCGATGTGCCAGTTTTGGGGTTGACTAATTCCTCCGTGCTTCACACCCCAGACGCCACTTCCCTAAAGGATGGTGAGGATAGGCGCCTTGATCAGATGGCATGCCATGCCTTTGCCAGTGTTGGTTCGGCCTTGCGGCCTGTTTGTGCATCTGCGCTAGTGTCGGTGGGTGCTAGGTCTCTGATTAGGGACTGGTTAAATGACGCTCACCTCGATCCGGCCAGCGCTGAGTTCACTACGCTTAAAAGATTTGAATTGTTCATGGATTTTGTCTTGGCTGCTATGGAAGACACTATTGTTATGTGTAGTAGGACTTCAGCCTTATTGGTGGCCATGCGCCGATCGGTATGGCTCCGTGAGTGGATGGCGGACTTTGCGGCCAAGAAATCGCTCATAGCTCTTCCCTTCTTGGGTACGCGGCTGTTTGGAGATAAGTTGGATGCTGTGGCAAAGGGAGGTAAGTTACCTCAGCGGAAGAAACTGCGCCGTCCCTTTCGGGGGGCAGGCTCTTTCAATCCTTCCTTTCGATGGTGCCAGAGCTGGCAGAGGTTTGGCCTTCTCGGGTGTCAGAGGATCTTCCTGAAACAGGGGCAGAGGTCGGGCCCGTCCCGCTTCTGCCTGGGGTTCCAAGCCCAAGCCTGCGGGTAAGCCAGCTCAGCAATGAAGGGGCGCACTCACCCGCACGGGTGGGGGGACGGCTGCAGCTCTTCTTCCAGGTCTGGGCCCGGGAGGTCACAGACATTTGGATCTTGGAAGTGGTCTCCTCCAGGTACAAACTGGAGTTCGAGTACTGGCTTCCTCCAAGATTTTTAAGGTCTCGCGTTCCTTGGACCCTCAGGCTGCACAGGGGCTCCTGTTAGCTGTAAAAAACCTTCTGGACATGGGAGTTGTATGCCCGGTGCCTCCGTCGGAGAGAGGCAGGGGTTTCTACTTCAATCTTTTCATGGTCCCCAAGAAAGAAGGTTCTGTAAGACCCATTCTGGACCTCAAGGTCCTCAACAGATTCATCAGAACCAAGAAGTTCCGCATGGAGACTCTGCGCTCGGCCGTCAATTCCCTTGGTCAAGGGGATTTCATGACATCCATAGACATCAAGGATGCGTATTTGCATGTTCCAATTTTTCCAGCGCATCAGAGATTCCTCAGGTTCGCGGTGGACGATCAACATTTTCAGTTTGTAGCCTTCGGGTTGACCTCGGCGCCGAGGGTCTTCACCAAGGTTCTCGCGGGCATAATGGCCCTATTCAGAGCTCAGGGAATTCGCATTGTGCCGTATCTGCACGACCTATTGATTTCAGCTTCTTCCCTCCGTCAGGCGGAGCTGGACACCCACCAGGTGGTGTCGACCCTGGAGAGGTTCGGGTGGGTGATCAACCGCCCCAAGTCCTCTCTCTCGCCATCACGGGTGATTTCATTCCTGGGCATGAATCTGGATACCATTCAGGCCAGAGTGTTTCTACCCCAGACCAAGGTGCAGGGGATTCAGGATCTGATCCACCTTCTTCTGGCCAATCCTTGCCCCTCTATCCGACAGGGGATGAAACTGGTGTGATTGATGGTGGCCTCCTTCGAGGCAGTCCCGTTTGCGCAGTTACACATGAGATCTCTTCAACTTCATCTATTGACGCATTGGGACAAGTGTCCACGGTCATTGGATCAACCGTTCAGGATGTCTCCCAGGGTTCGGCAGTCCCTTCGGTGGTGGCTGGAGTCGAGCAACCTGTTGAGGGGCAGATCCTTTCTGGTTCCTCGCTGGGAGACGGTTACCACGGATGCCAGCCTGTCGGGCTGGGGAGGTTTCTGGAAAAGTCATCAGTTCAGCGGGGTGTGGGGTCCTCAGGAGGCTCACAACCCCATCAATGTCTTAGAGCTCAGAGCCATCCGGCTTGTCCTGTCACGGCTGACGTCGCACTTACAGGGTCTTCCGGTTCAGATTCGTTCAGACAATCGGACGGCGGTAGCCTACATCAATCACCAAGGAGGGACTCGCAGCAGGAGTGCCCACAGGGAAGTCTCTCTGATCCTGCATTGGGCGGAGAGCAATGTTCCTTGCATTTCGGCAATCTACATTCTGGGAGTGGAGAACACGGAGGCGGACTCCCTGAGCAGGGGGTCCTCTCGCCAGGCAGAGTGGTCTCTCAACCCCGGGGTTTTTCGGTCTCTTTGTCGCAAGTGGGGGACTCCGGAGGTGGATCTCTTTGCCTCACGGCACAATCACAAACTCCTGGCCTTTGTGTCTCTATCTCAGGATCCTCTAGCTCTGGCAGTGGATGCCTTGTTCCTTGCTTGGATGGATCTGGGGTTTCTGTACCTGTTTCCTCCCTTCTCCATGCTGGGCAAGGTAGTTTGCAAACTGGCTCTGGAAGGGGCACCAGCAATTCTGGTGGCTCCAAGGTGGCCAAGAAGGGTTTGGTACGCAGACGTTGTAAGGCTGGCGGTAGATCAGTACCGGCTTCCCATGTTTCCGGATCTGTTATCTCAGGGTCAACTACTTTATCCCAATTTACCAACGCTGGCTTTGACGGCTTGGCTGCTGAAACCTTCATTCTGAAGGAGGAAGGTTTGTCTGAGGCTGTTCAGACCTTGATTAGAACTAGGAAGCAGTCCTCTTCTAGCATTTACTATAGGACTTGGCGGTGTGAGGCTAGGGCCTTGCCTTGCAGGGTGTTTTCGATCCCTAGGATTTTGGAGTTTCTTCAGCACGGTCTGGATCTTGGGTTCCAACTTAGTACCTTGAAAGGGCAGGTCTCTGCTCTGTCTGTTTTCTTCCAAAGATCTTTTGCCTTACACCCGCTGGTTAAGACTTTTTTTCCCTCGGAAGGCTATGGTTCCTGTTTGGGATTTGAATTTGGTTCTTTCGGCTCTCCAGGGTCCTCCTTTTGAGCCATTACAGGATACTGCTCTTTCTGTTTTCACTCAAAAGGTTGCCTTTCTTGGTGGCTATTACCTCTGTTCGGCGTGTCTCTGTGTCCTATGCCTAGCAATGACAAGGAGAGGGTTTTGCACAACTTGGATGTGGTTCGCTGTGTTAAGTACTATTTGGTGACTGCTTCTTCTTTCCGCAAGACGGATGCCTTCTTCGTGGTGCCCTGTGGGCCCAGGAAGGGTTTGGCGCCCGCCAAGTCTACCATTAGCAAATGGATTCGTCAGGCCATTGTTGGGGCCTATTCTGCTAAGGGGAGGACTCCCCCTTTTAGGGTCACTGTGCATTCTACTTGTGCTGTTGGTGCGTAAGTTTGTAAGACTGCTACTTGGTCTTCCGTTCATACTTTTTCCAAGTTTTACAAGGTTGATGAGCGGGCTTCAGCGGATGCTGTTTTTGGCCGCACGGTTCTGCAAGCTGCAGTGGTTTAAGCATTCTTTACTGTTTATGTTTCCCACCCATGACGGACACTGCTATTGGATGTCCCAAATGTCATGAAGAGTTGAAGCGGAGTGTATGTCACACTTGGAATAATACCGTTTTGTGAGTATTCACCTTTAAAACGGATATTGTAAGTGTGACATATTCTCTGCTTCACCCACCCTTTTTGGTATTCCGGATCCTTTATATGGTGAACCATTGTTTTCTTGGTTGTTGGTATTGTTATATTTGGTTCTTCCTGGTCCCCTTACTGCTTTCTTACACTGGGGAATTGGTGGGAGGTCCCAGGCATTTATGGACTGGGAGGAGCTCCTTTTTCTGCATTCATCTCTGCAGAAGTTCGCCCTCTACTGGAGAATAACCCAAATGTCATGAAGAGTTGAAGCGGAGTGTATGTCACACTTATAATATCCGTTTTGAAGGTGAGTACTCAAAAAACGGTATTTTTCAGGGGTGGGACTTATATTTTAAAGCATTTGTGAAAATGCTAAAATATCACACTAGGGCTTATTTTCAGGGAAACTAATGCTTAGTGCTGGAAATTATTTCAGCCACACGCGCCTTACCAGCCCATCCGAAGTTTTCAAGCTTCTTGATGAATTGAGTGTATTTTCTAATATTTGGAGCAGAAGCTGAACTCCGCCATGTTTCCAGCTTTGACCTTGCCCGGTAATCTCTTTTCAGGAATTTATTCTGTGCAGTAAATTGGGCCGGCATTCATAAATTCCGAGCATGTTATGTTCCCGGTATATTTTGCTTAAACCCAGAGACAGATGGAGCACAGGGTGATTAACCTTCAGATAAAATCTTGTGTGTTGAGATTTAAAGCCTCTGCTGCTTCTGATATAATAATTATGCCTAAATTGTATTAACCATAGAGCTTGCTCCCTGTATTCTATACAGAAACCTTTGTCTGCCATTGTGCATGTATCGCTGATTGCTGTGGCAACAAACGTCTCTATGATGGAGAAGTTATGCACCCGGGTTCATGTTTCTGTTTAATGCGCTAGTAAGCTCTTGACTCTGTGCTTTTGTCCCGTTTATATCAGCACAGAAATAAGGCTGTGAAACATTCTCTCTTTTTTATTGTATGGAGTTTTGGAAATAGTTTGAATATCAGGCTATAAATAGAAAGTGCATATTAGCCTGAGGACTTACAGTATTCCGGCATCAAGAGTCCTCTCTAGAAGCAGAGAAGGCTACTGAATAGATTGCCATTTTTACGCGGTGCTCCAAGAAAAGGCATAGCTGCTAAATGGGTTCTTTAGCTCTGTGTACACAAATGAGACGCGAGGTACCAATTTAGGCAATACCACTGCAAACAATACCCCAAGCAAGTCTTAACTGGCTAAACATGGATATCAACGAAGAAAGACTAAATAATTTAAATGTCAATAAGACTCCAGGACCAGATGGACTTCACCCAGAAGTTCTTAAAGAACTCGGCTCATTCGTTATTTTATAAGCTCTGCTCCTGATCTTTAAAGTGGACCAAAACTCAGGATTTTGATTATCCTGGGTTTTGGTCCTTGCCACCATGGCACCCGGATGTGTAAAACCCCCCAGATCGCCTGATCTCACTCACCCTTCCCCAGCTCTGTTTTGGTGGCTGGCATGAACTTGTGACAAAGCTTTAAGAGAGTCTACATTTGTGGTCCTACAGACCTTAGATTAGCGGGTTTCGTGGCAATCCGAGTGTCCCCCGCAGCGTAAAGTACATTATAGTGGCACCAACATGCTAATTCGGGCAGACCTGCATCTTCCCTGGAAACTTTGCCACAGAAATGGCTCCACGCACTTTTCTGAGCCTCACTCTCTGCAGTAGGATGGGCCAGTTCTGTAGTGTTGCTGTGTACGGCGCAGGCATGTCATAGCTAGAAGGTGTGCGGGGGATACGGACGGTGCCTCCCCTTGCCGACTTAGCCGTCAGCGGAGCTGAAGTGAGCTGAATGAAAGCAAGCACACTGATCAGCACGCTTGTTCTCGTCTGCGAGTGCGCAACAGGAAGGTGCATGAAACCTGTCATGTCCTCAGAATCCTCTTTATTTTCTTTATTGCATGGCACGGCCTGCTTCGGTATTCATAACAGTTGGGGTTATTCCACCACAAGGTGGCGCAGTGGTACTGCAGAAAGCTGTGGCATCTCCCAGCCCCCTATTAAAACGGGATTAACCATAGAGTTCCCAGTGTTTCCTCTGCAGTGAAACTGCAAAGTTAGAAGATGGCTCTCTCTTACGCAGGTGAGCGGGGCAACCAAGCCTGTGGCCCTGCAAGTCTATTTCCACCCGTTTCTGGACCCTCACTGCCTCCCAGCCTTGGCTGACAGATCGGGTGAGGGTAGAAGAGCACTAAGGTCAAGTGCTCCTGGAGCGCTGCTCTAAGCCGCAGACCCTGTTCCACAAAGGGTAGCCGACCATAGGCTTTATGGTGAGCCTACTAGGGATGCGGAGTTCCTGTCCTGGCTTCTGAGGGGGTGAGTGTTTTTTGGGGACTGTGACCCTTTCTTTTCCTTCAGGGCCCCCCCCCCCCTTCTGGCCAGGATACACCGCTTCCTTCTCGTCCCCCCCCCCCCCCCCCTCTCTTACTTTGTTCGGGGGGGAGGGCGGGTGGTAGCGGCGAGTGGTGTTAGTTGTGGTGTTTTGGCGTTTACAGTGTGTTTTTTTCCCGCCGTGCCGCTTTGTACTGCGCTCCGCAGCTGTGGGCGCTATAACCTGTGGCGTTTTTGCTTTGTCATGACGCCGGCGGGGTCACGTGGGCGCCGTTTTCGCGCTCTTTGGGGGGGGTGGGGCCGGGGGATGACGCATATCACATCGTCCCCCCGCGGCCCGCCCCTTGAGGTACCTCAGCCGGCGCTATTTTGGATTCGCTGCATGTCTGGATTTCTCCCTTCCGGGCTGCAGCGCTTTTTCCTCCGGTGTGTCGCTTCATCCTGCAGTCTGTGCCTTGGTGACCCTGCGGTGTCCTTGGTCCGTGAGTCCCCCTTGGGGGGTTTCTTATTGGTCTCGTGGGGCATGTGCTGCGGTATGCTCATGTGTCGTTTTTACTTATGTCTCTCAGGCGGGATACCAGTGGGTTGTGGTTTCTCCCGGCTCTACTCCTTCCTCCCCCTCATCCCCCCACCCATTTTTGCTTAGCTGGGGGCATCCTGTGGGAAGGCATCCCGGGTGGCTTTTGTATTAGCCTTTACCCAGCGCTGGCCTATTGCACCTGTGTTAATCCCCATATGGAGGCTTCTTGGGATAGCCTGCTCGGGGGTCCTTCGGGGCAATCCCGTCTGTGTTCCATGTGCAGGGTATCCCCTATCAGCAATTATGTCACGGTGTGCGTGCCGTGCGCTCAAAGTGTCCTTGTGCTCCAGCTTGGTTTGCCTGCATCGCTTCCCAGCTCTGTGCCTCCTTCTGCATCACCTACCCCCCCCTGCTGCAATTAGCTTCCAGTGAGGGGGATGCTAGCAGGGGGGTCACAGTCTGATCTGGCACTTCGTGTGGCCAACATTGAGAAGCAGCTTGCCGGGCCTATTCCTAGGAAGGCCTCGGGCAAGAAGCGGCACCTGACTTCCACTCCCTCACGCTCCACAGAGGAGTATGAGGAGTTTGACCACTGGTGGACTTTATTCCCTAGAGTAGGGGGATCTGTTCCAGGACTCTGACTCCTCTGGGGACCAGCAGGTGGGTTGCATTAGTGACCCTGGGTCTGCGTCCGGGAAGGAATCATGGTACCCTGAGGACACTGATAATCTGCTGTCCCAAATTTTTGAAATCTTGCACATTGCTCCCCCTGAGGTGGCTAAGAGAAAGCTGGGTGAGCTCTTTCGTCCTGGTAAACAGCATCTAGAGTTCCCTGAGCAGGGCCATTTCACTTCTATGGTGCTTAGAGAGTGTTAACGTCCTAACAGGCTGGCCGCTGTGCCCAAAAGATTGGATAAGAGGTATCCCTTTCCAGCTGATATAGTAAAGCGTTGGTCCTGTCCCCCTGAGGTGGACGCTCCCGTGCTAGGCCTGTCTAATACTTCGGTCATGCCTTCTTTTGACACTACCACTCTGAAGGACACCAAGGACCGGCGCATGGATCAGCTGGCCTGCCATGCTTTTACTTGTGTGGGGGCTGGACTGCGCCCGGCCTGTGCTGCTGCCATTACTGCTATTGCTCTTAAGAAACTGCTCAAGCGTCTCTGTGATGGCGCTAGGGCTGGTAGGAGGAGGGAGGATTATAGGGCCCTCTTGCTTTGCTCTGATTTTGTTGCATTTATCCTTACTGCCATGGATGATGCTGTGAAGCTGGGACCTTTGCACTTTTGGTGGCTATGCGCCACTTTGTTTGGTTACGTCAGTGGGCAGCTAATGCTGCTGCTGAGAAGGCTCTCACTGGGCTCTCCTTTTGCGGGGTTGCCGCTCTTTGGTGAGCGTCTTGATGTTTTGGCCAAGGATGGCAGGCTGCCTCAGCGTAGGAGGCAGCCCCGGCCTTTTCGGGGGACCTCCGCCTCCCTCCCCTCCCTTTGTTCTTCCAGAGGAGGTCGTGGCTCCCTCTTCTCAGGTAGCCGCAGAGAGTCTTGGGGCCGTGGCAGTTCCCGTGGACGTCCCGGTCTCTCCTGGGGTTCCAAGCCCAAACCTCCTCCCAAGGCCCCCCAGGCATGAGGGGGCGCCCTTACCCATCCGGGTGGGGGGACGGCTTCGGCTTTATGCTCACGTCTGGAGGCTACACGTTTCAGACCGGTGGATTCAGGAGGTGGTGTCCTCCGGTTACAAGATAAGAGTTTGCAGCCTGGCCGCCCCCAAGGTTCATCAGATCCTGGATTACTTTAAACCCCCTGTCATCTCAAGGGTTACTTTCAGCGGTTCAATGCCTGCTGGAGTCAGGGGTCATTTGTCCAGTGCCCCATCAAGAACAGGGTCAGGGGTACTATTCCAATCTCTTCACAGTCCCCAAAAAGGACGGCTTTCTGAGGCCCATTCTGGACTTGAAGGTCCTCAACAAGTTTGTCAGATTCAAACATTTTCGAATGGAGACGCTACGCTCTGCTGTCGGTACCCTTCGCCCGGGCGACTTCATGACCAACGTGGACATCAAGGATGCTTATCTTCATGTGCCTATCTTCCCAGGTCATCAGAGATTTCTGATGGAGGATCAGCATTACCAGTTTGTGGCCTTACCATTCGGTATCACCTCGGCACCTCGGGTGTTCACCAAGGTGCTGGAGGGAGTGATGGCTCTGCTGTGAACCCGGGGCATTCGAAACCTTCCCTACCTGGACGACATCCTCATTGTGGCTCAGTCCTTTCATCAGGCCGAACAGGACACCCAGGTGGTGTGTGTTTTCAACTCTGATTTCCTTCGGCTGGGTGATCAATTTTCCCAAGTCTTCACTGTCCCCGTCCTTGGTGAGGTCCTTTCTGGGCATGACTCTGGATACCTCTCAGGTCAAGGTGTTCCTTCCTCAGCAGAAGGTGGAGGGCCTTCAGAAGCAGGCACGGGCTCTGCTCTTGTGTCCTCATCCCTCAATCCATCTGGGGATGCAGTTGGTGGGCCTGATGGTGTCCTGCTTCGAGGCGGTCCCCTTTGCTCAGTTTCACATGAGACCTCTTCAGTTGCACCTCTTGTCCGTTTGGGATCGGGACCCAGTGTCCCTGGATCAGGAATTTGCTCTGTTTCCCCTAGCCAGGCAGTCCCTTGCGTGGTGGCTGGACTCAAGGGATCTTCTGGTGGGCAGGACCTTCCTGCCCCTGTGCAGACGGTCAGCACGGATGCCAGTCTGACGGGATGGGGGGGCTTTTGGAAGTCCCTACAGTTCCAGGGTCTTTGGGGCCCCCCAGAAGGCCCATGCTCCCATCAATGCCCTGGAACTGAGGGCAATCAGGTTGGTTCTGTCCCACCTGACCACACACCTTCGGGGTCGGGCTGTTCAGATCCGCTCAGACAACCAGACGGCGGTTGCCTACATCGACCATGAGGGAGGGACTCGGAGCAAGCGAGCCTTCAAAAAAGTGTCTCTGATTCTGTATTGGGCGGAACAGAATGTCTCCTGCATCTCAGCGGTATACATTCCGGGGGTGGAGAACCAGGTGGCGGACTCCCTGAGCAGGGGGACGTCTCGTCTGGGGGAATGGTCCCTCAACTACCAGGTGTTTCTCTCCCTGTGTCATCACTGTGGTCAGCCGGATATGGACCTGTTTGCGTCCCATCACAATCACAGACTTCCCAGGTTTTTCTCCCTGTTACAGGATCCTCTGGCCTTCGCCACGGATGCACTGGCAATGCCTTGGACGGAGTTTCGGCTTCCCTATGTTTTCCCTCCGTTCCCTCTACTGGGCAGGGTCATGCGCAAGATTGCCCAGGAGGGGGTGTCAGCCATCCTGGTGGCCCCCTGTTGGCCAAGAAGGGTGTGGTTCGCAGATGTCGTGCAGTTGGCAGTAGACCAGTACGTCTTGCCCAGGGATCCAGATCTTCTCATTCAGGGACAACTGTGCCATCCCAATTTACAAACCCTGTCTTTAACGGGTTGGCTGCTGAAACCTAAATCTTGACAGAGAAGGGGTTGCCTGCCTCTTTTGTGGATACCATGAGGCTAGGAAGAAGTCCTCGTCCTTTATCTATTACAGGGTCTGGCATGTTTACATTGCCTGGTGTGAGTCCAAGTCTCTTCCCTGTTAGGTTTTTTCCATTCCCAGGATTCTGGAATTTTTGCAACATGGTTTGGATTCTGGCCTTCAGCTAAGTACCCTCAAAGGTCATGTTTCAGCTCTGGCAGTTTTTTTGCAAAGATCCTTTGCCAACCACCGGTTGGTTAAAACTTTTTTCCAGAGTGTTGCTCCCCTTGAGCCTATCCGTGGGGCTGCTTTGCCCCTTCTGACTCTTAAGGTAGCCTTTTAGTGGCTATCACTTCTTTAAGGCGAGTTTCTGAGCTGGCGGCGCTTTCCATCAAGCCTCCTTATTTTGAGAGGCATCAGGATAAGGTGGTGTTTCGGCCTAAGCCGGATTTCTTGCCTAAGGTGGTGTCTGCTTTTCATCTCAATCAGGACATTGTCTTGCCTTCATTGTGTCCTAATCCTGCTAATTCCAAGGAGCGGACACTGCATTCTCTGGATGTGGTCAGGGCTCTGAAGTTTTATTTGGTCGCTACTCAGCCTTTCGGGAAATCTGTTGCTCTTTTTGTTCTCACTTCTGGACTTAGGAAGGGTTTGCCTCCGGCTAAATCCACTATCAGCAAGTGGATCCGTCAGGTGGTGGTTCAAGCCTATTCTGCTAAGGAGAAGGAACCTTCCTTTAGAATTACTGCTCATTCCACTCGTGCTATTGGGTCCTCTTGGGCTTTTCAGCACCAAGCTTCTGTTGAACAAGTTTGCAAGGCCGCTACTTGGTCTTCTGTTCATACTTTTTCCAAGTTTTACAAGCTTGATGTTAGGGCCACAGCGGATGCTGATTTTGGCCACAAGGTGCTTCAGGCGATAGTGACTTGAACTGCCGGCTGTTACTTATTAGGGATCCCACCCTACTTTTGGACACTGCTTTTGGATGTCCCAACTGTTATGAATATCGAAGCAGGCGGTGCCATGCAATAAAGAAAAAAGCAATTCTGTGAGTACTCACCTGTAGCCTGCTTCGACCCACCCTTGTTATCGTTATTCTTGGTTGCCTCTTTATGGTGATTGTTCCAAGTTAGTTGGGGTTTTTTACCTTTTTTTACATTTTTTACCTTTATTCTCTCCCGGCTTCTTGTCTCACTGCTTGTCTAGGCTGGGAACTCTATGGTTAATCCCGTTTTTATAGGGGGCCGGGAGATGCCACAGCTTTCTGCAGTACCACTCCGCCACCTTGTGGCGGAATAACCCCAACTGTTATGAATACCGAAGCAGGCCGTGCCATGCAAGAACAAAAACAATTCTACAGGTGAGTACTCACAGAATTGCTTTTTTGCCTGGTGTATGTATTACACAACAAATACAATAAATTTATGGAGGAATGCTAGTATAATGTGTTAGCGAAAAACCATTTTACAATACAATGCCGCCGCATGTAGAGTAGGGACGCTCAGAAACCCGGTTAAGTTTCAGGCGGAAGGACCAGCTCAGTCCTATTTTGAGGCACCACATGGTAGGGGGTCCCTGTCCAAGGAAGTGAAAAGGTGAATGCAGATATCGATCAATATGGTTTGTAGCTATTATTCTTGCTACGTAATTCAGCACTGAGATGAAAACCCGTAGCACTTAGATCCAACATTTTATATCCATATGCTTAAACCGGACCTTCAGCATGATTTAATAAAAAGCCCAAACCCTTAAAAAACGATTCCACATCATCTAAAATTAATATATTTAACATTTTTAGTCACTTCCTATTTGCGTGCTGCCTGATGCTCCATGAACCGCCATCTTCAATGTTTAAAGGCTCAGAAAATGCAGTAGATGCAGGTAGGATGATTTTTAATGTGGGAAATCTGTATGTACAGGGTGTGGGAAACATATAAGATAGGCTCCTATTCAGGGTGAAGGTCCGGATTAATGTGGGCAATCTGTATGTACAGGGGGGTGGGAAAACATACAGAATAGGCTCTTACTCAGGCTAAAGGTCCAGATTAATGTGAGCAATCTGTATGTACAGGGTGGGGGAAACATATAAGATAGGCTCTTATTCAGGGTCAAGGTCCAGATTAATGTGAGCAATCTGTATGTACAGGGTGGGGGAAACATATAAAATAGGCTCTTATTTAGGGTCAAGGTCCAGATTAATGTGGGCAATCTGTATGTACATGGGGGGGGGGAAACATACAAGATAGGCTCTTACTGAGGGTGAAGGTCCGGATTAATGTGAGCAATCTGTATGTACAGGGGGGAAACATATAAGATAGGCTCTTGTGCAGGGTCAAGGTCCAGATTAATGTGGGCAATCTGTATGTACAGGGGAGAAACATATAAAATAGGCTTTTGTTCAGGGTGAAGATCCGGATTAATGTGGACAATCTGTATGTACAGGGGGTAACATATAAGATAGGCTCTTGTGCAGGGTCAAGGTCCAGATGAATGTGGGCAATCTGTATGTACAGGGAGGCGGAAACATAATATAGACTCTTATTCAGGGTGAAGGTGTGCTTTAAGAAATGGTAAATCCCTCTTATACCCTAATGCAGTTCGAGCATAGATGTGCCCCCTATTAGGCTGTGAATGATATATGTGAGATATATAATGCACTCATCCACACCACCCCAACCCCCATTCATGCATATATGTCTATATGAGAACAAGAAGTAAAGACAAAGCGTTCACCCCAAAACTGGTTCAGAATATGGCAAGCAGCCGGAACCACCCCATATAATGTTCTAGCCACAGAACATTCCTTGGTGCGATGGTACCTAACTCCAAACAGGTCAGCAAATACTATTCCAACCATTCTCCCAACTGCTTTAGGGTACATTAGGAACCTGGGACGCAGCTTCACACCTGGTGGTCCTGTCAGGTAGCCTCATCCTTGTAGAAAGTAGTCTATGACTGCAGCTCTAAATAGGTAGGTAGACAATGCATCCCCGATCAGTGGGAAGCATTTTTCTCCTACAAATTCAATGCATATAATTTCGATGAGACCGACAATAGCCCATACATGGAAGACCGATACAGTACCATGGGGGAGAAGTTGCTACCAGAATTTAATAGTGAATTAAAATATAAAAGTGTATTTTATCCATTTTTCTGTTCTCTGTGGGAGCGGGATGGCCCCATGCATGGTGGGTTCCTGCTGCAGTCGCCTTGGTCCCCCACAATAAAAGCATGTCTGCAAAGGCCCAGGTAAAACCCATTTCTTTTAAAGTGGACCTATCACTCTGTAAATAATAACACCTACTACTAGCTCTCTCCCCATGATTCCAAAGCATCCCTTACTCCATACATCTGGACCATACAGGGTTGTACAACACTCACTTATTGCCATTACCTGGACTGTTCCTTTTAACATGGAGGTTGTGATGTGAGTTCGTTCCTTGTGCACTGCATCCATCTGGACCATACACTCACTTATTATTGGACTGTCCCTTTTAACATGGAGGATGTGATGTGAGTTCAGTCCTTGTGCACTGCATCCATCTGGACCATACACACGCTTATTATTGGACTGTCCCTTTTAATATGGAGGCTGTGATGTGAGTACAGTCCTTGTGCACTGCACCCATCTAAACCATATACTCACTTATCATTGGACTGTGCCTATTAACATGGAGGCTGTGATGTGAGTTCAGTCCTTGTGCACTGCATCCATCTGGACCATATACTTGCTTATTATTGGGCTGTCCCTTTTAATATGGAGGCTGTGATGTGAGTACAGTCCTTGTGCACTGCATCCATCTAAACCATATACTCACTTATTATTGGACTGTGCCTATTAACGTGGAGGCTGTGATTTGAGTTCAGTTCTTGTGCACTGCATCCATCTGGACCATATACTCGCTTATTATTGGACTGTCCCTTTTTATATGGAGGATGTGATGTGAGTTCAGTCCTTTTGCACTGCAGATACAAATTCCTGACCGTGAATACCTTTTCTTCCTTTCACAGTTGCTTAGTTTCATGTATTCTGACACTTTAAGGGCATGCGGCAGCTAATCTGGAGGTTTTTAGTACATCCGAAATGACAATAAGACTGTGCAGGTTGCTTTCCTCGCTAGATTTTAATGAGATGCAAAAAAAAATCAGCAAGACTGACTCCATCAGTAAGACCCAGACTAAATCAGCGAGGATGACAGGTCTGCTTCTGGCTGTTGGCTGCAAAGCTCCCTCTTATTTTTTTTTAATCTGGGACCTAAATGTGCTAGCTGAGAACCGCTGATTTGTTTTTACATCAGCGCCGCTCTCTAATCGTGCAAGCAGACAACAAACTCGTAGCTCTAAAGCGGGTCTGTTCTGTTTTTGTTTTCCTTATAGCAATTAGATAAAAATTCCACATCAAATAGAACAGTTGGGGACTTCAAAGACATCTGCCAGCATTGACCGTTTTACAGATGTCTTCCAAACTACCTCGGGTCTGCGTTACCCTTCATGCTCAGTGTCAGCGCTGTTTGTGATATTGCCAAATGTGCTGAATGTATCTGCAGATTCCTGTTTATGAAAGCCTAACTCCAAGCCAAGTGTTTATCACATTACTCCCCTCAATATACGTATTGCCTTGAATTTTGCTTACACTGCTGCTGGCAGTAATTCCCACCCCTTAAAGCGGACCTTCACCCTGAATAAGAGCATATCTTATATGTTTCCCACACCCTACAGATTGCCACAATCATCCTGCCTGCATCTACTGCATGTTATGAGCCATTAAACATCCAAAATGGCGGGTTATGGAGCATCAGTCTGCCTGGAAACAGGAAGTGTCTTCTGACTGTTTCGCTCTGCATTCTGGGATAGCTGTCCTTTCCCTGACCCCAACTCTGCTCTTCCTGTGCAAAGCACAGCTATAACCCTACCCCCTGTACTTTATCCTGCTCTCCTCTCCTCAGTATGTGTGATACTTCTGAGGCAAGATGGCGGCGCCAGTATCCTAGAGTTCTGAACAGTTGCAGCCCAGCGGGGGAAAGAATAATAAATAAGTGACTAAAAACGTAAAAAATATTAATTTTAGATGCTGGGGAAGAGTTTTTAAGGGTTTGGGCCTTTCGTTAAATCATGCTGAAGGTCCGGTTTAAAATCCCTGTCCAGACACACACACACTAACTTTCTGCCACCTTATCCCCCTTAGGAACAGTATAAAATAAGCCATTTCAAACAGGGCTGCAGGTTAATGTGGGCCCTAGGGCGGCATGGTCTCAGCGGGCCCCTTTGTGGTTGAAGAGTCGCGTCAAATCACAGAGGGACTTTCCATCTTTAGATTCCCCCTAAGGATCATGCTATTTGGACCAAAACTCTAGTTTTGGTCTTCTTTGAAGCGCACCAAACCCCTTTAAACCTGACCCGGAGTCTAAATGAATCTAGATTCTCCTGATTTTGGATTCCCCTGTGTATGACCCTCCCTCCCATTTGTTCATTACTTTCCTTGAACTGGTGAATGCACTGTGGGATCGCCAGTTTATTTTAACGGCCAAACCAGGGGGGAGGTCCCTTCCTCTCTCCCCGGTGGGGTCAGCACAGGCAACAGCAAACCCTATTCAAAATGTTGCACAAAATGTAACTTTAATAATAGCAAAGATTTGTTAAGAACATGTGCCCTGCTAGACGGATAGGGGGATGTGGCCGCTGCTCTTAGACACGACATGATATCAGGAAACAAGGTAAGTGAATGGTTCAACCGGGAGGGTTTCACACAGCGGGGGATTCACGATTTTGGATGCCCCCGGGGGAGGAAATAGGATTCCCGGGCTGATCGGTGTGAGTTTTGGTCCACTCCCTGCCCAGACACACTCTCACTTTCTCCCACTTTATCCGCCTTACAGTATAAAATAAGCCATTTCAAAGCACCTGAAAATCTACCAGTGGGTTTAGGGACCCTTTAACCCTTTAAGTGCCAGCCTACCTGGAGTTTTTGTCACCCTTTGTTGCCAGACCATTTTGCACTATTTTGCGCTACGCATGTTCAAATGTGATTTTTGAAGAGATTTCCAGGGATTTCCCAGGAAACGTATATATTGTTTTTTTCTAGTCTGGGCTTTAACATGAAATGTCTTGTTTGTAATTTTTTAGGTGTATTCTCAATATTTCAATAACTTACAAACTGGCAAGAATTTCTCTATACGCCAGTTTATTAATTGCAGGACTGTAGGTGTGATCTATGCTGTGACATGTGGGTGTCCTAAGATGTATATAGGGAAAACACGCAATAGTCTCAAGGCAAGAATACAAGCACACATGTCCAGCATTCGCCTAGCTGCTAGAAATATCCAATTAGGCAAAATGGTGTCCCCAGTGGCCTTACATTTTCTCAATAAACACCAGAGTGATTTTGGTTGTTTAAAGATCATCGGTGTAGAAGAGGTTAGTCTAGGTCCATGTAGGGGGGGGGGGGGCATAAAGAGGGATTTACAGCAGAAGGAATTGCGGTGGATTTTCAACCTTAGTTCTTAGGCTCCCATGGGATTGAATGAAGATCTGGCCTTTACACCTTTTTGGGGCACTTAAGGAAAGCATACATTATAGATTTGCTTTTGTCACTTATTTTTATTATTCCAATCACGTTATTACTGTTTTGTTTTTTAACAAGTTTGTTAGTGTGGTACATTTACACATTTTATGTTATTTTTAGGTATTAATGTTTTTGTGTTTTAGTTTCAGCACTAGTGTGTATGGGTTTCATCTAGGCTGGTCGTGTTATCCAGATGGGAGTGATGAATTTGGATCTGCAGCCGATTCAAGAAGTTGATAGGGATGCAGTGGAATGAAAAATAATGCGTGAAGGACGATTGAAATATCTTGTGTCTCTTATTGTCCCTGTCTCTATCCCTGTGTAGAAGTTATTAGACTTTCTAAGTGTCAGCAGTTTGCCGGACTTGTATGTGCTTGATATGTTTTAAGTTTGTGTAGTTCCTCAAAACATTTTCACGGCAGAGATAAATACAGGTATGTTGGTACTATATGTATTGGCATATCTATGGTTATGTAACCAATTACTGTAGCTTTGATGGTCTAAGGTAAGTTTAGGTATCCTAAATTTAGGCCTATTCCATGAGGGATGTGTTCTCCTTTAAATCCCTTATAGATTATGGGTATGAGGATAGAGGGGAGGTTGTATGACAGGGTTGATACCACTGTAAATATTAGTTTGTACATGGACCAGTTCTAAAAATCATGATGGTAATTGATATTAAGATGTATGTACAGCCAACTTTGTGTAATAAAATGTGTTCCTTATTTAGGGATCATTTATCATCGAAGGATAGTCTAAATTATTATGTCACAAGATTATGTATACACATATATATTTCTTAATGTTATGGTTTGTCTGTGTGTCATTAGTCATTGATTATATGTGCCTAATCTGTCCATTATACTTACCTGTCCTGTACACGTGTCCTGCGCTGGCCGGCTCTCTTCTGCCTGTGCGCATGTCAGGCTGCCATCTGAGAGCCCTTGCTTCCGGGTTACTGGAACGCATCCATCCCGCTGACGCACTTCCGGCCGGAGCGCGTCTCCTTGTTAGTGAGCCGTTTAGTGCTGGGCGGGGGAGCGTGGATGGGTGAATATACAAGGGAGGATGGTGGGCGATGCGGTGACATGTGAGATTATTACTTTGAAATTTCTGTATTATAAGTATACAGCACGTCCTGTTCCAGAATATTCCTTACACATGGGTAATACATCCACAAGATGGAGCTGGACTGCAGAAAACAGCTTGTGGCTCCTCCCGGCCCTATATAAGTCAGGGACCTCCCACAAAATCCCCAGTTTTAATCTGCAGTCTGGACTGCGAAGATAGAATATGGCTCTGTATATACGCAGGCGAGCGGGGCTTACCAGCCTGCGGCCCTGCAGGGCTATTACCACCCGTTCTGGACCCACTGCCTCCCAGCCTCGGCTGACTGGTTCGGTTGAAGGTAGGACAGCACCCGGGTTAGGTGCTTTGGGAGCGCTGCTCCGACTGCAGTCCCTGCTTTCACAGGGTAGGCGGTATAGGCCTGTGGTGAGCCTTGTGGGATGCCCCTCCCACTACCGGGGTTCCCCTTTAATCTTTACTCCCCTTAGGTATCTGCCCCCTCCTCTCATTTTGTTTCACTGAGTAGCCCCCTTCCTTCGCTCTCCCTGGAGATCTCGGGGGGGGGGGGGGGGGGGGGGTTACGGTTGTCAAGCAGCCTGAATGTTCATGTTGCTTGTGCCAGAATTGATATTTAACAGCAATAGTATCCAGCTGATAGGACTCATATGGTATGAGTAAGAGCTCAGTAGAGCTTGAAACGCGTCACGTTTGCTGGTGATTTTATGGGGTGAAGATTATGGACTGTGTTACTCTGTATGGATCTTACATATTGGATTATTGATTTTAAGGATTCATCCATTAAATGCTACGTTTTACCTATCAGCTGCATACTATTGCTGTTAATTGTATTGGAAATTTGGGAGTTTTCCCTAATCCGTGCTGGAGGAACTGGTCATCAGGGGTGAGCTGGTATTTGTAAATATATAGCCAGAATTGATATTTGTTGTATCCTGCACGTCTTGCTTAATGTGTTTTTTACTGGCAGCCGCCGCCGCCGCGTGTTTGTACGTTGCTCCACGGACGGCGGCGACCTTACCTCAGGCTCTGCCGCACCGTCATTGGACAGCGGGATCATGTGGGCGCGGTTCGAGTTCTTTGGGGGGAGGCGGGTTCTGCAGATGATGTTTTCCACATCACTTCTCTATTGGCACCTCAAGGTATATGCGGACGCCATCTTTGCCTCCATCGTGCTGCGTGTCTGCTGTTCCTACCGCAGTCCGTGAGTGCTCCTGCGGGGTGGATTGCTATGTGTATATATATATATATATATATATATTTTACTGTGTTCTTACGGGGATGTCTTCTTGTGTCTTTCAGGCGGGTAGACCTCATTGTGGTTTCTCCCGGTCCTCCCCCTTTTAGTTTTGGGCTATTCTATTATATCTCCCACATTCCTAGCGGGCTATTGGGGCATCCTGGGTTGCTATCTTTAGCGTTAACCCTATATTGGCCTATTGTGCCACTATAATCACCATATGGAGGCTTCTGGGGATAATGTGCTTGGGGTTCCTTCGGGACAAGCCCGGCTATGTGTGTGGAGTATCACCTATAAGTGATGATGTGTGTACCTTGTGCCCAGCAGGTGCTTGCACTGCAGCCTGGGTTGCCTGTTACTGGTGCGGTGCCCCCCTCGGGCTTCGCCTAGCCCCCCACGCTTACATCTGACCCCCACCGAGGGGCATACTACCGGGGAGTCTCAACCTGATTTAGCTGCACGGGTGGCATTAAAAAACATCTTGCTGAGTCTGCCCCTCGTAAGGCTTCTGCTAAGAAGCGGCATTTATCACCCGCGGTTTCCCTCTTTCCTGCAGAAGACGAGGGCCCTTACTCACTCTCAGGTCTTTACCCCCTTGAGGAGGGGGAATTATTTTCTGATTCAGAATCCTCTGAGGAACAACCCAAGATTTACAGTAGTACGAGGACTCCTTTTGGGTATAGACCCGTGGTCTCCTGATGACACTGACATACAAAGAACTTTCCTGCTGATGTTGTTAAGCGTTGGTCATGTCCTCCCGAGGTGGATGCTTCCATTCTCGGCTTGTCCAATACATCTGTCATGCATTCTCCTGATACTACTACCCTGTGGGATGGGGAGGACCGGCGCTTGGACCAACTGGCCTGTCACACCTTTGCCTGTGTGGGGACGGCTCTGCGCCCGATTTGTGCCTCTGCTATTACAGCTGTTGCCATTTAAGGGGTGATTAAGTGTCTCTTGGACGGGGCATCTGAGGATGCAGGTAGAGAAGAGTATAGATCTCTACTGCTTTGTGAGGAATTTATTGCATATATTTTGTCTGCTATGGATGATGCCATTAGAATGTGTGGTAGAACTTCTGCCTTGTTGGTGGCTATACGCCGTTCTGTCTGGCTACATCAATGGTTAGCTGATAATGCTGCTAAGAAAGCCCTCACTGTCTTCCCTTTCAAGGGCCTGCGTCTCTTTGGGGAGCGTTTGGATTTGTTTGCCAAGGGTGGCAGGTTACCTCAACGTAGGAGGCCGTCCCGGTCCTTTCAGGGGATGGGTGCCTTTCTCCCATCCTTCCGTGGTTCCAGAACTGACCATATCAGGTCAAGATCCTTCTCCCTCAGCAGAAGGTGGAGAATCTTCAGGCCCTAGCCAGGCATCTTCTGTCTTCCCCTCATCCCTCCATCCAGCAGGGGATGCAGTTGGTGGGACTAACGGTGTCCTGCTTCGAGGCAGTTCCATACGCTCAGTTTCACATGAGACACCTTCAAATTCACCTATTGTCAGTTTGGGATCGGGACCCTCGATCCCTGGATCAGGTGCTGGTTCTGTGCCCCCTGGCCAGACGGTCTCTCTCGTGGTGGCTGGACTCAAGAAACCTGTTGGTGTGCAGATCCTTTCTGGCCCCGTGCTGGGAGACAGTCACTAAAGATGCCAGCCTGACAGGTTGGGGGGCTTCTCGAAATCTCTGAAATTCCAGGGTCAGTGGGGCCCTCAGGAGGCCTACACCCCTATCAACATTCTGGAATTGAGGGCGATAAGGTTGGTTCTCGCCCAACTGATTCCACACCTTCGAGGTCAGGCGGTTCAGGTCCGCTTGGACAACCAGACGGCGAATGCCTACAAAAATCATCAGGGAGGGCTCTGAAGGAAGTGTCCCTGATACTGTCTTGGGCAGAGGAGAATGTTTCCTTCATCTCAGACGTGTACATCCCGGGGGTGGAGAATCTGTAGGCAGACTCCCTCAGGAGGGGGACTTCTCGTCTGGGAGAATGGTCCCTCAGCAGCAGGGTGTTTCTTTTGGTGGCTATCACTTCTGTTAGGCGTGTTTCTGAGTTGGCGGCGCTTTCTATCAAACCTCCTTACTTTGAGAGACACCAGGACAAGGTGGTGTTTCGTTTTAAGCCAGATTTTCTGCCTAAGGTTGTGTCTGCTTTTCATCTCAATCAGGACATTGTGTTGCCTTCTCTTTGCCCTAATCCTAGTAATCCTAAGGAGCGGGTTTTACATTCTCTGGATGTGGTCAGAACTCTGAAGTTCTATTTGGTGGCTACTGAATCCTTCAGGAAGACTGATGCTCTTTTTGTGCTCTCGTCTGGACCTAAAAAGGTCTGGTTCCAGCTAAGTCCATTATCAGCAAGTGGATCCCCTACTCTGCTAAGGGGAAGGAGCCTCCCTTCCGTCTTACTGCTCATTCTACTCGTGCTATTGGTGCCTCTTAGGCTTTTCAGCACCAAGCTTCTGTTGAACAAGTTTGCAAGGCTGCCACTTGGTCTTCTGTTCATACTTTTTCTAAGTTTTATAAGGTTGATGTTAAGGCCTCAGCTGCTGCTGCTTTTGGTCGCAAAGTTCTGCAGGCGGCAGTGGTTTAAACTGTCTGCTGTTACTTTTGGGGATCCCACCCTACCTTACAGACACTGCTATTGGATGTCCCATGTGTAAGGAATATTCGGGAACAGGACTTGCTGTATACTTAGAATAATACAATTCTGTGATTACTCACCTGTAGAATTGGTATTATACGTATACAGCACGTCCTGTTCCACCCCACCCTTGTTGTCATTATTCTTAGTTACCTCTGTATAGTGATTGTTCTTATGTTCAATTTTGAAGTTATTGTTCTCCCGGCTTCTTGTTAATTGCTTGTAAGTACTGGGGATTTTGTGGGAGGTCCCTGACTTATATAGGGCCGGGAGGAGCCACAAGCTGTTTTCTGCAGTCCAGCGCCATCTTGTGGATGTATTACCCATGTGTAAGGAATATTCTGGAACAGGACGTGCTGTATATGTAATCACAGAATTGTATTTTACTTTCCCTGGCTGTCCTCTTTGATAGGCATTGTGGGCACTTTAGCAAATAGCACGTTAATGGATATATAAGTAGAACACATGGTATATTTACTATAGGATTTATTATAAGTTAATTTATTTATCACAGGATAGACATTATTCAGCCGGGTTAAAAAGGAGTAGGAATGAAATTTGTTTATTACAATCAGTTATTGGCCTAAAAGCGATTTGACATCTCTGTGGGCCCCCCCCCCCTTTTGCAGGTTGTATATATGTATTTTAATTGGTTTTAAGGTGTCTGCATTTATGTACATAGATTTTGGATTAATAAAGAAGTGTGTACTTATCCTTTATAATTGAGTGGTGCCATTACTCTTACTATAGGGATAGGTTGGGGAGTTGTGGGACTCCTTGTTTTTTTCTTTTTGCTCAATGTATTCTTTGGTTGCAAAGAGTTTCCCTAAAAAAAGAATAAAAAAGCAGAATCAAAGCCACATTTTCCTAAAAAAACTATATACAAACAAGAAAAAACAAGTTAAATCTAAAAAAAACATTATGCCCCGAACAGAACAATACCTAACATGCATAGCTACTGTCAAGGGAAGAGTTGCCAAACACCCCAAAGTAAAGCATGTGTATAACGGTAATTTTCCTTGAAAATTTCAGCTCTGCAGACAAAGTGCGCACCTTGAGCTTTCTCTACCAAAACAACCTTTACATTTGGAATATCCCGCATAAACCATATATTCCCTGAAAGTACACGTTAAGCTTTTTAGGCGTACCCAGCTAATTGTAGCTGGTTTATCTTTATGTAAGTGATCCCTCGAAGAATTCTTTGGTTGCACAGGGTTTCCCGAAAAAAATGTATAAAAAAGCAGAATAAAAAACACCTTTTCCTAAAATATCAATATGCAAACAAGAAAAAACAAGCTAAATCTGAAAGCACAAGGTCCCCTGAGCAGAACAATACCCAACGTGCATGGCTACTTTTAACCCTTTTAACTGCCCGCCTGCTTGAGATTTCGTCACCCTCTGTTGACAGGTCATTTTTCACCATTTTGCGCCATTCTTGCAGGAATTTCCAGGAAAATTATATATATATATATATATATATATATATATATATATATATATATATATATATATATATATATATATTGATATTGCAGCCGAGTTTAGGCTTTAACATGAAATGTCTTGTTTGTAATTTTTCTACTGTTTTTTAAAATATTAAGTAAAAAAAATAAAAACAAAAAAAATATTTTTTTTTAGAAAATTCTCTCCTTTATTTTAAATAAAACATTTATTTTATTAAAGAAAACCATATTGCAAGTGAAATCCCCATTTCTCCCGATTACAACGGTACCACATATGTATCGGTAGCCACCCGTTCCTGCCCAGGAGACCCCCCCAAACTGAAATGAGTACTTTATAACATTTACAAATAAAATACAACTACTTTCCACACTATAAAGGGTTAAATGTGTGTGGGGGGGCACCCCATTTTTGGGGGGAATTTGAAGGGTTAAAAAAACCCTTAAAAATGCCCAAAAAATTACATAGGGTCCCCCCTACCCAAAATAACCAGCCTGGGACCAGCTATGCAGGGCTTGTAGGAACAGTGCGCAGGGGCCAGCTTTAGTGGCCCCTGGTCCTGCAGGCTACAAGCCGGCATAGCCTATGGCCACGGGCTCTTCTGCCCCCCCCCCCCCGAGCTTTGGGGAGACAGGTAATTGGGGGTGCCGGGGGGTTAATGGCAAGCCACCCGCTAGCCACAGGTGACTTGCCACCCCCGAGCCTTGTGAACTGGTATAAGGGTCTCATGGACCCCTTACCCGTTCACAATGGGTTAAATGTAAAAAAAAACACATACACAGAGAAAAAAATATTTTATTTATTTATTTTTTTTAATACTTACCTCCCATCCATCCTGGAGCACTGGGTCCCTTGCTAATCACTGGCTTCTGCTCACCTGCTGGAATCCTTTCATAGCTGCTGGGTGGCAGGACATAAGGGGTTAATTAAACCCTTAAAAATAAAAAAAATAAAAAGACGTGGGGTCCCCCTTACCCGGAAAATCCTGCCTGGGACCAGCTATGCAGGGCTTGTAGGAACAGGGCGCAGGGGCCAGATTTTTGTGGCCCTGCAGGCTACAAGCCCACAAAGCCACGAACCGGGCTCTTCTGCTTCTCCCAGGGCTTTGGGGAGCCAGGTAATTGGGGGTTCCGGGACCTCATGGACCCCTTACCATTTCACAAGGGGTTAAATGTAAAAATAAAGACACTGACACACAGAGAAAAAAAAGACCTTTATTTTTTTACTCTACTCATCTCTGATCCCGCGCCGATGACAGCTGTCAGACAGTTGATGACAGATGCCGGTAGTGATCGGAGCAGGGCGGGTGAGAGGCGAGAAGGCTCCGATCGGAGCCTTCTCACCTCTCACCCGCTCTGCACCACTACTACCGGCACCTGTCATCAACTGACAGCTGTCATCGGTGCGGGATAGCGGCGAGGGACACAGGATCGAAGCCGGAGCTGGGATGAGGGGGGGGTGATGTCATCCCGCTCCTCCCACAAAAGGCGGGGCTTATGGGCAGCGGCCAGCACTGTCAGAAGAGGTGGTGAGGAGAGCACCTTGAGAAAGTGCCAGGTGGGCACGGAACGCGTGGGTGAGGATCCGTCCAGCAGGGGTGAGGAAGTCTATCACACTGAGGTGCAGGTCGGTCTTGTCGGCCTGGCATTGTATTTTGCACACATAGTGCACACATTTACCCAGCACTTAGCACTTTACTTTTTATTTTGCACTACAGCACTTTGGCTTTAGGATATGATGAAATTGTTTAGAGATTTTCTTCTTGTATTTTATAAAAATGTTTTGCTTAGGTCGGTAGGATTTTTATGGGCACTCCTGCTGGATGATAATTACATGTTTGTAGATTTTAAATGTAGGTGATTGTTTTGTACATTGTATGTGGATGTTTTATACAGCTATGGATTAATAAATCTATTTTTGAGTAACTGTTAGTGTCTTTTATGATTAGCAGATAGCTGGTGCCCTCAAGTACCTGTTCCCTTTGGGTGGTTCACTGGTACCACCAACTTTGTTTGTTTATTGGTACATATTGGGGGTACATTTGTGGCACAGCAGGTCTGCTTTAATATTATCCGTTGGGTGGTGCTGGACAAATAGCACTCTTTGTGCAAGTGTTTTGTAAGAGGTGGTGAGGACCCGGAAGAGGGTCCTCATCTGAAGCCTGCGGAGCCCGGGGGGTGAGAACACCCGGAGAGATCGGGCGAGGAGCTGAGTGAATGTTAGTCTATTTTTACACTAGCAGGGGGAAATGGCAAGCACATAGTTTCTACGTGCTTGCCACTTAACGGTAGGACACGCAACCACGTAGAAACTACATGCTTGGCATTTCCCCCTGCTAGTGTAAAAATAGACTAAGCACATAGTTTCTACGTGCTTGGCACTTAATGGTAGGACAAACAACCACATAGAAACTACGTACTTGGCATTTAAAGGGTTAAAGCGGGTGAAATCCCGCTTGGCATGGCCCTGTAATCTCAAAGACTCCAAGGCTGGATGCTAGCCTGGTCACCGGTAAACTCACCCTTTTTCCGGGCCATCATGCGATGCTGTGATCGCCGGCCACCGGCTTGCCTGTGCCCACTTTCTGAATGGCTGGGCATGGGAAAACATGACCAAGCAGAGTGCCAGGGATGAGGCACCTTTGAGATCAGCCTATCGGCAATCTCAAAAGTGCTGCTGGGCGTGGCGATGGGAAAACCCGGCTTTCTTTGAAGCCGAGCCGGCAGCATTGCCCCGCTTCTTAAGTGGAGGAGGCCCTGGGGGATGAGAGGAGGACCCAGGAATGGGTTTTCATCCGCTTAAATGTATATTTGAGTGTAAAATAAAGCTGGAAACATTTGTTTGAGACAACAGCAGTGTCCGGCTGTTTGGACGAGGGGGGCAGGGAATGAGCGGAGGAAGCCCGAATGGGTTTCCTTCTGCTTTAAGGGCTGAATTTTGCAAGTAGATACAACTGACTTGAATCAGATCTACACCTCCTCTGTCGCCTGGGTGGGTAGTGCCTCCCAGCACGAGAGCCTTTACTTTTTTCTGTTGTTGGTGACTCCTAAGAATGATGTTCATGTGACTGCCAGCTTATTTGCCTGTTTCTGGGCCCTCTGTGGCATGAAAAAAGTATTTCAGCACCTGGGAGTGGCAAGAGGGTTTTAGTTTGGATCCCTGTGGATTGGCACCCTTTCTGACGCAGGGCTGTTTGGGTGGGTGTAGATCCATGGTAAAGCGGACCTTCACCCTGAATATGTTTCCCCCACCCTGTACATAAAGATTGCCTACATTAAAAATCATACTACCTCCATCCCCCAAAGCAATACCTTCTTGTTCCTGTACCTGTTTGCTTAGTACAGCAATATGATGGTTGGGTAAGACCATTCGGAGGGGTAAAAGAAAAAAACAAGTCTGTGAAAGTACACATGAACCAAAAACAAAAGTACTGTTAAGTAAGTACTGCACTATAAGACACATTTATTTTACCATAAAAGTGGGGTGAAAATGTCAGTGCATATTATTGGGTGAATGTAAAAAAAAAAAAAAAGGAACTCATTACCGGCGCACCCACGTTGCTGACGGGGCTGCCTGCCACACTGCGGGAGGCCAGAAGAGAAGAAGATAGAGGAGCGGCGGGCTTGCTCCCCGTTCCCGCCGCTGCTAACGCTGTCTTTTCCGGTAGCGGCAGGGACAGAGACAGCTCCCGCCGCTCCTCCATCTTCTCCAGCCTGACTTTTTTTTAACATATGACTTCTGCCGCCTATGGGGCACTGGAGGGGGTGCCACACTGCTTATATGGGGAATGGGAGGGGGGATGCCACACTGCTTATATGGGGAATGGTATGGGGGAATGCCACACTGTTTATATGGGGAATGGGAGGGGGGGTGCCACACTGCCTATGGGAATGGGATCGGGTTAATGCCACACTGCCTATGGGAATGGGATGGGGGTAATGCCACACTGCCTATGGGGATGAGATGGGGGTAATGCCACACTGCCTATATGGGGAATGGGAGGGGGAATGCTACACTGCCTATGGGAATGGGGGGATGCCACACTGCCTATATGAGGGGGGTGCCACACTGCTTATATGGGGAATGGGATGGGGAAATGCCACACTGCTTATATGGGGAATGGGGGGGGGGGGATGCCACGCTGCCCAAGGGGATTGGGAGGGGGGGAATGTCACACTGCCTATATGGGGTATGGGAGGGGGGGAATGTCACACTGCCTATGGGAATGGGATAGGGGGAATGAAACACTGCCTATGGAACGGGGAAATGACACACTGCCTATTGGGAATAGGAAGTGGATGCCACTCTGCCTGTAATTGGATGATTCTGCACCTTGCCTATTATTTGGTTCATAATATTATTTTTCTTATTTTCCTCCTCCAAATCCTAGGTGCGTCCCATAGGGCGAAAAATACGGTATACCCCACAGCCATTCTGTAATGTTCCAGTGTGTTTCAAAAGTTACAGATTGCAGAGTTTGAGCACTCAGTGGCCAAGCGCCAATCTTTTTTCTTGACTGACTCCAAGGCGTATGGAGTGAATGGAGTGGAGGTCCTCTGATGGACAATAGTGATCTGAAAGGATTCATAGAGCTTGAATGCATGTTCCTAACGTAAGGAAGCCTGCTGTCTCCTAACTGAGGGAAGGATAATGTGTTGGATCTGGCTGGAGCGTTAGATGTTTAAGGGTTAAGGTGAGTATAGGTTGCCCGTCCCAAAGGCTAAAAAAAAAAGGATTTTCCTGGCAAAGCTTGCATTTAGTGTAAAAAAATACTTAATGAAGAACCAGCAGCATTGCAGCCTCCTGCTCAGAGACAAAAAGAAATAATAAAAACAACATCAGGAGGGCACTTGAATCACACTGATTAGAAAAACTTGAGTAATCTCTCTGTATAATACAGCTGGAGGATGAGCAGTTTGAGAGCTGAATACATTTTAGCCACAGTGGTCTGAAGACTAGACAACAAAATCCCAGTTACGGGGAGGATGCCCAGTATCTAAAATCTTTGAAAATAATTTCCTGCCGTATATCAAAAGGCTATTTATGAAAGGTTCACTGCTGCAGACTGAGAGAAAATATGTTTGATATATAGAACATGATTCTGCACACACTGTTCAACGCGGCGCCCTTGCTGAATTGCGATATGGTGCAATAACTCCAAGCACAACATTTGTTTAGACAAATGTTCTGTAAATCGCACAATGTGTTTAAAAGGCTTGTCCCATTTTAACAAATATATAACCCCTTCCCTCATTGTATAACTGTGCTATTCTAAGTGTGCCATACACTCCACTTCCTTCTTCATGACATCTGGGTAATCTCCATTAGAGGGCGAACTTCTGCAGAGATGAATATGCTAAAAAGAAAGCCCCTCCCGGTCCATATATACCTGGGACCTCCCACCAAATTTCCCAGTTTCTTCTCTGCAGAGAAGGCGACAAGACAGAAGATGAGGACTTCTTTACTTACAGGTAAGCCGGGCTCGCGCCCGGCCTTCTAATTGTCCCTATTACTGCCAGGACCCTTCTAAATTGCCCTATACTGAGCCTCCCAGCTTAGGCTGTGGGTCCTGGTGAAGGTAGGAGCACCCTATGGGTGCAGCAGGAGCACTGCTCCACCGTGAGACCTCACTATGGGGTAGGCGGTTATCCAGGTTTCTTGGTGATCCTGGTGCGGGATGCCCCGTCCCGTTAGGCTTATGGCTGGCTCCTGGCTGGATTTCCCCCCTTCCGGGTCCCTGATTCCCCTCGGGGGGGGGGGGGGGGGTGGGGGGGGGGGGGGGCTGGCCTATATTTCGTTTTGGCCTATATTTTGTTTTACCCAGACTTTGTCAGTGTGAGTGTTTTTACTTATGTGTGTGTGCGTGTGCGAGTGCTTGCTGTTACTGGCCACATGCATGACTTCAGCTTGGGGGAGCCCCCTCAGGTTGCGTTAGGGAAGGGGGTGGGGCCGGGCTCTCGGCACGGCTGCAGTAGCCCCGCCCCCTTAATTGCCGCGATGTCAGTGCTCGTTGGCTAGGGGCTGGAAGGGGGCGTGGCCTCGGGAAACTCCCCCTGCTCTCCCTTCCCAGGCACGAGGCAGCGTGGGGGCCATCTTTCCTGGCAGGCAGATTGCACTCGGGGGGTAAGGGCCTGATGGCCATTTTCTTCAGCTTGTGTGTGCGTGGGGGCCCCTATTTAGCGGGGGCCCCCACTGGTCTCTGTTTTGGCTGTGTGTGGTACCCAGCCTTCTGGGTCGGCTCCTCCCGCTTCATCGCCTTCCCCTCCACACCTGATCCGCACCCCAAGTGACATTGGTACCAGTGGGGAGTCGCTTTCTCATGTTTGAGCTCGGTTGGCCAGCATAGAGAAAATGATTGCTAGCATGGTGGGCAAGAAGGCCCAGGCTAAAAAGAGACATTTGTCATCGACCCAGCCTTTGTGGGATATTGACGACGAGTCCGCTGAATTGTCCGATTATTCCCCGTTAGAGGAGGGGGAATTGTATGAGGATTCAGAGGCTGACTATGGTGAGCCTGGGAATTCCAATGTCGGGCAGGCGTTGGGGGATGCCGTTGATACGGCCACTGTTTTGTCATATTTATTGGAGGTGTTGGATATTGATCCACCTGAGGCGCCCCCTCTTAAGAATGGGGAATTATTCTTAGTATACAGTACGTACTGCTCCAGATAGATTACTTACACTTGGGTTATCCCCTGCCAGATGGCTCTGCACTGCAGAGACATGTAAAAACAGGCTCCTCCCGGCCCCTCAAATACCCGGGGACCTCCCACAAATCCCCAGATTTCTCTGCAGTGCTTACTGCGAAGACATGAAATTATCACTCTCTCGCAGGTGAGCGGGGCTATTAGCCTGCGGCCCTGTTGGACTACTCCCACCCGTTCCTCTTTTGATGTGTCTCCTAGCCTGGGCTGCGCTGGTCGGGTGAAGGTAGGCGGCACCATACGTGCTTATGGAGCGCTGCTCCACCGCAGTCCCCACCAAAGGGTAGGTGGTATAGGCTGATGGTGAGCCTTTATGGGATGCCCCTCCCGCCTTATTGCCACATGCCCCGTGTAGCGGTGGGTCCTGTACAGAGGGCCGCCATCCTCCCTCATTCTCCCTGTAGCCTTCGGGGGGGAAAGAAGGGGGGGGGTTGTGGGTGAGTGTGTATAGTGATTCGTGTATTGCGTTTGTCTGTTTTGACTAGATATGTGGTGTCAGCCGCCACGCTGACTTGTCTGTTTTACTATTACAATGGCCGCCGCTGCGCGCGTCTTTTCCTTCATTGGATGTCCGCGCCGGCGTTACCTCAGACGCTTCTGCGTTATCATTGGCTGCTTTTATGCATATTCCTTACTGTGCATGGTTTTGACGCCCCTTCTTCTCATTGTGTCTTTCAGACGGGTGGATCCAGTGGCTTCTCCCGGCCCGGTGTAATTGTTAGTTGGGCCTAGTATAATTACTCCCACTTCCCTAGCGGGTCATTGGGGCATCCAGGGTTGCTTACAGCGTCAATCCCTTCTGGCTTATTGTGCCTATTAATCACCATATGGAGGCATCCCAGGATAATGTGACCGGGGTTAATTCGGGACAAGCCCGGCTGTGTGTTGCTTGTGGGGTCTCACCTATCAACGGTGACAGCGGACGGGTCTGTGTTCCTTGCGCACAGCAGGCGCTAACGTTGCAGCCCGCACCTCAGGTGGCTGGGCCTGCACCTCGTCTCACTTCACCTACTCCCCCAAGCTTGAGTCTCACCCCCATTGAATTGCATACAAGCGGGGATTCTCAACCTGATGTGTCTGCTAGACTGGCCAGTGTTGAAAAATTGATTGCTAATACTTTAGCGCGTAAGGCCACCGCTAAAAAGCGTAACTTAACCCATGATGCCACTCTTTTCCCTATGCAGTCTGACGAGTTTTTGCATCTATGTGGCTACACCCCATCGGACGAAGAGGAGCTGTTCTCTGAGTCATGGTCATCTGATGAGAGTCCCAGGGGTCATGATGATTCTGGCTCTGACCCCTGGACCCCGGATGATACTGACAGACTGCTGGTTCAGATTTTTGAGGTTCTGTCCATCTCTCCCCCTGTTGCGGCTCCCAAGCAAAGGGGTGAGCTTTTTCATACTGCTAAGGCTCGTTTGGAATTTCCGGAGCAAACCCATTTCAATAACCTCATGCTTAAGGAGTGGGAACGTCCCAGTAGACTTCCTGGTATACCTAAGAGTTGGTACAGAAAGTATCCCTTTCCTGCTGATATGGTCAAGTGCTGGTCATCGCCTCCCGAGGTGGATGCTCCTATTCTAGGGCTGTCTAACACCTCTATTATGCACTCCCCTGACACTACTACTCTGCGGGATGCTGAGGACCAGCGCATTGACCAATTGGCGTGCCATGCCTTTGCATTTGTGGGGACGGCGCTGCACCCGGTTTGCGCCTCGACCATTACGTCTGTGGCGCTCAGGGCCCTGATCAGAAGTGTACTTGACGGTGCTCCTGATGAATTGCCATCTGATATGTTTAATGCACTGTCTAACTGTGATGTGTGTGTAAACTTTATCCTATCTGCCTTGGATGATGCCATTGGGATGTGTGCGAGAACCTCTGCCTTGGTGGTAGCTATACGCCGCGCGGTTTGGCTGCACCAGTGGGCTGCTGACAATGCTGCAAAGAAGGCCCTTACTGGGCTTCCATTTAAGGGGCTACGCCTGTTTGGGGAGCGCCTAGACCTTTTTGGTAAAGGAGGTAAGTTACCCCAGCGCTGGCGGGAGTCTCGGCCTTTTCGGGGCCAGGCCCCCTTTCACTCCCCTACCGTGGTGCTAAGCAGGGAAAAGGGGTGTCCTTCACGGGGGCTTGTGCTGATTCCTGGCATAGGAGCAGAGGATGACATCCTGGCTCCTCCTGGGGGTCTAAGCCCAAATCCTCTCCCAAGCCCCCTTAGGCATGATGGGGCGCCCTCGCCCGTCAGGGTGGGGGGACGGCTACAGCACTTTGCTCACGTCTGGAGGCACTACGTCTCAGACCGGTGGATTCAGGAGGTAGTGTCCTCTGGTTACAAGAGTTTGCTGTGCGCCCCCCCCCCCCCAAGATTCATCAGGTCCCGGATCCCCCAGGACCCTGTCTCAGCTCAGGTTTTGATGCAGGCCGTGCAAGGCCTTCTGGGTCTGGGGGTCATTTGCAGGGTCCGCTTAAGAGAAAGAGGCAAGGGGTTCTATTCCAACCTTTTCACAGTTCCCAAAAAAGATGGGTCAGTCAGGCCCATTCTGGATTTAAAGATCCTCAACAAACAGGCGCTTTCGCATGGAAACTCTGCTCTCGGCATCAGCTCCCTGCGCCCAGGGGATTTCATGACGTCTGTGGACATCAAAGACGCTTACCTTCACATCCCTGTGTTCTCGGGACACCAAAGGTTTCTCAGATTCGCGTTGGAAATCAACATTACCAATTTGTGGCCTTGCCATTTGGCCTCACCTCAGCTCCCAGAGTGTTCACCAAGGTGCTGGCGGGGGTGATGTCTCTGGTGAGGTCAAGGGGCATACGCGTGCTGCCCTACCTGGACGACATACTCATCACCTATCGGTCTCTACAGCAGGCAGAGTTGGACACTCAGCTGGTGGTGTCCACCCTGGAGTCCTTCAGCTGGGTGATCAATCACCCCAAGTCCTCTCTGTCCCCTTCCTCGGTGACCCCGTTCCTGGGAATGATTTTGGATATGGTTCAGTCAAGGATATTCCTTCCTCAACAGAAGGTGACAGCTCTAACTGCGCAGGTGATGTTCCTGCTGTCGTGTCCCCAGCCCTCCCTCATGCAGGGAATGCAGTTGGTGGGCCTGATGGTGGCGTGCTTCGAGGCGGTGCCTTTTGCTCAGTTCCATTTGAGGCCTCTACAACTTCACCTTCTGTCAGTATGGGACAAGGACCCAACGTCCTTGGACGGGGTCTGTGTGCTTACCCCCTTGGTCAGGCGGTCCCTTTCGTGGTGGCTGGACCACAGGAACTTGCTGGGAGGCAGGTCCTTTCTTGCCCCCTCCTGGGAGACGGTCACCACAGATGCCAGTCTGTCAGGATGGGGGGGATTCTGGAAGTCCCTGCGGTTCCAGGGGAGGTGGGGCCCTCAGGAGGCCCACTTACCCATCAACATTCTGGAACTGCGGGCGATCAGGTTGGTACTGGAGCAGTTGACCAATCACCTGAGGGGTCTGTCTGTGCAGGTGCGCTCAGACAACAGGACGGCGGTTGCCTACATCAACCATCAGGGAGGGACCCGGAGCAGGGGGCCCTCCAGGAGGTGTCGCGGATTCTGACATGGGCAGATGCCAATGTTCAATGCATTTCGGCTGTGTACATCCCGGGGGCAGAGAATCTACTGGCAGACTCTCTGAGCAGGGGGACCTCTCGTCAGGGAGAGTGGTCCCTCTGCAACAGGGTATTCCAGTCCCTGTGTCACCGTTGGGGTCTACCGGATGTGGATCTGTTTGCATCTCGTCACAATCACAAGCTCCAGGCTTTTGTCTCCCTGTCTCAGGATCCTCTGGCCTTGGCCACAGATGCTCTGTCCATGTCATGGCAGGAATTTCGGCTCCTGTATGTCTTTCCTCCATTCCCCCTGCTGGGCAGGGTCCTGCGCAAGATTGCTCTGGAAGGGGTGCCAGTGATTCTGGTGGCCAAGAAGAGTGGCAGACGTGGTGCAGATGGCAGTAGACCAGTACGTTCTGCCAGGAGTGCCAGGATAAGGTGGTGTTCAGTTTTAAGCCGGATTTTCTGCCTAAGGTGGTGTCTGCTTTTAATTTGAATCAAGATATTATTCTTCCTTCATTGTGCCCTAATCCTAGCAATGCTAAGGAAAGGGTTTTGCATTCCTTGGTCAGGTGTCTGAAGTATTACCTAGTAGTCACTGCGTCCTTCAGGAAAACTGATGCTCTTTTTGCGGTCCCTTCTGGTCCTAGGAAGGGTTTGGCTCCTGCCAAGTCTACTATCAGCAAATGGATCCGTCAGGCTGTGATTCAGGCCTATTCTGCTAAGGGGAAGAATCCTCCCTTCCGCCTTACTGCTCATTCTACTCGTGCTATTGGTGCCTCTTGGGCCTTCCCGCACCAGGCTTCGGTTGAACAAGTTTGCAAGGCCGCTACTTGGTCTTCTGTTCATACCTTTTCAAAGCTTTACAAGGTTGATGTTAGGGCCTCAGCTGATGCTGTTTTTGGCCGCAAGGTTTTGCAGGCGGCAGTGGTTTAAACTGCCTGATGTCACCTTTTGTTGGGGGATCCCACCCTACTTTATGGACACTGCTATTGGATGTCCCAAGTGTAAGTAATCTATCTGGAGCAGGACGTATTGTATACTAAGAATAATACAATTCTGTGAAATACTCACCTGTAGAATTGGTATCATAAGTATACAGTACGTCCTGCTCCACCCCACCCTTGTTTTTGCATTATTCTGGATCCCCTGTATGGTGATTGTTGTCATTGTTATAGTTACCAGTTTTTGGGTGGTTAAATTCTCCCGGCTTCTTGTTCACTGCTTTTCAATGCTGGGGATTTGTGGGAGGTCCCCGGGTATTTGAGGGGCCGGGAGGAGCCTGTTTTTACATGTCTCTGCAGTGCAGCGCCATCTGGCGGAGGATAACCCACGTGTAAGTAATCTATCTGGAGCAGGACGTACTGTATACTTATAATACCAATTCTACAGGTGAGTATTTCACAGAATTGTATTTTTTGGGGCCCACAAGCCCCATCTGGAATTCCCTACCCAGGGTCATTTTGATGCGCTGATACTTAGAGAATGGGAGAGGCCCTGCTGGCTTCCTGGTGTGCCTCAGGGATGGGATAAAAAGTATCCTTTTCCGGTGGAGGCGGTCAAGCGCTGGTCTTCTCCTCCCGAGGTCGATGCGCCTGTTTTAGGTTTGACCAACTCTTCTGTGCTGAACACTCCTGATGCCACCTCCCTTAAGGATGGCGAGGATAAGCGCCTTGATCAGATGGCGTGCCACGCATTTGCCAACGTGGGCTCGGCCCTGCGGCCTGTTAGTGCATCTGCCTTGGTGTCGTTTGCTACCAGGTCTCTTATCAGGGACTGGCTGAATAACGCTCAGCTTGATCCAGATGGCGCTGAGTTCGCTATACTTAAGAAGTGCGAATTGTTCATCGATTTTGTCATGGCTGCGATGGAAGACTCCATTGTCGTGTGTAGTAGGAGCGCCCTCACCCGCAAGGGTGGGGGGACGGCTGCGGCTTTTCTTCCAGGTCTGGGCCCGGGAGGTCACAGACAATTGGATCTTGGAAGTGGTCTCCTCCGGGTACAAACTGGAGTTCGAGTTCTGGCCGCCCCCAAGATTGTTAAGGTCTCGGGTGCCCTCGGACCCCCAGGCTGCACAGGGGCTCCTTTTCGCAGTAAAAAACCTTCTGGACATGGGGGTTATATGCCCGTTGCCTTCGTTGGAAAGAGGCAGGGGTTACCACTCCAACCTTTTCACGGTTCCCAAAAACGAGGATTCGGTGAGACCCATTCTAGATCTCAAGGTTCTCAACAGATTTCTCAGAGCCAAGAAGTTCCGCATGGAGACTCTTCGCTCGGCTATCAATTCCCTTCGCCAAGGGGATTTTATGACATCCATAGACATCAAGGATGCGTATCTGCATGTTCCAATTTTTCAGGTACATCAGAGATTCCTCCGGATTGCGGTGGAGGATCAACATTATCAATTTGTAGCTCTTCCCTTCGGTCTGACCTCGGCACAGAGGGTCTTCACCAAGGTTTTGGCGGGCGTAATGACTCTGCTCAGATCTCAGGGCATTCGCATTGTGCCTTATCTGGACGATCTGTTGATTTCAGCTTCTTCCCTTCAACAGGCGGAACTGGACACCCACCAGGTGTCGACCCTGGAGAGGTTTGGGTGGGTGATAAACCGCACCAAGTCTTCTCTCTCCCCGTCTCGAGTGATTTCATTTCTGGGCATGAATCTGGATACCAGTCGGGCCAGAGTGTTTCTGCCCCAGGCCAAAGTGCAGGGGATTCAGGGCTTGATCTGTCTTCTTCTGGCCAGTCCTTGTCCCTCTATCCGACAGGGGATGAAACTGGTGGGTCTGATGGTGTCCTCCTTCGAGGCGGTGCCATTTGCACAATTTTTACATGAGATCTCTTCAACTTCTCCTATTGACGTATTGGGACAGGAGCCCACAGTCATTGGATCAACCTTTCAAGATGTCTCCCAGGGTTCAGCAGTCCCTTCGGTGGTGGCTGGACTCGAGCAATCTGGTGAAGGGCAGATCCTTTCTGGTCCCTTGTTGGGAGACGGTTACCACGGATGCCAGCCTGTCAGGCTGGGGAGGTTATTGGAAGAGTCATCAGTTCAGCGGGGTGTGGGGTCCTCAGGAGGCTCACACCCCCATCAATGTATTGGAGCTCAGAGCCATTCGACTGGTTCTGGCTCGGCTGACCACACAGTTGCGGGGTCTTCCGGTTCAGGTGCGTTCAGACAACCGAACGGCAGTGGCTTACATAAATCACCAAGGAGGGACTCGCAGCAGGAGTGCCCTCAGGGAAGTCTCTCTGATCCTGCACTGGGCGGAGAGCAATGTTCCTTGCCTTTCCGCAGTCTACATTCCGGGAGTGGAGAATACGGAGGCGGATTCCCTGAGCAGGGGATCCTCTCGCCACGGAGAGTGGTCTCTCAACCCCGAGGTTTTTCTGGATCTTTGCTGCAGGTGGGGGACTCTGGAGGTGGATCTCTTTGCCTCGAGGCACAATCACAAACTTCCGGCCTTTGTGTCTGTTTCTCAGGATCCCCTGGCCTTGGCAGTGGATGCCTTGTCACTGGCTTGGAAGGACCTGGGTTTTCTGTACCCGTTTCCACCGGTCTCCATGCTGGGCAAGGTAGTTCGCAAACTGGTTCTAGAAGGGGCACCAGTGACTCTGCTGGCTCCAAGGTGGCCAAGAAGAGTTTGGTATGCAGACGTTGTAAGGATGGCCGTAGACCAGTACCGGCTTCCCTTGCTGCCGGACCTGCTATCTCAGGGTCATCTACTTTACCCCAATTTACAAACGCTGGCTTTGACGGTTTGGCTTATGAAACCTTTATCTTGAAAGAGGAAGGTTTGTCTGAGGCGGTTGTTCAGACCCTGATTAGGGCTAGGAAGCGGTCCTCTTCTGGCATTTACTATAGGACTTGGAGGTCCTACATTGATTGGTGTGAGGCTAGGAACTTGCCTTGCAGGGTTTTTTCTATACCCAGGATTTTGGAGTTTCTTCAGCATAATATGGATCTTGGGTTCCAGCTTAGTACTTTGAAAGGACAGGTTTCTGCTCTGTCGGTTTTCTTCCAGAGGTCTTTTGCTTTACACCCGCTGGTTAAGCCTTTTTTACAAGGGGTCGTGCATGTGTGGCCCCCTCGGAAGGCTGTAGTCCCTGTTTGGGATTTGAATTTGGTTCTTTCGGCTCTCCAGGATCCTCCTTTTGAGCCGCTACAGGATATTGCTCTTTCGGTTCTCACTCAGAAGGTTGCTTTCTTGGTGGCTATTACCTCTGTCCGGTGTGTCTCTGAGTTGGCGGCCCTGTCGATTCAGGCCCCTTACTTTGAGAGACACCAGGATAAGGTGGTTTTTCGTTTTAAGCTGGATTTCCTTCCTAAGGTGGTGTCTGCTTTTCACCTCAACAGGACATTGTTCGCCCTTCCTTTTGTCCTAAGCCTAGCAATGACAAGGAGAGGGTTTTGCACAATTTGGATGTTGTTCGCTGTGTGAAGTACTATTTGGTGATTACTTCTTCCTTCCGCAAGACGGACGCTTTTTTCGTGGTGCCCTGCGGGCCCAGGAAAGGTTTGGCACCTGCTAAATCTACGATTAGCAAGTGGATTCGTCAGGCCATTGTTGGGGCCTATTCTGCTAAGGGGAGGACTCCTCCTTTTAGGGTTTCTGCGCACTCTACTCGTGCTGTTGGTGCATCCTGGGCTTTGCAGCACCAGGCTTCTGTTGAACAAGTTTGTAAGGCTGCTACTTGGTCTCTTCCGTTCATACTTTTTCCAAGTTTTACAAGGTTGATGTGCGGGCTTCAGCGGATGCTGTTTTTGGCCGCAAGGTTCTGCAAGCTGCAGTGGTGTGAAGTTGGTACATTCTTTATTGTTTCTGGTTCCCACCCATGACGGACACTGCTATTGGATGTCCCAGATGTCATGAAGAAGGAAGTGGAGTGTATGGCACACTTAGAATAATACCGTTTTGTGAGTACTCACATTTAAAACGGGTATTATGAGTGTGCCATACACTCCACTTCACCCCACCCTTGTTTGTTTCAGGTATTCTGGGGCTTTTATATGGTGAACCATTGGTTTTGATTGTTACGGTTATATTTGGTTCTTCCTGGTCCCTTTACTGCTTTTATACACTGGGGAATTTGGCGGGAGGTCTCAGGTATATATGGACCGGAAGGGGCTTTCTTTTTTGCATATTCATCTCTGTAGAAGTTCGCCCTCTACTGGAGATTACCCAGATGTCATGAAGAAGGAAGTGGAGTGTATGGCACACTCATAATACCCGTTTTAAAGGTGAGTACTCACAGAACGGTATTTTTCTGCAGCTTCCTCTTCCCGGGAGAAAAATAACTATATAGCAAACAGTGGGACACCCTCTTATTAACCATAGTGATGGAAGATTCTAGGGAAGATTTGCCCACTAAGGAAATCCCTTCTGAATGGAGTTATGTAGGGTGTAGTAAATGTTGCCGTGTCCTTTAAATTGATTGAGGCAAACTTTTATGTTTTAAACATTTCTCTTGTGTTACAATAAGAATAAGAGTACAATAAGTGGTGTATCCTGCTTCAAACTGGAGCTTCACCCTGATTAAGAGCCTATCTTGTATGCCCCCCCGTACATACAGATTACCCACATTAATCCGGACCTTCACCCTGAATCAGAGCCTATCTTGTATGTCCCCCCCCCCCCCCGTACATACAGATAACCCATATTAATCCAGACCCTCACCCTGAATAAGAGCCTATCTTGTATGTTTCCCCCACCCTGTACATACAGATTGCCCACATTAATCCGGACCCTAACCATGAATAAGAGCCTATCTTGTATGTTTCCCCCACCCTGTACATACAGATTGCCCACATTAATCCAGACCCTCACCCTGAATAAGAGCCTATCTTGTATGTTTCCCCCACCCTGTACATACAGACTGCCCACATTAAACCGGACCTTCACCCTGAATAAGAGCCTATCTTATATGTTTCTCCCCCCCCCCCCCCCGTACATACAGATTGCCCACATCCTACCTGCACCCATTGCGTTTTTTGAACCTTTACATCCAATATGGTGGCCCATGGAGTCTGCTGCCTGCAGAGAGAAAGTGTCTTCTGACATTGTCGCTCTGCATTCTAGGATTGCTGTATTATTCTAAGTATACAGCACGTCCTGTTCCAGAATATTCCTTACACATGGGTAATACATCCACAAGATGGCACTGGACTGCAGAAAACAGCTTGTGGCTCCTCCCGGCCCTATATAAGTCAGGGACCTCCCACAAAATCCCCAGTTTTAATCTGCAGTCTGGACTGAAAAGATAGAAGATGGCTCTCTATATAACGCAGGCGAGCGGGGCTTTCCAGCCTGCGTCCCTGCAGGGCTATTACCACCTGTTCTGGACCCACTGCCTCCCAGCCTCGGCTGACTGGTTCGGGTGAAGGTAGGACAGCACCCAGGTTAGGTGCTTTGGGAGCGCTGCTCCGACCGCAGTCCCTGCTTTCACAGGGTAGGCGATATAGGCCTGTGGTGAGCCTTGTGGGATGCCCCCTCCTGCTCCCGGGGTTCCCCTTTAATCCCTACTCCCCTTAGGTATCTGCCCCCTCCTCTCATTTTGTTTCACTGAGTAGCACCCTTCCTTCACCCTCCCTAGAGATCTCGGGGGGGAGGGGGGGGGGCGTGTGTGCGGTATGTCAAGCAGCCTGAATGTTCACTTGCTTGTGCCAGAATTGATATTTGTTGTATCCTGCACGTCTTGCTTAATATGTTCTTTACTGGCAGCCGCCGCCGCGTGTTTGTACATCGCTCCGTGGATGGCGGCGAAATTACCTCAGGCTCTGCCGCACCGTCATTGAACGGCGGGATCATGTGGGTGCGATTCGCGCTCTTCAGGGGGAGGCGGGTTCTGCGGATAATGTTTTCCGCATCACTTCTCTAGTGGCCCGCCCCTCGAGGTATATGCGGACGCCATCTTTGCCTCCCTCGTGCTGCGTGTCTGCTGTTCCTACCGCGGTCCGTGAGTGCCCCTGCGGGGTGGATTGTTATATATATTTTACTGTGTTCTTACGGGGATGTCTTCTTGTGTCTTTCAGGCGGGTAGACCTCATTGTGGTTTCTCCTGGTCCTCCCCCTTTTAGTTTTGGGCTATTCTATTATATCTCCCACATCCCTAGCAGGCTATTGGGGCATCCCGGGTTGCTATCTTTAGCATTAATCCTATATTGGCCTATTGTGCCACTATAATCACCATATGGAGGCTTCTGGGGATAATGTGCTTGGGGTTCCTTCGGGAGAAGCCCGGCTATGTGTTGTGTGTGGAGTATCCCTTATAAGTGATGATGTCAGGGTGTGTGTACCCTGCGCCCAGCAGGTGCTTGCACTGCAGCCTGGGTTGCCTGTTACTGGTGCGGCGCCCCCTCGGGCTTCGCCTACCCCCCCACACTTACATCTGACCCCCTCCGAGGGGCATACTAGCGGGGGAGTTTCAACCTGATTTAGCTGCACGGGTGGCCAGCATTGAAAAACATCTTGCTGGGTAAGGCTTCTGCTAAGAAGCTGCATTTATCACTCACAGTTTACCTCTTTCCTGTAGAAGACGAGGGCCCTTACTCTCAGGTCCTTACCCCTTGAGGAGGGGGGATTATTTTCTGATTCAGAATCCTCTGAGGATTCTTTGGGGAAGACCCGTGGTCCCCTGATGACACTGACAGGCTGCTGAGTCATATTTTTGATGTGCTTTGTATTTCTCCCCCGACAGTGGCCCCGCAGCAGCAGGGCGAGCTTTTTCATATGGTTAAGCCACGCTGGGAGTTCCCTGAGCAGTCTCACTTTAAAGTGGACCAACACCCACCCCTGATCGGCCCGGGAATCTATAAGAACGTTTTACATTCTACTCGTGCTATTTGTGGCTCTTTGGCTTTTCAGCACCAAGCTTCTGTTGAAGTTTGCAAGGCCGCCACTTGGTCTTCTGTTCATACTTTTTCTACGTTTTACAAGGTTGATGTTAAGGCCTCAGCTGATGCTGCTTTTGGTCGCAAAGTTCTGCAGGCGGCAGTGGTTTAAACGGTCTGCTGTTACTTTTGGGGATCCCACCCTACCTTACGGACACTGCTATTGGATGTCCCATGTGTAAGGAATATTCTGGAACAGGACGTGCTGTATACTTAGAATAATACAATTCTGTGATTACTCACCTGTAGAATTGGTATTATACATATACAGCACGTCCTGTTCCATCCCACCCTTGTTGTCATTATTCTTAGTTACCTCTGTATGGTGATTGTTCTTATGTTCAATTTTGAAGTTATTGTTCTCCCAGCTTCTTGTTAACTGCTTGTAAATACTGGGGATTTTGTGGGAGGTCCCTGACTTATATAGGGCCGGGAGGAGCCACAAGCTGTTTTCTGCAGTCCAGTGCCATCTTGTGGATGTATTATCCATGTGTAAGGAATATTCTGGAACAGGGCGTGCTGTATACATATAATACCAATTCTACAGGTGAGTTATCACAGAATTGTATTTTTCCTGACCCCAGCTCTGCTCTGTCTGTGCAAAGCAAAGCTATAACCTGCCCTCCCTGTGCTTTTCACCCCTGTCCTCAGTATGTGATGCTTCTGAGGCAAGAGTCCTGAACAGAGTTGAAACCCAGTGAAAAAGTGATCACTCACTTTCTCCCGGCCAGGCTACATGCAGAATACTAGCTCTCTCCCAGGATCCTCTGCTGTCGCTGCTCTTCCAACTAATAAGCAAGGTAAGCCTAGTGGGCGTCATGACAATTCTAGTTGATCCTCATTAGCCAGGATGAACTTGATTTGCAGATGTGGTCAGACTGTCTGACAAACAACCTCTTGGTATTGCAAACAAGCCAGATCTGTTGTCTCAAGGCCCTCCGTTTCATCCAAACTCAGTCGCTGGCTTTGACTGTGTGCTGATTGAATATCCTGCTGGTGTTGTGGGATAAGAGGCTGTTTCCTCAGGTAGTGATTTGGACCAGAAATGCCTCTTGGGCCAAGATATACTCCCAAACATAGCTGGCATAGTTTGCTTGGTGTAAATCACTTCATCATGTGCCCGGCAGTGTTCATAAGCCCCGCAAGTACGGTAGCTTGCCAGCCTCACTCCTGATGGAAGGGGGACAAGTGGCCATGTGACCACATTTTTTGGTCTTTGCAGGAAATAAATTGGAGCAGGCATCAGGTGAGGTCTTTGTTGCCTTACTATTGCCATTCCCTAAACTGTCCCTTTTAAAATTATTTTTTCGTCCTATAAGCAGCCCTTTTTTTTTGTGTGGGTGGGTGGGGGGGGGGGAATGTCAGTGCATCTTATCAAGCGAATGTAAAAAGACAAAACAAGACAAAAAGATAAACTCACATATTTATTGCTCCCGATGTCCCAGCCGTTAACCCTTTCCCATCGTCAACATTGTCAACGCCGCTGCTGCTTCTCCCCAGGGGGCGCCTGCACACACAGCATACACACTTGGCTCCATTCAGCGGAGGGGCGTGGCCGAAGCTTGGGCGTTGGTCACGGCCACTGGCTGAACGGAGCCGTGTGTCTGTGCATGTGCCACCTGAGTGCGGTGGGGACATTAAGAGCGATGGATATTTTTTACCTTTTGCCTATGGGGGATGGGAGGGGGGAATGCCATACTGTCTATAAGGAATGGGAGGGGGGATGCCACACTTCCTATGGGCAATGGGAGGGGGGTGCCACATTGCCTATGGAGATTCGGAGGGGGGGAATGCCACACTGCCTATATGGGGAATAGGAATGTGAGGGGGAGACTGCCACACTGCCTATATGAGGAATGGGAGGGGGGAGACTGCCACACTGCCTATATGGGGAGTGGGAGGGGGAGACTGACACACTGACTATAAGGAGAATGTAAGGGGGAAGAATGCCTATATGGGGAATGGGAGGGGGAGACACTGCCACACTGCCTATTGGAATGGAGGGGGGTGGAGAATGCCACTCTGCCTGTAATGGGGGGATTCTGGACTTTGCTTACTATTTGGTTCTTGGAGGGATGTTGTTTTAGCACAACACCTAGGTGCGTCATATGGGCAGGCACGTCTTATAGAGCGAAAAATACTGTAATTATGTGCTTGTTTTTTTAGTTTAAACTTTAAATAATATTTGTAATGAAACATATTTGTGTTTGTTCACCTATACAGTAAAGTATAATAAAATGTGTAGCAGACATCGGTACTTTAAAAAGGTTATAAATATTTCTTAATGCCAGCATCCTTAAACATTTTGTAAATAAAATTAAAAAAAAGGCAGTGCTACCTTAGCTCAGCAAAAGATTTAATGGCCAGAACTGCGAAGGTTGCGGTTTAATTTCACAGTTCACCAGTCAGGAAATTGATGCTGAAAAGATGCAGAGAATCCAGGTCCTGAGATTTTCCTGGCCGACAACCTAGGCCCTGACAGAAGATTCCTCTGTAAAATGATAAAGGCTCTGTCTATCCGTATACATATCTGTTTTTCTCTTACCGTCACTAAAACATACATGCTAAGAGTATACAAATGTCTTCTTCAATTACAGTAATTAGCTTTATTAAAGTGATTGTAATTTAAAAGTTTATACCCATTCTACATTCCTTAGATGTCCACATGTGCCTCATTTCTTTAGTAAATCAGCTTGGTTTTTGCTTTGGGAGTCATTACTTTTCTCTGATGGGGGACAACGATAAGATTTGACACCTAGCTCTCACTCATCCCTGGTAAATCAAATCCATGCATCCTTACTTGACTACACATTGCCTACTAAGAATTGTCACCCATGAGGAATCCTTCTTATTTGGCTTTTTTCTATTGTCATTTGGTTGGAATGTTGTAGCATCTAGTTTGTAATGGTCCCCTTACAGTATGTTTTACCTTGTCTGTATTTATACCTCATACAGCACTACAGAAGAAGATGGTCTTATATAAACAATAATAATAATTTGATGCAGGAGCTGGATATCTATAATAATGTCTTGAACTATAAAATAAACCTGCAAAAGTACGAAGACTTAAACATTAATCTTGCAAAAGATAGAGAGGGCATCCTTCAGAATTCATTCTGGGCAGACGACTACATACGACTTCATTAAATGGTCAGACGACTGCATTACATATTTTGGTATGGAAATTTGCAGATCCTTAAATAAGATATTCCCGCTAACCCCCCCCCCCCCACCCCCTTGCTGTGAGACTTCATCAAAGACACGGAGGCATGGTCCCTTAAGAAACTCTCCTGGTTTGGGAGGTGCAATGCGCTAAAAATGAACCTTTTACCTCGCCTATTATATTTGATGCAGGCTCTCCCATTCACATCCCCAGCTCTTTCCTGCAGAAGATAGGGGCCCTATTTGCTAGATATATTTGGATGGGTAAGAGCCCCAGGGTTAGCAGGAAGATCCGCCCTTTTGAGAAGCTCCTGATTAGCCCGCAAGAGGAGTGGGAGGAGGCCCTGGGCACGATTTTTACGACAGAACAGTGGTGTAAAATAATCAGGTTAGTGCATAAAACGGCCAGGTGCACCAAATACAAGGAGTGTACAAGATACTGACTGGGTGGTACTGGGTGCCAGCCACCTTACACAAGTGTTTCCCCGAGGTATCCCCTCTTTGCTGGCAGTGTGTGCGAGGGTAAGGAGACCTGGTCCACATCTTCTGGGCTTTCCCGGAGTTGTAAAGGTTCTGGGTGATAGTCAAGGGAACCATGGAGCGGGTGCTGAGTTAGACACTTCCGGGGGGACCTGCCTTTTCCTTCACAACTCGGAGATGCCCACCAGGAGGTATAAAAAATCTGTCTTGGGTAAATGCGGCAAGGGAGTGTATCCCCGTGCATTGGGAGAACCCAACCTCACCTAGAGTCTCTCTCCGTTCAACAAGGTGGCAGAGATCGAGAGGTTTGAGGGCATAATTGCAGCCTGTATTGAGTCGTCTGAGGCACATTGTCTCAAATTCATAAATTCACCATAATTTAAGGTTTTGGTAGACACGGATCAGTAATGCGGTTGCACTGTACTTCTATTCCTTTCTCTTCATTCTAGGTTCTTCCTTTGCCTCTGTCCTTCTGGTGTGTAGCTCTTCTACCCAGACGCAATCACCCTGGTATGAGGGGATGGGCCTGGGAACAAGAGTGATAGAAACCATGAGGAGTGTGGGGAGGGGCCTCCGGGGTGCCGGAGCGGGAGGTGTGGCGCGGCGCTGGGGGGGGGGGGGGGGAGGGGTGGCTCAGCTTTAGTGGCACTTACTCTTTAGTATACAAAGGAACGAGCGCATGCGGATGTTTGTTGGGCTTCATTTTAATACGCTGGTTATGGATACTTTGTGTCTGATCAAAGTCACTGTCAATTGCTCGAGAATGTTAATGTTAGTATACAGTACGTCTTGCTCCAGATATAATACTTACACTTGGGTTCTCCTCCGCCAGATGGCGCTGCACTGCAGAGACATGGAAAACAGGCTCCTCCCGGCCCTTCAAATACCCAGGGACCTCCCACAAATCCCCAGATTTCTCTGCAGTGCTGACTGCGAAGACATGATGTATCACTCTCTCGCAGGTGAGCGGGGCTATTATAGCCTGCGGCCCTGTTGGACTACTCCCACCCGTCCTCTTCGTGATGTGCCTCCCAGCCTGGGCTGCGCTGGTCGGGTGAAGGTAGGCAGCACTACGTGTGCTCATGGAGCCATGCTCCACCGCAGTCCCCCACCAAAGGGTAGGCGGTTTAGGCTGATGGTGAGCCTCTAGTGGATGCCCCTCCCGCATTATTGCCCCATACCCCGTGTAGCGGTGGACCCTGTTCAAAGGGTCCCCATCCTCCCTCGTTCCCCCGTAGCTCGGGGGGAAAGAAAGGGGGGGGGGGTGTGTGGTGGTCTTAGTGTATTCAGTTACACATTATGGCCTTAGTATTGTTCTTTACTCATACACCTGGTGTCAGAGCCGCGCTGTTTGCTTTTATTGTCTATCGGCATCGCCTCAGACGCTGCGGCGTCTTCATTGGCAAACGTTGTCGGGCGCATCTGGAAGTAATCCCCGTTTCCTTCTAAAGTGTGTCATACTTTATTTATTTTATTGTCTGCGTTGACTAATGCCTCAGAGCTTCGCGCTCTTCGGGGGGCGGGGACCTGGCTTGGCGCGCTCCGCGTCACAGCCCGCTCTGGCCCGCCCTTCGAGGTTCGCTTGGCGCCATTTAGATGCTCGTCGCGCGCGCGTGGTAACGGTCCTCCTCCTCCCCCGGTCTGTAAGTGCCCTCGCGGGCGATTTTCATTATTCTTGCTTACTGCGCATGGCTCTGACATCCCTATTCCCATTATGTCTTTCAGACGGTCGAATCCAGTGGCTTCTCCCAGCCCGGTGTAATTGCCAGTTGGACCTAGTATAATTACTCCCACTTCCCTGCGGGTCTTTGGGGCATCCAGGGTAGCTTATAGCGTCAATCCCTACTGGCCTATTGTGCCTATTAATCACCATATGGAGGCATCCCAGGATATTGTGAACGGGGTTCCCTCGGGACAAGCCCGGCTGTGTGTAGCTTGTGGAGTCTCATCTATCAACGGTGACAATGCACGGGTCTGCGTCCCTTGTGCACAGCAGGCGCTAATGGTACTTCCCGCCCCTCCTGTGGCTGGGCCTGCACCTCGCTTCACTTCACCTACCCCCCCAAGCCTGAGTCTAACCCCCAATACAAGCGGGGATTCTCATCCTGATGTGGCTACTAGACTGGCCAGTGTTGAAAAATTGCTTGCTAGTACTCTAGCGTGCAAGGCCATCGCAAAAAAGTGGCACATAATCCCTGACTCTGCTCCTTTCCCTACGGAGTCTGATGAGTTTACGCATCTATATGACCATGCCCTTTCGGACAAAGGGGAGCTGCTCTCTGACTCAGAGTCATCTGATGAGAAATCTAGGGGTCATGACGATTCTGGTTCTGATCACTGGACCCCTGATGATACTGATAAACTACTGCTTCAGATTTTTGAGGTTTTGTCCATCTCTCCCCCTGTTGCGGCTCCCAGGCAAAGGGGTGAGCTATTTCATACTGCTAAGGCTCGATTGAAATTTCCTGAGCAAACCCATTTCAATAACCTCGTGCTTAAGGAGTGGGAACATCCCAGTAGACTTCCCGGGATCCCTAGGAGTCTGGACAGGAAGTATCCATTTCCTGCTGATATGGTCAAGTGCTGGTCATCGCCCCCCCGAGGTCGATGCTCCTATTCTAGGGCTGTCTAACACCTCTATTATGCACTCCCCCGACACTACTACGCTGCGGGATTCTGAGGACCGGCGCATTGACCAATTGGCGTGCCATGCCTTTGCGTTTGGAGGGGTGGCGCTGCGCCCGGTCTGCGCTCTGGCCATTACTGCTGTGGCGCTCAGGGCCATGGTCAGGAATGCACTTGACGGCCCAGACGAGTTGCCTACTGATACTATTAATGCACTGTCTAACTGTGATGTATTTGTGAACTTTATCCTGTCTGCATCGGATGATGTTATTAGGCTGTGTGCCGCGCAGACTCCTGGCATAGGAGCAGGGGGCGACGACCCCAGGGTGGGGGGGCGGTTACAGCACGCGCACGTCTGGAGGCGCCAAGTCTCAGACCGGTGGATTCAGGAGGTGGTTACCTCTGGCTACAAGATAGTTTGTTGTGCGGCCCCCTCAAGATTCATCAGGTCCCGGATCCCCCAGGACCCGGTATCAGCTCAGGTCCTGATGCAGGCAGTGCAAGGACTTCTGGATCTGGGAGTTATTTGCAAGGTTCCCTTGAGAGAATTGGGAGAAGGGTTCTACTCCAACCTTTTCACAGTACCCAAAAGAGATGGGTCAGTCAGTCCCATTCTGGATTTAAAGATCCTCAACAAATTTGTCAAGAACAAGCCCTTTCGCATGGAAACTCTGCGCTCGGCCGTTGGCTCTCTGCTCCCAGGGGATTTTATGACGTCTGTGGACATCAAAGACGCTTACCTTCACATCCCTGTGTTCCCGGGACATCAAAGGTTTCTCAGATTCGAGTTGAAAGATCAACATTACCAATTTGTGGCTCTACCGTTTGGCCTCACTTCAGCTCCCAGAGTGTTCACCAAGGTATTGGCGGGGGTGATGTCCTTGATAAGGTCAGGGGGCATTCGAGTGCTGCCCTACCTGGACGACATCCTCATCGCCTCATGGCCTCTACAGCAGGCGGAGCTGGAAACTCAGCTGGTGGTGTCCACCTTGGAGTCCTTCGGCTGGGTGATCAATCATCCCAAGTCCTCTCTGTCCCCTTCACCGGTGACCCCATTCCTGGGGATGATTCTGGATACGGTTCAGTCACGAATATTCCTTCCCCAACAGAAGGTGGAAGCTCTGACTGCGCAGGTGCGGTCCCTGCTCTCGTGCCCCCAGCTCTCCCTCAGACAGGGAATGCAACTGGTGGGCCTGATGGTGGCGAGCTTCGAGGCGGTGCCCTTTGCTCAGTTCCATTCGAGGCCTCTGCAGCTTCACCTATTATCAGTATGGGACAAGGACCCCACGTCCTTGGACGGGGTTTGTGTGCTTCCCCCATTGGTCAGAAGGTCCCTATCGTGGTGGCTAGACCACAAGAACTTGCTAAAGGGCAGGTCCTTTCTAGCCCCTTCCTGGGAGACGGTCACCACGGATGCCAGTCTGTCAGGTTGGGGGGGATTCTGGGAGTCCCTGAAGTTCCAAGGGAGGTGGGGCCCTCAGGAGGCCCATTTACCCATCAACATTCTGGAACTACAGGCGGTCAGGTTGGTTCTGGAGCAGTTGACCCATCACCTGCAGGGACTGTCTGTGCTGGTGCCCTCAGAGAACAGGACAGCGGTTGCCTACATCAACCATCAGGGAGGGACCCGGTGCAAGGGTGCCCTCCAGGAAGTGTCGCGGATTCTGACATGGGCGGAGGCCAATGTTCAATGCATTTCGGCTGTTTATATCCCGGGGGTAGAGAATCTTCTAGCAGACTCTCTGAGCAGGGTGACTTCCCGTCAGGGGGAGTGGTCCCTCTGCAACAGGGTATTCCAGTCCCTGTGTTACCGGTGGGGGCTTACCGGATGTGGATCTGTTTGCATCCCGTCACAATCTCAAGCTCCCGGCCTTTGGTCACAATCAAAAGCTCCCGGCCTTTGTCTCCCTGTCTCATGATCCTCTGGCCTTGGCCACGGACGCTCTGTCAATGTCATGGAAGAAATTTCGGCTCCTGTATGTCTTTCCCCCGTTCCCCCTGCTGGGCAGGGTTCTGCGCAAGATTGCCCTGGAAAGGGTGCCAGTGATTCTGGTGGCCCCGAGGTGGCCAAGAAGAGTGTGGTTCGCAGACGTGGTACAAATGGCAGTAGACCAGTATGTCCTGCCAGAGGAGCCAGATCTACTCACTCAGGGCTCCTTACGCCATTCCAGTTTACAAACTCTGGCTTTGACGGCCTGGCTGCTGAAACCTCCATCTTGATGGAGAAAGGCTTGTCTGCCTCAGTGGTGGATACCATGGTACAGGCTAGGAAGAAAACTTCTTCTGCCATCTATTATAGGGTATGGCGTTCCTACATTGACTGGTGTGAGTCTAGGTCTCTTCCCTGCAGGGAATTCTTAATCCCTAGAATTCTGTTTTTACAACATGGATTGGAGTTGGGTTTAAAAAACTGGGTTTAGTACTCTGAAGGGTCAGGTTTCTGCCCTGTCTCTTCTTTCAGAAGTCTTTTGCTCAGCATCCCTTGGTTAAGACTTTCTTTCAGGGGGTCACTCACGTGCGTCCCCCACGTAAGCCTACGGTCCCTGTTTGGGACTTGAACCTGGTGTTGTCTGCCTTACAAGGTGCTCCCTTTGAGCCTATTCAGGATGTTGTTTTTCTGGTGGCTATTACTTCGGTCAGGCGTGTGTCTGAGCTGGTGGCTCTGTCTATTCAGCCCCCATACTACGAGAGACACCAGGACAAGGTGGTGTTCCGCTTTAAGCCAGATTTTCTGCCAAAAGTGGCGTCTGCTTTTCATTTGAATCAGGATATTGTTCTTCCTTCATTGTGTCCTAATCCTAGCAACGCTAAGGAAAGGGTTTTGCATTCATTGGATGTGGTCAGGTGTCTGAAGTATTACCTGGTAGTCACTGCGGCTTTCAGGAAGACTGATGCTCTTTTTGTGGTCCCTTCTGGTGCTAGGAAGGGTTTGGCTCCTGCCAAGTCTACTATTAGCAAATGGATTAATCAGGCTGTGATTCAGGCCTATTCTGCTAAGGGGAAGAATCATCCCTTCCGCCTTACTGCTCATTCTACTTGTGCTATTGGTGCCTCTTGGGCCTTCCAGCACCAGGCTTCTGTTGAACAAGTTTGCAAGGCCGCTACTTGGTCTTCTGTTCATACCTTTTCAAAGTTTTACAAGGTTGATGTTAGGGCCTCAGCTGATGCTGTTTTTGGCCGCAAGCTTTTGCAGGCGGCAGTGGTTTAAACTGCCTGATGTCACCTTTTGTTGGGGGATCCCACCCTACTTTATGGACACTGCTATTGGATGTCCCAAGTGTAAGTATTATATCTGGAGCAGGACGTACTGTATACTAAGAATAATACAATTCTGTGAAATACTCACCTGTAGAATTGATGTTATTTGTATACAGTACGTCCTGCTCCACCCCACCCTGGTTTTGGCATTATTCTGGATCCCCTGTATGGTGATTGTTATCATTGTTATCATTACCAGTTGTTCTGGGTGGTTTAATTCTCCCGGCTTCTTGTTCACTGCTTTTCAATGCTGGGGATTTGTGGGAGGTCCCTGGGTATTTGAAGGGCCGGGAGGAGCCTGTTTTCCATGTCTCTGCAGTGCAGCGCCATCTGGCGGAGGATAACCCAAGTGTAAGTATTATATCTGGAGCAGGACGTACTGTATACAAATAATATCAATTCTACAGGTGAGTATTTCACATAATTGTATTTTTTCTATCTTGTACTTTCTATTTTGTACTTGAAAATAAAGAATAAATAAAAAAACGATAATAATGCCGACATCAGACTTTGAAAACTAGGCACCCCCCAAGTGTGGGATTATGGGAGTTGCAGACTCCTTCCTTTCCTAATTCTTTAATGGACTATGCAACCTGGTGGTAATAAATGAAGAGAGGAAGGAAGCCGAGTCAAGCTGTTTAGAGTCATCCCAAAGCTGACCACTGGGTCTGTGAAAGGATTTTAACCTCAAAATGTGGCCTCTACAAATTGATTTAGGAGGGTTGGTAGAATTACTTTTTTTTCTGCAGCTGATATACATTTTACTATCGTCCCAAATGCGGCTCATTCAACAGCTTAATGACAGTTTGTTAGAAAATTAAGTGAAAATCCATCTGATGACAAGGGCCTGACGGAAGGGCAGCCCCACCATTAATGAGAAGTGTCTGCCTCTAGGGCAGGGGTACTCAACTACTTCCAGCGGAGGTCCAATTACTGGGGTCTGCCATTAGATAAAGGTCCGAGCTAAGCAACAGCAGTAAAAAACCTACTCCCCAGCAATTAGCCCAATTTGGGGTTCAAGTGAGGGGTTCATGACTAGGAATTGGGGGGTGCAGGTCAGTGGCTGGGAGAAGGGTTAGGTGTGAGTGCAGGTCAGTGGCTGGGAATGGGGCTTAAGGTGAATGTCAACAGCTGTCTGCTCTGGGCAGGGATCCGGACAACTGGCATCCGAGGTCCGGATTTGGACCGCGGTCCACCAGTTAAGTACCCCTGCTCTAGGGAATTGCATGTTCAGCAGGTTTGCTTTTCCAAAGATTCCATCAGGCAAGCCCCCTTTAATATAAATTATTAAGCAGTCAATGTGTCCTTTCTCCATACTTTGCTGAGGAAAGTGTATTCCAATGCTAGGCCAGAGTGTTCAGCAATTGTTGAATAGATAAAATAGTAAATCAGACTAACTATGCAAGCAAGCCCTTGAGGTTTCATAATCTATGCTTGTTTTATAAGTGAAGCATATCATCCCAGTTGGTGTTTGACAAATTAGGAGTTTTTTGTCCAGTGTAGCAAAGGAAAAAGTCCCCAGCATTGTCCGTTAGTATACCAAACCATTATCTGTTTTTAATCTGTATCCATTTATTTTTAATATAATTTTATATTTTTTGTGTAGAAATTCTTTCTACACTTTCCTTTAATTAATTAAAGATATATGAATATCTATCTATCTATCTATAATATATGTTAGGGGTGTCAGAAAAAATCAATTCTGTCAAGTATCGCGATATTTCATTTGACTAGACTAGAATCAATTTTTTCTTTCTAGCATCGATTCTGACTTCCCCCTCCCCCTACAGTAAAAGAAAAAAAACTCACCTGACCCCAGCGGCTCTCCTCTTCATCCGTGGGGCCTCTGAGCCCCCCCCCCCCCAGGGCTCTTCAGTCTAAAGGAGAGAGCCCAACAGGTCCTCTCCCCTTGCCTTCCCGACAGGTGCCACCATCTTCACGAGTAGCCCCGCCCCTTTGGGGGAGGGGTGGATGACATCACTCCAGCGTACGTCATCCCGACTCACAGCGGCTCAGCTCTCTGATGCCAGGGATCACTGGCCAGAGGAAGAAGGGGCTGGAGCCCCCCATTACCTGCCTCCCCAAAGCCCAGGGTGGCAGAAGAGCCTGTGGCCATAGGCTATGCCGGCTTGCAGCCTGCAGGGCCAGAGGCCACCAAAGCTGGCCCCTGCGCCCTGTTCTACAAGTCCCCATAGCTGGTACGGGCGGATTGTGCTGGGTAAATCACGCCATTTGTTGTGATTTTTAAGGGTTTTTTAACCCCACCCCCCAGGAACGGGGCCCCCCTTTTTTTATTTAAATTGAAATTACATTTGAAAAAAATTGCAATATATAGTTTTTGAGACAGAATCAGGATATATTGGGATATATATCGTATCGTCATACGTGTATCGCGATATGTATTGTATTGCCAGATATATACCCATTTGTGCCAAAATATTATAACGTCTTCACACCATTGGGTCCTGAACTGGACAATGTTCATAAAAATTTGCAGATGGTGTAAATAACTGGTGTTTCGCCTGGTTCTTCCTCAGGGAGGACCTGCATCACAACTTGGTTGCGCATGTTATTTCTCTCTCCCTAACGCAGCTCCCAAGCCGAGAGGGGAGCGTTTCCATACAGCGACACCGCGCTTGGAATTTCTAGAGCAGGCTCACTTCCATGCTCTTGTACTCGAGGAATGGGAACACCCCAGTAAACTTCCAGGGGCCCAAGGGGACTGGGATTGGAAATACCCTTTTCCCCCTGAGATGGTTGATTGTTGGTCATCGCCCCCTGTGGTAGACGCACCGATCATTGGGGTTCCTAACCCCCCCTTTATTGCAGCTCCTGCTTATAGTACCCTTCGGGATGCCGAGGACCGGCGCATGGATAAGCTGGCTTCCCACGCCTTTTCTTGTGCAGGAACGGCGCTGCGCCCGGTCTGTGCCGCGGCCATCACTGCAGTGGCCGCCAGAACCCTCATCAGAAAGATGCTTGAGCATCACTCTTTCCCTGGGAGGTGTTTAATGCACTCTCCAGTTGTGATGTATTTGTAAGATTTATCCTTTTATCGATGGATGACACCGTTAGAATGTGTGCGAGGACTTCTGCCCTTGTGGTGGCTATACGTCGCTTTGTCTGGCTGCGACAGTGGGGTGCTGACGATGCTGCTAAAAGGACTCTGACCGGGTTCCCCTTTAGAGGGCAACGCCTGTTTGGGGCCCGTCTGGACCTGTTTGGGAAAAAGGGCAAATCACCCCAACGCAGGCGGCCGTCTCGGCCCCCTCGGGACAGGGACACCCCTCCCCCTCCATACCATAGCGTTAAACAAGAACCAGGGGTGTCCTTCCGGAGTCTTAGTGCAGACTCCTGCCCCACGAGCAGCAGACAACGCTCTGGGCCCTCCGGCGGGGCTAAACCTAAAGCTTCCACCAAATCCCCTCAAGCATGATGGGACGCCCTCGCCCGCCTGGGTGAGGGGATGACTGCAGCACCTTGCTCCTATCAGGAGGCATTTTGCCTCATTCTGGTGGATACAGGAGGTAGTTTCCTCCGGATACAGAATAAAGTTTGCTGCGCGGCCTTCCCCAAGATTGTCAGGGTACTCCTGGTCCCTGCCTCGGTTCGGGTGCTGGTGCACGGCCTGCGGGGTCTGGAGGTCACTTGCAGTTTGCCCTTAACAGGCAGAGGCAGGTGCCACTACACCAACCTCTTCACATTTCCCCAAAGGGATGAGTCAGTCTGCCCTTCTGAATTCACAGGTTTTCGGCAATTCTACTATCACAGGCAGTTTCTGCATGAAAATTCTGAGATGGGCCATCAGCGCCTTACGCCTAGTGGGCTCTTGCCGTCTGGGGAGATCAAGGATGCTTATGCTCACATCTCTGTGTCTTCTAGACACCGAGGCTCTTCAGGTTTGTGTTGGAAGTTCAACACTGCTAATCTGTGGCCTTGTTATCTGGCCTCTCTTCTGCCTCCAGAGTGCTCACCAAGGTACTGATGGAGGCTATGTCTCTGATGAGACCAAGGGGCGTCCGCGTGAGAACTACCCGGTCGTCCTTTTTCGCTTCCCAATCTCTACGTCAGGTCGAGTACCTACTCGGCTGGTGGTGTCCATTGGGAGTCATGTGGATGGGTGTTCACTCACCTCAAGTCCTCCTTGTCCCCTTGATTGGTATCTCCATTCCTAGAGATGAACCTAGATTTGGTTCAGGCGAGAATCTTTCTTCCTCAGCAATAAGGTGGACAATCTGTTTGCGTGGGCTCAGCCCCTCCTTGCTGTTCCCGTCCCTTTACCAGGCAGGAATGCAGCTGGTGGGCCCTTTTGGTGACTTGCTTAGCAGAAGTCCCTTATACTGTTCTACCTGGGGCCCTTCTGCAACTTCTATTGTTAATACTGGACAGGGACCCAGCATCCCTGGAGCAGGGTCATGTGTGCCTTTCCCCCTTGGTTAGGAGTACCTCTGGGAGTGGATGTACTCTAGGAACCTGTCTGGGGGCAGTTCCTTTCTTGCCCTTCCTAGAGACGGTCACCATGGATGCCAACCTATCAGGTTGATGGGGAGGTTTTCTTCTGTAACCCCATGCGGGTACGGGGGAGGTGGGGCCTTTAGGAGGTCCTTGCACCTATCAATATTGAAACAGTGAGTTTTCAGGTTGACACTCGTTTGACTTCTCCTCTTCACGGCCTGCCTGTTTGGCGGCGCTCGGTCTGTCTGTGACCTACCTTAATCATCTGTGTGGGACCTGGAGCAGGATGGTCCCCCAGGAAGGTATATGTTCCTGATCTGAGTGGAGGATAATGTTTCCTGCATATCAGTGGTATTCGCTCCGGTGGAGGTCCCTCTGCGACAGGATGTGCTAATTCTTGTGTCACTATGAGGTTCAACCAGTGTGGATCTGTTTGGTGCCCCGTCACTATTTCAAGCTCTCGCCACTCGTTTCCCTGCCCCTGGATCCTCTGGCCGTGGTCATGATGCTTTAGTAATGTTATTACAGGACTTTCTGGTCTGTATGTCTTATCTGCGTTCCCCCTGCTAGGCGGGGTTCTGCGCAGAATTGCTCTGGTAGGGGGACCATTGATACTGGTGGCCCCTGGGTGGCCTAGTGGAGTGTGGATTCACAGACGTGATACCGAGGGTAGTAGATCTGTACGTTCTGCTAGGGGTGCCGCCCTGTTCGCTCAGGGCCTCCTTTACGTCACTCCACTCTACGTTCTCTGGCCTAGCCGGCCTGACTGCTAATTCTTCCGTCTTTATGGAGACATGCTTCTCTCCTCTGTGTTCGTGACTATTGGAACTCTAAGAGCAGGCCTCTTCTTCTTCTTCTTCCATCTCTTATGAGGTATGGCGTACCCATATGGATTTGTGTTAGTCTAGGTCTCTTCCCTGTTGGGCGTTCTCTGTTCCGAGGGCTCTAGAGTTATTACAGCATGGCTTGGAGTTGGCTCTCCAACTCAGTACTCTGAAGGGTCAGGTTCTGCCCTGTCCGCCTTCCGCCTTCCTGTAGAAGTCTTTTGCTTATTTTCCTTGGCTAAGCACCCGTAATTCTATGGTCCTTGTTGGGATTTGGATTCTTATTCTGTTTGCCTTGTGGGGTGTTCCTTCTGAACCGATTCAGGATGCTGTCTGGTTGTCTTTTACCTTCAAAGTTGTCCTTCTGGGTCTGTTACTTCAGCCAGACGTGTGTCTGAGTGGGCGGCTCTGTTTAGCTAGCCCTCGTTCCTTGATATGCACCAGGATAAGGTGGTGCTCCGCTTTATGCTGGACCCTCTGCCTATGGTGGTGTCTTAGGCTCATGTATTTAAGACATTGTCTTTCTTCTGTGCTTTATTCCTAGTAACGCTGAGGCAAGGGGATCTACTTTCCCTCATCAGGTGCTGGAATTTTTTCCTGGATTGTCTCTTGTCCCTTAGGGGACTGATGCCCCTTGGGGTTTGTGGGCACCTATCTCTGTATGTGCCGGATCTCGTCTGCTTCCAGGATTTAAGCGGCCCTTGGCCTAGCCTTTACTTGGATGGTTGTCCCTTCTGGTCCTCGGGAAGGTTTGGCTTCTTCCTGGACTATTGTTGGCGTTTGATCTTGTCAGGCTGTTACTCAGGCCTATTCCTTTAGGGGGATGAGTTTCTTCTCTTTTTACTTCTGATTCTACTGGTGCCTGGGTATCCTTGGGCCTTTCAGCACCAGTTTTGTTGAACAAGTTTGCTAGACCGCTACTTGTTTTTTGTTCATACCTTTTCAAAAGTTTTTATGATGTTGGAGCCTTTGCTCATGTCGCTTTCGGTGGCAAGGTTTGCGGGTGACAGTGCCTTTACTGTCTGCTGTGCCTTTTTTGTTGGGGATCCCACCCTACTTTATGGACACTGCTATTGGATGTCCCAAATGTAAGTATTCTATCTGGAGCAGGACGTGCTGTATACTTAGAATAATACAATTCTGTGAAGTACTCACCTGTAGAATTGGTATTATACGTATACAGTACGTCCTGCTCCACCCCACCCTGGTTTTTGCATTTATTCTGGATCCCCTGTATGGTGATTGTTATTATTGTTCTCAGGCTTCTGGTTCACTGCTTTTCAATGCTGGGGATTTGTGGGAGGTCCCCGGGTGTATGATGGGCCGGGAGGAGCCTGTTTTTGCATGTCTGCAGTGTACAGCGCCATCTGGCGGAGGATAACCCAAGTGTAAGTATTATATCTGGAGCAGGACGTACTGTATACGTATAATACCAATTCTACAGGTGAGTACTTCACAGAATTGTATTTTTTGATCACTGGAGATTCTAGTGAGACACCTCATTTTATAGGGGGCCGGGAGGAGCTACTGCTTTGGATCTTGCAGTAGACTGTGCCACCTGGTGGCGGAATACCCACATTACTTGTGGGACGACCTGGACTGGATATATTCAAAAACAATTCTACAGGTGAGTTTCACAGAATTGTATTTTTTTCTGTGTGTGTGTCAGTGTATTTATTTTTTACATTTAACTCCTTGTGAACCTGCGGCTAGCAGGTGACTTGCCATTAACCCCGGCACCCCCATTACCTGCCTCCCCAAAGCCCAGGGGGGGGGGCAGAAGAGCCTTTGGCCATGGGCTATGCGGGCTTGTAGCCTGCAGGGCCAGGGGCCACCAAAGCTGGCCTCTGCGCCCTGTTACTACAAGCCTTGCATAGCCAGTCTCGGGCTGGTTATGATGGGTAAGGGGGACCCCATGTCATTTTTGGGAGGATTTTTAAGGGTTTTTTTAACCCTTAAAAATCCCAAAAAAATGGGGTCCTTCCCTGGGAGGGGGGGCTCTATGTCATTTTTTTTTCTCGACTTAACCCTTTGTAGTGTGGATGGTAGTTGTATTTTATTTTTAAATGTTATAAAGTACTTGTTTCAGTTTGGGGGGGGGTTTCCTGGGCAGGAACGGGGGGCTACCGATACATGTGGTACCGTTTTAATCGGTAGAAATGTGGCTTTCACATGCAATATGGTTTTCTTTAATAAAATACATTTTTTATTTAAAATAAAGGAGACAATTTTCTAAAAAATTTATTTATTTATTTTTACTTAATAATATTGTAAAAAACAGAATAACATTTCATGTTAAAGCCTAAACTCTGCTGCAAAAAATATATATATATAATTTTCTTGAAAATTCCAGCAAAAATGGCGCAAAATGGGGAAAAATGACCTGTCAACAGACATTGGTGCCAGCGGGGAGTCGCATTCTGATGTTTGGGCTAGGTTGGCCAGCATCGAGAAATTTATTGCTAGCACGGTGGGCAAGAAGGCCCAGGCTAAAAAGAGACATTTGTCATCGGCCCAGCCCTTGTGGGATGTTGACGACGATTCAGTTGATTTGTCAGATTATTCCCCGTTAGTGGAGGGGGAATTGTATTTTGTGTAATTGTGAGGAGACAGAGGCTGACTATGTTCAGTCTGGGGATGCCGATGACGGGCAGGCGCTGGGGGATGCCGTAGATACGGCCACTGTTTTGTCACATCTATTGGAGGTGTTGGATATTGAACCACCTGAGGCGCCCCCTCTCAAGAAGGGGGAATTTTTGGGGGTCCGCAAGCCCCGTCTGGAATTCCCTACCCAGGGTCACTTTGATGCGCTGATCCTTAGAGAATGGGAGAGGCCCAGTCGGCTTCCTGGTGTTCCTCAGGGATGAAATAAGAAGTATCCTTTCCCGGTGGAGGCGGTTAAGCGCTGGTCTTCTCCTCTTGAGGTCGATGCGCCAGTTTTAGGTTTGACCAACTCTTCTGTGCTGAACACCCCTGACGCAGCTTCCCTTAAGGATGGCGAGGATAAGCGCCTTGATCAGATGGCGTGCCAATCATTTGCCAGCGTGGGCTCGGCCCTGCGGCCTGTTTGTGCATCTGCCCTGGTGCCGCTTGCTACCAGGTCTCTTATCAGGGACTGGCTGAATGACACTCAGTTTGATCCAGCTTGTGCTGAGTTTGCTACCCTTAAGAGATGTGAATTGTTCATGGATTTTGTCATGGCTGCTATGGAAGATTCTATTGTCATGTGTAGTAGGACTTCAGCGTTACTGGTGCACAGATGCGCAGGAGGCTCACACCCCCATCAATGTCTTGGAGCTCAGAGGCATCCGACTGGTTCTGGCTCGGCTGACCTCACATTTACAGGGTCTACCGGTTCAGGTTCGTTCAGACAACTGAACGGCGGTAGCTTACATTAATCGCCAAGGAGGGACTCGCAGCAGTAGTGTCTTCAAGGAAGTCTCTCTGATCCTGCACTGGGCGGAGAGCAATGTTCCTTGCATTTCGGCAGTCTACATTCCGGGAGTGGAGAACACGGAGGCGGATTCCCTGAGCAGGGGATCCTCTCGCCAAGGACAGTGGTCTCTCAACCCCGAGGTTTTTCTAGATCTTTGCCGCAAGTGGGGGACTCCGGAGGTGGATCTCTTTGCCTCACGGCACAATCACAAACTTCCGGCCTTTGTGTCTCTTTCTCAGGATCCTCTATCTCTGGCAGTGGATGCCTTGTCCCTTGCTTGGAAGGAGCTGGGTTTTCTGTACCTGTTTCCGCCCGTCTCCATGCTGGGCAAGGTAGTTCGCAAGCTGGTTCTAGAAGGGACACCAGCGATTCTGGTGGCTCCAAGGTGGCCAAGAAGGGTTTGGTACGCAGATGTTGTAAGGATGGCCGTAGATTAGTACCGGCTTCCCTTGTTGCCGGATCTGCTATCTCAGGGTCAACTACTTTACCCCAATTTACAAACGCTGGCTTTGACGGCTTGGCTGCTGTAACCTTCATTTTGAAAGAGGAAGGTTTGTCTGAGGCTGTTGTTCAGACCTTGATTAGGGCTAGGAAGCGGTCCTCTTCTGGCATTTACTATAGGACTTGGAGGTCCTATATTGATTGGTGTGAGGCTAGGGCCTTGCCTTGCAGGGTGTTTTCGATTCCCAGGATTTTGGAGTTTCTTCAGCATAATTTGGATCTTGGGTTCCAGCTTAGTACTTTGAAAGGACAGGTTTCTGCTCTGTCGGTTTTCTTCCAGAGGTCTTTTGCCTTACACCCGCTGGTTAAGACCTTTTTTCAAGGGGTCGCGCATGTGCGGCCTCCTCGGAAGGCTGTGATTCCTGTTTGGGATTTGAATTTGGTTCTTTCGGCTCTCCAGGATCCTCCTTTAGAGCCGCTACAGGATATTGCTCTTTCGGTTCTCACTCAGAAGGTTGCTTTCTTGGTGGCTATTACCTCTGTTCGGCGTGTCTCTGAGTTGGCGGATCTGTCGATTCAGGCCCCTTACTTTGAGAGACACCAGGATAAGGTGGTTTTTCGCTTTAAGCCAGATTTCCTTCCTAAGGTGGTGTCTGCTTTCCTCCTCAATCAGGATATTGTTCTCCCTTCCTTGTGTCCCAAGCCTAACAATGACAAGGAGAGGGTTCTGCACAATTTGAATGTTGTTCGCTGTGTGAAGTACTATTTGGTGACTACTTCTTCCTTCCGCAAGACGGACGCTTTTTTCGTGGTGCCCTGCGGGTCCAGGAAAGGTTTGGCGCCTGCTAAGTCTACGATTAGCAAATGGATTCGTCAGGCCATTGTTGGGGCCTATTCTGCTAAGGGGAGGACTCCCCCTTTTAGGGTCACTGCGCACTCTACTCGTGTGGTTGGTGCGTCCTGGGCTTTTCAGCACCAGGCTTCTGTTGAACAAGTTTGTAAGGCTGCTACTTGGTCTTCCGTTCATACTTTTTCCAAGTTTTACAAGGTTGATGTGCGGGCTTCAGCGGATGCTGTTTTTGGCCGCAAGGTTCTGCAGGCTGCAGTGGTTTGAGTTGGTACATTCTTTACTGTTTCTGGTTCCCACCCATGACGGACACTGCTATTGGATGTCCCACATGTCATGAAGATCGAAGTGGAGTGTATGGCACACTTAGAATAATACCGTTTTGTGAGTACTCACCTTTAAAACGGGTATTATGAGTGTGCCATACACTCCACTTCGCCCCACCCCTTTTTTTCAGGTATTCTGGAGCTTTTATATGGTGAAACATTGGTTTTGATTGTTAAGGTTATAATTGGTTCTTCCTGGTCCCCTTACTGATTTTTTACACTGGGAAATTGGTGGGAGGTCCCAGGTATATATGGACCGGGAGGGGCTTTCTTTTTTGCATATTCATCTCTGCAGAAGTTCGCCCTCTACTGGAGATTACCCACATGTCATGAAGATCGAAGTGGAGTGTATGGCACACTCATAATACCCGTTTTAAAGGTGAGTACTCACAAAACGGTATTTTTCTTGTTTGTATATAGTTTTATTAGGAAAATGTGGCTTTGATTCTGCTTTTTTATCCTTTTTTAGGGAAACTCTTTTGCAACCCAAAATACATTGAGGGATTACTTCCAGAAAACTGTGGCCACATCAACAAGCCTGGTACGCCTAGAAAGCTTGAGGTGTGTACTTCCAGAGAATATATAGTTTGTTGGGGGTATTTCAAATGTAAAAGGTTATTTTTCTGGAATAACTGCAATGTGTGCATAGCACATAGCATAGTTGTGTTTTATCTGAAAATCCCCTAAAGCGCTGTTTCAGTTTGGGAGAGTCTCCTGGGCAGGAAAGGGTGTCTACCTATACATATGTGGTACCGCTGTGACCGGGAGAAATGGGGTTTTCACACGCAATACGTTTTTATTGACAAACTTACATTTTTTTTATTACAAAAAAACACTACAAATTGTAAAAAAAAAAGGATTTTTTTTATTTTTTTGCACACATTTCACCCAAAAATATTGAGAATACATCTAAAAAATGACAAACAAGACATTTCATGTTAAAGCCCAGACTATGCTGAAAAAAACAATACCGTATATCATTTTCCTTCAAAAATCACATTTGAACATGCCTAGTGCAAAATAGTGATAAATGGCCTGGCAACAAAGGGTGACAAAAACTCCAGGTAGGCTGGCACTTAAAGGGTTAAAATGAGCCTAGGGATATATACTAATATTTACTTGTATGTTTTATTAATGCAGTTGCTTACATTGTGAAGATTACCTGAATAGCTTTGCTGATAGAACAAGGTACGCCTTGTCCAAAAAAGTAATCACTGAGGACCATTGCTTTGTGAAAACAGCATTCCAGTTACATTTACTTCCGCTAATTCCAAATATGTTTATTGACAGGTACTCTGTAAATAATTATGTTGCATTTAAAGGGTAAGTCCACCTTTGTCGGAGTTATATTTTTTTGTACCAAAAGGATGTGCTTGGGGTGCTAAGCTGATCTAGTATTTTATTTTTTTCCTGTGTTAGCCAATGTGTGTTTTATATAAGCAATTTTCTACCTGCATCTGTTTCTACTGGCAACGTACACCAAGCACTTAAACCAAGAACAGAACTGAGCCCTGTACACACAGAACACTGCTGCTATGGCCACTGCTGAGGTGAGGGATCTCACTTACACATGCCCAGCAGCAGTGTTCTGTGGAACTATCTGCAATCTGTTGCTACTGGCAACGTACATCAAGAAGAGAGAACTGAGCCCTGTACATACAGAACACTGCTACTATGGCCACTGCTGAGGTGAGGGAGCTCAGTCACCCTTACACATGCCCAGCAGCAGTGTTCTGTGGAACTATCTGGACTATCAAAGTCTGCATTTGGTGTACATCGCCAATACCAACAGACTACAGATAAGGAAAACCGCCTCCATAAAACACACATTTGCTAACATTAGAAGAAAATTAAAATACTAGATCAGCTCAGCACCTTTTAAGACGTCATTTTGCCACACAAAAATATACATTTAAAAAATTCAGTCGAAAGTGGAGCAAAACCCGGGTTTGTCTACTTTCATGAGTTTTGTTCCACTTCCATGGGGTATCCCGAATAGGGATGCCCCACTGTGTGAAATCCACTTAAACTGGACCTTCTGCATGATTTAATGAAAAGCTCAAACCCTTAAACTATTCCCTAGCATCTAAAATTAATACATTTTTAGTTTTTTGTCACTTTCCCCCACTGGGCTGCAACTTTGTTCAGGACTCTAGAACACGGGCGCCGCCATCTTGCCTCAGAAGCATTACATAATGAGGAGAGGAGAGTGGGATAAAGTACAGGGGGCAGGGTTATAGCTGTGCTTTGCACAGACAGAGCAGAGCTGGGGTCAGGGAAAGGACAGCAATCCCAGAATGTAGAGCGACACAGTCAGAAGACACTTTCTGTTTACTGGCTGCCTGATGCTCCATGAGCCATCATCTTGGATGTTCAGAATAAGCCCTAGGTGCAGGTAGGATGATTTTTAATGTGAGCAATCTGTATGTAAAGGGTGTGGGAAACATAAGATATGCTCTTATTTAGGGTGAAGGTCCGCTTTAAATTGCCCAATCTGCTTACCTCCACCCCCGGTCCAACAGTGCATGCGCGTGCTCCCTTCCAATCAGAGCCACCTGCTGCGATGATAAACAAAATGGCTCTGATTGTGATGTATGGGGAGCATGATCCTTTCCCAGGCTATCTGAATGGCTGGGACAGGAGCACTCGGACAATGCAGAGGATGCAGGAGCGCGCGCTTCCCATTGTCAACAATCAGGGCTGTTTGCCAAATCACGTCATTTGAGCAAGCGGCTCTGATTGGACGGGAGCCCGCGCTTGCGCCGTTTGAACGGGGAAAGGTGAGTGTTTATCGGTGCCCTTGGTGGTTTCACACAGTGGGGAATCCCTTATTCAGGATGGCCCCAGGGAAACCCAGTGGCCAGCCCTGGAATCTTAGATTCCGTGCTGGCTACTGAAGAGTTTTGTTCCGCTTTAAGCAGAGCTATGAATCTGCATAGTAAAAACTACTCAGTATACTGTATGGATACTGATCAAAATACAGGTTTACACAGAGGAGGATCGGAGGTGAGTAAAGTAAAAAAAAAAATGTCATTTTTTTTCTTATGTGTCAGTGTGTTTATTTTTACATTTAACCCCTTATGGGACCCCTATACCAGTTCACAAGGCTGGGGGCTTGCCATTAACCCCCGGAACCCCTATTACCTGCCTCCCCAAAGCCCGGGGGGGGGGGGGGGCGGAAGAGCCCGGGCCCACATAGGCTATGTGAGCTTGTAGGCTGCAGGGTGGCCCCCTCCACTCTGTTCCTACAAGCCCCCATAGCTGGTCCCGGGCTGGTAATTCTGGGTAAGGGGGACCCCATTTCATTTTTTTTTGGATTTTTAAGGGTTTTTAACCCTTAAAATTCCAACCCTATGCCATTTTTTTAAATTAACCCCTTATGTTCTGTCTCCCAGCAGCTATAAAAGGCTTCCAGCTGCATCAGGACAGCAGAAGCCAGATTGATCAGCATGGGACACAGAAATGGATGGGAGGTAAGTATTAAAAAAATAAATATATAAAATATTTTTTCTGTGTTTTTTTTTTTTTTTTTTTTACACTTAACCCCTTGTGAACTGGTAAGGAATCCATGAGATCCCTATACCAGGTCACAAGGCTGGGGGCTGGCAAGTCACCTGCGGCTATCGGGTGACTTGCCGTTAACCCCCGGAACCCCAATTACCTGCCTCCCCAAAGCCGGGGGGGGGGCAAAAGAGCCTGGGCCATGGCTATGGGGGCTTGTAGCCTGCAGGGTGGGGGGGCCACCAAAGCTGGCCCCCTTGCACCCTGTTCTACAAGCCCCCATAGCTGGTCCAGGGATGGTTATGATGGGTAAGGGGGACCCCATATTATTTTTTGGGGGAGTTTTAAGGGTTTTTTTTTTAAAATTAACCCCTTATGTTTATAGTGTGGATAGTAGTAGTATTTTATTTGTAAATGTTATAAAGTGCGATTTTCTGTTTGGGGGGGTCTCCTGGGCAACAATTGGGGGGCTACAGATATGTGGTACCGTTGTAATTGGGAGAAATTGGGCTTTCACATGCAATATGGTTTTCTATAATAAAGTAAATGTTTTATTTAAAATAAAGGAGACAATTGTCTAAAAAATATTTATTTATTATTTTGTTTTTTTACACATAAATATAAAAAAAAAATAGTAGAAAAATGACAAACAAGACATTTCATGTTAAAGCCTAAACTCTGCTGCAAAATATATATCTATAATTTTCCTGGAAATTCTGGCAAAAATCACGGTTAAACATGGCGCAGAATGGGGAAAAATGACCTGTCAACAGAGGGTGACAAAACTTCAAGTAGGGTGGCAATTAAAAGGGTTAATAGTACCTATGCATGTTGGGTATTGTTCTGCTCGGGGGACCTTGCTTTTTCAGATTTAGCTTGTTTTTTCTTGTTTGCATATTTATATTTTAGGAAAACATGTTATTTATTCAGTTTTTTTATTCATTTTTTTAGGGAAACCCTGTGCAACCTAAGAATTCTTTGAGGGAGTACTTCCAGAAAGGTGAGCCTACTACAACAAGCATGTGTACTTTCAGGGAATATATGGTTTATTGGGGATATTCCAAATGTAAAGGGTTGTTTTGGTTGAAAAATTGCAAGGTGCGCACTTTGTCTGCAGAGCTGAAATTTTCAAGTAAAATTACGGTTTTGCGCACGCTTTACTTTGTGGTGTTTGACAACTCTTCCCTTGACAGTAGCTATGTTGGGTATCGTTCTGTTCGGGGCATGTTGCTTTTTGAGATTTTACTTGTTTTTTCGTGTTTGCATATAGTTTTTTTTTAGAAAAATGTGGCTTGATTCTTCCTTTTTATTCTTTTTTAGGGAAACTTTGTGCAACGAAAGAATACATTGAGGGATTCCTTCCAGAAAACTAAGCCCACATAAACAAGCTTGGTATGCCTAGAAAGCTTGAGGTGTGTACTTCCAGAGAATATATAGTTTGTGGGGGTATTTCAAATGTAAAGGGTTTTTCTGGAAAAACTGCAAGGTGCGCATAGCACAGTTGTATTTATCTGAAAATCTCCTAAAGCTCTGTTTCAGTTTGGGGGAGTCTCCTGGGCAGGAAAGGGTGTCTACCAATACATATGTGGTACCGCTGTGACCGGGAGAAATTGGGGTTTTGCATGCAATAAAATTTTATTGACAAACTTACATTCTTTATTACAAAAACACACTACAAATTGCAAAAAATAGATTTTTTTTATTTTTTTGCACATATTTCACCAAAAAGTATTGAGAATACACAAAAAAAGGCCAAACAAGACATTTCATGTTGAAGCCCAGACTGTGTTGAAAAAAACAATAAATAATTTTCCTGGAAATCCTTTCAAAAATCACAGTTGAACATGTGTAGCGCAAAACACACATGGTCTGGCAACAGAGGGTGACAAAAGCTGCAGGTAGGCTGGCACTTAAAGGGTTTAAGCCATTGGCTTCATTTTGGGGGTTAAAGTGGACCTCTGGGTCTATTTTGACCGCAACATCCCAATTTGACATGCTTGTCCACAAAAGTCCCATTAGGAATCCTAAAAAAATGAGCATTGGAGATTCATAGAAAAAATTAGGAGAAACAGTGGGTGTGGCAACAGTGATATGATGTAAGCACACTGTGATAAGTGAGAGAGGAGGGTGGGGTTTCAGAGCTGCAGAGGGAGGCAGGCAATCATGACATCTGGGCAGGTAGTGGGGGATGTTTCCATTCTTAGTCCTCCTAAGGCTGATTGATGGACCAGGTCTGTGGGGTGGGGACGGAAAGCTGAACGAGAAAGTGGTTTTCCTCACCAAGGAAGCAGACAGATGAAGAAGCAGATCACTGCAGCCATTCAGTTAAGGGTAAGCTACTGATATTTATGTTTTAACTTTTGACTTGCCATACACTTTAACTTTATTATGAAGCAAAGTTTTGTAGTCTTTTTTTTTTTTTTAGGTATAGAACATAATGTAAAATAAGCTCCATATATTTTCTTGAATCGTTAGTTTCCTGGTGTGAAAATAGAACACGTATGAAGTGTTATGAAGTGAGTGGAGTCGTCGTCTTGGATTTGCAGGCCCCTGAGTCGCTAATTAGCCAGAGAGAGGCTGATTTTCCCCATTTGCTTTTGAATCTGTCACTATCATGGCTGTAATTAGGCACAAAAAAATCGTTACAGTTCAGCGTTTTCAAGGTTATGTTCTGTGCAGCAGCATTTTCTCAGTTTACATTTTGGTAAATTGTTTCTGTCAATTAATTCATAGTAAATTATTTTTTTATATTTTTGCACTTAATTATTTTATTTATGTTTATACCATGCAATAGAGAGTTGCAGAAAACAGGCCCTTTATAAGGACGTGTCTTGATCATGACCCCTCCCCCTTCTCCCTCTTTACTTTCGTCTCTTTATAAGCTTCTTTTCTTCTCCAGCCCTCTCCATCCCAAAATATGAAGTGGTGTAATCCATACCTACCAACCTTTCAGGATGGGAAAGAGGGACATTTGTAAAATTAGGCTGCACCCCCTCATTGAGGGATAGGATGCAACAGTTAGAATAATTTAAATACATTGACTAGGCAAATGAATAATTTATTGATGAAGCTCTGCATGCTACATCTTGAAGAGGGACAATGGGAACATGGGAGGTATGCTATTGAGATGAGGCTGAATTGAATACCTCCCAACTTTTCAGGGTGGGAAAGATGGACAGTTGTTAAATTAGGCCACGCCCCTCATTGATTGTTGGATATGAGATAGTGGGTAACAGATACCACAATAGAAGCACTTAATAATAGGAAAAGAAATCATTTATTGATGCAGTTCCGCATGTTACACCTCAAAGAGGGACAAATAAGAACTAGAGACAAGGGGACATGGTCTCAAAAGAGGAACAGTCCCTCCAAATCAGGGACACTTGGGAGGTATTATAATCAATATATATGCTATGTGACCCTGGCCTGTATTGTATACTTGCTCCGTACATTTTCTGTTAACTCTGCTGCTACTTTAAAAGCCAATACGATCTTTGGAAAGAATCCTAGGCCCTGAACAAATGATGCCAGCATTTAGATATTTTTTTATTCGTAGGTCATCCGGCCTTCAGCATTGTGTGACTCCCAAACTGGAAGCGGTCGATAATAAATCGGCACGTTAGCCTGTGCTGCACGCTGCATGTTCTTCCTAATGCTTGCTGTGTACACAAATAGGGCAAAAGATGACAAGAGCGTACTCTGCATGAAAGATAATCTCTCATGGCTGCTTTTGTTTTATACTGGAAGGAAGAAAAACAGCTGTTGACTGCAGTCACTGCACCATTACAGGAGAGTGCTGCTGAAATCTTACTACCCAGTCCCTTACAGAGGAATAACACCTTGCCAGCTCCCTAAGCCTTGGGAACTGGTATAGGAGTCCCATGGATCCCTTACCAGTTCACAAGATTAAATGTAAAAAAAGGACACACAAAAATATTTTATTTTTTAATACTTACTTCCCATCCATCTCGGAGCCCTGTGTCCCAAGCTGATCACTCTGGCTTCGGCCCTCCCGATGCTGCTGGAAGCCTTTTATACCTGCTGGGTGACAGAACAAAAGGAATTAATTTAAAAGAAAAATGACATAGGGTCAGCCTTCCCCCTTAAAAATCCCCCCGCTCAGAGTTGAAATGACGTGGGGTCCCCCCTACCCAGCATCACCAGCCTGGAGCCAGCTATGCAGGGCTTTTATAACAAGGTGCGAGGACCTAAATGCTCTTCTGCCCCCCCCCCAGGCTTTGGAGAGGCAGGTAATTTGGGGCGAGGTGACTTGGCAGCCCCCGAGCCTTGTGAACTGGTATAGGGGTCTCATGGATCCCATTTGGGTTAACTGTGAAAAAAGACACTGACACAAAGTAAAAATGACATTTATTCATTTTTTCTTTATTACCCTCCCCCCCCTCGATCCTCCGCTGTCCCCAGGGACCAGCTATGCAGGGCTTTTAGAAGAGAGAGCAAAGGCCAGCCTTGGTGGCCCCCTGCCCTGCCGACAAGCCCACAAAGCCTAAATGGCCACGGGCTCTTCTGCCCCCCGGGCAGGTAATTGTGGGGGCGGGGGTTAATGGCAAGTCACTCGCTAGCTGCAGGTGACTTGCCAGCCCCAAGCCTTGTGAACTGGTATAGGGGTCTCATGGATCCCTTACCAGTTCATGAAGGGTTAATTGTGAAAAGAGACACTGACACGAAGTAAAAATGGCATTTATTAGTTTTTCATCTCCGAGTAAAATGCCATTAAGGGCCATATTGTCTTCTTGTTCCATTTCAGGGGGCTGTAATATAAATCATATGTGTGAGAATGCAGTTTTTTGCAGGCAATGCATTGCATATACTTTTCTGTATATGAAGGTGAACACAGGTAAGGTGGGAATAGTTGGGGTGAACAGAAGTGGGGAGGTGAGCAGAGCTTGGCAGAAATGAGGCTGTTAGAGTTGAGCAGAGGTAAGACAGAAAGAGAGGTGATCAGAGTTGAAGTGGGTAAGGCAGGCAGGGGTGAGCAGTGGTGTATAAGGGGGTAGGCAGAGGTGTGGCAGATAGGGGTGAGGTAAGCAAAGTGGATAAAGGTGCGAAATGCTAAACAGGGGTAGGAAGAGGTGAGACAGGAAGAGAAGTGATGGAGAAACGTTAGGTGGGAAGAGGTAAACGAAGGTGAATTAAAAGTTATACTAAAGGCAAGCGCCCGATTGTTGTCCCATTGTCTCTGGCTATTTGTAAAAGTACTGGAGCATTAGAAATTCCTAGAAAAAATGAGACGAAACAGTGTGGGTGGCAACAGCGATGTAATGTAAGCAATGTGAGGAGGGAGAAGTTATACTAAAGACAAGACAGATTGTTGTCCCATTGTCTCGGGCTACACTTTGCACTGTCCCAAACCTCAATCCGTTTTAACCCGATCCTATGGCGCATGTGCAGCCGCTCGTCTAATCAGCGTGCTCTGATCCGCTCGAGCCCCTTCATCCAGGAGCTTGACTAATGAGAGCGGATTTGAGCATGCTGGTGTCCGCATCTAAGGGAGCATACTCTCGCCAGCCATTCACAAATGCCTGGCGCGGGCACGTGTCCTGCTAATGGGATAGCAGGGATGCGGCCGCTGTTCGCACCCCATCAGGGGTGCCCCGTTGTGTGAAACCCCCCAGGTCGCCTGAACAAAGTCACCTATTCCCTATCCTATGACGCATGCGCAGCTGCTCATTCAATCAGTGTGCTCGGATCCTCTCGAGCCCCTTCATCCAGGAGCTTGTCTAGCGAGAGCAGATCGGAGCATGCTGATGGCCGCATCCCCCATTACCATTTAACAGGGAGTGTGCCCTCAAAATGGGAAGAGTCTACATAGGTGGTGCTCTGCAGCTCCCATGTGAGGAATGTCCTACTGGGGAAAAGGGAGCTACAGACGGATGTTTCCTCCCTACAACTATCTCCAGAATATATACCCAGCACAGCATTAGCGCATCTGTGTCACCCACCTTTACAGAGCAATTCATCTGTCTCACTTCCTGCTTTGGAGTTCAGTGATGCCCTCTAGTGGTCAGCCACTTGCACTGCAGGCAAGACAACCTCTCCCAATTCCTTAGGGATGCTAACCGGCGACAATGTGGGCCACAAAGCTAGTAGAGAGATCACACTAGGATAGTAAAGAGAATTGCTGCTGTGCTTGAAATGTATTTTTTTTTAAGTTGGAAGATGAATAATTATACAGAATTAATGTCTAAGCATTATCATGTTTCGTGCATTTTTTAACGGTTTTAGGTTTTACATTTTATTAACAACCAAATCTAACATTTGGTGCCTCAGGCACTAAACCTACATTACACAACTTACACCACACTCACACACCATTCAGACCTGGACTGAGCTAATGCAAGAAGTGAACCATAATGAAAATTGTATATGCATTAACGTGGGATAATTGAGATACCCATGTCCAAAGGAGGCGGGAGGAGGAGCATTTCATTGCTACCCAGGAAGACTGCTGGAGGCCAGTAAGAGCTCACCCTAAGGCGATGAGGATGTGGACCGAGACCTAGTCATACCATAATCACTTCCCTATTCATCCGCTGATGCTGTCTCTGTACATTGGAGCCATGGTTCCTAGATTTTTATCAAACTCAAAATAAGGGGACTCCCGAGCTGTTTAAGTCAACTTATATAGAGGCGGCTTTTGGTTGACCAATTTCTTCCAGGCCTGCAAGGACTGTCTTAGCAACGACATATTTCGTGCATTTAACCGTTGCCTTTCATGTGTTCTGCTATAGAGTTTAGGAACAGATAAGAGATTACCATTATGACCAGCTATAGAAATCACAGGGTGGGTATGTCACCTTTTTTAATGCTGCTTTTAGGGCACATCATTTCTCGGAAGCCGAATACAATACTTCAGCAATGAAAATATAAAAAAAGAAGAGTTTTACTAAATCATGCGCTTCAGTTCCCAACAGGTAAATCTATTGATCTAAGCGCTGCACAGTCATAAGGATAAATGGATGAACCATCCCCAGCCATGCGTGTAAGAGCATAATATTGGGCTCTTATGCCTACAGCTCTGTGGTACAGCAGCATGTAGAGATGTCTGCTCTGTGAGGCAGTTCTTTCTTTGGCTTTAGAATTTGATTTCACCAATTGTGAGCCCTTCCAGACAGATGGCTTTCTCTCCTAGAATATATTTTTTACCTGCATTATAATACAGGCAGTAATCCATGTATGTACATAATCTGCATGTATGGTTAGAGATAAGTGACACACTTCTATTGGTATCTCTAGTCTATTGATTGCAGATTTTTATATTTTGTGATTGGGTGCTGCACTAAATGGTGTTTCTCAATACACCACTCATATATACCAAAATATTACAAATTAGGCGCACACCAAAAATATGCATATAAAAATAATTGTTTACTAAGCAATGAAAAGATTAATAATAATTACATACATGCAGCAATAATCTGTCACATTGGGTAACTAGCAACCACATAGTACAAATTCATAGGCACAATCTCCAGAGGCGCATACCGGTGTGTGTGTATATATATATCTGTATATGCCTTTTGTACTATATGGTTGCTAGTTACCATGTGACACATTATTGCTGCCTGCATGTAATTATGAATCTTTTCATTGCTTAGTAAATAATTATTTTTATATGCATATTTTTTGGTGTGCGCCTAATTTGTGATATACTAGTAATCCTCTGCATGCACATGCATGCATGCAAAATACCAAATGTCATGACATTCAGCCATGTGATTCAGCTTCATAAAATACATTTGAATAATAATAATAATATATAGAGAGAGAGATAGAGAGAAAATTATCATCAAGTCAAATGATAGTCAATTTTTAATTTTGGATAGCTTTAATTTTTACCAATGGTTATGCAATACACGCCTCCAACTTATGTTCAACCCAGGTGCCTGACCATACACAAAAAGGAACCAAAAATCTTTAATGCAGAGATAAAGTATAATCTTAGTATATAGTACGTCCTGCTCCAAATCTAATACTTACAGTTGGGATATACTCCGCCAGATGGCGCTGGACTGCAGAGACATCGAAAATAGGCTCCTCCTGGCCCCTCAAATACCCGGGGACCTCCCACAAATCCCCAGAATTTCTCTGCAGTCTGGCTGCGAAGGACGAGAAATGGCTCTCTACTCGCAGGTGAGCGGGGCTATTAGCCCGCGGCCCTGTAGGACTATTCCCGCCCGTTCCACTAGTAATATGCCTCCCAGCCTTGGCTGCGCTGGTCAGGTGAAGGTAGGCAGCACCGCTGTTAGGTGCTTAGGAGCACTGCTCCACCGCAATCCCCCACCAAAGGGTAGGCGGTTCAGGCTTATGGTGAGCCTCTATGGGATGCCCCTCCCGCACTAGTGACCCCTTGCCCCTGCCCATTGGTGGGCCCTGTTTAAGTGGCCGCTGTCCTCCCTCATCCTCCTTGTAGCCTTCGGGGGAAAAGAGGGGGGGGGGGTGTAAATATGTATGCTATGCATTCTGTGTTTTACACCTTTTTTCCATTCTGTTTAGTCTTGTGTCAGCCGCCATGCTGGCTTGTCTTTACTGTCTTTTAAAATTGCCGCCGCCGCGCGCTGACTTGGTTCCGCTCTTGGCGGCGGCATTACCTCAGGCACTGGTGCGCCGTCATTGGCTGCTTGCACGGCTTTGCGCTCTTCGGGGGGGCGGGGCCCGTCTATGGCGCGCTCCGCGTCATCGCTGATACCGGCCCGCCCCTCGAGGTATACCGACGCCATCTTTAACCTGCTTGGTTGGCCCATGCGCGACGGACCTCTACCTACCGCGGTCCGTAAGTGCCCTCGCGGGTGGCTTTATATCTTTCACTTTTGTTACTGTGTGCTTACAGGTCTTGTCTGCTTATGTCTTTCAGGCGGGGCGAATCCTTTTGGCTTCTCCCGGCCCTGTATTAGTATATAACTTGTAGGCCTTGTAAAAATAATACTCCCACTTCCCTAGCGGGTTATTGGGGCATCCGGGGTTGCTATATAGCGTTATTCCCTATCGGCGTATAGCGCCGCTATAATCACCATATGGAGGCATCCCAGGATAATGTGACCGGGGTCCCTTCGGGACAAGACCTGCTGTGTGTAGCGTGTGGGCAGCCTCATGCTGATGTTGACAAGGCGCGGGTCTGTGTACCCTGTGCTGAGCAGGTGCTTGCATTGCAATGTGGCCTGCCAGTGGCTGCACCTCGTTTCACTTCACCTACTCCCCCAAGCTTAAACCTCACTCCTGCTGAGTTGCAAACTAGTGGGGATTCTCAGCCTGATGTGTCTTCTAGACTGGCTACTGTGGAGCAGTTGATTGGTAAGTCCTTAGCGCGTAATGCCCCTGCTAAGAAGCGGCACTTGACGCCTAATGTCACTGTTTTCCCTATGGGAACTGAGGAGTTTTGGAATCTTTGTGGCTACACCCTGTCTGATGAAGGGGAGCTCTTTTCTGATTCAGGCTCATCTGATGAGAGACCAAGGGGTTCATGACGATTCTGGCTCTGACCCCTGGGCCCCGGATGACACTGACAGATTATTGACCCAGATTTTTGAGGTTCTGTCCATCTCTCTCCCTGTTGCGGCTCCCAGGCAAAGAGGGGAGCTTTTCCATACGGCAAAACCACGTTTGGAATTTCCCGAGCGGGCACATTTCCATAACCTTGTGCTCAAGGAATGGGAGCGCCCCAGTAAACTTCCCGGGGTTCCAAAGAGTTGGGATAGGAAGTAACCCTTTCCTGCTGAGGTGGTTAAATGTTGGTCATCCCCCCCCCCCCCGAGGTGGATGCCCCGATCCTAGGGCTATCTAACACCTCTGTCATGCATTCCCCTGACTCTACTACCCTGCGGGATGCTGAGGACCGGCTCAATGACCAGCTGGCATCCCACGCCTTTGCATGTGCAGGGACGGCGCTGCGCCCGGTCTCTGCCCCTGCCATTACTGCTGTGGCCACTAGAACCCTTATCAGAAATATGCTTGATAGTGCCCTTGATGTTTGCCTTGTGAGGTGTTTAATACACTCTCCAGTTGTGATGTTTTTGTAAATTTTGTCCTCTCAGCATTGGATGACACCATCAGAATGTGTGCCAGAACTTCTGCCCTTGTGGTGGCTATTCGCCACTGGGTGTGGCTGTGCCAGTGGGCTGCTGACAATGCTGCCAAGAAGGCCCTCACTGGGTTCCCCTTTAAAGGACTGCGCCTGTTTGGGGACCGCCTGGACCTTTTTGCTAAGGGAGGCAGGTTACCCCAGCGCATGCGGCAATCTCGGCCCTTTCGGGGTCAGGGTTCCTTCTACTCCCCTTACCGTGGTGACCGTACCGACAGGGAAGGGGGGTTTCCTTTCCGGGGGCCCGGGGAGATTTCTGGGGTAGAGGCAGAGGACATCCTGGCTCCACCTGGGGTCCCAAAGCAAAATCCTCTCCCAAGCCCCCTCAGGCATGATGGGGCGCCCTCACCCATCCGGGTGGGGGGACAGCTGCAGCGCACTTCGCCCACGTCTGGAGGCTTCATGTCTCAGACCGGTGGATTCAGGAGGTAGTGTCCTCCGGTTACAAGTTGGAGTTTGCTGCCGATCCCCCTCCAAGATTCATCAGATCCCGGATTCCTCGGGACCCTGTGTCAGCTCAGGAGCTAGTGCAAGCAGTGCAAGGCCTCCTGGAGCTGGGGGTCTTAAGAGAAAAAGGCTTTTATTCCAACCTATTCACAGTACCCAAAAAAGATGGTTCAGTCAGGCCCATCCTGGACTTGAAGATCCTCAACAAGTTTGTCAGGGGCAGGCGCTTTCGCATGGAAACTCTGCACTCTGCCATCAGTTCCCTGCGCCTAGGGGACTTCATGACTTCTGTGGACATCAAAGATGCTTATCTTCATATTCCTGTGTTCCCAGGTCATCAACAGTTCCTCAGGTTCGCTCTGATGGATCAACACTACCAGTTTGTGGCCTTGCCCTTCGGCCTCACTTCAGCTCCCAGGGTGTTCACCAAGGTGCTGGCTGGCGTGATGTGTCTGCTCAGATGTCAGGGCGTCCGCGTGCTTCCCTATCTGGATGACATTCTCATCACTTCCCAGTCTCTACATCAGGCAGAGTTGGATACTCAGCTGGTGGTGTCCACTCTGGAGTCATTTGGATGGGTGATCAACCACCCCAAGTCCTCATTGTCCCCTTCCTTGGTAACTCCATTCCTAGGAATGAATCTGGATACAGTTCAGGCAAGGATCTTCCTTCCTCAACAGAAGTTGGACAGTCTGATTGCACAGGCACAGTCCCTCCTAGCTTGTCCCCATCACTCCATCAGGCAGGGGATGCAGCTGGTGGGCCTGATGGTGGCATGCTTCGAAGCGGTCCCTTTTGCTCAGTTCCACTTGAGGCCCCTGCAACTTCACCTATTGTCAGTATGGGACAAGGACCCAGCGTCCCTGGACAGGGTCTGTGTGCTTTCCCCCCTGGTCAGGAGGTCCCTCTCGTGGTGGATGGACTCAAGGAACCTGTTGGGGGGCAGATCCTTTCTTGCCCCTTCCTGGGAGACGGTCACCACGGATGCCAGTCTGTCAGGTTGGGGGGATTTCTGGAAGTCCCTGCGGTTCCAGGGGAGGTGGGGCCCTCAGGAGGCCCACACACCTAACAATGTCTTGGAATTGCAGGCGATCAGGCTAGTTCTGACTCACTTGACTACTCACCTTTGGGGCCTGCCTGTTCAGGTTCGCTCGGACAACCAGACAGCAGTTGCCTACATCAATCATCAGGGAGGGACCCGGAGAAAGGGGGCCCTCCAGGAAGCGTCTCTGATCCTGACTTGGGCGGAGGCCAATGTCCCCTGCATATCAGCTGTGTACATCCCAGGGGTGGAAAATCACCTGGCGGACTCTCTGAGCAGGGGGACCTCTCGCCAGGGAGAATGGTCCCTATGCAGCAGGGTGTTTCAATCTCTGTGTCACCGTTGGGGTCAACCAGATGTGGATCTGTTTGCGTCCCGCCACAATCACAAGCTCCCAGCCTTTGTCTCTCTGTCCCAGGATCCTCTGGCCTTGACCTCGGATGCGCTAGCAATGTCATGGCAGGACTTTCATTTCCTGTATGTCTTCCCTCCAATGCCTCTGCTGGGCAGGGTTCTGCGCAAGATTGCTCTGGAAAGGGTGCCAGCAATTCTGGTGGCCCCCAGGTGGCCAAGAAGAGTGTGGTTCGCAGACGTGGTACAGCTGGCAGTAGATCAGTACGCTCTGCCCTTGGTGCCAGATCTGCTCACTCAGGGCTCACTACGCCATCCCAATTTACAAACTCTGGCTTTGACGGCTTGGCTGCTGAAACCTCCATCTTGATGGAGAAGGGGCCGTCTTCCTCGGTTGTGGATACTTTGATTAAAGCTAGGAAGAAGTCTTCCTCTTCCATTTATTACAGGGTTTGGCGTGCCTACATTGACTGGTGGGAGTCTAAGTCTCTTCCCTGTCGTGTGTTCTCTATTCCCAGGATTCTGGAGTTCCTGCAGCATGGGTTGGAGATGGGGCTCCAACTCAGTACTCTGAAGGGTCAGGTTTCTGCCCTGGCTATTTTCTTCCAGACGTCCTTTGCTCAGCACCCTCTGATCAGGACTTTTTTCCAGGGGGTCACTCATGTGCGCCCCCCACGTAAGCCTATGGTGCCTGTTTGGGATCTGAACTTGGTTCTGTCAGCCTTGCAGGGTGCTCCATTTGAACCTGTGCAGGATGCTGCCTTGGCCATTCTTACACTCAAGGTTGTATATTCCTAGTATGTCACACACCCCACTTCCAAATATTCATGACACTTGGGAACCCGGCCTGTAGAGGGCGATCTTGCAGAGATGACATGGAAAAAGGAGCCCCTCCTGGTCCATAAGTACTGGGTTCCTCCCACTATTCCTCAGTCTTTTCGTCTCTGCAGTCGGCGAAGCATTCAGAAGATGACTCTCCTTCAAGCTGCAGGTAGCCGGGTTTGCTCCCGGCCCCTTTTTTTCTCTATTTCTGTCTGATACTCTTTAAACCTGTCTGGTTATATTGTATGCCTCCCAGCCCTGGCTGTATGGTTCAGGCAAAGGTAGATACATACACCTTCTGGTGTATACAGGAGTTTTACTCCTCCGTGAGACCCAAATGTGGGTAGGCGGTTTCCGGGTTGGTGTTCTCGGCATGGGATGCCCCTGTCACTTTATAATCCCTTTGTGCCTTATGGGTGCATTTCTATCCTCTCCCCTTTAGTTCTCCTTTACCCTGCTGGGGTAAAAAGGAGGGGGGGGGGCGTTGTCACCATGCACACAGATTTGAATTTCCCTCCATTCTTGGTCATGTGATTCTGGGGATGGGCGGGGCTTAGGCACACAGCATCATTTCATTCTCAGAGCACCCTGGTGTGTTCTCTTTGTCTGCTTGGCTCCTGCTGCTTCCCTATGGTCTTCCCTCATTGTGCTTGCTTCGGCAGCACATATACTAAAATTGGAACAATACAGAGAAAATTAGCATTGCAAGGATGACACATAAGTTCGTGAAGCGTTCCATATTTAAAGGTGCTGTGAGTACCCCTCAGCTTGCTGAAAGGAGTTTCTGCCATTTTTTTCATGCTTTGTCATTTATTGTATTGTGTGCATTGGTGACTGTTTGACAAATAAATGACAAAGCATGAAAAAAATGGCAGAAACTCCTTTCAGCAAGCTGAGGGGTACTCACAGCACCTTTAAATATGGAACGCTTCACGAATTTGTGTGTCATCCTTGCAATGCTAATCTTTGTAGGTGGAAACTCTTTATAGGGGTTTCTCCTGGTCTTTAGCCCTTAAATCCTTATTTGGGAGTCCCATTTGTGTTAATATCCTCCCACTTGGGACTATTTAAAGGGGCATCCCGGGTAGCAATTGCGTAGATTCCATATATACTTGGCGACTATTATCAATTATAGTATAATACTAAACACCATATGGAGGCATCTCAGGTCAACAGGCATGCAGTTCCCTCTGCACAGACTCGGCAATGTTTTGGATGTGGGGCATCCCTTGTTGGGGATAACGCAATTCTTTGCGTCCCTTGTGCTCAATTAACTATTATGCAGCAAACTGGGGCCCAGGCTTCGGCGTCTGCGGCTTCTGCCTTATCTCCTATTCCGCCATGTCTTGTCCGTACCCCCAGTGATATTGTCATGGGTGGTGAGTCGCATTCTGATTTATGTGCCAGATTGGCTCATCTTGAAAAATTAATGTCTAGCTCTGTGGCCAAGAAGGGCTCAGCTAAAAGGAAACATTCCAGTAAGTGAGTTGGATAATTGTGAAATGCTTTATTGGTCTGATCCTTCTCAGTTAGAAGAAGGAGAATTATATGAGGATTCAGATGTTTCTGATGAACAGCAATTTGTTGGTACTGTGATTGAGCAGGGTGAAGCTAGTGTTGTGGATACCCCAAAGGCTCTTGCTCAGTTATTTGAGGTTTTGGTTATCACTCCTCCTGAAGTAGTCCCTCCTCAAAAAGGGGAATTCTTTGGAGTCTCTAAACCTCGTTTAGAATTTCCAAATCAAAAGCATTTTGATGAAATTATTCTTAAAGAATGGGAGAAGCTTGTGCGGCTTCCTGGCATTCCCTTGGGCTGGGACAAGAAATATCCCTTCCCAGCTGATACTGTTAAGCGTTGGTCATCACCACCTGTGGTGGATGCCCCTGTGCTTAATTTATCCAATTCTTCTGTGTCGCATTCTCCTGACTCCACTACACTTAAAGATGGAGAGGATAAGCGTATTGATCAAATGGCGTGCCACGCTTTTTCCAGTGTGGGCTCGGCCTTGCTGCCTGTTGGTGCTTCAGCACTCATGACAGTGGCTATTAGGTCTGTTGTGAGAGACCTAATGAATTACTCAGGGCTTGATCCGGCCTCTGATGAGTATGCCGCTCTTAAGCGATGTGAGATATTTTCATCTTTTGTCATTTCTGCCTTAGATGATATTGTAGCCAAGAAATCGCTTACAGCGCTCCCTTTTGTGGGATTGCGCCTCTTTGGAGAAAAATTGGATTCTGTCACTAAAGGAGGTAAATTACTTCAGCGTATGAAACAACGTCTTTCCTTTCGTGGAGTGGCCTCTTTTAACCCTTCCTTTCGGGGGTCTAGATCCGGTAGAGGATCGGCCTTTTCAGCCCCTAGAGGGAATGCATGGAATAGAGGTAAGGGACGTGGCCGTCCAAGTCAGAATTGGGGGTCCAAAACCAATCTGCCACTAAGCCTGCTCAAAAATGAGGGGACACCCTCACCCTTACGGGTGGGGGGACGGCTGCGGTTCTCCTTCCAGGTCTGGGCTCAGGAGGTATCAGACAATTGGGTTCTGGAAGTAGTCTCTTCCGGTTAGAAACTGGAATTCGAGTCCCGGCCTCCTCCCAGATTTTTCATGTCCCGGATGCCGTCAGATCCGGCAATTGCGCAGGGACTGCGGGCAGCAGTAGCGAATCTGTTAAACATGGCTGTCATCTGCCTAGTGCCTCCAGCGGAAAGGGGTTTGGGGTTTTACCCAAAAAGGACGGCTCTGTTCGGCCTATCCTAGACCTAAGGAGACTCAATCGATTTATCCGTTTCAGAAAATTCCGCATGGAGTCTCTGCGATCAACGATCGACGCTCTCCGTCGGGGGGACTTCATGACATCCATAGACATCAAGGATGCTTATTTGCACATTCCTATTTTTCTGGGTCACCAGAGATTTCTCAGGTTCTCGATAGAAGACCAGCATTATCAATTTGTGCCTTACCTCGGCCCCAAGAGTCTTTACCAAGATGCTGGCAGGAGTGATGGCTATATTCAGGGTCCAGGGCATCCGCATTGTGCCTTTTCTGGACGATCTTCTTATCGCGGCCTCCTCCTCGAACAATCAGAGTTGGACACCAGGACGGTGGTCTCTACGCTAGAGAGGTTCGGATGGGTAATAAGTTACCCCAAATCCTCTCTCTGTCCGTCCAGGGAAATTCCCTTCCTGGGCCTGATTCTGGATACATTTCAGGCCAAGGTTTTTCTTCCTCAGTCCAAAATGGTTCTGATTCAGGACTTGATTCGCCTATTCTTGTCCAACCCTCATCAGTCTATGCGTCTAGGGATGAGACTAGTGGGGTTGATGGTAGCTGCATTCGAGGCAGTCCCGTTTGCCCAGTTTCACATAAGGACGCTTTAGCTCTTCCTCTTGGCAAGGTGGGACAGGTGCCCACTATCATTGAATCAGACTTGTTTATTGTCTCCCCACGTTTTGCAGTCCCTTCAGTGGTGGTTAATATCGCTCAACCTCCAGAAGGGCAAGTAATTTCTGACTCTGCGTTGGGAACTGGTTACCACAGATGCCAGCCTGGTGGGCTGGGGGGGGGCTTCTGGAAGAAGGGGCCTCAGGAGGCTCATTCTCCAATCAGTGTATTAGAGCTTCGGGCCATACGTCTTGTTCTACTTCGACTGACAGGGTCTGCCAGTTCAGATTCGGTCAGACAACCGAACAGCTGTTGCATACATCAATCACCAGGGAGGGACTCGCAGTTGGGGTGCCCTCCGGGAAGTGTCTCTGATCCTTTAGTGGGCAGAGGTCAATGTTCCCTGCATATCAGCAGTTTACATTCCGGGGATAGAGAATGTGGAGGCAGACTCCCTGAGCAGGGGATGTTCTCGCCAGGGAGAATGGTCTCAATCCAAGGGTCTTTCAGTTCCTCTGTCACAAGTGGGGGACTCCACGGTTGGACCTGTTTGCTTCTCGTCACAATCACAAGCTGCCTGCTTTTGTGTCGCTATCCCAGGATCCTCTGGCAGTGGCAGCGGATGCCATGTCTCTGGCCTGGAAGGATCTGGGGTTCCTGTATCTGTTTCCCCCATTCTGCATTATCAGCAAGGTGGTGCGCAAGTTAGCACTGGAGGAGGCACCAGCAATTCTTCCAGATCTCATCACTCAGGGTCAACTTTGTTACAATTTGTAACTTTTGTTACAATTTACAAACGCTGGCTTTGACGGCATGGCTGCTGAAGTCTCCATCTTGAAAGAAGAAGGTCTTTCTGATGTGGTTATTCAGACTCTTATTAGAGCTAGAAAGAAGTCTTCCTCTGTCATTTATTATAGGACTTGGAGGTCCTATATTGATTGGTGTGAATCCAGGGCTTTGTCCTGTAGAGTATTTTCTATTCCTAGAATTCTGGAATATCTGCAACGAGGTCTGGATATGGGATTCCAGATTAGTACTTTGAAAGGGCAAGTCTCTGCCTTGGCTATTTTCTTTCAAAGGTCGTTTGTTCTTCATCCTTTGGTTAAGACTTTTTTCCAAGGAGTCGCGGATGTGCGGCCTCCCAGAAAGCCTATACTTCCTGTTTGGGACCTTAACCTAGTGCTTTCAGCTATGCAGGCCACTCCCTTTGAGCCTTTGCAGGATATTCCTCTTCCTATTCTTACTCAGAAGGTTGCCTTTTTGGTTGCTATTACTTCTGTCCGCCGAGTTTCTGAGCTGGCGGCTTTGTCTATTCTAGCCCCTTATTTTGAGAGGCATCAAGATAAGGTTGTTTTCCGTTTTAAACCGGATTTCCTTCCTAAGGTGGTGTCTGCTTTCCACCTTCCTTGTGTCCTAAACCTAGTAACGACAAGGAAAGGGTCTTACATTCTTTGGATGTAGTTCGTTGTGTTAAGTATTATTTAGTTACTACTTCGGCCTTCCGCAAGACGGATGCCTTTTTTGTTGTGCCTTCTGGGCCCAAGAAGGGTTTTGCTCCTGACAAATCTTCCCTTAGTAGTGGATACGTCAGGCCATCATTGGGGCCTATATGGCTAAGGGGAAGGTTCCCCCTTTTCGTGTCACCGCTCATTCTACTTGTGCTATTGGAGCTTCCTGGGCTTTTCAGCACCAGGCTTCTGTTGAACAGGTTTTACAAGGCTGCGACTTGGTCTTCTGTGCATACTTTTTCTAAGTTTTACAAGATTGATGTGCGGGCCTCAGCGGATGCTGCTTTTGGCCGCAAAATTCTGCAAGCTGCAGTAATTTAAGTTATGCATTATTCCTTGGGGATCCCCACCCATTATAGACACTGCTATTGGATGTCCCAAGTGTCATGAATATTTGGAAGTGGGGTGTGTGACATACTAGGAATAATACCATTTTGTGAGTACTCACCTGTAAAATGGTTATTTAGAGTATGTCACACACCCCACTTCCCCCGCCCTTTTTTGTTCTAAGGGATCCTTTATATGGTGATTATTTTCAAACTATTTTTCAATTATCGAATATAATTTGCTCTTCCTGGTTCTTCACTGCTTTTTAAAAAGACTGAGGAATAGTGGGAGGAACCCAGTACTTATGGACCAGGAGGGGCTCCTTTTTCCATGTCATCTCTGCAAGAGCGCCCTCTACAGGCCGGGTTCCCAAGTGTCATGAATATTTGGAAGTGGGGTGTGTGACATACTCGTAATAACCATTTTACAGGTGAGTACTCACAAAATGGTATTTTCTGGTGGCTATCACTTCTGTCAGGCGTGTGTCTGAGTTGGCGGCGCTTTCCATTCAGCCCCCCTACTATGAGAGACACCAGGACAAGGTGGTGTTTCGTTTCAAACCTGACTTTCTGCCTAAGGTAGTGTCTGCCTTTCATTTGAATCAGGATATTGTTCTTCCTTCTTTGTGCCCTTATCCTAGCAATGCTAAGGAGAGGGTTTTGCACTCTTTGGATGTGGTTAGGTGTCTGAAGTACTATCTGGTGGCTACTGCACCTTTCAGGAAAACTGATGCTCTTTTTGTGGTCCCTTCTGGTCCTAGGAAGGGATTGGCTCCTGCCAAGTCTACTATCAGCAAGTGGATTCGTCAGGCTGTGATTCAGGCCTACTCTGCTCACTTACGGCTCATTCCACTCGTGCTATTGGTGCCTCTTGGGCTTTTCAGCACCAGGCTTCTGTTGAACAAGTTTGCAAGGCCGCTACTTGGTCTTCTGTTCATACCTTTTCAAAGTTTTACAAGGTTGATGTTAGGGCCTCAGCTGATGCTGCTTTTGGCCGAAAGGTTCTGCAGGCGGCAGTGGTTTAAACTGCCTGCTGCTGATTTTTCTTGGGGATCCCACCCTACTTATGGACATTGCTATTGGATGTCCCAACTGTAAGTATTAGATTTGTAGCAGGGCGTACTGTATACTAAGAATAATACAATTCTGTGATTACTTACCTGTAGAATTGGTATTATGAGTATATATATATATATTGAAGGTAGGACTCAATCCCTGGATAGTTCAGTGGATTTCCAGTTGGCTGAGGGATCGGTATCAGAGCGTTGTTGTAAATGGTGTACAATCTGAACAAAGGCGAGTTACAAGTGGTGTGCCGCAAGGCTCTGTCCTGGGCCCCATTCTTTTTAATATATTTGTAAGTGACATAGGAGAAGGCTTGGTAGGAAAAGTTTGTCTGTTTGCTGATGATACAAAGGTTAGTAATAGGGTGGATATTCCTGGAGGTGTCTGCAACATGGAAAATGATTTAGCTTTACTGGATAGATGGTCAAAACTGTGGAAACTAGAGTTTAATGTCTCTAAATGTAAAGTCATGCACTTGGGTAGAAGGAATCCCTGCTCTGAGCACCGTATGAGCAGCACTGTGTTAGCCAGGACCTCGGAGGAGAGAGATTTAGGGGTACTGATTGCTGATAGCTGCAAAATGAGTGGACAGTGTAGCCAGGCAGTGGGAAAAGCAAGCAGGATGCTCGGCTGCATAGCTCGAGGCATCACCAGTAGGAAGAGGGAGGTTGTGATGCCGCTGTATAGCGCCCTGGTGAGGCCACAGCTAGAATACTGTGTGCAGTTCTGGAGACCTTACCTGCAAAAAGACATTATTCAAATAGAACGTGTCCAAAGGCGGGCAACGAAAATGGTGGAAGGACTTAAACTTAAAACTTATCAGGAGAGACTTAAAGAACTTAATTTGTACAGTCTGGAGGAAAGAACGGAGAGGGGGGACATGATTGAGACCTTTAAATATGTGAAAGGATTGAATAAGGTTCAGGAGGGAAGTGTTTTTAAGAAGAAACTTAATGATAGAACAAGGGGGCACAACCTGAAGCTAGTCGGGGGGAAGATCAGTAGCAATGTTAGAAAATATTATTTTACATAAAGAGTAGTAGATGCTTGGAACAAACTTCCAGCAGAGGTAGTTGAAAATTCCAACAGTCACTGAATTTAAACATGCCTGGGATAAGCACACATCTATCCTAAGATAAAGAGTACATACAGTATACACATAAGGGCAGACTAGATGGACCATATGGTCTCCTTCTGCCGTCAACCTTCTATGTTTCTAGTATACAGTACGTCCTGCTCCAACCCATCCTTGGTTGCATTATCTTGGATCCCCTGTATGGTGATTGTTATCCTTGTTATAGTTGATAGTTTGGATTGTTTAATTCTCCCAGCTTCTCATTAACTGCTTTTCAATGCTGGGGATTTGTGGGAGGTCCCCGGGTATTTGAGGGGTCTGGAGGAGCCTATTTTCGATGTCTCTGCAGTCCAGCACCATCTGGCGGAGTATATCCCAACTGTAATTATTAGATTTGGAGCAGGACGTACTGTATACTCATAATTCCAATTCTACAGGTGAGTAATCACAGAATTGTATTTTGTTTTTATTTAAATTTAAAGGCAATTTTACCCAAGAACAAAAAAAGAAAGTTATACTCAGCTTTTCTCCCACGCAGACCGTCGCTCCTAGTTCGTGGCAGATCCCTCCACCATAGGTAGCGCCGCTCTCACATTGTGAGTTTCTTCCCTCCGACGTGGCAATGCCCCAGCCATTATTCACAGTGAGCTGCCACGTCCACCTATATTGCAATAAGGGAAGCTGTGTGTGGAAGAAAAGGTTATTATAACGTTTTGGGGGGTTTTGGGTTAAAATTGTCTTTAAATATAAATTAAAAACATATTTTATCCCTGCATTAAGATTTTGGTACCTTTTTGTGCATGGTCAGACACTTGGGTTGAACATAAGTTGGAGGAGCTTATTGCATAACCACTGGTGAAAATTAAAGCTATTCAAAGTTCCAAATTGACTCATTGATTGCTAGTAATGGGGACTGCACTTATTCCAAGGGGCCGTTTAGAACCCACAGATTTTTTATATGTGCACAGCTAAATATGGTGCTGAATTGCATTGAGGGAAAATCATGAGGAAAAGCATTTATCTTAAAAAAAATAATAAGAATAAGAAAAAGGATATGGTGCTGAATTGCATTGAGGGAAAACGTCATTAGAAAAAAATATTACCAGATAAATATTTAAAGCGGACCTTCACCCTGAATAAGATGTATTTATGTTTACCCCAACCTGTACATACAGATTGCCCACATTAATCCGGACCCTCACCCTAAATAAGAGCCTACCTTATATGTTTTCCCCACCCTGTACATACAGGTTGCCCACATTAATCTGGACCCTCACCCTAAATAAGAGCCTACCTTATATGTTTTCCCCACCCTGTACGTACAGGTTGCCCACATTAATCTGGACCTTCACCCTGAATAAGAGCCTATCTTATATGTTTCCCCCACCCTGTACATACAGATTGCCCACATTAATCCGGACCCTCACCCTGAATAAGAGCCTATCTTATATGTTTCCCCCACCCTGTACATACAGATAGCCCACATTAAAAATCATCCTACATGCACCTAGTGCATATTCTGAACAACCAAGATGATGGCTCATGGAGCATCAAGCAGCCTGCAGACAGGAAGTGTCTTCTCTTAACTATGCCGGCCTGCACTCTGGGATTGCTGTACTTTCCTTGACCCCAGCACTGTTCTGTCACAGCTATAACCCCCCCCCCCCCTCTCCTCAGTATGTGGTGCATTCTGAGGCAAGATGGCGGTGCCCATATCCTAGAGACGTGAACAGAGTTGCAACCCAGCGGAGGAAAGAATATAAATAAGCAAATAGAAACTTAAAATCTATTAATTTTAGATGCTGGGAAATATTTTTTTAAGGGTTTGGGCTTTTCATTAAATCATGCTGAAGATCCGGTTTAAAAGAGGATCAAAACCCACCCAGGAGTCTATGAGACTCCAGGGCAGGCATACTCACTCCCCCTGATCGGGGTGCCCCGCTGTGTGAAACCCTCCAGGTCGCCCGAAAACTCACCTTTGTTCCTGGTTCGCAAGCAGAGGCTGCATCTCCGCTATCTCTTTAGCAGGGCGCCTTGCTGCGCCAGGCACTTGTGAGTGGCCGGCGTGGGCATGCTCCCTGTTAGAGGGTAGCAGGAGCGGATCTGAGCGTGCTGATTGGACGAGCGCCCACGCATACATCATAGGAACAGGAAAAAATCTCTTAACTTCAGCGTATGATGCAGGATACAATGCAGTACAGCAAGCGGTTACCTCACCAACTTTAGCAATGTCCAGTGTAGGATAATTACAGCGTATTGCAAGTCCTTGATATCACAGGTCCTCTTTCAGGGCATACAACTCCAGGCTGTTAGTCCACAGGTTCCAAGAACAGGTAACACATAAAGTCCTTTGGATGCAATTCAGCACTGTCAGTATTGGGAGCAGCAAGGCACAGGCTCCTCATCCTAGCCTCTCCATCTCCATACTGGAAGCCTCAGCTACTCCTTTTATAGGGCTTCCTGCCTTCAATTAGTCTCATTACCTGGGAAGACCTGTGAGTAGGGGAAAAACACGTAGAGGACCCGGGATGTGGATTGGATCTCTGATATCCCGGCATGGATCTTGCCTGACTGAAAAACTCATGGGGAAAATAGACCCCATCCACCACTTTTCCATACACTTTACCACGAAGCCCAAAATGGCGCTGAACACACAACAGTTAGTATTCAGCATTGTAAAGGGACTTCCTTTTCAGAAAGTAATAGGCTTGTCCTGTTTCCTGTGTGTATTGACATGCTAATTAAGCCAGCCAGGACGCCTGTTGATTGGAGACCGGCCAATGAGAGATCACATGTGCTGGTTTGAAGGAAACAAAGGACAGAGCAGTGGAGGTTTGTGGACTGACCAGCCTTCCCCGGTTCCCATCGGAGCCTGTTGCCCAAATGACGTTATTTGGCAAACGTTTCTGATTGTTGACAATGGGAAAGACGTGTTTCAGCATCCCTGGCATTATGAAAAACACACGGCTCCGGTCCAGTGGCGCATCCGCCAGCAGCGGCCGAATCCCCACTATCCCTTTAGCAGTAAGCGTGCCCACACCAGGATAGTCAAAATCCTGGCTTTTGTCTATGCTAGGTTTTGGTCCTTGCCCCCGGGGAACCCTAATCTGGGATGCCCCACTGAGTAAACCCCCCAGGTAGCCCAATCTAACTCACCTTTCCCCGGTCCTACGGCACATGCCCGGCGTCTCCACCAACTAGCGTGCTCGGACCCATCAGCTCGTCAAAGACTCGGCTCCAGCCGAGTCTAGCCAAGCAGAGCCAGCGGGCGCATACCTGCTACCCTCTAACAGGTTGTGTGCCCGTGCCAGCCAGCTACAAACGTGAATCTGAATGCCCCGGTCCAGGGGAATCAAATGGCCCTGGAATCTTATAGATGCTGCGCCGAGCATTTTTAACTGGTCGGCACGGGCACACACACTGTTAGAGGGCCCTGCTCGAGTCTTAGACGAGCCTTAAAGGTTCCAGGATCATGTGCCGTGGGTTTTTGTCCACTTTAAAAATAAAATTGCGAAACACATTCTGATTTTCAATACCCTTCTGTGTCTTCCCTCGCCACAAGTCCTGGTTATGTAGCCTTGTAAAGTTCTTCCATTTTCCATTGTACGGCGGCCATTCAATGAACGCTGGAAACCAATTGTACTTGCTGGGTGGGAGGGGTGTACCTTCCATCGCCTTCCATTCCATCCGGTGAACCCGATTGGTCACGTCCTCATTAACTAGATCAACTATTTTGATGTTATAGTGCTATCTACCTTTTTGGATCGTTCTTGATAACTAGACTCAAGAGCCGGAAAGAAATCGCGATCCTAACATAAAAATGCTCCAGTTAAAGAGTACAGCTTTCTATTAGACTGATGTCCAACACTGACCTCTAAAGTCATTTAATTCAAAGGGGAACTGACAACAGGGAGATAAATCATAAACTTTCATCTGTTTAACTCGCCTGATCCTTCTCCTTCCAGGGAAAGGAACTCAGATGAAAAATGCTCTGATATATGTCGCTATTTTACCTGGTGAGCATTATGATTAATGCAGCATTTCATGTTCAGAGAAGACGGCACAGCCATAACACCCATTTCCATACACCGCTGTGCGCCTGGATAATAATGATGTTCGGAGAATATACAGTGATAATGGGAGCACTGTACTATAAAATGATGCAAATTATCTTAATACAAGTAATAGGCACTGTATGTTGTAAAATGGGACCTGCACCACGACAATGACTTAGGGTATTGTACATCAAAGACAAGGAAAATGTATGCGGAATATGAAGGTGAGGTCACTTTTAAACAGAAATGTTTATGGAGAACAATGATCGCTCATTAAAGGTAAATGCACACTGGTAAGTAAGTGTTCAGTATCGTCTGCTCAGACTTGCCTTACACAAAGCAATTAGAGATCTTTGCTCGAAAACACTTTGCGCTGCTGCTCTGTGTCACTGATCACAAGGAGAACCGCCGAAAGCGTATTTTTCTATTTGCCTATTCATAATTATTTTATTTTTTTCAAACAAGGGCACCATCTCTGCAATTTTTTTACTTTTCCCACTGTTCTGTAATTAATAAATAAACAGCATGCACTGCATCAGGTCTATCCATTTACAACAAGACATTTTTCTCTTTTAATATTTGTATTGTTATAAAAGGAAAAATGATTTCATATTTGTTGCACATTAATCTCCAATATTTCTATTAGAGATTAATATTATAAATATCGCAACTATTAATAATCATATCAGCCCAGCGGTCATACGTCTGATACAAACCAATGGTCGCTGAGGCTGTCCTCACACATCCAGTGAAGTGTTCTAAGAAGAAATATCTTCTCTTAAATGCCGCGCACATAAAATCTATTATGTGAGACATTATCCACCACACACAGTCGCAAGCCAGTATGTGGAGAGACCTATGTTAGGCTTAATATAGGGGGGGCTAAAAAGACCAAATAACCCTATACTCAAAGGAAAAGAGTCGCTTCCCTAAAACGGAAAGTATTTGCACAGTACCCATCAATCCTTGCAGCAGGCGGAGCTATGCAAACCATCTCTTTTTGTCTCTGAGCAATCCAAGGCCCTTAGAAATTCTAAGGGTGCAATGCCAAGGATTAGCTTTACATTTAAACAACCAGACACATCCAACTAGTGGACATGTGTTTCAAGCTTTTGGCTCTCATCAACACTAGGGCTGAGGTTTCTGGCTGTATGGGGAGTGAGACTTGGTGAGTTCAAAAACAGAGACGCAAGCCGCTATTTAGAGAGACCCATGTTAGGCTTATGTATGGGGGCTAAAGAGACCAAAATACCCTCTACTAAAAGGTAAAGGAAAATAGGCGCTTTCCTAAAACGGAGTGCCCAACACAATGAAAAACAGCATTACCCATCAATCCTTGCAGCAGGCGGAGCTATGCAAATCATCATACAGCCAGAAACCTCCGCCCTAGTGTTGATGAGAGCCTAAAGCTTGAAACACATGTCCACTAGTCGGATGGGTTTGGCTGCATAAATTTAAAGCTAATCCTTGGCATTGCACTCTTAGTGTTTCTAAGGGCCTCGGACTGCTCACAGACATAAAGAGATGATTTGCATATCTTCGCCTGCAGCGAAGCAGGATTGATGGGTAATGTTATTTTTCATTGTGTTGGGTACTGTGCAAATGCTTTTTGTTTTAGGAAAGCTCTTCTTTTCCTCCACCATACACAGTAAAATGTATAAATGAAAACGGGTTTAATTCACCAGCACGGTAAATAACCTTCACTAACCCAATATGTTCCCGAAGTTTCCCCAGATCACCTTAAATGTTACAGGCAGTTATATGTTATGTTACTTACAGTGCAATAATGTTATAATGGAGAGAGAGATACTTAGCCATCATGCTTCAGGTAGGATGCTTCCATTTCCTGAATAGCCCTGCAACCAGCCTCCTAATCTACTAACGCTAGGGGGTGTGGTCAGCAGTCTCAGCCTCCTGGGTGAGATCTGCCTACAACTCGCCTCTGGGAGATTAGATAAATATTCTATAAAGGAATATAATTCCCTCAATATGCATGTTATCTTATTGTAACTAAGAAATGAATGATCCCCATTAATTAGTTAAACCCAAACACTAAATACATATCATACAGAGTATGATACTATGCAGATTATCAGTCTCTGGCCAGTACATATATGCCTTGTTTAATATCAAATTAAACGTCTTATAATCCTGTATAAGACTCTCTCATTGATATACGTCGCTCTTCATAAATACCATCCAATGTGTATTTGAATGTCTGAGTCCAGGTCCAACCTAATTAGAAATTCAAGGATGCCTTTTCAAGAGGAAATGACCTGCAGTTTAGAGCACACCACAGCTATTGAGGGCGACTTGCTGCCAGCGCAGAAGCGCTGCACACTAAGGGGATGGCCACCAAAAACACCACCTTTAGAGATAAAAGAAACAAGGAGGCTTCTGCCATCGGCTCAAAGGGAGGTATTTGCAAGGCCAAAAGGACCAGATTGAGGTCCCAAGATGGAGTTGGCATCCTACTAGGAGGGCGAACAAGAGCTGTCCTCTGGCAAAAGGTGCGGACCGAGGAACTCTCTCCACTAGGGCTTTGAAAGAGAAAAGATAAGGCCGTCCCTGGAGAGAGTTCTAAGCGTTCCAACTTTCCTGTTGGTCATGGGCATGAACAGGTCCACCTCGGGAACCCCCCACGTGTCGCAAATCATGTAAAACACTCTGGGATGGAGAGCCTTGTCTCCCTGGCTGACGTCCTCACTGTTGAGGAAGTCTGCCCAGATGTTGTCTGCCCCTGGGATGTGTATGGCAGAAATGCATGGGGCATGATCCTGGCCGCTTCCCAGAATTCCTTTTTGCCTCTGGTACCTCCCTGGCAAGTTATATATGCAATGAACCATAAGGAAGGAACCGAGAATGGAGCCACCAGTTTAGTGAAGACTGAACCTCCAAGTGAAGGTTCTCTCCAAGCCTAATGGAGACTACCAATGTGATAGAAACATAGAAACATAGAAGGTTGACGGCAGAAGGAGACCATACGGTCCATCTAGTCTGCCCTTATGTGTATACTGTATGTACTCTTTATCTTAGGATAGATGTGTGCTTATCCCAGGCATGTTTAAATTCAGTTTGTTCCAAGCATCTACTACTCTTTCTGTAAAATAATATTTTCTAACATTGCTCCTGATCTTCCCCCCCCCCCCCCGACTAGCTTCAGGTTGTGCCCCCTTGTTCTATCATTAAGCTTCTTCTTAAAAACACTTCCCTCCTGAACCTTATTCAATCCTTTCACATATTTAAAGGTCTCAATCATGTCCCCCCTCTCCCTTCTTTCCTCCAGACTGTACAAGTTAAGTTCTTTAAGTCTCTCCTGATAAGTTTAAGTCCTTCCACCATTTTCGTTGCCTGCCTTTGGACACGTTCTATTTGAATAATGTCTTTTTGCAGGTAAGGTCTCCAGAACTGCACACAGTATTCTAGCTGTGGCCTTACCAGGGCTCTATACAGCAGCATCACAACCTCCCTCTTCCTACTGGCCGAGCATCCTACTTGCTTTTCCCACTGCCTGGCTACACTGTCCACTCATCTTGCAGCTATCAGTAATTAGTACCCCTAAATCTCTCTTCTCCAAGGTCCTGGCTAACACAGTGCTGCCCACAGTGCTGATAGAATCACAAACTGCAGGACACTTGCATGGAAATGGGCGTGTGGAGTCACCTCGAAGGAGGCCACCATCAACCCCAGGAGCTGCATACACTGATGCACACTGGGCCGTGGATTCGAACCCAGGGTCAACGGACTCTGTTGTAACTTCTGGAGCTTGGGTTTGGGTAAAAATACCCTGGCTTGTGCCGTATCCAGGTGCATTCCCAGAAAACACCCCTGCTGTGCGGGTGTCAACTGGGATTTGTGGTGGCTTATCAGCCAACCAAACCTCTCCAGAGTCTGTAATACAAAATGTACATCCCTGGCTGCCTCCAACAGGGAGGTAGCACCAATAAGGAGGTTGTCCAAGTAGGGCACTATGCGACCCCCCCCCCCCCACTCCGACACCGAAGGGATCACCATAACAGCTGCCAACACCTTTGTAAACACTCTGGGTGCATTGGAGATCCAGAATGTCTCTGCAGTCCATCGCCATCTTGTGGATGTATTACCCAAATGTAATGAATATTCTGGAACAGGACGTGCTGTATACGTATAATACCAATTCTACAGGTGAGTAATCATAGAATTGTATTTTGTGGAGTAGAATGCAGGTATGTTTGTGTTGTTGTTAAAAAAAGGAACATCAGATGCCCTGGATCGATGTTCCTCTTTAAATTACAACATATCAGAGTCCCACTCCTTGGGGCAACCCAAATATGGATGGCCTGTTGTGTGAAGGGGTTTGGCCGTTTTCCTGGAACCCTTTCTGGGTCTCAGTCAACCCTTTCCACATGTACAGAACAGCTCTATCTGCAGCGTATACCCGCACCAGTTCTTTCTGAATGGCCGTCTCCGGCACGCCCACACCTAAAGGTTGAGCACACTGGCTGAGCTGCACACACCTGCGCCATGGGAATTGCGGAAATGTGACTTCCCTGAGCAATCCTTGAGGATACATGGAGAGAGTGAAATTCCTCGGTGGTGTTCCTCTTTAAAGTGGACCTTCACCCTAAATAAGCGCCTATCTTATATGTTTCCACCCTGTACATATAGATTGCCCACATTAAAAATCATCCTACCTGCACCTACTGCATTTTCTGAGCCTTTAAACATCCAAGATAACGGGGCATGGAGTTTCAGGCTGCCTGCAGACAGGAAGTGTCTTCTGACTGTGCAGCTCGGCATTCTGGGATTGCTGTCCTTTTCCTGACCCCAGCTCTGCTCTGTCTGTACAAACCACAGCCATCACCTACCCCCTGCACTTTTGACCCCTCTCCTCTCCTCGGTATGTGATGCTTCTGAGGCAAGATGGCGGCACCCGTATCCTAGAGTCTTGAACAGAGTTGCAGCCCAGTGGGGGAAAGAATATATTAGTTTTAGATGCTGGGGAATAGTTTTTTTATGAGGTTTTTTCATTAAATTATGCTGAAGGTCCAGTTTAAGAAGGTCGAATTTGGTATTAGGTGTACCTTAAATGTGTATGCTTACTATATAACTTACTATACCAACCTTCCATTGGCACATATAATGCATTCACTATGAATTCTGGATATACAATAATCCCCCTTTGGCGAGGAGGAGTGAGGTAATCCGTCTCAGCGATAGTCCAGATACTTTGTGGCTGCATATCTATCTGTAGGTGAAATGCAGTGGAAAAGAACAGAAAGAGCCTGAAGATGTAATTAACTCCCCTCGTAATTAATATTAGTTAAAAGGTAAGCATATGGCAAACTCCAGGGGAAGGCTTTGCCCAGCCTAGTATAAAGCAATGATGAAAAAGAAAAAAAAAAGGTGAGGAGAACATCAAGGGAGAACTCAGCAAATCTAAGTAAAAAAATCCCACAGATAAAGGGTGTAACTAATGGGACATTTTCTGCAAATTAAAACCTTACCTAAGAAAAAGGGTTGAATAATGGTGGTTGGATTTATTGATTGAATGCGAATTGGACATACTCCTTACAGCGTAGCCATACGATTACCCTTCTTCCAAAAAAGGCATGTGAGGATCTTCCTGGTTTAAGTACATTTCCACTTAAAAACAAACAAAAACAAGCTATACCCCTCGATTCAAAATGCAAAAGTTAATTGATTTCGGATCGAGAATCGTAAGTTTGGGTGGGTGTTAGTCATTTTTTCCTGTTTTTTTGGCCATTTCCGACTCACACGAGCCTACGTACGATTTCGTATATGCTCTTACGATCATCGGAAGTTCGTTCCTAAATTGTAGGATCAAAACCTAAAACTTAGGATCAAAACCTAAAACTTAGGATCAAAACCTAAAACTTAGGATAATCGGATGTGTTTACGTGTAATTCAGAGAGCAGTTTTCCAATCTCTAAATACGTTTTAAAAGAAAGCCACTTCCGACACCTTTTAGCAGTCGGATTGCTGTTCTTGAACAGGTTTTTTGGCTATGTGGAGGAGTCTGCGCGTCTTGAGCTCCAATGAACTGCATGTATCAGCATGGCCGAGGCCATAAATTGTATGGCAATGCATACCTGATTCAATACATTTCATGTATGCCTTATAAAAGCATTTTAATGTGGACCTTAATTAGTCCTTTGCATGTAAACCTTTATTTTGCAATATATTTGCGTTGTTTAAAGAAACTTATGTCCTTTGTTATTTATTTTTAAACTGATGTACTAGAATAATATTTTTAATTTGAATTTATTGGTGTAGTTGTTTACCTTTGCTTTGTTTAATTATTTTAGCTCATCTTTGGTCAGATGCATCACACTTACTGAGGAGAGGAGAGCGGGATAAAGTGCAGGATGTGGGTTACTGCTGTATTTTGCACAGACACAGCAGAGCTGGGGGCACGGAAAGATCAGAAATCAAAGAATGCAGAGCAACACAGTCACAAGGCCCTTTCTGTTTGCAGGCTGCCCGATAATACCTGAGCCGCCATCTTGGCTGTTTCTAGACTCATAACATGCAGAAGTTGCTGGGTGTTTTTTAATTTTTGAGAGCAATCTGTATGTAGAGGGTGTGGGTAACCACACAAAAAATTTTAAGTTGTACCATTTGAAGCCAAAATATTAAAATTAAATCCACAAGTAAAAAATGCAAGTTAACTAAAAATTAAACAAAGTAAGATTTACTTATGCAAATGCATTCATTAATGGTTGGTTACTACAAAATGAATGAAATAAAGAAAAATAAAATAACAAATATTTAGAATGCACTTTAATGAGGTAAGTTTGTAGTGCGCAGCCGCAAGATCAGAAGGATTTACGTCCAGACACAAAAGGAAAAAGGGCAAAACCAATGTTGCAACCTGAGAAATGAAACGGAAAATTCAGGATGGAAACTGACATAGGTCTGATTCCCGAACTGCCATACGAACGGACGTACATTTTAGGATAGAAACGTATTAGCTTATAGAATCACTCGCAAGTTCATACGAACGCACGAGCGTACGGGAAAAATAGGATGATCGGCACCAAAATCAAAGCTGTAACATGTTTCTTTGAATCGACCCAATACTCCCCTTTTCTCCCATGCAGACCATCGCTCCTAGTTTGGAGCTGCAGCGCTCACCTGAAATGTTGGGTGCAGGATCCTCGCCGCCCGGCACCTCAAGCAGTGCCTTCTCTTGATTCAGCACTGTATTCTTTTTTTTTTTTTTTTTTTTCTACATTTTTTGAGATAATATGCTTTTTCTCATGATTTTTCCCTCAATGCAATTCAGCACTTTTTTTTTATTCTACATCTTTTGAGAGAAAGTGCTATTTCTCATCTTTTCCCTCAATGCAATTCAGCACCATATTCCTTTTATTTCTTATTCTAAATTTTTTATGCTTTTTTACTACATGAAGTAGCCCTTTTTAAGCAATAAATGTTTTCTACTTGTACTGATTCTCCCTTAGAGATCTAATGTGTAGCCAGAGATGGCACCTAGCGGTATATTATGTTTGTTGCTTGCCAGCAGGTCACTTTTGTCATTATTACCCACAAATCAGTGTATATGGGCCCCAGAAGGCAGCCTGCTCTGTCTGGAAAAAGATCAGAGTCTTGTGGTTTTCAGCAAGAAAACAGAATGACGAGGGCATCAGACAATGTGCAATGTCACCACTCGACCATGATAAAAAAATGTTCAAGTCTACCTTGAAGCCTAAATGTCAGATTCAGACTTGTATACACGTTCACGTTTTATGTGTCTAACACTGTGTAAAATCCAACAGATTTACAACCAATAAAAATAAAAATGTAGAGGTTTCCAGTGTAGAGGTGTATTCGGTGCCAGACAACACCTTCAAGTGCCAACTCTACCAAGTGCTAATTTTTACAGTTAGATGGAAACATAACATGGTGTATTCTCTACATTTTGTGTGACAGCGAAAAATATATTCACTGTATGTTTTCAGTTCTGTACATCTGCTGTCCCAATTACTAAGCTTACTAACATTGCTGGCTCCAGGTTTATATGGGCCCTTGGGCGATAGTCTCAGTGGCCCCATGCTGTGTGGTATGATTCCATACATGGTGATAAAGTTGCATGTATGGGGAATACTGCCAAAGAATAGAAAAAAAAATAACAGAAAGAAATAGAAATAAACTGAAAGAATTGAAATAAATGACAGGAGAAGGGAAAAAAAGAACGAGATAAAAGGAATCACAATTAAGAATAAACAGATAGGCAGAAATAAAGAAATATAAAAAATAAATGGAAAGAAGGAATTAAAGCATGAATACCAGAAAAAAAAGAAAAGGGATAAAAGGAATGACAGAAAAACAAGCAGGAAATGGAGAGAATGAATAGGAGAAACGGTGGAAAGAAAGACAGCAAGAATAGCAGGACTGACAGAAAAAAAGAAAAGAAATGATAAAAGCAATAATAACAGTAATGACAGATAGAAGAAAGAAGAAAAAGAAGTGGCAGAATGAAAAGATGAAAGAAACACACAAAGAATAGATGGAAAGAAAGAAAAACACTAGAAGGTGAGAAAAGGAAAGTATAGAAAGAAAGAATAGAAGCAAAGGAGAAAAGACCGAAAGAAAAAGGAATGGCAGAAAGATCAGATGAAAGAAAGAAAAAAAAAAAGAATAGAAGGAAAGAAACAAATAGAAGAATTGACAGAAAGAAAGAAAGGCTCTCTCACTGGCCAATCTGCCCCTGTCTCACAGTCCCTTGCCCTGGTTACTGCACGGCCCTGCATCCTACATAGGGGCTTCTCAGGGTAGAGGGAATGAGGTGGGGCCCTCTCAAGGTGCAGGGGCCCCGGCACTTGCCTGGGTACACCTGTGCTGACGTCTGCCCTGTTACTAATATTGTCACCCATGACCATATTGCGCACTGAACAAGCCCAAAAGGTATGAGGTTTAGTGAAAAATAATCTAATTTATTATTGAACTAATTTGTTCTAGGGAATCTCACTAATAGAAATAAAAAAATCCCTGATTTGGGTAACAATTCTAGTGCCAGTCTCAGAAATGGCAGCTCTGGCTAAAACTGCTCTTCCTGATAACAACCCAGCTAGTAATCAGACGCAGGTAGCACTAGACAGCTAGTGGTCATAAGAGATTGAAGAAAGTTGGCCCCTTGTTTTTACATGGACTATCGAGGCATCTATGTATAATCTCAGCAATTGTAATTCACAAATCAAGTATTTTAAGAAAACATTTAAGAAACTAGGCAACAAGTTGAAGCGAAGGACCTCCAAGGTTGTATTCTCTGTAATAGTGCCTGTGACATCCAGTACACATGAACAACAGTAAGAGCTTAGAGAGTTAAACCTATGGCTTAAACTGGACCTTTACCCTGAATAAGAGCATATCTTATATTTTCCCCCCCTGTACATACAGATTGCCCACATGAATCCAGGCCTTCACCCTGAATAAGAGCCTATATTATGTTTCTCCTGCCCTGTACATACAGATTACCCACATTAAAAATCATCCTACCTTCATCTACTGCATTTTATGAGCCTTTAAACATCCAAGAGGGTGGCCCATTGAATCTCAGGCTGCCTGCAAACAGGAAGTGTCTTCTGACTGTGCTGCTCTGCATTCTGGGATTGCTGTCCTTTTCTTGACTCCAGCTCTGCTCTGCCTGTGCAAAGCACAGCTATTACCCCCTGTAATTTTCACCCCCCCCTGCTCTCCTCAATATGCGATTATATGTGATATGATGATATCATTGCCACACACAACTGCAAAAAATGGAGAAGACGGAGCTTTACAGCTAAAGCATTATTTGGGATTAGGGTGAAGCAGGAGCAGTTCAAATTGGCAAAAGGTGCTCTTCATGGGGGGAGCAATTCGGTGGATGCTAGTTAAAAATGTGGGTTTTGGTCCGCTTTAAGTCCTGGTGCACTTTAGAAGGATTTGGGTTCCTAGAGAACCAGGCTGACTTATTTATTAAGGTAAGAACTGTATTTAGAAGATAATTTGCATGCGGCACTCCGGTGGCAGGCGGTGGCTGGGCTTTGCCCTTTCTACTCGGCCCTGTCACTCCAAGGCTTCTAAGTGTGTGTCTTGATGCCAAGCTACTGCACAGCATCTTTTGTTGCACTGGGACTGCGTTGCTCAACGAAACGCAAGTGCATAGGTGTGATTTGCGCCTTAGAGAAGCTCACAAGCCTCTAGTGCAATCACACCCTGCTTGTCATCAGAGATCATTTGACCCAACTGTATGTTTTTGGATTGAATGAGAAAAATAAATCACATGTGTAATGTTTGCCTGGAGATATTGTACTTTGATTGCTTGCTCCCACCCATGTTTGACTTTTTCAGTCTTCTATAGTGATATGAAAGCCAAAGCGAATGTGTAATCTGCCTAATATAGTGTCATTTATGAAAAAAGCACAAGCTTTTAGTCTTTCAAGATCTCCTCGTATTACTTTGCTATTAACCGTTCACATAAAATAAACATCATAGCCTGTAAATTTTCCCCAGTTATTCTTTGGTATGAAAATCGCACAATTTAAAAAATAACGTATTAGATCAGAGAGAAAAAAAGACGAGCCTTTGTTGCTGCTTGTTGTGAAATGAAACAAGGCAAAAACCTCGTCAACAGAAGATCCCCCCCGAGTAATTAATTTCCCTGCAGTGATGTTTCTCCGTGTATCAGAATTGATTAGCGAGTTGACATAGTTGAGGAAAAAAAGTTTATTTGTCATGCCAAGTGGGCGATCTGTTCCTCATCTCAACGTGGCGCGGTGCAGCTTGCTGGATAGAATTATAAAGCAAGACAGTCGTGGCCATAAAGGTCACAACAGACCTGCTGCTAGCCCATAAGCAGTGTGCTGAGCTGCACATTTGTCGCGTTTTTGGAAAGGATGTTTTCCTGCATGTGTCTGTACTGTTTGGATCACATTTGGGAGGTGGAATGCTGCTATATTAAATTATAATCCTTTTATACACTTATGTAGGTGGTTGTGCACAGCTAATGCTGCAATCACACAGGGGGTTCAGTTAGTGGACTGTAGGGTTGATTCAGAGCCTTTTATGTTCCATCTCGATTTTGTTCCTAAGAGTGAACATTACACAAAGCTTTCGTTAAAGCGGACCTTCACCCTGAATAAGAATCTATGTTATATGTTTCCCCCCACCCTGTACATACAGATTGCCCACATTCATCCGGACCCTCACCCTGAACAAGAGCCTATCTTGTATGTTTCCCCTCCGTACATACAGATTGCACACATTATTCCGAACCTTCACCCTTAATAAGAGCCTATCTTATATGTTTCCCCCCACCCTGTACATACAGATTGCCCACATTCATCCGGACCCTCACCCTGAACAAGAGCCTGTCTTGTATGTTTCCCCTCCGTACATACAGATTGCACACATTATTCCGAACCTTCACCCTTAATAAGAGCCTATCTTATATGTTTCTCCCCACCCTGTACATACAGATTGCCCACATTAAAAATCATGCTTCTGGCACTTACTGCATGTTATGAGCCTTAAACCGGACCTTCAGCATGATTTAATGAAAAGCCCAAACTCTTAAAAAATGGTTCCCCAGCATCTAAAATTAATATATTTTACGTTTTTAGTCACTAACTTATTATTCTTTCCCCCACTGGGCTGCAACTCTGTTCAGGAATTTAGGATACGGGCGCCGCCATCTTGACTCAGAAGCATCACACTTACTGAGGAGAGGAGAGTGGGATAAGGTACAGGGGGGCGGGTTATAGCTGTGCTTTGCTCACACAGAGCAGAGCTGGGGTCGGGTAAAGGTCAGCAGTCCCAGAATGCAGAGTAGCACAGTCAGGAGGCACTTCCTGTTTGCAGGCTGCCTGATAAGATGGCGGCTTCCATAAGCCGCCATCTTGGATGTTTAAAGCTCATAACATGCAGTAGATGCAGGTAGGATGATTTTTAATGTGGACAATTCTGTTCAGGAATTTAGGATACGGGCGCCGCCATCTTGACTCAGAAGCATCACACTTACTGAGGAGAGGAGAGTGGGATAAGGTACAGGGGGGCGGGTTATAGCTGTGCTTTGCTCAGACAGAGCAGAGCTGGGGTCGGATAAAGGTCAGCAGTCCCAGAATGCAGAGTAGCACAGTCAGGAGGCACTTCCTGTTTGCAGGCTGCCTGATAAGATGGCGGCTTCCATAAGCCGCCATCTTGGATGTTTAAAGGCTCATAACATGCAGTAGATGCAGGTAGGATGATTTTTAATGTGGACAATCTGTATGTACAGGGTGTGGGAAACATATAAGATAGACTCTTATTTAGAGTGAAGGTCCGCTTTAAACATCAAAGATGGCAGCTCATGGAGCATCAGGCAGCCTGCAAACAGTAAGTGTCTTCTGACTGTCTCGCTCTGCATTCTGGGATAGCTTTCCCTGACCCCAGTTCTGCTCTGTCTGTGCAAAGCATGTTACCCCGCTCTCCTATACTCAGTGTGTGTGATGCTTCTGAGGCAAGATGGCGGCATAGTTGCAGCCCAGTGGAGGAAAGAATAAAAAGTAAGCGACTAAAAACTTAAAATGTATTAATTTTAGATGTTGGGGAATAGTTTAAGGGTTTGGGCTTTTCATTAAATCAAGCTGAAGGTCTGGTTTAAGTATACGTGCGCATGATTCAGAGCCTCCATTGGGAGTGATTTGTACTGTTTCTGTAGCTGCGTAAGCTGGTCAAGAACGCTGTGAGTACGGCTCTCAAGGCCTGTTCCACTGACGACACTCTCGTATACGTTGAAGTGAAGCGCACATCTCCTAGCGTTTTTATAGTGTTTTTTCACGTACCTTGTCACGAATTATTTGAGTGTCCAACAAGGTCCTCTTAGTTTCTATCAGAAAAGACCTGTTTTACCCTTCATTTAGCCCCTAAATTCCATAATATTATTGTTTGTGTGAGATGTATACACGGCCGCTGGCTTTTTTGGTGGCTTTTACACATATGCGAACCTCTTTTTTTTTTTTGTTTCCCATACTCTGGCCCTGCTAGCCCTTTACTTACATATTGCTGTACCAAGTCTTTTCTGTGCCAAACTACTTAGCATGCCATGCTCGCCAATCATTCTTCTTTACTTCTTCCTAGTTTTATATTTGGGCATTATTTTATATTTAATTCAGTAATTTTTTATTCATAATGATTTTTGTATTGATTGTTAATGTTTTTTTTTTATTAAGAAAATATAAAATTAATTTGATTTAATTTTTTTTGGGGGGGAATGGGGCAGGCTCCTAGTGCCTATGTATGCTTTGAGAAGAAAGCGACTTATATAGCAACAAAAAAGGCTTCATTTGGAGTGCATTATTTGCACATCATCTGGTAAGAGTAACCAATACAGGTGGTGGGCACGTGGTGGAAAGTTGAAGTGGATCACCTCTAGGCTTCACTAAGGCGCCAGTATAATTGCATGTGCTTTGGGATACCTACTTCGAACTTTTATGAGATCCAGTCTGCAGCCTTGTCGAGTACCACCTGAGAGGATCTCCAGTAACACCAGTGGTACAATTACCACCTGCTGGGAACCCCTGGGCAAGAGCAAGGGTTCTCAACCTTTTTACGCCAAGTACCCCCTAGCGATAAGACGTTCCAAACAAGTACCCCAAAAGGGGTGATTTATTTATAAATCGTACCAAAATAAGAGGGCCATAGGCCTAGTGAAACTTTTAAAGCAAGAAGGGATTAGGTTTAAATTGTAAAATAATATACCAGACCAGTCAGATACCCCCTGAAGGTTTCCTCAGAACACGGCTGCATAGCCCTTGGGGTACATGTACCGCAGGTTGAGAAACAGTGCCCTAGAGCACCGTTTCTCAACCTGTGGTACACGTACACCAGGGGGTACATGGCGGTGTTTAGGGGCTCAGCGGCAAGTGGTGTCTGACTGGTCTGGTATATTAGTTTAACAGTTAAGGAGCAAAAAAATTGGCCCAATGATAAAAATGCATATAAATATGCTGGATGGTGGGGGGACGGGTCACTTATACACCTGATATCAAGAAATATACAGCCAGGGCTGTTTTTCATTCTTTTAATGGAAGGAAGAGGACATCTGGGGTGACAGATAATAAATTAAAAGATAAACCCTTTGCATTGCCTTAATAGCCGTGGTAGAATGTGATAAAAACAACCACACCGACACTATTCTACCTGAATAGCGCAGACAACAGTCAATCATTAACAAACACAAAGGCTGAGTCATGTTAATTTGCCTCTAATTGAAATACGTCTTTCTCTTTCCGAGAGAACCGTCCAGAAAGGTGGAAAGACTCCCGCGTCAGCTCGGCCTGTTTTATGACATCCACCTCCCCATATTTCACATAAAGGTTTTACACATCATAACAGCCTACCCTCACAGGAGCAGGAGGTCAGCAGACAAATCTCTTGCCAAAGGTTTGCCGTGGCACATAAATCTCTGGCCATATGGCCCTGAATTTTATATTTGAAGAGGTTGTGTCCCTTTGCTCACAATTCTCTTAACCCTTTCAAATGATGTACTTCTGGTGCCACACATTTTTGAAAAGTGCCCATAAAACATGCTTAACACACTTAAAAATGTTATAAGCTATGTAGCACAGTGCAGTCTATTGAAGATGTGCACAAGCTCCAGGCTGACTTGGACAATTTGAGTGTCTGGGCTCCACTTGGCAAATGAAGTTCAATTTGGAGAAATCTAAAGTCATGCACTTGGGGTCTAATAACCTGAAGGCCACATATGAAGAATCTGGGGGTACTGGTAGATCACAGGCTAAAAAACAGCATGCAATGTCAAGCAGCTGCTTCCAAGGCTACCAAGATATTATCATGCATTAAAAGAGGCCTGGAATCACAGGATAGTGATGTCATTTTGCCTTTTTACAAGGTACTGGTGCGCCCTCACCTGGAATATGCCGTCCAGTTCTGGGCACCCGTTCATAGAAAGGACTATGGAAAGGGAGCAGAGGAGAGACACCAATTTAATAAGAGGAATGAAAGATCTTAGTTATGAGGAAAGATTACAAGAATTACATCTGTTTAGTCTTGAAAGGAGATGGCTGAGGGGGGACATGATTAACTTGTATAAATATATTTATGGGCAATACAAAAAATATGGGGGAACACTATTTCAGGTAAAATCATTTCTAAAGACAAGGGCGCGCTCCCTCCCTTCGACTGGAAAAAAAGAAATTCAGTCTCCGGAGGCGACAATCATTCTTTACCATAGGAACTATAAATATGTGGAACAGCCTCCCACAGAAGCTTGTTACAGCATCAACTGCTGACGGTTTCAAAAAAGGATTAGATGCCTATTTAGAAGAAAATAACATTAACAGTTACTATTAGCTGTTATCAGTAAAAAAAAAAATAAAATAAAAAATAACTTCCCCTACCCTGACACCCTTGGTTGAACTTGATGGACATATGTCTAATTTCAACCATATTAAACTGGACAAGCCTAAGGAGGAGTTCCACCAATCTCCAAACCTACCCTTCTACAAATGTGGCACCACTACTTATAAAGTATCAAAAAGAATCAATGTTTATTGAAAAATCATGTCTACACTTACACTAGCATATTTAAAAAGCACATAACACATTTAGACAAAGCCTAAAGGAAGGGGGGGGGGCTTAGATGACAATTAGCTATTTCATGATCATAATAATGTTAAAAACATATGCAATACATTCAACTGTGCTGGCAATACCAAAGTGCTAATGTGCTAACTCCTAAACTACATGAATTACCGGTATATTTTTATATAATAAATAATATATACACAATACCTAAGGAAAAGTGCAAATGCAAAAAGTGCAACATATATTTATATATATATATAATGCTCAATAATATATACGAAATATCAAAAATCAAAGTGCAAATGCAAGTGTGCAATGTATTTTTAAGCAAACCTATACTGCCATACCATAAAACCTATCTGTGAAGACCAGCCGGGTAAGCATAAAAAGAAACATATATTCAATCAGAAATGAATCTTACATGCATTGTAGGACCAAGCAGCCACCCCCCCCCCCCCCCGTGTGCTTTAACCGCTTTAACTATGTAAGATATAAAGAAGCGCCTCACAATATATTTTCTAAAAGCACACAAGTAGATTTGAGCCAATTATATTTCTTGAACCAAGCGGTTTGACAAAATTAGGTAAAACTCAAACCACTGAATTGTAATATTGATATTTTTTTATTTACCATATGTTTCGCCCCATGAGAAGAACTTTTTACTTCAAAAGTGGGGGAATGTTAGTGCATCTTATGGGGCGAATGCTAAAAAAAAGAAATAAAATACAAATTTACATTACTGGCAGCTGCCTCCGCTGCCACATATGTCCCCGAAGTTAGAGCTGGATCCCAGCCATGGGTGGGCACGGCCCTTAACCAGCACTAGCTCCAGAAAATTGTGTGGCAGCGGAGGTAAGTGGTGGTGGGCTGTGAACTTGGGTAAGCTGTGTGTGTGTGGTCTGTCCCAGCGGTGGCGAGCAGGGGGTTTCCGTGCCGTTTCCGTTGAGTAAAGAACATGGACTACAAGCCCCACAATTCTTCCAATGTAACAGGTGATCTCTTTAGCAGCTTTGGCTAAGTCTCAGCAACCTAATGACTTCTCCAGCCGAAAACCCGGCCATTAACCCTTTGCTACTGGAACACAAGCTGAAGAAATTGAACTTCAGCAGAATGGGTTAAACCAGTCCCCTACGCCTTAACCAATCAGATGATTAGCAAGCTAGAGTGAGGAAGTCTGATATGTACTGGAAATCACCACTTTGGTTTACATAGCTAAGACATAGCTAACACATTGTTGCTATGGAAAACTGTTTTCTTTAATAACAGAGTTGCTCCCCGGGCGCTGAGTTTAGTTAGCCCACCGCTCCAGGCACGTGTGCACTTCACTGTCCCTTATTGTGTAATTTACTTGTGTATAGTCACTCCCATGGTGTTTATACACTGGTGTGTACACGGAGATGTGTTCACAGTGCATGGATGGGTATATGTGGAGAAAGAATTCCATTGCACAGTGGCCACTATTGCACTACTATTATTATAGAAAATTAAAACATTAAAAAAAAGGGATAAGCTCAGCACATTAAAGACATCATTTTGCCGCACAATAATGGAAACTTTTAGAAAAGCCATTGATAGTGGAATTATCCTTTAAAGTGGACCAAAACCCAGGATTTTGACTATCCTGGGTTTTGGTCCTTTCCCCCCGGGTCCCCCCGATCGGGGGGGCCCTGCTGTCTGAAACCCCCCAGATTGCTGAGCACAACTCACCTGTTGCCCGCACTCGGAGACGCTGACGTCACGGCATCTATGCCTTCGTCTAAGGCTAGCGGATCCCAGCACGCTGGCGACAGCATCCCCGCTTCCCTCTGACAGGGAGCATGCCTGCACCATCCATTCACAAATGCCTGGCACGGGGGAACGCGCCCTGCTAGAGGGAAAGCAAGGCTGTGGCTCGCCCATGCGCCGTAGGGCCGGGAAGCTAGGTAAGAGAGTGGGGCGACCTGGGGGGGGGGGGGGCTTCAAACAGCTGGCAACCCGATTTTGGATGCCCCGGGGGCAGGGAATTGATTGGCCCGGGAATCTATAAGATTAAAGGCTAAGGGCATGTAAAGTTCTTTTTTTATTGATATGTTGTGTTTAAACCGGACCAACACAAACTTAAAAAAATTGGTATTGGTCTGCCTGGGGGGGGTATGTAACACCCCTAAAGCTTACCTTACACCTCACTCCCTTGACGACATACGGATACGTGATTGGCAGACGTTGGTCACAAATCTGGTTCTCCGGCTTCCGACAAGTTTCTGTGACCACCGCCGCCAATCATGCGGCTGTGAGGGAGTGAGGTGCCAGGTAAGCTATAGATGCTTTGCAGGGGCCTGATTGAGGAGGGAAAGAGACAACTGAAAATAAAATAGCATATGAAATGAAGATTAATAAAGCCCAGTAATCCCACAGCAGTTGACCTGAAGATGTTGAAGGAGGACTAATACTGTCAATTGTTACCTTTAGTGCAAAGCATTGCAAGCTCTTCAATCACAGTGATTACTAACCAGAAATCAGGCTGATTGTGCTTTGATAGCTTTGTATTTTACATTTAGCCATTAAAAGTATTACCTTCTCACTTTTATTGTTGCTGTTCATGAATTTTATTCTTATCCATTTCACAAATTCATTGTCGGTCCAGAATTGTTGGCATCTTTCAAGGGTATATTCTTTAAAGCGTACCAACAGTCAAAAATTACTTAAACCGAACCTTCAGCATCATTTAATGAAACCCAAACCTTAAAAAAAACTATTCCCCATCATCTTAAATTAATATTATTTTAAGTTTTTAGTCGCTTGCTTATTATTCTTGCAACTCTGTTCTGGACTCTAGGATATGGGCAACGCCATATTGCCTCAGAAGCATCACATGCTGAGGAGAGGGGTCAAAAATGCAGGGGATGGGTTATAAGACAGCAATCCCAGAATGCAGAGCGGCACAGTCAGAAAACACTTCCTGTTTGCAGGCAGCCTGCCGCCATCTTGGATGTTTAAAGGCTCATAAAATGCAATAGGATGATTTTTAATGTGGTTAATCTGTATGTACAGGGTCTGGGAAACATATAACATAGGTTCTTATTCAGGGTGATGGTCTGGATTAATGTGGGCAATCTGTATGTACAGGGTGGGGGTAACATACAAGATAGGCTCTTATTCAGGGTGAGGGTCCGGATTAATGTGGGCAATCTGTATGTACAGGGTGGGAGAAACATATAACATAGACTCTTTTTCAGGGTGCGGTTTAAACCAGACCAACACAAAAAACAGTGCTCATATGCACCCCTGCCGTGGCAATTTAGATTGCTGCACATAAAAATTAATTTACTATTTTATCATTCCTGCTGTAATGAATTTTAGAAACAAAATAGCGCCTCGTGCATCTGCAGGCCATCTGCAAACAGGAAGTGCTGCTGGGCTTTCTGTTACTGTGCATTGTCAGTTATGTCAGTTGAATCCAGGCAGCAGCATGACTGAGATGCCTGGAGAGGAAGCTCCAAAACCTTTCTTTTCCAGCTGTGCCAGGCTGTTGGTCCAGTGTGTGATGTGATGCTGATCACCTGTCTTACATCTCAACATCTGGAACGGACAAGTGTCCGCTTAAAGCGGACCAACATCCTACGCTGCGCATGTGTTGGTTGCTGCCACTGCTAAATGACATTATGGGAGCAAGATATAGCAGAATGCTACTCCCCACACCTAAGCCCCCCAGAACACCCGTAAATCTCACATTTCCCTTGGTTCCAGCAATGAGAATTCAGTGCCAAGATTAGCTTCCTGGCGCTGATGTGGAGAGGACAGTCAGCTGCTGGAATGTCCCTGCCCGCCAGGTGGCCAATCGCGGAGCTGGATTGTCGGCACTGGACCGTGAGATTTCTGGGGGGTTATGTGCGGAGGGGGCTCCAAAAATTCTGGATACCCCCCTAACTGTCATTTAGCAGCTTCGCCGACTGTGACCAACACCCCGAGGGAGCGAGGGAATCTATCGGTCTGGGAATCCAGCAGCTTTTTTTTTTATCAAATCAGAGTCTTCAAAATGCTTGGTGAAGAACCTGCTTCATTTCACTTTTACTATGAACATAAACCACACCATCAAAGAAGCCTAACCTGCCTCCTTGTCTTAAAGTGGACCAACACCCACGGGTGATCGGTCCGGGAATCTATAAGATTCCCGGGCCGATCACCCCCCACCCCGCGGGACATCCGAGATCGGGATGTCCCGCGGGGGGAAACCCCCCCAAACACCCCAAACTCCTTACCTTATCTTCGGCGGCGGCCGGCCGCCGCCGCCTCCCTCGCGCTCCTGTAGGCGTGCTCGCGCCCGCGCCGGCCGTCTGCGAATGGCCGGCGGGGACGCGCGCGCGCCGAAAGTGACGCGAGGGAGGCGGCGGCGGCGGCGGCTGCCGCTTAGACGTTCCTGATCCTCGCTTGTACGTCGGCGCTGGGAGCGGGGAGAGGTGAGTTTTTCGGGGGGTTAGGGGGGGTTTCACACAGCGGGGCACCCCGATCGGGGGTGCCCCACCGAAGTGGACCAAGACCCAGGATAGTCAAAATCCTGGGTGTTGGTCCACTTTAAATAGGATAATAACCCCTAGATCATAGGTGCTCAACCCTCCTCCTCAAGGCCACCCAACATCTAGGTTTTGCCAATCTCTGATGCACAGGGGTATTTAGTGCCGAGTCTATAGCTCAGTCTGAGTACAAATTACTTCATGCATCTGTATGGAGATGTGCAAATCCTGGCCTGTCGGTGGACCTTAAGGCACATGTCCTAGGTTCAGGTCCCTTTGTTGATAGAACCTTCCTTTAAAATCATCTTCCAAAAACCTATGACAGTTTTATAATTTACATGTTTGTGTAGATGCAGAGAGTTGGCAAGAAGCAAGGTCACCTCCCATGATAGAAATATATGCAGCAATTTAAATGCAGACCCTTCCACGCAGAATGGACATGTCAAAAAAGGCCTGGCTGAGCCCACAATAGAATGCAAATTACTAAAGGTTAGATGCTCCCACTGCTCAGGTTTCTGAAACGGGGCCAGATTAAAGTGGACCAACACCGAGAGGTGATCGGCTCGGAAATCTATAAGATTCCTGGGCCGATCACCTCCCACCCCGCGGGACATCCGAGATCGGGATGTCCCGCGGGGTGAAACCCCCCCAGACACCCCAAATCGCTTACGTGATCTTCGGCGGCGGCCGGCCGCCGCCGCCTCCCTCGCGCCCCTGTAGGCGTGCTCGCGCCCGCGCCGGCCGTCTGCGAATGGCCGGCGGGGGCGCGCGCGCGCCGAAAGTGACGCGAGGGAGGCGGCGGCGGCGGCAGCCGCTTGGACGTTCCTGATCCCCGCCTGGACGTTGGCGGGGATTGGACCGTCCAGTCACGTGGGAGCGGGGACAGGTAAGATTTTGGGGCTTTCTGGGGGGTTTCACACAGCGGGGCACCCCCGATCGGGGTGCCCCGCCGAAGTGGACCAAAACCCAGGATAGTCAAAATCCTGGGTGTTGGTCCACTTTAAAGTGGATAAAAACCCACAGACATCTTATTAATTCCAGGGCTGCTTGATTACCTCCCCCCTGGGCATCCAGAATCGGGATGCCCGACTGTGTGAAAACCCCCAGGTCACATGGTATACTCACCTTCTCCCTTGTTCCCCTTGCCAGGTACTGCGGGACAAGGGGCTCTCCCCTTGGGAAGCCAGGAAGGTCTCATCGTCCAAGATCAATTATCAGGCTTAGAGAACCTATTTCGCTTGGCGCGAATCACTTAGTCAGACTTCACTCTTTTTTTTCCATCCCTCGCATCTCAGAATTCTTGCAGAAAGGGTTATATAAAGGGCTGTATATAAACACCCATAAAGGAACTGTAAACCCAACTACGTTAAACCGGACCAACAACCGTTTTTACTTTATCAGGTGTTGGTCCCACTTTCTGGTGATCGTAAGAAGCTCGGGGGGGGGGGGGGGGCATCCAGAATGCCGGAGCCCCTCTCTCAACAAACCGCACACAAAGCTTGTACTCACCTTCATTACAAGCCAACTGTGAGAACGGAATGCTGCTACTGGGCAGGTCCGGCCGGTGGCCGGCACAGAGGGCGTGTCTGTGGCCCATGTGACTGCCCGCTGGCCAATCGTGGGACTCCTTTCTCTGTGCTAGCTCTAATGAAGGTGAGTATTACAAGCTTTGTGTGCGGTTTGCTGAGAGGGGGGCTTCGACATTCTGGATGCCCCCCAAGCTTCTTATGATCACCAGACAGCGGGACCAACACCCGATAAAGTAAAAACGGTTGTTGGCCCTGTTTAATAAGGCAGCAAGCAGTGATGCACAGGGAGGAAGCTGTAGCAGGGCTCCAAGATTAGCCTTTTTTTAAATTTCATTCTTCCAGGACAACACAACAATTGGCCTAAAAGCCACTCTGTTCCTTGTTGCTCTTCATGTAAGTGAGCATGGAAAGTCACAGTGGTCCCACAGTTGCCTAAAACTACATCACAGAACACAAAACAGAGTGCAAGCATGAGTCCTAGCGCTGCCCCATAACCTGCCCTTTCCAGCTTGGCCACTTGCCAGAAGTAACAGCGAATAAGGCGGCTTTGCTTGCAATACATAAAGTACAGTATTTACATATAATCAGAGATGCTTTTAAATGACCTAGATTACACTGTTCCCAAGAGGGACAAGGTGGGAAGAAGTTACCGTATTTGCCGGCGTATAAGACGACCCCCCAACATTTCCACTCAAAATATAGAGTTTGTTATATACTCGCCGTATAAGACTACTCTCTCTTCCGCATACCTTCCACACACCAAATAAAACGTGAAAGAACATCAGATTTGCTTTCAACATGTTTAATTTATATTCAAATGCTTATGACATGCAGGAAAACTGTCACAAGACTGTATGTCATGTCAAACATGTAAAGTAAACATAGTACAAGTTTATTAAACGTAATTCACTAAAGAAAACCCACTCCCTTCCTCCTCAGCGCAAGCAACACTCCAAGTGAACCCTATAGACGGGTGGATGCTTCTCAGGAACACAGGCAGGCAGCCCACAACTCAGAGGGACTCTGGCAACACACTGTAAACTGTTAACCAAACTGGAACTGTTAATGATAGGAGGAAGATAACAAATATAGGGAGAGAGCAAGTGCCAGGCAAGTCTCCTAGCCAGTTTGCTGGCATTACAGTTTCCCTTTAAAAGCCTTCAAACTCCTGTTCGCCATCTGATATTAAAAGTTCATCAATGACATCTTGTGATACAGTTGCAAGGCAGTCATCATATGGATCTACCGGTAATTCCGTGTCAGATGATGTGGCCTCAGCTTCCTCTTCATCTTGCCACAAGTACTCGTCCTCCATGCCATCTAAAGAATTTGATATGCCACACTTCTTGAAAGACTTGATTACTGTTTGTGCATCAATATCATTCCAGGCTTTTATGACAAAACATCCAACTGTGGAGCACGCATGTTTCCTCCTTTTGTGTATGATTTTTCACCGCTAACCATCCATTCATTCCACTGTTCTCGAATGCGATCCTTAAACGGCTTGTTTAGGCACACATCCAGGGGCTGTACCAATGATGTCAATCCTGCAGGAATAACTGCTGCATCTGTTTTTATTCTCGCAAGCCTTTCCTTGGTGGTGGGAGTTAAATGAGCCCTGAACATATCCCACACAATTAGACTACGTTTTTGAAGTAGACCACCTTGTCGTCTGCTCCATACATTATCCAGCCATAGTTTCACACCCTCCTCATCCATCCAGCCTTTTTCATGCACATGCACAAAACAACCAGCAGGGAATTTGGTTTTTGGCATTGTTTTCCTTTTAAAAATAATCATAGGTTTCAATTTGTTGCCATTAGCTGTGCATGCTAGCACCACTGTAAAACTTGACTTCTCATGTCCTGTTGTTTTTCATCCATATTTCCAATATCACTTAACGAATAGCCATGTTTAGTGCGCTGTTGTATTACATATCGATGGAAACTATCCACTTTGTTATCCAGATCTGCAGCTAATTTTTGGGCAATTTTTGTCTTTTGCCTTAGTACCAGATCATGCCTTGCCATGAATCTACTACACCAGGATGTAGTGGCCTTAAAATTGTTGCTGTGATATGGGTTAGATTTGGCCCAGTGAAGTGCAAACAAGCGTATTGTATTTCGTGTCATCACATAACCATTTTGGCGACGCTGAGCCACCATGTCTGCTACATGTTTTTCGAGTTCTGGCCACTGTGGGGTGCCTCTTCTTAATGCACACTTACCTCTTGGCATACTCTTCAATACCTTTTCATTTGATTTCCAGTCCCGAACCATCTTTTCTGTTACTCCATATTGTCTTGCAGCAGCACAGTTATTATGTTCCATGGCAAAGTTTACAACTTTAAGTTTAAAACTTGCATCATATTTCTTTCTTTTGATAGGGTTGATAGAGGTTTGACTGCTGGACATTTTCTTTGATGTACTCTACTGTACAATGGTGCAGAACTGTGGTTGGCTGTTGGCTACAAAGCCTGATTGGATTTGTCCCTGGTCCCTGTCTCCATGTCACTAGCAGCAGTGTTGTCCGCCCTTGACATATAATATAGTACCCTAACATATAATACCAAGTGATATACTGTATATTATGACCTGATAAGAGATTTGGATATGGAATATTTATTTAAGGTAAGCATAAGAAGGGGGGAGGGGGGGAGAAGAGAGTTGCTGCTTGTGTAAAGTGAAGTTAAAGTGGGAGGGGGCGTGGCCACGGCATAGCAGCAGGAAGACGTGTCCTGTAAGGCTCCCTACTACCCCTGGCCCAGGTGTCATCTTTTTACGGTTCACAGATTCCCAGCCTGCCCCCAGAGACAATTGGGAGACAACGGGGACAGCTGCTCGAGGGCGCAAGAGGGACAGGGTATCGCCCGTTATCGGCCGGGCAGTGGAGAAGGACAGTGGAGCCTGACAACTGTGTAGGAGGAGAGGCAGCGGGCAGGAGACTGGAGAGCGGAGGCTGTTTACGCCGCCGCCGCGCTATACGCTGTAATGGAAGGCGGGGCTGCTCGAGGGCGCAGGAGGGACTGGATATCGGTCACAGACAGCGGGCAGGAGACATCCTGGAGAGAGCGGAGGCTGTTTACGCTGCTGCGCGCCACACACTGTGATGGACGGCAAGTGCGGAAGGCGGGGACGGCTGCTCGAGGGCGCAGGAGGGACAGGGTATCCCCCGGTCACAGAAGCAGCGGGCAGGAGACATCCAGGAGCCGCGACCACGCTACACACTACAGAAGGAGAGAATATGAAGGTATGTGCACCCGGCGTATAAGACGACCCCCCCCACTTGGAAGCATGTATTCTTAGTATACAGTACGTCCTGCTCCAAGTCTAATACTTACAGTTGGGATATACTCCTCCAGATGGCGCTGGACTGCAGAGACATCGAAAATAGGCTCCTCCCGGCCCCTCAAATACCCAGGGACCTCCCACACATCCCTACAATTTCTCTGCAGTCTGGCTGCGAAGGACGAGAAATTGGCTCTCTACTCGCAGGTGAACGGGGTTATTAACCTGCGGCCCTGTAGGACTATTCCCACCTGTTCCACTAGTAATATGGGTGAAGGTAGGCAGCACCGCCGTTGGTGCTTTGGAGCGCTGCTCCACCGCAATCCCCCACCAAAGGGTAGGCGGTTCAGGCTTATGGTGAGCCTCTATGGGATGCCCCTCCCGCACTATTGCCCCTTGCCCCTACCTATCGGTGGGCCCTCTTTAAGTGGCCGCCGTCCTCCCTCATCCTCCTTGTAGTCTTCGGGGGAAAAGAAGGGGGGGGGGGGTGTATGTGTATAGATATGTATGTTATGCAGCCTGTGCTTTCACTTTTCACATGTCTTTATTCTTGTGTCAGCCGCCGCGCTGACTTGTCTTTTAAAATTACCGCCGCCACGCGCTGACTTTGTTCCATGCTTGGCGGCGGCATTACCTCAGGCGCTGGTGCGCCATCATTGGCTGTTGGCCTTTCTGACTTCGCGCTCTCGGGGGGGCGGGGCCCGTCTTTGGCGCGTTCCGCGTCATCGCTGTTATTGGCCCGCCCCTCGAGGTATACCGACGCCATCTTTTCTGACTTGGTTGGCCTATGCGTGACGGACTCCTACCTACCGCGGTCCGTAAGTGCCCTCGCATATGGAGGCATCCCAGGATAATGTGACCGGGGTCCCTCCGGGACAAAACCGGCTGTATGTAGCGTGTGGGCAGCCTCATGCTGACGCTGACAAGGCACGGGTCTGTGTACCCTGTGCTTAGCAGGTGCTTGCATTGCAATCTGGCCTGCCAGTGGCTGCACCTCGTTTCACTTCACCTACTCCCCCAAGCTTAAATCTCACACCTGTTGAGTTGCAGTGGGGATTCTCAGCCTGATGTGTCTTCTAGACTGGCTACTGTTGAACAGATTATTGCGAAGTCTTTAGCGCGTAAGGCCCCTGCTAAGAAGCGGCACTTGACGCCTAATGTTACTGTTTTCTCTATGGGAACTGAGGAGTTTATGAATCTGTGTGGCTATACTCCGTCTGATGAAGGGGAGCTCTTTTCTGATTCAGGCTCATCTGACGATTCTGGCTCTGACCCCTGGGCCCCCGGATGACACTGACCCCTGGGCCCCGGATGACAGATTATTGACCCAGATTTTTGAGGTTCTCTCTATCTCTCTCCCTGTTAAGGCTCCCAGGCAAAGAGGGGAGCTTTTCCATACAGCAAGATCACATTTGGAATTTCCAGAGCAGGCACATTTCCATAACCTTGTGCTCAAGGGAAGTATCCCTTACCTGCTGAGGTGGTTAAATGTTGGTCACCCCCCCAAGGTGGATGCCCCAATCCTAGGGCTATCTAACACCTCTGTCATGCATTCCCCTGATTCTACTACCCTGCAGGATGCCGAAGACCGGCGTATTGATCAGCTGGCATCCCACGCCTTTGCATGTGCGGGGACGGCGCTGCGCCCAGTATGTGCCTCTGCCATTACTGCTGTGGCCACTGTGGCCACTAGAACCCTTATCAGAAATTTGCTTGATAGTGCCCCTGATGAATTGCATTGTGAGGTGTTTAATGCACTCTCCAGTTGTGATGTTTTTGTAAACTTTGTACTATCAGCATTGGATGACACCATCAGAATGTGTGCCAGAACTTCTGCCCCCGTGGTGGCTATACGCCGCTCGGTTTGGCTGCGCCAGTGGGCTGCTGACAACGCTGCCAAGAAGGCCCTCACTGGTTTTCCCTTTAAAGGACTGCGTCTGTTTGGAGACCGCCTGGACCTTTTTGCTAAGGGAGGCAGGTTACCCCAGCGCAGGCGGCAACCTCGGCCCTTTCGGGGTCAGGGTTCCTTCTCCTACCCTTACCGTGGTGCAAGACAGGGAAGGGGGGTCTCTTTCCCTGGGGCCTGGGGATATTTCTGGGGTAGAGGCAGAGGACGTGGACGTCCTGGCTCCTCCTGGGGTCCCAAAGCTAAATCCTCTCCCAAGCCCCCTCAGGCATGATGGGGCGCCCTCACCCATCCGGGTGGGGGGACGGCTGCAGCACTTCGCTCACGTCTGGAGGCTTCATGTCTCAGACCGGTGGATTCAGGAGGTAGTGTCCTCTGGTTACAAGTTGGAGTATGCTGCCGATCCCCCTCCAAGATTCATCAGATCCCGGATTCCTCAGGACCCTGTGTCAGCTCAGGAGCTAGTGCAAGCAGTGCAAGGCCTCCTGGAGCTGGGGGTTATCTGCCAGGTCCCTTTAAGAGAAAAAGGCAAGGGCTTTTATTCCAATCTATTCACAGTACCCAAAAAGGATGGTTCTGTCAGGCCCATCCTGGACTTAAAGATTCTCAACAAGTTTGTCAGGGGCAGGCACTTTCGCATGGAGACTCTGCGCTCTGCCATCAGTTCCCTGCGCCAAGGGGATTTCATGACTTCTGTGGACATCAAAGATGCTTACCTTCATATTCCTGTGTTCCCAGGTCATCAAAGGTTCCTCAGGTTCGCTCTGATGGATCAACACTACCAATTTGTGGCCTTGCCCTTTGGCCTCACTTCAGCTCCCAGGGTGTTCACCGAGGTGCTGGCTGGCGTGATGTCTCTGCTCAGATGTCAGGGCGCCCGTGTGCTTCCCTATCTGGACGACATCCTCATCACTTCCCAGTCTCTACATCAGGCAGAGTTGGATACTCAGTTGGTGGTGTCCACTCTGGAGTCATTTGGATGGGTGATCAACCACCCCAAGTCCTCACTGTCCCCTTCCTTGGTAACTCCATTCCTAGGAATGATTCTGGATACAGTTCAGGCAAGGATCTTCCTTCCTCAGCAGAAGGTGGACAGTCTGATTGCACAGGCTCAGTCCCTCCTAGCTTGTCCCCATCCCTCCATCAGGCAGGGGATGCAGCTGGTGGGCCTGATGGTGGCGTGCTTCGAAGCGGTCCCTTATGCTCAGTTCCACTTGAGGCCTCTGCAACTTCACCTATTGTCTGTATGGGACAAGGACCCAGCGTCCCAGGACAGGGTCTGTGTGCTCTCCCCCTGAGTCAGGAGGTCCCTCTTGTGGTGGATGGACTCCAGGAACCTGTTGGGGGGCAGATCCTTTCTTGCCCCTTTCTGGGAGACGGTCACCACGGATGCCAGTCTGTCAGGTTGGGGGGGTTTCTGGAAGTCCCTGCGCTTCCAGGGGAGGTGGGGCCCTCAGGAGGCCCACACACCTATCAATGTCTTGGAGCTGCGAGCGATCAGGTTAGTTCTGGCTCGCTTGACTACTCATCTTCAGGGTTTGCCTGTTCAGGTGCGCTCGGACAACCAGACGGCAGTTGCCTACATCAATCATCAGGGAGGGACCCGGAGCAAGGGGGCCTTCCAGGAAGCGTCTCTGATCCTGACTTGGGCGGAGGCCAATGTCCCCTGCATTTCAGCTGTGTACATCCCGGGGGTGGAAAATCACCTGGCGGACTCTCTGAGCAGGAGGACCTCTCGCCAGGGAGAATGGTCCCTATGCAGCAGGGTGTTTCAATCTCTGTGTCACCGTTGGGGCAAACCAGATGTGGATCTGTTTGCGTCCCGCCACAATCACAAGCTTCCAGCTTTTGTCTCTCTTTCCAGGGATCCTCTGGCCCTGACCTCGGATGCGCTAGCAATGTCATGGAAGGACTTTCAGTTCCAATTCCCCTGCTGGGCAGGGTTCTGCGCAAGATTGCTCTGGAAGGGGTGCCAGCAATTCTGGTGGCCCCCAGGTGGCCAAGAAGAGTGTGGTTCGCAGGCATGGTACAGCTGGCAGTAGATCAGTACACTCTGCCCTTGGTGCCAGATCTGATCACTCAGGGCTCACTACGCCATCCCAATTTACAAACTCTGGCTTTGACGGCTTGGCTGCTGAAACCTCCATCTTGATGGAGAAGGGGCTGTCTTACTCGGTTGTGGATACTTTGATTAAAGCTAGGAAGAAGTCTTCCTCTTCCATTTATTACAGGGTTTGACTGGTGTGAGTCTAAGTCTCTTCCCTGTCGTGTGTTCTCTATTCCCAGGATTCTGTAGTTCCTGCAGCATGGGTTGGAGATGGGTCTCCAACTCACTACTCTGAATGGTCAGGTTTCTGCCCTGGCTATTTTTTTCCAGAAGTCCTTTGCTCAGCACCCTCTGATCAGGACTTTTTTCCAGGGGGTCACTCATGTGCGTCCCCCACGTAAACCTATGGTGCCTGTTTGGGATTTGAACTTGGTTCTGCCAGCCTTGCAGGGTGCTCCCTTTGAACCTGTGCAGGATGCTGCCTTGGCCATTCTTACGCTCAAGGTTGTGTTTCTGGTGGCTATCACTTCTGTCAGGCGTGTGTCTGAGTTGGCGGCGCTGTCCATTCAGCCCCCCTACTATGAGAGGCACCAGGACAAGGTGGTGTTTCGTTTCAAACCTGATTTTCTGCCTAAGGTAGTGTCTGCCTTTCATTTGAATCAGGATATTGTTCTTCCTTCTTTGTGCCCTAATCCTAGCAATGCTAAGGAGAGGGTTTTGCACTCTTTGGATGTGGTTAGGTGTCTGAAGTTCTATTTGGTGGCTACTGCACCTTTCAGGAAAACTGATGCTCTTTTTGTGGTCCCTTCTGCTCCTAGGAAGGGTTTGGCTCCTGCCAAGTCTACTATCAGCAAGTGGCTTCGTCAGGCTGTGATTCAGGCCTACTCTGCTAAGGGGAAGAATCCTCCCTTCCGCCTTACTGCTCATTCTACTTGTGCTATTGGTGTCTCTTGGGCCTTTCAGCACCAGGCTTCTGTTGAACAAGTTTGCAATGCTGCTACTTGGTCTTCTTTTCATACCTTTTCAAAGTTTTACAAGGTTGATGTTAGGGCCTCAGCTGACGCTGTTTTGGGCTGAAAGGTTCTGCAGGCAGCAGTGGTTTAAACTGCCTGCTGCTGATTTTTCTTGGGGATCCTACCCTACTTTATGGACACTGCTATTGGATGTCCCAACTGTAAGTATTAGATTTGGAGCAGGACGTACTGTATACTAAGAATAATACAATTCTGTGATTACTCACCTGTAGAATTGGTATTATGAGTATACAGTACGTCCTGCTCCAACCCACCCTTGGTTTGCATTTTCTTGGATCCCCTGTATGGTGATTGTTATCATTGTTATAATTGATAGTTTGGATTGTTTAATGCTTCCGGCTTCTCCTTAACTGCTTTTCAATGCTGGGGATTTGTGGGAGGTCCCTGGGTATTTGAGGGGCCGGGAGGAGCCTATTTTCGATGTCTCTGCAGTCCAGCTCCATCTGGCGGAGTATATCCCAACTGATTTGGAGCAGGACGTACTGTATACTCATAATACCAATTCTACAGGCGAGTAATCACAGAATTGTATTTTTTCAGGGGCAGAAAGTCGTCTTATACGCCGGCAAATACGGTAGTGTTGCCTGGGCAGGGACTTTAAGGGCCAGGACTTGGTACTAACCTTTCTCTTTTATCATCCTATTGTGTTCTCTTTTCTATTTCTCATTTCTAACCTGTTCTCTTTTCTTTTCTCTTTTCTAACCTTTCTCTTTTATAGTCTTATTGTGTGCAATTCCTTTTTTTGTAAATGTATTATTAAGTAATATTGTAATATAATATTATTTTGGTCATTCTCCCAAAGACCCAATCCCGACTGCTTGTATACTGGTAAACTGCCTGCACAAGTGTCCCTGTATGTACAAGGGGAAAGCATTTTACAAGTTATTTTGCTTAATAATTAGTGTTTGTTCTCTCTAGTATTTGAAGTGGAACTATGTGCAAAATATAAAATCGCCCAAACCCACCTTGAAAGCAGTTTGCATACACTAGTGAGCCTGGTTAGTCAATAGGACGGTTAGGCTGCACGCACTATTGAGTTAATCAGAAATGCAGTCTGTATAATATATTTCCGTATTGTCTAGTTCTTAGCAACCCTGCAAGGTACATTACCTTTTATTCATAGTCCAAATGAATAGAAATAAAAACATGATGGCTTAGCTCACATCTCCCTTAAAACCATTCTTTTATTTTGTTTTTACTTCCTCATTTACCAGTTGACAAACGACCCTTTTTGCGCTGATTGTGTGGCTACTCACTTCAGCTGCTATTCCCAGCTCTAGAACTTAATATATCTTCAAAGTCCCTGTCCAAGCAAGCGCTAACTTTCTTTTCCATTATCCCCCGCACTAATAGTATAAAATGAGCTATTTCAAAGCATCTCAAAATCTCGGATCGTGCATAAAAACCTTTGTGTCACTGGATTGCTTCCATTTCTGGGTCATAGCTGAGCTGGGAAGGGCCGTGACCTGTGGCTTACATCAGGGCTGGCTCCAGGTTTACATGGGCCCTTAGGCAGCATGGTCTCATTGGGCCCCTTTATGGTGAGTCATGTCACATCACCGTGGGACGTCCAAAATCTGGATGCCCCCTAAGGATTAAAAGAAAAGAAAAAGAAACCTCTACTTACTGCTTTTTCTCTCGGCACGCACTCCTGGTCTCCTTGTGGAAGCCTACTGTGTGGTGTTTGATCGCTTGCCGCCCGCTGGCATGCCTGTCACATGGAGGCCTCTTCCTTCCTCCATGCAGGGAAAAGAAGTTGCACCGCCATTCCCAGTCCGCTGCCAGTCAAGCGCAGTTTCACACCCCAAAGGCCGGCCCTGTCAGTGGACTCCCCGGCAACTGCCCCGCCTTGCCGGGTGCCGACGCCGGTCTTGCTTACCATGATCACTTGTGCTGAGGGCACCAATGGACAGAGTAGCTAAAAGTCTGCTTTTGCCCCACTTCCTTCAGGACGGCCACAGAGATAGCGCGGCTCCTCCCCCAGGAGAGGAAACACAGGCTGGAACAGATTAAAAGCCCCACCTCCAGTCCTCAGTATTGTGTATCCTCTCCGGGAAACCATCTGGGACCACTTTGTCCAGGTTTTTTTTTTCCCCAGGAGGACCTTGGAAGGTATTAGCCGACCCTCAGGCTATAACTACGCAGGTCTGGGTACCTGTGGCCAGGGGGTATGCAGGAGTATCACATCCTCTGGCTGACGGCATGCTATGTGGCGGCTGCATCCCGGGCTGTGGTGGTCGGTGCGCAGAAGTAGCTGCCTTTGGCGGGGCCTCTGTGCAGGAAGGCCCTGGGATGCACATTGCGGTACTGGGACAAAAAGGAGGCATGACTTCCGGGAGGTGTGCATGACACACTTCCGTCGGGAAGTTTGCTTCCTGGGTGGCCAGCGCTGAACGTGCTTGTGCACATCAGATCCTAAGGGCAGCAACTCCTGGCTGTGGCAGTAAAGTGCCCTGCAACAGTTCTCCATCGAGTGGGAGCTGCTCCGGGCCGTGGCGGTGACCTTAGCCCCAAAGGATAGAGCTGCGCTACAGGCAGGAACCCGAAGAGCTGTTCCCTGCCTCTCTGATATACAGCGGAGAGTTGGGCGAGAAAAAAAAGAAAAACATGCCTCAAGAGAAGTCGGTGAACGTATATTTTTCGCTGTATTTTATCAGGTTGCACTATGTGTTAATGGAAATTAATACTTGTAGCCATCCTCTTAGCCTCTGTTGTTTCTCCCTACTTTTCTAGTCGACTCCGAATACTAAACCTAAAGAAAAGGAGAAACGGAAAGAAAAGGATAAGGAGGGTTTCTCCAAATCTAAGGAGGTTAATACAGTTAGGCTCTGTATTCATTGCTCCACTATTTTGCCTGACACTTGGAACAGAGCTTGTTGCAAGATCAGTTTAGAACATAGGCTGGGGAATGAAGTTGCCAGTTATCTAGTGGATATTCTGAGCAATATGGAAGCCAATATGGCATCCACCCTGGAAGTTTGCAGGTCAGCGACACCCACCTCCAGAGATTCTTCCCTTCTGCCACCTCCAGTTCCTTCAGTTACTGCTCCCACTATGGTAGCGGCCCCAGCTGCGGCTGTAGAAAGGCACCCTGGCGGTGAGAAAAGTGAGGGTCAAGTTTCTTCAGGGGAAGCTCTGATTAACCAGGGGTTTGGGCTGATCTCTGATGCGGGACCTTCATCTAGCTCGGTTAAAAGCAATTTGTCAGAAGACATCTGTCTTGCTATTTATGACACAATGCATATTGCGCCTGTCGAGCAGCCTCTTTCGGGTACACACTGTATCATGAATTGATTGTCAAAAAAGAAAAAGAATTCCCGATTCATTCATCTGTGCTGGATTTAATGAAAAGGGAATGGATTTTTCCAGAGAAGATGATTTTCCTAGCTTAAAATGAAATTCTTATTACGTGAATCAGAAGCTGAAGCTTGGGCCAAATGCCCCAGCTGGACGCTGCCATGGCGCTGGTCTCAAGGGCCTCTGATCTAAGCTTGGGAATGCTGCCACTCTACGGGATCTGCAACCCTCCTCCCCAGACAGACAGGCCTCGACTCTGATGCCGAGCCACCTGCGGGAGGCTGATCCTCTCTCTTCCTGGAAGAGTGGCAAAAGGTTTCTCAGAATCCCTTTATTCTGTAACTGATAAGATCAGGGTATTGTCTTGAATTCTTACCAAAGCCTCCAGACACGTTTCTTGTCACTCAGCCACCAAGGAAGGGAAGGGAACTGTCTTCCTGTAGGTCATTTGGGAGCTCCTCAACATGAAGGCCATAGAAGCCATTCTCCTATTAGAACAAGGTCGGGGGGTTTATTCCCACGTGTTCTGATCTTGAACCTAAAACATCTCAACTCATTTTTACGCTACAAGAGGTTCCGCATGGAATCAGTCTTTACAGTAACAAGTCTGCTAATGTCGCAGGATCTGATGGATCACTATAGACCTACAGGATATATATATATGCACATTCTCATCGCTTAGGACAATTGCAAATCTTTGAGATTTGCGGTAATTCTGGGAGAAGAGATCCTTTACTGGCAATACAGGGCTCTCCCATTCTGGAATTTATCTGTGCCCAGAATCTTTACAAAGGTTCTGGCAGAACCTATGTGCTGTCTGGGGTGAAGAGGAGTTTCCATAAATCCCTTATTTAGGCGACCTCTTACTAACAAGCAGCACAGAGACAGGTCTGCTCCAGGACCTGTCTCAAACTCTGTCCCTCCTAGGGACACTGGGTTGGATGGTGAATACAAGGAGAAATCCAACCTGGTGCCCCTCAAGACTTGCAGGTTTTTGGGAAATCTTCTAGACAGTTCCCAAAAAAAGATTCTGTTACCCTCAGACAAGCAGGAGAAATTGTTCCTGGAGATTCAAAATCTCTTGCATGGAGAAGTAGTCTCCTCCAGACAGATCATGACGGTTCCTGGGTTAATGACAGCAGCCATTCCAGCCGTTTCATGGGTTCCAGACCACTGCAGTCCTTCCTTCATTGGTCCTGTGATCACTCTCCCTAGAGGATACCACCATACTGCCAAAAGAGTTGAAAGCCACCTTGTGATGGTGGATGGACCCAGTATTCCTGCAGCAAGGAATTACATGGAGGCAATCAAATTCCGTTGCCATTATGACAGATGCCAGCAGATGGGGCTGGGGAGCCCACCTAGATGCCTATCACATTCAGGTAGTTTGGTCAGCTGGATTGAAGAAATCTTCATAAAATTTCAGGGAGCTCAAAGCTGTAGAAGAGGCAATAGGACAATTCAAGCCTCTGTTAAAAGGCAGGGATGTTCCAATCAGATTGGACAATATGACCACGGTGGCTTATCTAAACCACCAGGGAGGAACAATGTCAGAAAGTCTTCTAAACCTGGCCCCCGGCGGTTCACCTCAATCCAGAGATTTTCTGGAGGTCAACCGAACATAGATCTTTTTGCCTTTACCAGAACACAAAGTGCAAGATATTCTTCTCCCTGTGCCGGGGAAGGGGGAGTGGGACTGGATGCCCTGACGCACAGCTGGCATTTTAATCTGGCTTTTGCCTTTCCTCCACTGCAGCTTCTTCCTCAGGTTGTGAGAAAAATTGCGTCAGAACCAGCAACAGTAGTTTTATCACTCCGATTTGGCCAAGAAGAAGAAGTTGGTTTCTAACCTTGAAAAGGATGACATTGAAAGAGCCATGGGAAATACCTCTGCTGACGAATCTACTGATGCAGGCACCAGTTTTTCGTTCAGGACTCCTGAATTCTAAGTTAGCAGCCTGGATTTTGAAGCAAAGATCGTGAGAATAAAAGGACAATCACAGAGAGACAACTAGAAGAATTTACATAAAGTATGGAAGCGTGTTCTTTTAATTCCATTTTTCCAGGATCACGAAAAAAATCCCCTTACCAATTAGCCTTACAAGTAACGGTATTTCTACGATTCCTTCAGGACAGCCACAGAGAGAGCACGGCTCCTCCAAAACACGCTTGCCCCTAATGTATGCATAATCTAAATCATTATTGGCTCTTACATTTGCTCCTGCATCCATTCAAAGCTGAAATGCTGTCTCAATTATTTTCTTCCAGGTTTTATTCCAATTTAATGATGGTCAGGGTGGCATTGCTGTATATAAAGGTCTAATCTGTAGATTAATATACACAAGCAGCAGTGTGGGACAATTAAAGTGAACCTTTTATATGAATGTAACATAACAAGCTGGTAATATCTTTATGACGTACTTTCTCAAAGTCTCCAGTTGACTTGTCACAATAAACTTACCTGCTGTCCGGTCCCATGATGTCCATGGGCGGTGCAGGCTCAGGCGACAGGTGGAGACTCCTTCCGTCCAGCATCCGGCTTGAGCCGTGTCGGCTTGAGTGCCACCGAGTGCGCCCGCCTATTCCTCTCCTCGCTTCCGTGCTCGAGCGCGGCTTTCTTATGCCCTAGAGCAATCAGCCCACATGTTGGGCAATGAGCCTTACTGTTCCCCCCCGGCCAATCCCGTTCCTGTCCATTTCCCTCCATACTGTCTCGTTGCCCGTGATAGTGTGCTGCTGGGTGTGATAGTATCTGTGATCCTTGTTCATTTCCGTTGTCGACCTCTTGCTTGACCATCCCGTGACTGCCACCTGGACCGATGCCTGCTTGTACCATGACCACGAATCTATCCCATCCCTTGTGCTGCGTACCCGTGACCTCCCGGCTTGACCCTTGGCTTAACCTCGAATCTTCTCTTGTCTCTCCCTTTGGTGTTGTGCTTTGTAGGGACTGATTACCCGTGTATGACCCCGGCTTACCCAATGTCGCCCAGTCTTGCTTTTGGTTCATCCGCCTTCACCCCTGTAAGTTCACAATCTCTGTGCTATGAAGTCCAGGGGGCAGCCGTGTCCAGCGAGGCGTGCAAAGCGCCCTGGTAAATGGGGACTTAGCTATAGGTGAAGCTAGCAGCGAGGATTGGGGGGTTGTGGACTTACCTGGAAGGCGGGTGTCCCAAGGGACTTGACAGTTGTTTTATATGCAGATCACCAAAGTGTACCATCAGTTTGTTTGTTTCACACTCTAGGAATGCAAACTTTAGAGCAATAAACTAGATCACATCGTACACTGCTGTCCAGCACGGGAAGTGGTGGGATACAGAGCTGTCTTGTGGTTCATTGGTGCCTCACTGAAAAGACAAGTCAGGGTTATCATCACAACAAAGAGAGCTATTGGACAGCTGATTGGCTGATTAAAACATATTTACTGTCATCCAAGCAATACACACAGCAACACAACTAAAGACTATTGTTTAAAGTGGACCAAAACCCATGGAAATTGGCCCAGGAAACTACAAGATTGCTGGGCCGATTGATTCCTTCCCCCCGGAGCATCCAAAATCGGTATGCCCCGCTGTGTGAAACGCCCAGGTCGCCGATAAACTCACCTTCTTTTCCGGTCCAAAAGTGCATGCTCGAGCCACGGCCACATCCCCACTATGCCTCTTGCAATGCACAAGCCCCCGTCAGGCATTTGTGAATGGTCGGCGCAGACAAGCTCCCTGTTAGAGGGTAGCGGGGGATACGTTGGCCAGTGCGTTCGGATCCACTCGTATTACACGAGCTCCCAGACGAAGGGGCTCAATTGGATCTGAGCCTGCTGACGCCGTAGGACCAGGAAGAAGTGAGTTTGTTTGGGCGACCTGGGGGGTTTCACACAGTGGGGCACCCCCAAACCCAGGATAGTCAAAATCCTGGGTTTTGGTCCACTTTAATACCAGAGCCCGGCTTTATCTTTATGACGTACTTTCTCAAAGTCTCCAGTTAACTTGTCACAATAAACTTACCTGCTGTCCGGTCCCATGATGTCCATGGGCGGTGCAGGCTCAGGCGACAGGTGGAGACTCCTTCCGTCCAGCATCCGGCTTGAGCCGTGTCGGCTTGAGTGCCACCGAGTGCGCCCGCCTATTCCTCTCCTCGCTTCCGTGCTCGAGCGCGGCTTTCTTATGCCCTAGAGCAATCAGCCCACATGTTGGGCAATGAGCCTTACTGTTCCCCCCCCCGGCCAATCCCGTTCCTGTCCATTTCCCTCCACACTGTCTCGTTGCCCGTGATAGTGTGCTGCTGGGTGTGATAGTATCTGTGATCCTTGTTCATTTCCGTTGTCGACCTCTTGCTTGACCATCCCGTGACTGCCACCTGGACCGATGCCTGCTTGTACCATGACCACGAATCTATCCCATCCCACATGTCACTTACGGTTCCCCTTTGCTTCTGTCTTTCAGACGGGCTGAATCCTATTGGCTTCTCCCGGCCCTACTCCCTGTATTTTGTTTTTTAGCTTGTGAGGCCTAGTGTGTAATTACTCCCACTTCCCTAGCGGGTTATTGGGGCATCCCGGGTTGCTTTTATAGTGTGAATCCCTATCGGCTTATTGTGCCGCTATAATCACCATATGGAGGCATCTCAGGATAATGTGCTCGGGGTTCCTTCGGGACAAGCCCGGCTGTGTGTAGCTTGTGGGGTGTCCCCTATTAGCGCTGACAATGTGCAGGTCTGTGTATCTTGTGCCCAGCAGGTGCTTGCGCTGCAGCCTGGTTTACCAGTGGCTGGGCCTGCGCCTCGTATGGCCTTACCTACTCCCCCGAGCTTAAATCTCACTCCCATTGAATTGCATACAAGTGGGGATTCTCAGCCTGATGTGTCTTCCAGACTGGCTAGTGTTGAGAAGTTGCTTGCTAATACCTTGGCGCGTAAGGCCTCTGCAAAAAAGCGGCACTTAACTCCTGATGTCACTCTTTTCCCTATGGAAGCTGATGAGTTTTTGGAACTGTCTGGCTATACCCCTTTGGAAGAAGGGGAGTTATTCTCTGACTCAGAGTCATCTGATGAGAGGCCCAGTGGTCATAACAATTCTGGGTCTGACCCCTGGGCCCCAGATGATACTGATAGGCTGTTGGCTCAGATTTTTGAGGTTCTGTCTATTTCTCCCCCGGTTGCGGCCCCCAGGCAACAGGGGAAATTGTTTCATACTGCTAAGTCACGTTTTGGAATTTCCTGAGCAAGCCCATTTGTGCTTAAGGAATGGGAGCGCCCCAGCAGGCTTCCCGGTGTACCTAAGAGTTGGGATAAGAGGTATCCCTTTCCTGCTGATGTGGTGAAGTGTTGGTCATCCCCTCCTGAAGTGGATGCCCCGGTCCTAGGGTTATCTAACACCTCTGTCATGCACTCCCCTGACTCTACTACGCTGCGGGATGCTGAGGACCGGCGCATTGATCAGTTGGCGTCCCATGCCTTGGCATGTTTGGGGACGGCGCTGCGCCCGGTCTGTGCCTCTGCCTTTACGGCTGTAGCTATTAGGACCCTGCTCAGAAGTATCCTTGATGGTGCCCCTGATGATGTGTCTAGTGAGGAGTTTAGTGCACTCACTCGTTGTGATGTTTTTGTGACTTATGTCCTCTCTGCCTTGGATGACACCATTAGAATGTGTGGCAGAACCTCTTCCCTTGTGGTGGCTATACGCCGCTCGGTTTGGCTGCGCCAGTGGGCTGCTGACAACGCTGCCAAGAAGGCTCTCACTGGTTTTCCTTTCAAAGGACTACGCCTGTTTGGGGGCCGCCTGGACCTGTTGGCTAAGGGAGGCAGGTTACCCCAGCGCAGGTGGCAGTCTCGACCCTTTCGGGGTCAGGGCTCTTTTTCCTCCCCCTACCGTGGTGCTAGACAAGGGAGGGGGGTTTCCCTTACTGGGGCCCGAGGAGACTTCTGGGGTAGGGGCAGAGGACGTGGATGCCCTGGCTCCTCCTGGGGCTCCAAGTTTAGGTCCTCTCCCAAGCCCCCTCAGGCATGAAGGGGCGCCCTCACCCATCCGGGTGGGGGGACGGCTTCAGCACTTTGCTCACGTCTGGAGGCTTCATGTCTCAGACCAGTGGATTCAGGAGGTAGTGTCCTCCGGTTACAAGATATAGTTTGCTGCCTGCCCCCCCCCCCCCCCCCCCCCAAGATTCATCAGATCCCAGAATTCTCTGGACCCTGTGTCAGCTCAGGCTCTAGTGCAGGCGGTGCAAAGCCTTCTGGAGCTGGGGGTCATCTGCCAGGTCCCTTTAAGAGAAAGGGGAAAGGGCTTCTATTCCAACCTCTTCACCGTGCCCAAAAAAGATGGGTCAGTCAGGCCCATCCTGGACTTGAAGATCCTCAACAAATTTGTCAGGTGCAGGCGTTTTCGCATGGAAACTCTGCGCTTTGCCATCAGTTCCCTGCGTCCAGGGGACTTCATGACGTCTGTGGACATCAAAGATGCTTGCCTTCATATTCCTGTGTTTCCAGGTCATCAAAGGTGCCTCAGATACGCTCTGAAGGATCAGCACTACCAATTTGTGGCATTGCCCTTTGGTCTCACTTCAGCTCCCAGAGTGTTCACCAAGGTGCTGGCAGGAGTGATGTCTCTGCTCAGGTTTCAGGGCATCCGTGTGCTGCCCTACCTGGATGACATTCTCATCACTTTCCAGTCCCTACATCAGGCAGAGTTGGATACTCAGCTGGTAGTGTCCACTCTGGAGTCATTTGGCTGGGTGATCAACCATTCCAAGTCCATTCTGTCTCCCTCCTTGGTGACTCCATTCCTGGGAATGAATCTGGATACAGTTCAGGCAAGGATTTTTCTTCCTAGCAGAAGGTGGACTGTGCAGGTCCAGTTCCTGCTACCTTGTCATCATCCCTCCATCAGGCAGGGAATGCAGCTGGCGGGCCTGATGGTGGCATGCTTCGAGGCGGTCCCTTATGCTCGGTTCCACTTGAGGCCTCTGCAACTCCACCTCTTGTCAGTATGGGACAAGGATCCTGCGTCCCTGGACCGGGTCTTTGCGCTTTCCCCCCTGGTCAGGCGGTCCCTCTCGTGGTGGCTGGACTCCAGGAACCTGTTGGGGGGCAAATCATTTCTGACCCCCTCCTGGGAGACGGTCACCACGGATGCCAATCTGTCAGGTTAGGGGGGTTTCTGGAAGTCCCTGCAGTTCCAAGGGAGGTGGGGCCCTCAGGAGGCCCACACACCTATCAACGTTCTGGAACTGCGGGCGATCAGGTTGGTTCTGACTCAGTTGACTCATAACCTTCAGGACCTGTCTGTTCAGGTGCGCTCGGACAACTAGACAGCAGTTGCCTACATCAATCATCAGGGAGGGACCTGGGGCAAGAGGGCCCTCCAGGAAGTGTCTCTGATCCTGACCTGGGCGGAGGCCAATGTTTCCTGCATATCAGCTGTGTACATCCCAGAGGTGGAGAATCTGCAGGCAGACTCTCTGAGCAGGGGGACCTCTCGCCTGGGAGAATGGTCCCTCTGCAACAGGGTGTTTCAATCTCTGTGTCACTGTTGGGGCCAAACAGATGTGGATCTGTTTGCGTCCCGTCACAATCACAAGCTCCCGGCCTTTGTCTCCCTGTCCCAGGATCCTCTGGCCTTGGCCATGGATGTGCTAGCAATATCATGGCAGGACTTTCAGCTCCTGTATGTCTTTCCTCCATTTCCCCTGTTGGACAGTGTTCTGCGCAAGATTGCTCTGGAGGGGGTGCCAGCAATTCTGGTGGCCCCCAGGTGGCCAAGAAGAGTGTGGTTCGCAGACGTGGTGCAGCTGGCAGTAGATTAGTACACTCTGCCCAGGGTGCCAGACCTGCTCACCCCCTTACGCTATCCCAATTTACAAACTCTGGCTTTGACAGCCTGGCTGCTGAAACCTCCATCTTGATGGAGAAGGGGCTGTCTACCTCTGTTGTTGATACCATGATAAAGGCTAGGAAGAAGTCTTCTTCTTCCATTTACTACAGGGTTTGGAGTGCCTGCATTGACTGGTGTGAGTCTAAGTCTCTTCCCTGTCGGGTGTTCTCTATTCCCACAATCCTGGAGTTAATGCAGCATGGGTTGGATATGGGGCTCCAACTCAGTACTCTGATGGGTCATGTTTCTGCCCTGGCTTTCTTCCAGCATTCTCTTATCAGGATTTTTTTCCAGGGGGTTACTCATGTGCGTCCCCCACGTAAGCCTATGTTGCCTGTTTGGGATTTGAACTTGGTTTTGTCAGCCTTGCAGGGTGCTCCCTTTGAACCTGTACAGGATGCTGCCCTGGCCATTCTTACTCTCAAAGTTGTCTTTTTGGTGGCTATCACCTCTGTTAGGCGTGTGTCTGAGTTGGCAGCGCTTTCCATCCAGCTCCCCTACTTTGAGAGACACCAGGACAAGGTGGTGTTTCGCTTCAAGCCAGACTTTCTGCCTAAGGTAGTGTCTGCCTTTCATTTGAATCAAGACATTGTTCTTCCTTCATTGTGCCCTAATCCTAGTAATGCTAAGGAGAGGGTCTTGCATTCTTTGGATGTGGTTAGGTGTCTGAAGTACTATCTGGTGGCTACTGCACCTTTCAGAAAAACTGATGCTCTTTTTGTGGTTCCTTCTGGTCCTAGGAAGGGTTTGGCTCCTGCCAAGTCTACTATCAGCAAATGGATCCGTCAGGCTGTGATTTAAGCCTATTCTGCTAAGGGGAAGAATCCTCCCTTCCGCCTTACTGCTCATTCTACTTGTGCTATTGGTGCCTCTTGGGCTTTTCAGCACCAGGCTTCTGTTGAACAAGTTTGCAAGGCCACTACTTGGTCTTCTGTTCATACCTTTTCGAAGTTTTACAAGGTTGATGTTAGGGCCTCAGCTGATGCTGCTTTTAGCCGTAAGGTTCTGCAGGCGGCAGTGGTATGACCTGTCTGCTGTTACCTTTGGGGATCCCACCCTACTTTATGGACACTGCTATTGGATGTCCCAAGTGTAAGTAATCTATCTGGAGCAGGACGTACTGTATACTAAGAATAATACAATTCTGTGATTACTCACCTGTAGAATTGGTATTATAAGTATACAGTACGTCCTGCTCCACCCCACCCTTGGTTTTGCATTATCTTGGATCCCCTTTATGGTGATTGTTATAGTTACCAGTTTGTTTTAATTCTCCCGGCTTCTCGTTAACTGCTTTTCAATGCTTGGGATTGTGGGAGGTCCCTGGGTATTTGAGGGGCCGGGAGGAGTCTGTTTTCGATGTCTCTGCAGTCCAGCGCCATCTGGCGGAGTAATACCCAAGTGTAAGTAATCTATCTGGAGCAGAACGTACTGTATACTCATAATACCAATTCTACAGGTGAGTAATCACAGAATTGTATTTTTGTAAGGTTGCAGAGTATATAGAGGAAAACAGGCTGACAATATTATGTAGTGATGGTGGGTTCTATGTAAATTCAGGGAAACCATCTGTACTGGAAACTGTAGAAAGACAGTAATATTCAGAAACTGCAGCAAGACAGTAGTAATCAGAAACGACAGTAGGATCGTAATAATCAGAAACGGCAGCAGTATTGTAATAATCAGAAACGGCAGCAGGATCGTAATAATCAGAAACGGCAGCAGGATCGTAATAATCAGAAACGGCAGCAGGATCGTAATAATCAGCAGCGGCAGCAAGACAGTAATAATCCAAAACAGCAGCAAGACAGTGATAATCAGAAACGGCAGCAAGACGGTGATAATCTGAAATGGCAGCAAGACAGTTGCATTTTCATGTGTTCTTACTTTGTTGTACAATGTTTGTTTGTTGAAGACTTTTTTGTTATGTACCTTCTATGTATCAACATCAATAACAACCCTTGAAGATGACCTGAAAGCTCTTAGAGAGCACTTTGCTGCTGCTGCCTCCTCTTTTCTCTGACTTATTCCTTGGAATGTACTTCAAAACAGGGAGAAAAGAAAAATACATGAAAGCCTTGTCATGAATCAGTGGCCTCCATTCAAAGGCTTATTTACCAGAACATTTGCCTGGTTGCTGTGTTATAACCCCACTGCTATTTTTATCTCAGATGTTTAGATTTTTGCTTGTTTGAAGTGGTTAAGAATGAAAGGTAAATTAACAGCATCACATTTATCCCAAGTTACCCTTAGCTTCTTTCTTAGAACGCACGTAGACAGGCTTTAAAGTGGACCAAAAGTCAAAAAGAGAAAGTTTAGTAAATTCCCCCCCCCCCCCCCCCCCCCGGCATAATCTATTTGAGAGGGCCTAACTCCATGCAGATGTTCTGGAATAATAGGCTGATTCTTTGCAGCAGAACTGCATGGGAGCAGCCATCTTGTCACACACATAAGCATGAGGGGAGAACTGTACCAGCAGCAGCCCACACCAAACTGAGAGATAAATGCCTCAGAAACACGGGCAGCTTATGTTTTTCCAAATCATCCTTCAGCTTGACCGACCACATGGAGATTAATAAGCAGTCTAGCTGAAGGAGTCCCAGCAAAAATTTTAGCGGTAAATCTAACGGTGGTTTTTCCAAGTCGTCCTTCAGCTTGACTGCTTATTAATCTCCATGTGGTCGGCCAAGCTGAAGGATTCACGAACAAAGCGTTACCAGTAAGTCTAACAGTGGTTTTATGTTATATAAACACACACTGAATAACCAGCTGCTAGAGGGATTGTGTGTGTGAGGGGAAAACTGCAACAATGTTTATTTATCACTGTTCACTGTGGAATCTGGATTTACCACACACCATTCAGTCGGTGTAAACATATGTATCCTCTAAAGTGTTGCAATTCTTTCAGCTTTGCAGCAGAGCAACGAGTCATCACAGCTGATGGCATTCTACTAGAAATAAAGGAGGATTGCACTCATATGTGAGTATAACATATCATATATATTGATGTTGGATTGGGTTTTTCAGAACCTGGACTCTATGTGGCAAGATGGCCGCTGCCATCCAGTTATTCAGCTTAGAATCTGCCTGCTATTCCATAACATCTGCATGGAGTTAAGCCCTCTCAAATAACTAATTTCACAGTTTACCAGTGTGGCTTTAGGGGTGCAATTTGCTGCAATTTACTGTTTTGTTTTTTTTTTTTACTTTTAGTCTGCTTTAAAGTGCATTCACATAGCATCACATACCTTGCCAAATGCAAGTGAAAGTATAAATAATACTATTTTCTAAAAGCTCTGCTTAATATATCAAACTGTTAATTGAGTTGTTAATAGGACTTTGCAGCACTTAATCCCATTCTTCTAGACCCTCAGTCTTCTTCAAAATAGTCAAAACGAAGGCCAGCTCATGGGACACAATACACGTGCATCTCATTAACTATCACTGGAACGTGGATTTATTTTTATGTAATATTATTCAAAAGTAAAGCTTTAATATTTTCTAAATTCAGTACACACATAGTAATCTATATAATGCATTCATTTCCGAGAATGTTCTTGAAAGTAATATTCTGTGAGACCAATTAAAAATGATTGTCTATACAGAACTGTTGGCCTATTGAAAAGTATGCGTAGTATATGCACTCATTACATAGTCAGAGCTTGTTTTGCATAAATTACTACATCAATGTGGGGTGGCTCGGAGGTAATAAGCCTCAGGCACTGCTAAGGTATTAAAGATGAACATCGGGGGAGGTTAAAACCACCCCCAAGCCTCAATGACCTGCTTCGCCCCCTCCGGTCTTACCTTTGGACATTATGTACTCACCTCTCATCTTCTTGGTCCCTCTGTTTCTGGGCGACCTTCCCCCGATCTCGTTCCTGCACAGTGTCCATGAATGGTATGCAATTGTCCAAAATCTCATGAGACTTTGCTTAGGCTGTGCTAACCATTAACAGCCGGCTAAGAGTACGGCAGGGTGAGGATCGGGCCCTGATGCAGCCGAATGTGGCCGCAGCAGGCAGCGGCGACATCCAGAAGGTAACTAGAGGCTGATGGGGGGGGGGGGAGATTGGCCCCTTTTTAATTTAGGTCTGATGTTCCTCTATAATAAAGCCCAGGTTGCTTTGATAGTGGAATTAAGCTAATCTTTCTCTTGACAATACCCTATATATTGTCTATGGTGTTGGGTCAGGTGTGTTTTCTGGCCACTCAAGCCCAGCAGTTTGTTCTCTTTTTTTCTTTTTGTTAGAAAATTGCCCTGCCACCCGCAATCCCATCATTTGCACACGTTTCCAGATAGGGAAACACATGTTGACACTTCACAGGCTTCTTTCAGTGACAGTTACCCCCTAAAGGTAACCTGTTGCCGCTTTTTTATTTTTTTTTAAATGCTTCAAATGCAGACATAATGACGGGATGGTGGAGGTCAAGGCAGCGGGTTTCCTTGTGTGCCCATTTTAAATGCGTACCGACGTGTAGAAAAGTAAAACTAAAAATGGAAGTGACAATGCTCAGTAATTAAATCTTGACTGGGTGTTCTTTAGTGTTTCTGCTTGGGCCCCAAAAATTATTTTTATGTCCTGTCTGCTCACTTTCATGTTCCCTCAGTCTACACATAGTAGAAAGGATTTTGGATCCAAAGCACACCACAAATACCAGGTTAGTTTGCAAATAAAACTGTAGTTAGGTATCAAACTATACAATAATCAGATAAACATCTCTGATGGTGAACCCAAGCAAGAAAAGGATACAGAAAAGTAATTCAATGTGTACATCACACAGGATGTAATCAGGAGCGTTTTGACCACCTCAGTACAAGGAAAAAAGGAAGATTACTACTAGCATCTATAGTAGCAAAAAGTAACAAGAGAGGCTGCTATGCTAGGTAACCATATATTACCATGAGGTGGTGCTTGCACGATCCTGATGATTGATGTAGAGGGCAGGCTGTCTGATCAGTCAAGGAAAGGGTATATACACAATGCAATCAAAGAGCTCTACAATATAGTTTTTCTGGTCAGACAACATATAATCGGCCCTGCATCATACCAGAATGAAGCCAAAAATACAATGTACACATACATATTTTAAATCATGATACCATCAAAGATCATACAGAAATGTAATGGAAAGTATTACCAAGTGGCAGTAGCATATGATCGCAAGTTACATGCCTACGTTTCAGAGCCCACGGCCCCTTTGTCAAGGCTTGCGATGTTGCGGATACCGGGCGCTTCTTATCCTGTCCACCCCGGCCGGGCAGTGTGGCGTTTCCGGGTGCGCTCGTGAAGCGCAGCCCGCAATGTCACTTCCGGTTCCGGGGTCCCGGCTGACGTCACATCCGGCGCCAGCTGGCCAGTGCGAACACTGCCAGCCAGCTGCGTAAGCGGCGCCAGCGCTCGGGCCTCCGTTTCCGGACAATGCGCATCGCTGGAGCGTAACTAAGGTAACGTAAGTAAGTGAATAAACAGATGACATGACAGCGCAAAAATGGCAACGATGACGTTGGAGGGATTTCTTCTCTTCTCAACGGGGGAGCGGATACACTTGAAATGCTTCATAGATCTAACGCCATAATGGATCTAAAATCATAATAAAGAGATGGTTAATTAAAAACTAGGAATAAAAATAAAAACAGCGGTCATTGCTATTCACAAACCCTACGGTTGCATTGTCCATAGGTGGAAGAGAGGAGTGATGAAATCGGTGGGAATATAAGTCAGAAATGATTGTGTAACTGAAGCTGTAGGTGGAGCGGCAGCAGTAAGAGGTCATAGCAGGTGGAGAATAAAGTGTTGGTGGTGATCCTAATGTGGGATACCCCTGTAAGAGTGTCCTATGGGGATGAGTACATGACTAGCGTACAGGTGGTCAGTGTATACGTGGTGTCGCTCGAAGCAGTTCTGATCTCAATTAAGGAACATAAGATCCATACTGACCTCTATAGGAAGGAAACAGACAGAAACACTTTTCTTAGATACAACAGTTTTCACCCAACTAATATGAAAACGGGCCTTCCCTTTAGCCAATTTATCAGGCTGAGACCCATCATCTGGTATGACCAGACCTTCATAGAAAGGGCCAATAGTCTCCTCAATGACTTTATAGAACGGAGCCAAATTGAAGGCACTTGCACAACCCAGGGAATCACTACTATCCTACAAACCCAAAAAGACCAATAATCGGATCCCTGCAATCCTGACCTATTCACGAATGACACCACAGGTAGAACGTATCATCAGGGCCCATTGGCACATCTTGACGGGAGACGAACGCCTACAATCCATCTTTAGCTCCCCTCCCATGTTTGTAAGGAAACGCCCTAAAAACCTGAGGGATAGTCTGATCCAAGCAGAGACCAAATATGGCTCAGTTCCTTACCTTCCATCAAAGGGATGTTCCCATGTGGCCACTGCGCCCAACGTGGATTCGTAACTAAGAGTAACCAATTCACACAGCCACTAACGGGATCTAAATTCAGTATCAGATCTTTTTTCAATTGCAACTCTGATCATGTGGTCCACCTGATTAAATGCCCATGTGGGCTTGGCTATGTAGGCAAGACAACTCTGCCACTTCGCACACGTATTAGTGAACTTTGGAACGCAATACGCAGATCTGACCTTGAATCACCCCTCACCCGCCACTTCATTGATGCAGGACATCAAATTTCTCAGTTGCGCTTCCAAGCCATTGATCAGGTATCACCCCCCCCCCCCCCCACAGAGGGGGTGATAGAAACAAACTTCTTCTCAGCAGAGAATTATATTGGATTCATACATTGCCGACCAGATCCCCTAGAGGCCTCAATGAGGAACTAGACTACTCCCCCTTTCTATAATATCCTTCCCCAAATTCTACACCAATGAGGGATCACCTATGGTCCAGTCATAGCCATTCCCTGTATTTAACACTTTTCCCGACTCTCCCTTTTTTGCTTTTTTGCATTCTTCCAGACTGCACATTAAATGTTGAACGCCATTTGTTTACTGTATTTACCTTTGGTCTCACCTTATAGGGTACATCTGCCCATCTCTGCTCTTATCCCAACAAAGGGGAAACTTCCTCCTGTCTTTGCATTTATCCCGACACATGAACACCCCCTGGGACCAACGGAAAGCCACATCATATTCCTCCTCATCCATGGACACCCCTATCTTCATTGACCCACTAAGGTAAATGCATAATATTCCCCACTATGACACTAGGTAAACCTAGAGCATGGACACTGTTATCCCATAACCACTTTATGCGGCTTCCGTATACTGTATAATACCGATTAATCCCAGTGGGAAATCTAGTGCGGGCTACATTCACATTCCTTCCTCCTTACGGACACTGGATACCAACGATGTCTCCTATACTATCATCCCCATAGGACACTCTTACAGGGGTATCCCACATTAGGATCGCCACCAACACTTTATTCTCCACCTGCTATGACCTCTTACTGCTGCCGCTCTACCTACAGCTTCATTTACACAATCATTTCTGACTTATATTCCCACCATTTTCATCGCTCCTCTCTTCCACCTATGAACAATGCAACCATAGGGTTTGTGAATAGCAATGACCGCTGTTTTTATGTTTATTCCTAGTTTTTAATTAACCATCTCTTTATCCATTATGGCGCCAGATCTATGAAGCATTTCAAGTGTATCCGCTCCCCCGTTGAGAAGAGAAGAAATCCCCCCAGTGTCATCACTGCCTTTTTTCTTCCGATCCATTCCAGACCCTCCTTACACTTGGGATTACCTCCTTGCCCGATAGGATGTGACTGCAAGACAAAAAAAGGCGTGGCCCCTCCCGGCCCTATAAGTAGCAGCTGCCCCCCAATCAAGATCAGTTTCATTCTTGCAGTTGAAGTGACTGTGAAGGCTGTTGAAGATTCTCTCTCTCTTAAGGATTGGCAGCAAGCGGGGGATTGCACCCTGTCGGCTTCCTGCATAGCCTTATTCCCACAGTTCCCCCAGACCCAATTGTGCCTCCTACAGCTTTGGCTGTTCTGGGGTTCGTGAAGGTAAGGTGGAAGCGCTGGGGTCTTGGGGCGCTTACAGAGTTTATGCTCTGGGCTACAGGCTTTTTGAAAAGCAAGTCAGCTGCAGGTTTTTCTCTGGTGTACCTGCTGAGGAACATGTTATTTTTATCCAACCCATCCTTCTTCCAACATGTGTTAATTTAATTTAATTTATATATTTTTTTTTATTTTTCTTGTCTAGGCTATTGTGTGAGAAAGGTTGCTGGGGTAAGTGGACGTCGATTGTATTATATTGGATTGTATTGTATTGTACTGTTCTAATGACATTTTTTAATAGGGTTTTTTCTCCTGTTTATTTTTAGATTGGAAGAAGGATAAAAGGGGTTGTGGTTCCTCCCAGTGTCTTTGGGATTGGAATAGGCTTAGGACTATAGGTCTTTTTTGCAAAAAAAAAAAAAAAAACACCATGAGGGAGGCATCAGGGGATAGTGATTCGGGCATCCCACTTGAGCAGGGCAGGCTCTGCCCCTTATGTAAGCAGGATCCCCTGGGTAGTTTCAGCATTGTATGTTCCGCTTGCGCCATAAGAATTGGTTTAGACCATAATAGATCGGTTGCCCCTGTCTCCAACCTCAGAAATTGCTTTGGGGAGCGCCATAGCTCAGCCTGCCCTAATATCCCCCGGAGAAAGGGAAGGCAGCGAGGCGCAGGAAGATATGGCACACAGGTTGGATAACTTAGACAGTTATCCTTGGTCGTCCCTAAAAAAGCCACCTATAAGAGGAGGCATTTGGAGCCTGTTTATGAGGAAGAGGATTTATTTGCCTCTTTTGGGTCTGAGGAGGAGAGAGAATATTTGGATGAACAGCTTTTAGAGGGTGAGTTACGCTCCGGTGAGGAGGACAGTAATTGTATTTTATTCTCTTCTGATGAGGATCCCCTTCTCTCAGACGAAACAGAATGTTTACTTTCTTCGGTTTTTGAAACTTTGAATATTACCCCCCCTAAGGTGGCAAAAAGAGGGAAGGACGACCTGTTTAGGCCGGTGAGACAAAGGCGGGTATTTCCGGAACAGCCGCATTTTTGCCAGGATGGTGTTAAAAGAGTGGGAAAATCCTAACAAGTTACCGGCTGTTCCTAGGATCCTAGACGCTAGGTATCCCTTTCCAGCGGATATGATTAAGCTTTGGTCTTTTCCACCCGAAGTGGATTCTCCAGTATCAGGCTTGTCCAATACTTCTATCATGCCGTCTGCTACTAATGCATCCTTAAGAGATCCCACAGAGAGACAAATGGATCAGCTGGCCTGCCATGCTTTTGCTATGGTAGGTTCATTTCCTCGCCCGGTTTGTGCCACGGTTATTGTGTACTTGGCTTCGAGGAAGAAGGTGAAGAAGCTTTTGACCAGGGCTAAGTCTCGCAGACACTCTCAGGAGGCCAAGGAGTTTAGAGCTTGCTTGGATTTTAACGCTTTTGCTAGCACTGCCATGGATGATGCAGTCATGTTAGGTGCTAGGACCTCTGCCCTTCTGGTTGCCTTGCGCCGCTCCTTATGGTTAAGACAATGGTTGGCGGATGCTGCCGCTAAAAATTCCCTTACAGATTTACCTTTTTTAGGGAGCAGACTCTTTGGGGAGCGGCTCGACCTTATGGTCAAGGATGGCAAGCTTCCTCAGAGAAAGAGGTCGGCTCGGCATTTTCAGAGGCCTGCATCATATCGTCCCTTTCGGAGCGGTAGAGGCTCCTTCATATCATGTTCCCGTAGGGATTTTTGGGGCAGAGGCAGGGCCCTCAGGGCAGGGCAGGAGGTGCCTGGAGAAATAGGCCTAAGCCTCCAGCCAAGCCCACTCCGGCATGAGGGGGCGCCCTCACCCGAGCGGGTGGGGGGACGGCTCTTGCATTTTGCTCCTATCTGGAGACGCCATGTGGCGGATCTTTGGATCCAAGAGGTGGTGTCATCAGGCTACAAGATCGAGTTTGCAGCCAGAACGCCCGCAAGGTTCCTTTGGTCAGGGGCATCCCGGAACCAGGTGAAGGCAGATGCCCTGAGAGCCGCTGTTCGGCATCTTCTTCAAAAAGGGGTAGTTTGCCAGTTACCCTTTCAGGAGGAAGGTCAGGGGTTTTACTCCAACCTGTTCACAATTCCCATATAGGATGGGTCGGTGCATCCTATTTTAGACTTAAAGGGTCTCAACAAGTTTATCCGGGTGAAACATTTACGCATGGAGACTTTGAAGTCAGCGGTAAGATCGATTCAGCCCGGGGGTCTTATGACCACAATAGACATAAGGGACGCGTATCTTCATATCTTGATTTCTGCCGGGTCCCTTCAGGAGATCGAAAAGGACACGCAGACGGTTCTATCGACCCTAGAAGAGTTCGGCTGGGTGATCAATTATCCGAAGTCCCATATCACCCCTGCGAAAGTAAGGAATTTTTTGGGTATGTCTCTGGACACTGTCCAGGTCAAAGTTCTTCTGCCAGAGCAGAAGGCTCTGTTAATTCAGAGCCAGATAGAGTCCTTACTGGCCTGTCAACAGCCGACTATCCGGTTAGGGATGAAACTGGTAGGCCTCATGGTGGCCTGCTTCGAGGCCGTGCCTTTTGCCCAGTTTCACATGAGGCCTCTTCAGTTAGATCTGTTGTCAAGCTGGGATCGAGCCCTGCAGTCTCTGGATCAGGCCTTTGTTCTGACTCCCTCAGCCAGGCAATCTCTCCTGTGGTGGTTGGACCCTCTACAACTATCAATAGGCAGGTCCTTTCTGACACCTCAGTGACAAATCGTTTCCACGGATGCCAGTTTTACAGGCTGGGGGGGGCGTCTGGCAGACCCAGAAGACCCAGGGACAGTGGGGTCCAAAGGAGAATCAGCTTCCCATAAATATTTTGGAATTAAGAGCAATCTGGCTAGTGCTTCAGTATCTGGCCCCCAGTTTAAAGGGACAGGCTGTCCAAGTCCAGTCAGACAATCGGATGGCGGTAGCCTATATCAACCGTCAGGGGGGTACTCGGAGCAGGAGTGCTCTAAGGGAAGTAAGCGGGATTCTGGTTTGAGCAGTTTACATCCCGGGGATAGAGAACCAGGAGGCAGACGCATTGAGCAGGGGGTCGCTGCGTCGGGGAGAATGGTCCCTCAGTCAGAAGATTTTTCAAGCCCTTTGCCTTCGCCGGGGTTGTCCGGAGGTGGATCTCTTTGCATCCAGACACAATCACAAACGGCCGAAGTTCATGTCCCTGTCAAGGGACCATCTGGCCATAGCAACGGATGCCCTGTCAACCTCTTGGGCAAGTTTCAAGCTTCTGTACGTTTTTCTCCCGCTTCTAGGTCGTGTACTAAGGAAGATAGCTCAGGAGGGGGTACCAACCATTCTGGTGGCTCCTCACTGGCCAAGGAGAAGCTGGTTTTCAGACATAGTAAGGATGTTGGTAGATCATTGGCGCCTGCCAGACAATCCAGACCTTCTCACACAGGGGGCGCTTCGGCATCCGAATTTACAGATGCTGGCTTTGACGGCCTGGCTATTGAGACCTCGATCTTAGCAGAGAGAGATTTATCGGATAAGGTTATTCATACCATGGTTCAGGCCCGGAAAAAGACATCTGCCAAGATTTGCTACAGGGTCTGGCGAGCATTCATTTCCTGGTGTGAGTCTAGGAAATTTTCATGCAGAAAATATTCGGTTTCTCGAATTTTAGAATTTTATTAAATCTATCGCTAGCAATAGACTCGTTAGAACTATTTCTCATGGAGTCACTCATTTCTGACCACTGCGCAAGCCTATTTTACCGGTGTGGGACTTGAATCTGGTACTATCTGCTCTCCAGGGTGCTCCCTTCGAGCCTATGATTGACGCTCCATTGAGCATTTTGGTGATATTTTTGGTGGTAATCACTTCTGTGCGTCGAGTTTCTGAATTAGCCGCCTTGTGTATGAAGTCGCCTTATTTTGAGTTACACATAGACAAGGTAGTTTTTTGGTTTAAGCCTAATTTTTGACCTATAGTCGTTTCTCCTTTTCACCTTAATGAGGAGGTAATTCTACTTTCTTTATGCCCAGTTCCGGCTAATGCTAAGGAAAGGGCGCTTCATTCCTTGGATGTAGTCAAAGCCATAAGATATTACATGGCAGCTACGGAATCCTTCCGGAAGTCGGATTTTCTTTTTGTTATATTGGAAGGGCCGAGAAAGGGGCTTCCGCCAGCTAAATCCACTGTCAGTAAGTGGATTAGGCAGGCAGTAGAAAAAGCCTACTTTTTGGGTCACGGCCCATTCTACTAGGGATATTGGTGCTTCCTGGGCTTTTCAGCATCAGGCCTTGGTGGAGAAGGTTTGTAAAGCTGCCACCTGGTCTTCGGTTCATACATTTACCAAATTTTACAAGGTAGATGTTAGGGCCTCAGCTGACGCTGTGGTTGGTCGGAAGATTCTTCAGGCGGTAGTGAAATAAACTACCTGCTGTTCTGCGCTGGGGATCCTGCCCTTAGATGGCACTGCTTTTGGAGATCCCAAGTGTAAGGAGGGTTTGGAATGGATCGGAAGAAAAAGAGTACTCACCTATAGAATTGTTTTTTCTGGGGATCCATTCCAGACCCTCCGGCCCACCCGTTTTGTTTTGGGTCATGATCTATCTTTTGATGCTTTTTTGATGGTGTTTAGTCCATTTATTATTTCATTGGTATTAAAAAAGAAGAAAAAAATAATAATAAGAAAAGAGAATTTCAAGCGGAGATCGGTGTGAGACTAACATTGTCTCCTATAAGGGGGCCTCCCGGCCTACCTCTGATTTGTTTTACTGCTTTTTAAGTACTGATCTTGATTGGGAGGCAGCTGCTACTTATGGGGCCGGGAGGGGCCACGCCTTTTTTGTCTTGCAGTCACATCCTATCGGGCAACGAGGTAATCCCAAGTGTAAGGAGGGTCTGGAATGGATCCCCAGAAAAAACAATTCTACAGGTGAGTACTCACAGAATTGTGTTTTTGCGCTATCATGTCATCTGTTTATTCACTTCCATACGTTACCTTAGTTACGCTCCAGCGATGTGCATTGTCCGGAAACGGCGGCCCCGAGCGATGGCACCGCTTCCGCTGCTGGCTGGCAGTGTTCACACTGGCCAGCCGGCGCCCGATGTGACGTCAGCCGGGACCCCGGAACCTGAATTGACGTTGCGGGCTGCGCTCCACGAGCGCACCCGGAAACGCCACACTGGCCGGCCAGGGGGGACAGGATAAGAGGCGCCTGACAGGTATCTGCAACATCGCAAGCCTTGACAAAGGGGCCGTGGGCTCTGAAACATAGGCATGTAACTTGCGATCATATGCTACTTCCACTTGGTAATACTTTCCATTACATTTCTGTATGATCTTTGATGGTATCATGATTTAAACATATATGTATGTGTACATTGTATTTTTGGCTTCATTCTGGTATGATGCAGGGCCGATTATATGTTGTCTGACCAGAAAAACCATATTGTAGAGCTCTTTGATTGCATTGTGTATATACCCTTTCCTTGACTGATCAGACAGCCTGCCCTCTACATCAATCATCAGGATCGTGCAAGCACCACCTCATAGACGCTCATGGTAATATATGGTTACCTAGCATAGCAGCCTCTCTTGTTACTATTTTTGCTACTATAGATGCTAGTATTAATCTTCCATTTTTCCTTGTACTGAGGTGGTCAAAACTCTCCTGATGACATCCTGTGTGACATACACATTGAATTACTTTTCTGTATCCTTTTCTTGCTTGGGTTCACCATCAGAGATGTTTATCTGATTATTGTATAGTTTGATACCTAAATACAGTTTTAGTTGCAAACGAATCCGGTATTTGTGGTGTGCTTTGGATCCAAAATCCTTTCTACTTTGAGTCTATAGGGGGTTGTTAAAGTGGTGAGACACCCCGGATCTGAACAGCATCCTATCTGAGTATTCTCATTATATCTGGTGTGCCAATTACCAATTATTAATCCCTCAGTGTTCACAGCCAGTCTGGGGTGATGGTGTCACTGTACATGGAGTGCCGGACCAGTTGGCAGCAGCAAGCAAACTTTAAAGTGGCAGTAGTTCTGGCAGGTCTCATGATTTCTAAATTGAGAGGAGTTGTGGGAATCATGCGCTAGGTTTAGGTTGATGTGTACTCTCTCCTGATGGGTCTTGGGGTTAGGGTCGGTTAGTTTGAACTTAGCAGTATGGGTAGTTTACTAGTGGCTCTTTACTATGTGGTCCTTTTATGGACTTGGACTTGTGGTTGTTGTGGGATAAGTGGACCCAGGTCACGCTGGAGGATGTGCTAGTGTTTGGTCATTATATCCCTTATGGCTTCGTGTTGAGCTTAGTAAGTTGTTATAATTTGCAGATTGGGAAGGTTGCTGGTTTGCATGTTTTTATTCCTATTGAGAAGTGTGGGTGTATCATGTTGGGGGGGGGGGGCTCTGCTTATTGCTTGCTTGAGGATTTTTTGGGTATATCCCCTTTGTAGGAGTCTCTAATACCGCCTGCTGCTTGTTGGTGATGTGCAGTTACGATATGCTCAAAGGTATTCGCCATATGGGATACTCCTAATCAGGGGTTTCAGGTGTGCATTAGTGTAGAGGAGTAGCTAGGCTTTCTGGGTGTTCAAAATGGCACCCCCACCTGTGCTTGTCCTATCTTGAGGTCTAAGAATGATACTTCGTGTTTGAAGTAATGTGAATGATGTTAATTTAAAGGTGTTCCATTTCTGCCCAGAAAATTAGAATGTCTTCTATGTACCTGTGCCATGTAAGGACATGTCGCAGGTACAGAAGAAGGTCCTCCTCCGAGGTACAGGTTGGCATAGGAAGGGGCGCATGCTGTCCCCATTGCTGTGCCCTGCACCTGGTGGTAGAGCTGCTGGAGGAGGAGGAACACGTATGTGAGGATGTAGTTTGGTAGGTTGAGGAGAAAACAGTTGTGGTCATGGTAAGAAATGTCTTATTGGTTGAGACCTAGTTTGTGTGGGATGCTGGAGTAGAGGGCCTCCACATCCAGGGTGACCAGTATTGTATCGGGTGGTAGGATCGTCTCTTGCAGTGTAAGGAAAAGAGTGGGGTAACCTGTATGTATGAGGGAAATTGGTGTACAAAAGGTTGTAAGAACAAGTCAATGTATGTGCTTGCTGCACTGGGGATGGAATCCTATTGCTGATTCTATTGGTCTGCTTGAGGGTCGAGTTAGTGACTTGTGTACTTTAGGTAAGGTGTAGAATGTTTGGGTTACCGGTTTCTCTACTAGATCAAGTTGTTGTATTCTTCTTGGTCACTGGGCAGACCTTCTGGTATCATTCTTTGTTGTTCAGTATGCGTTGGCTTTGTATTGTGAAGTGTACATTATTACTGTGTTGCCCCCTTTGTTGGCTGGCTTAATGGTGATTTGGGGATTATTTTGCAATGTTTTAAGTGCTTGTTTTTGTGCTTTTGTTATGTTCTTGGGTTTGAAGTTTTTGGTGTTGATATTTTACAAGTCGTATGTGACCAGGTTGATAAATGTTTTGAGGCTAGAGTTGAGGGGTGGCAGTGGAAAGTATGTAGATGGTTTACGGAATTGTTTATTTTGGTAACCTACATATTTTGTGGTCATGGCATTCTCTGGGTTTTGTGTGGAAGTGTTTGGCTGTCTTTGTGTGTCCTGTGTCGTCCCTATTGTTGTATCTGGTTTATGGTCATCAATGTTTTTTGTTTTTTTCGGGTGGCGTTTGGTCTTTGTCACTGTATTGGTGTTAATATGCCTGTTTAGGTATCCCAGGGTGTCATTTATGCTAAAGGGACTATCATTTTAATTCAGTCTCAGAATATTTTTTTGCTTCCTCAAAACCCTAGGTGCGTCTTATGGTCAGGTGTGTCTTATATTGCGAAAACTGGTTGCCTGGTATATAGAGTTATCTGTTGTAGACTGTGGTGACAATGCTTGCTATGACTTAAAGGCGCTTCTTGTTCATGTCATAGTTTAGCAGTTAAACTGTCCAGCCTTTTTTGTATAGTAATTCCATGTGACCCCCCAGACTTAAAGAGAAAGGAGTTCCACTCCTTAAGGGGCATCCCAAATTGGCCAGGCCCATTGTGTAAAACCTCTGGGAAGCCCGTTACACTCACCTTGTTTCGGAGCCCTCGCCATGGCCGCATCCCAGCTCACCTCAAAGCTAGAAGTTTGGCGGGGGATGCGGCCGGCGACACACTCGGCTACCTTCTGCGCCGCTCGGCTGCTTAGCCGTCAATTAATTAAAATGTAATTACACATGTTAAGGTTCTAATAAATATGTGAATTGAAACCAATGAGTAAATAAATACCGACTATGACTGCTAATTAAATAGGGTATCCAAAAACCCAGTTCAATCTGTGCTAGCAAAACCTACTCTACTAATGAAAGTGCAAGTGCTTGTGCTAAAATATACAATTGTGAAACGGATTGAATCAAAAAGTAATAATCTGTGCAGAGTAATGACAGTAATAAGCAATTGCTATTGCCATTACTCTGCACAGATTGCTTCTTTTTACTGTACTCACCTTTTAACAGCGCTTCCATCCTAGGTAGTATAAAACTTACCGTGCCCATCTGCATCCATGACCACACCTCACGGGCCACCTCCATGTCGAATGCTCTGGGGGAACAAAAATATGTGTTTTTTTTTTTGTTGCCGGGGCAGGTAAATCCCTTTATCATTACAGATTATGGTCAAATAAGCCCCCTTAATTTACCAAACCGGCAGCCGGAACGTCATTGCCATGTGAGCGCCGGGCAGCCAATTGCGCCGTGGGATTCCCTGCGGGGCAGCAAGGTTAAAGTGGACCAAAACCCAGGATTGACTATCCTGGATTTTGGGCCTTTCCCCCGGGGCACCCCGATCGTGAAACCCCCCAGATTGCCGAAGTCAACTCACCTCTTACCGGTCCTACAGTCACAACGTCTAAGGCCAGCGGCTCCGAGCGCGCTGGCAGCCGCATCCTCCGCTGCTCTCTAACAGGGAGCATGCCCATGTTGGCCATTCACAAATGCCTGGCATAGGCACGTGTCCTGCTAGAGGGATAGCGGGGATGCGGCTGCGGCTCGCTCATGCACCGTTGGACCGGGAAAGTGTATGGGGCAACCTGGATTTCACACATTTTGGATGCCCCAGGGGGAGGGAATCAATAAGATTCCTAGGTCGATCACGCTGGGTTTGGGTAGTATAAAACTTACCGTATCCATCTGCATCCATGACCACACCTCACGGGCCACCTCCTTGTCGAATGCTCTGGGGGAACAAAATGTATGTGTTTTTTTGGTTTGCTTGGGCAGGTAAATCCTTATTATTACGGAAATCTTATCATTACAGAATATGGTCAAATAAGCCCCTTTAACTTACTAAACCAGCGTCCGGAGCGTCACTGCCAGCATGGACGGCTAATCGCGGCACAGGATTCCCCGTGGGGGGGCAAGGTTAAGGTAAGGTTTACAGGCGACCATTGCGGGGAAGGGAGGGCTCCAGCATTCTTGATGCCCCCCAGAATATCCGATAGCAGCACCGCCGTCGGATACAAACACCCTCTCCGTGGAAGGTGTTGGTCCACTTTAAGGGCTTGTAATTAGTATTTTATTTTAGCAGTAGAATGCCTGTAAGAGTCTTTGCTGGCAGCATGGACGATTTAGCACATCACTGTAGCACAGCTGTTTCCTTTTTTTTTTCCTTGCAAAAGCCAACTTAATAAAATTAATGTGTGTCAGTGTAAAATAATTCATCAGTTTCAAAAATATAAAAAGCCTTATTAAAATAACTATTTTTGTGTCAACCCTAATTTTAATTGGTTTTTAGTTTTATTCTTTGTGTTGGATTTAGCTTGGAGCATGACTGCAGTGTTTCCCTGAAGCCAGATTGTAGCAAAGCAAAGTGCAAAGTAGCAATGTGCATTGTTTAAAAGAGATCAAAGAGAGTGAGCCGGAATTTAAACAGTATAACAATAGGACTGAAAGGTAAGGGTCTGTAGCCTTAAAGTGGAACAAAATTCAACATTTGCCGGCCTGGAATTTAAAAGTTTCCAAGGTCGGCCGCTGGCTTTACCACAGGATAGTGAATCGGGATACCCCACTTGGTGAACCCCCCCCAGGTTGTACTGAAGGATGCCCCCACTGGCTGTAAGCTGTACTGAGGGATAACCCCACTGGCTGTACTGAGGGATACCCCCGCTGGCTGTAAGGAGCGATGCCCCCACTGGCTGTAATGGGAGATGCCACAACATGCCTCTATGGGACGTTCCTCACTCGCTGTAATGAGGGATGCCACTCACTGCCTGTAATAGGGTGATTCTGCGCCCTGCCTGTATTAGGCGAATTCTGCCCATGGGGGGATTTTAGCACACCATTTGACTCAGTATATTTTCTTTCTAATTTCCGTCCGCATTGGGTGCATGTTATGGAATGAAAAATAAGGTGTATATATAATGTGACATTAAGATACTATACTGGGCCAGGAACAGTACAGCAGGGCCAGTGTACCCCAAAAAGTCCAAGGACTTTTTTAGCCCCAGTCTGCCCTGGCTGCGGTGCAAAACCTGGTGACTAGCCCAAGTTTTGCTGAAGGGGATCAAACCCAGGTCAAAAAGTTTTCCAGTATTCCATTTTTTTTATTTTAGCAAGAAAAGCAGATGACTACATGCAGTGGTTTTTAGTGTTCAAATATTGGGGGGGATTCAAGAAATATTCAAGTCACTGAAATCCACAAATGGTCAATTACGAGGTACCCAATAATATTAAAGAGGAACAACAAACAGGAATTTAACTTTCCCATGTGCGACTGCATCCCGAATGGGGATGCCCCGTTGTGTGTACCCCCCAGTGAAGGTTCACTCACCTTCCTTCCGCTCCCGCAATGCAGACTCAGACGAGAGCGAGTGCGCTGATTGGCTGAGCGGCTTTCCTGTGTAAATATGGTCACAGAATAACGGTTTTATCTAAATTCTGCTTGGTATTTCAAGATTAAATATGCATTAGCAACAATGTGATGCCATATTAGGTTAATGTTTATAAGGCCATAGAGCCATTGTGCCTCAATAATAAAAGAAGAAATAGAAAATATGTGATTTCACACCCTCACCTGTGTTTTCTACATAAAATGGAACTGAGACTTCAAATGAAACAAATAGATTCTATATACTTTGCCACTCTCATTGCCTCAGTCTTTTTCTTAGTGTTTTACATGAGCAGTAAATTACAGCTCTTCGAGGCAAACACTTCTTTGTACGCCTGCTATAGCTGCAAAATGCTCCGGCATTCTACTTGGTAATTTAATTTACAACCGCTTTGACGAATAGTATAATAATAATTCATTGGATGTGCTTTGGCAAAATATCATTTTTACATTTTTGATATAGCTACGTGATTCATAGATTTAGGCAGAAACAACATATTGGGGTCAATTCAGAGCTTGGTGAGAATTCCCACTCCTCTTTTAGGAGAGAAACCTGCCATTTACTTTTATTGGAGCTACTTTGGGGCTGATTTAGAGCCAGGTGAATATTTACATCAGGTAGCCAATGAAAGTCAATGGCAGTTTTTGCCCAAAAGTCCAAGAGGCCTGGTCATTGTCTACCGGGTGTTAAAGTGGACCAACACCCAGGATTTTCACTATCCTGGGTGTTGGTCCACTTCTGCGGGGCACCCCGAGCGCGAGAGGCGGCGGCCCACGCATGCGACGTTGGAACGGGAGAAGGTAAGGTTTGTGGGCGTCCGGGGGGGGTTTCACACAGCGGGGCATCCCGATTTCGGATGCCCCGCGGGGAGGGAGCTGATCGGCCCAGGAATCTTATAGATAAAGATAAAGCAGTGGGTGTTGGTCCACTTTAATTCGCACCTAGCTCTGAATCGGCCCCAAGGTAGACAAAGAACAGTAGTTGTTGTACTTGCTGGGGAGTAGAACTTCCCATGACTTTCATTGTCTACCTTGGGGCTGATTCAGAGCCAGGTGAAAATTTACACCACGTTGACAATGAAAGTCAATGGCAGTTTTTGCCCAAAAGTCCAAGAAACTTGGTCCTTGCTGTATAACACATTGAGTATTGTATGTTCAAAAAAGTTAGGACCAAGTTTCCTGGAATTTTGGGCAAAAACTTCCATTGACTTTCATTGTCTACCTTGGGACTGATTCAGAGCCAGGTTAAAATTTACACCACGTTGACAATGAAAGTCAGTGGCAGTTTTTGCCCAAAAGTCCAAGAAACTTGGTCCTTGCTGTATAACACATTGAGTATTGTATGTTCAAAAAAGTTAGGACCAAGTTTCTTGGAATTTTGGGCAAAAACTGCCATTGACTTTCATTGTCTACCAGGTGTAAATTTTCACCTGGCTCTGGATCAGTCCCAAGGTAGACAATGAATTGTGAATGGCAGTTTTTGCCCAAAAGTCCAAAAAAACTTGGTTCTTGTTGTATACCACATTGAGTATTGTATGTTCAAAAAAGTTAGGACCAAGCTTCTGGAATTTTGGGCAAAAATTGCCATTGACTTTCATTGTCTACCGAGTGTAAATTTTCACCTGGCTCTGAATCAGCTCCAAGGTAGACAATGAAAGTCACGGGAAGTTCTACTCTCCAGCAAGTACAACAACTACCGTCCTTCTGATTGGAGATTAGCCATTCATGTATTTACCGCACTAAAGCAAGAGATCGCTAGAGCGTGGAAAACACCTACAGTCCCATGGGCCGCAACCAAAAGACGAATATCTAGTATCGTGGTTAACGAGAAACTTACAGCTATAACTATGGGCTATAGATATTATGGGGTGCACCACCTATCAGAAATTAACTTGTGCTCACACCCTAAGTATAGACAAAAAATTGGAGTGGACGTAGTAACACCACACCTCCCTCACATTAGGGAGCACCAAACAATACACACATCAAATATTTCATACTCAAAAATGAAACATTTTATTAAAAGACCAAAAAAATATTAAAATACATACACAACACAAAACATTTAAAACCAAGGCAAATCCTCCTAAATAATCTCTAATAATAATAATAAGCCACTATTAATGCAAGCTAATGTAAATCTTGGTGGGCTATAGGTCTACCCTGAAATTCCTAATGTGCTAAGGTATTTTTTGTGCCGGCACAAAAGATCTATTAAAACCTATATCTCATAATTCAACTACCTGTATAAAAATAGATGCCCATATATAGCTGAGGTGTATTAGTTCCAAACAATACAATCAAAATACAACCAAAAACATGATTAGATCATGCAAAGTGCCTAGTGCAAAAAAATATATATTATATATGTATACAAAGAGCAACAATTAATACTAAATATAACAATATGAATTAAGTCACATTGTGCAATCTAATGAACAATATACTATATAAAGTGCTGAGTGCAAAATATAAAACTGCAATCAATGCTGAACTGTAAATTTTCATATACAAACAAAACACCCATAATCTGCCCCAGGAAAACAAGTCAATAATCACCAATAAATAATAGCAGGTAGTAACACAATACCAGTATGACACATATTGTGCCAGCAAATATCATAAGGTTTACCACTTAATAACAGAGCAGCCCACAGCGGAATACACAAGAAGGGGGAATGTGTAGAAACACCCGCAGCTCAAGCGGCGCGGGTGTTTCTACGCATTCCCCCTTGTGTATTCCACTGTGGGCTGCTCTGTTATTAAGTGGTAAACCTTATGGTATTTGCTGGCACATGCACTTTATATGTGTCATACTGGTATTGTGTTACTACCTGCTAGTATTTATTGGTGATTATTGACTTCTTGTTTTCCTGGGGCAGATTATGGGTGTTTTGTTTGTATATGAAAATTTACAGTTTAGAAACAGAAACATAGAAGGTTGACGGCAGGAGACCATACGGTTCATCTAGTCTGCCCTTATGTGTATACTGTATGTACTCTTTATCTTGTGTGTGATGTGTGCTTATCCCAGGCATGTTTAAATTCAGTGACTGTTGATTTTTCAACTACCTCTGCTGGAAGTTTGTTCCAAGCATCTACTACTCTTTCTGTAAAATAATATTTTCTAACATTGCTCCTGATCTTCCCACCGACTAGCTTCAGGTTGTGCCCCCTTGTTCTATCATTAAGTTTCTTCTTAAAAACACTTCCCTCCTGAACCTTATTCAATCCTTTCACATATTTAAGGTCTCAATCATGTCCCCCCTCTCCCTTCTTTCCTCCAGACTGTACAAATTAAGTTCTTTAAGTCTCTCCTGATAAGTTTTAAGTTTAAGTCCTTCCACCATTTTCGTTGCCCGCCTTTGGGCACGTTCTATTTGAATAATGTCTTTTTGCAGGTAAGGGCTACAGAACTGCACACAGTATTCTAGCTGTGGCCTTACCAGGGCTCTATACAGCGGCATCACAACCTCCCTGTTCCTACTGGTGATGCCTCGAGCTATGCAGCCGAGCATCCTGCTTGCTTTTCCCACTGCCTGGCTACACTGTCCACTCATCTTGCAGCTATCAGTAATCAGTACCCCTAAATCTCTCTCCTCCGAGGTCCTGGCTAACACAGTGCTGCCCATACGGTACTCAGAGCAGGGATTCCTTCTACCCAAGTGCATGATTTTACATTTAGAGACATTAAACTCTAGTTTCCACAGTTTTGACCATCTATCCAGTAAAGCTAAATCATTTTCCATGTTGCAGACACCTCCAGGAATATCCACCCTATTACTAACCTTTGTTTCATCAGCAAACAGACAAACTTTTCCTACCAAGCCTTCTCCTATGTCACAAATATATTAAAAAGAATGGGGCCCAGGACAGAGCCTTGCGGCACACCACTTGTAACTCGCCTTTGTTCAGATTGCACGCCATTAACAACAACACTCTGATATCGATCCCTCAGCCAACTGGAAATCCACTGAACTATCCAGGGATTGAGTCCTACCTTCAATAACTTATCTATGAGCTCCTTATGTGGTACAGTGTCAAAGGCTTTGCTAAAATCCAGATAGGCGATATCCACAGCACCACCTTCATCTAACACTTTAGTGACATTGTCAAAGAAATCAATAAGATTGGTCTGACATGATCTGCCCTCAGTAAAGCCGTGCTGTTTTGGGTCCAATAGGTCATTAATTTTTAGATGGGAAATTATCTGTTTTTTTTAAGAGTGTTTCCATTAATTTGACCACTATAGATGTTAAATTAACTGGCCTGTAATTACTGGCTTCTTCTCTACTCCCCTTTTTATGGATTGGTACGACATTGGCCATTCTCCAATCATCTGGAACCTCACCAGTTGAAAGGGAATGGTTAAGTAAATCAGTCAGAGGGGCTGCAATCACAAACCTAAGTTCCCTTAGAACTCTGGGGTGGATTCCATCTGGACCCATCGCCTTACTTACCTTTAGATGTGCCAGCTCGGCTAAGACATCAGCCTCCAGAAACTCCGGAGCTGTGCCCTCCCAGCTGGATGCTGTGCTATGGCCATGCCTGCTACTATCTGAAAATACCGAACAAAAGTAGCTATTCAGATGGTCAGCCACAGCCTTATCTCCGTCAATATATTTATTTTCCCTATTTCTAATTTTTGAGACTGCATTGTTTTTCTTCTTTCTGTCACCAATATATAGGAAAAAGGTTTTATCTCCCCTCTTCATAGATTTGGCCATTTCTTCCTCCTTTTGCCCTTTAGCAGTCCTTATAATCAGTTTTGCTTCCCTCTGTTTAATTTTATACGCCTCTCTATCAGTTTCATTCTATAATAGGGGATTTCTCTGCTGGGATATCCATGACACTGATATGCAATGGGTTAAGAGCAAGTTCATTGTTCGAACTTGACCAGAATTTACAGTTTGATATACCCCACAGCTGAGACATTACCTATTGATTTTTTTTGATATGTGTCTTAGCTACATAACAAAAGTATGTTGTATCTAATGCCGCATTTATGTATGCAATGCTCAGATGTACCAAGAAAACGGCTAATAATGTATTTGTAAAAGAAAGTCAATGGCAGTTTTCGCTTCTAAAAAAAGCAGTGAGGATTCTCACCGGGCTCTGAATCGACCCCGTTATCTAATTTAAAACAACTGACAATTTGGATTTTCACTATATCCAGTCCAGGTCGTCCCAGAAGTAATTACATGTGGGTATTCCACCGCTAGGTGGCGCTCGACTGCAAGATCAAAAGCTGTCGTTCCTCCCGGCCCCCTATAAAAGCAGGTTTCTCACTATGTTTCCCCAGTGTTCATCTTGCAGTCTCGCTGCTGAAGATCGTTGGATATTGGATATTGCAGCTGAGCGGGGCCTCCTAGCCCGTCGGCCGCTGCGACCTTATTCTCATTGATCCTGTGGACCCACTACTGCCTCCCAGCCTTGGCTGATCGGGATGGTGACGGTAGGGAGAATGTCGGGGTCAGGCGTTTTTAGCAGAGCTCTGGGCCGCAGACCCTGACTAAAGGGTAGCCGGCCATAGGCTCATGGTGAGCCTATGGGGGGGGGGGGACCACTTATGCACACTGGTTTCATGCCCTTCCTGCCCCACAAGCTTTATTATGTGTTGTGTTGGTGGACTTTCATTTACATTGCACTGTCTTCATTGTGACTCTGGAAGTAGTCCCTTGATGAGTGGATATGCACTATGTAGCTCTTACCTCCCTCGAGTTCTCCTGCTCCTCTCTCCCCTACATCTTGGCTGCTGCGCTGTGAGGGGGGGCGGCGTTGCCCGGCGGAGGCTTTTTTCTTCTCTGAGACCGTGGCCTCTGCTGCGGAGGTGCGGCCGCGCGCATGCCGCTCGGCTGGTGTTGGGGCCCCTCCGTGGGCTGCCCTGTGTCTCCTGGCTGCCTGGGCTTGCCCTTCATCTTGGGGGTGGGCACTCTTTTCGCGCCGTCGGCGGGGCCGTGCGATCACGCTTTTCGCGTCACTGTTGTGCGGCCCGCTCCTCGAGGAATGCGCTGAGCTGCCTGCTCTGCGCCATCTTGTGCTGCCCTTCCCCTGCACGCTGCCTGGGAGTCCTCCAAGCTGCCATCGCTGTCGGTGTCGTGAGTCCCTCTTGTTAAAGTTTGTAAGGCCGCCACTTGGTCTTCAGTTGATACCTTTACCAAATTCTACAAGGTTGATGTTAGGGCCTCAGCTGTTGCTGTCTTTGGTCGAAAAGTGCTTCAGGCGGTAGTGAAATGAACTACACGCTGTTCCGCACTGGGGATCCCACCCTAATGGACACTGCTTTTGGATGTCCCACATGTAATTACTTCTGGGATGACTTGGACTGGATATAGTGAAAAATACAATTCTGGGAAACTCACCTGTAGAATTGTTTTTGGATATATCCAGTCCAGGTCGTCCCACCCCGCCCTTGTTTCATTATGTCTTGTTTGCCTTTTATGGTGATTACCATTTTTGTATTGGACCGTTGTCCTTAAGGTTTTTGTTGGTGAGAGTACATGCTGAAGCTATGTGACGTAACATGGTTTCTTGGCCTCCCGGCCTGTCTCTTTTTTCTTACTGCTTTTTAACCACTGGGGAATCATAGTGAGACACCTGCTTTTATAGGGGGCCGGGAGGAGCGACAGCTTTTGATCTTGCAGTCGATCGCCACCTAGCGGTGGAATATCCACATGTAATTAGTTCTGGGACGACCTGGACTGGATATATTAAAAAACAATTTACAGGTAAGTTTCACAGAATTGTATTTTTAGTAAATATAAGCGCTGCACAGCATTATTTATTAGTCATAAGTGACAGCTGTAAATGGCTTTTTTTTTTCTTATATAAGATCTGGAGCTTCTAAAAAGTCTTGCACTATGTTGCACATATAAAATTTGAGTTTAAAGTTTGACTATCCTGGGTTTCGGTCCTTCCCCCCCCTTCCCCCCAGGGTGCCCCGCCGCGCGAACCCCCCCCCCCGACATATAGACAAAGAAGGGGGAATTTTTGGGGGCCTGCAAGCCCCATCTGGAATTCCCTACCCAGGGTAATTTTGGTGCGCTGATCCTTAGAGAATGGGAAAGGCCCAGTCGGCTTCCTGGTGTGCCTCAGGGATGGGTGCCCCGCCGCGCGAACCCCCCCCCCCCCGACATATAGACAAAGAAGGGGGAATTTTTTGGGGCCTGCAAGCCCCATCTGGAATTCCCTACCCAGGGTAATTTTGGTGCGCTGATCCTTAGAGAATGGGAAAGGCCCAGTCGGCTTCCTGGTGTGCCTCAGGGATGGGATACACCCCTGACTCCACCTCCCTTAAAGTGGACCAACACCGAGAGGTGATCGGCCCGGAAATCTATAAGATTCCCGGGCCGATCACCTCCCACCCCGCGGGACATCCGAGATCGGGATGTCCCGCGGGGTGAAACCCCCCAAAAAACCCCCAAACACCTTACCTGATCTTCGGCGGCGGCCGGCCGCCGCCGCCTCCCTCGCGCCCCTGTAGGCGTGCTCGCGCCCGCGCCGGCCGTCTGCGAATGGCCGGCGGGGGCGCGCGCGCGCCGAAAGTGACGCGAGGGAGGCGGCGGCGGCAGCCGCTTGGACGTTCCTGATCCCCGCCTGGACGTTGGCGGGGATTGGACCGTCCAGTCACGTGGGAGCGGGGACAGGTAAGATTTTGGGGGCTTTCTGGGGGGTTTCACACAGCGGGGCACCCCCGATCGGGGTGCCCCGCCGAAGTGGACCAAAACCCAGGATAGTCAAAGTCCTGGGTGTTGGTCCACTTTAAGGATGGCGAGGATAAGCGCCTTGATCAGATGGCGTGCCACGCATTTGACAACGTGGGTTCGGCCCTGCGGCCTGTTAGTGCATCTGCCCTGGTGTCGCTTGCTACCAGGTCTCTTATCAGGGACTGGCTGAATAACCCTGAGTTTGATCCAGCTGGCGCTGAGTTCGCTATACTTAAGAAGTGCGAATTGTTCATGGGTTTTTTCATGGCTGCGTTGGAATCTGGATGCGTATCTGCATGTTCCGATTTTTCAGGCACATCAGAGATTCCTCCGATTTGCGGTGGAGGATCAACATTATCAGTTTGTAGCTCTTCCCTTCGGTCTGACCTCGGCATCGAGGGTCTTCGCCAAGGTTTTGGCGGGCATAATGGCTCTGCTCAGATCTCAGGGCATTCGCATTGTGCCTTATCTGGACGATCTGTTGATATCAGCTTCTTCCCTTCATCAGGCGGAACTGGACACCCACCAGGTGGTGTCGACCCTGGAGAGGTTCGGGTGGGTGATCAACCGCACCAAGTCTTCTCTCTCCCCGTCTCCTGTGATTTCATTTCTGGGCATGAATCTGGATACCAGTCGGGCCAGAGTGTTTCTGCCCCAGACCAAGGTGCAGGGGATTCAGAGCCTGATCCGTCTTCTTCTGGCCAGTCCTTGTCCCTCTATCCGACAGGGAATGAAACTGGTGGGTCTGATGGTGTCCTCCTTCGAGGCGGTGCCGTTTGCACAATTTCACATGAGATCTCTTCAACTTCACCTATTGACGTATTTGGACAGGTGCCCACAGTCATTGGATCAACCTTTCAGGATGTCTCCCAGGGTTCGCCAGTCCTTTCGGGGGTGGCTGGACTCGAGCAATCTGGTGAAGGGCAGATCCTTTCTGGCCCCTTGTTGGGAGACGGTTACCACGGATGCCAGCCTGTCGGACTGGGGAGGTTATTGAAAGGGTCATCAGTTCAGCGGGGTGTGGGGTCCCCAGGAGGCTCACACCTCCATCAATGTATTGGAGCTCAGAGCCATTCGACTGGTTCTGGCTCGGCTGACCCCACATTTACGGGGGTCTTCCGGTGCATGTTCGTTGCGACAACCGAACGGCAGTGGCTTACATAAATCACCAAGGAGGGACTCGCAGCAGGGGTGCCCTCAGGGAAGTCTCTCTGATCCTGCACTGGGCGGAGAACAATGTTCCTTGCCTTTCGGCAGTCTAAATTCCGGGAGTGGAGAATACGGAGGCGGATTCCCTGAGCAGGGGTTCCTCTCGCCACGGAGAGTGGTCTCTCAACCCCGAGGTTTTTCTGGATCTTTGCCGCAAGTGGGGGACTCCGGAGGTGGATCTTTTTGCCTCGAGGCACAATCACAAACTTCTGGCCTTTGTGTCTCTTTCTCAGGATCCCCTGTCTCTGGCAGTGGATGCCTTGTCACTGGCTTGGAAGGACCTGGGTTTTCTGTACCTGTTTCCACCTGTCTCCATGCTGGGCAAGGTAGTTCGCAAACTGGTCCTAGAAGGGGCACCAGCGATTCTGGTGGCTCCAAGGTGGCCAAGAAGGGTCTGGTACGCAGACGGTGTAAGGATGGCCGTAGACCAGTACCGACTTCCCCTATTGCTCTTTCGGTTCTCACTCAGAAGGTTGCTTTCTTGGTGGCTATTACCTCTGTCCGGTGTGTCTCTGAGTTGGCGGCCCTGTCGATTCAGGCCCCTTACTTTGAGAGACACCAGGATAAGGTGGTTTTTCGTTTTAAGCCGGATTTTCTTCCTAAGGTGGTGTCTGCTTTCCACCTCAATCAGGACATTGTTCTCCCTTGCTTGTGTCCTAAGCATAACAATGACAAGGAGAGGGTTCTGCACAATTTGGATGTTGTTCGCTGTGTGAAGTACTATTTGGTGACTACTTCTTCCTTCCGCAAGACAGACGCCTTTTTCGTGGTGCCCTGCGGGCCCAGGAAAGGGTTGGCGCCTGCTAAATCTACGATTAGCAAATGTATTCGTCAGGCCATTTTTGGGGCCTATTCTGCTAAGGGGAGGACTCCCCCTTTTAGGGTCGTGCTGTTGGTGCATCCTGGGTTTTTCAGCACCAGGCTTCTGTTGAACAAGTTTGTAAGGCTGCTACTTGGTCTTCCGTTCATACTTTTTCCAAGTTTTACAAGGTTGATGTGCGGGCTTCAGCGGATGCTGTTTTTGGCCGCAAGGTTCTGCAAGCTGAGTGGTTTGAGTGTATGGCACACTTAGAATAATACCGTTTTGTGAGTACTCACCTTTAAAATGGGTATTATGAGTGTGCCATACACTCCACTTCGCCCCACCCTTTTTTTCAGGTATTCTGGGGCTTTTATATGGTTTTGATTGTTAAGGTTATATTCGGTTCTTCCTGGTCCCTTTACTGCTTTTATACACTGGGGAATTGGTGGGAGGTCCCAGGTATATATGGACCGGGAGGGGCTTTCTTTTTTGCATATTCATCTCTGCAGAAGTTCGCCCTCTACTGGAGATTACCCAGATGTCATGAAGACCGAAGTGGAGTGTATGGCACACTCATAATACCCGTTTTAAAGGTGAGTACTCAAAAAACTTTTTGGATGCCCCAGGTGAGGTAATCGATCAGCCCGGGAATCTTATAGATTCTGGGGCCCATTGCCGTGGGTTTTGGTCCACTTTGGGTTTTGGACTACTGTCACTTTGTAGACAACCAGAATGATCATGTGGCCCTCAATGAAAATTAGTTTGCCACCCCTGTCCTAAGCTCTCTAAATTTATATGGCACAGGACGTGAGGGTCAGAGTGCATAACAGCTTGTTAGATCAAATAGACAAAGCCTACCAACAACAGCAGGATATGCTAAACAGAGAAAATGAAGCACATTGTCTCCTGACCAAAGATCAAACACACAGCTATTAAACTTATTAGCAAGAGACAGAAATAACAATTAAACCAGAATCATGCAGACAAAAGTGAAGTTGATATTTATTGCAGACCAATGTCACACAGTGAGTTGCATCTTAACCGATGGGTAGAGGTGCAAAACAATCATACCAGATTCATGCCAGATCTGGACAGCATCATTCTTTTTTTAATATAGGGGCACTTAGGAGTTTTAGGATCTTTTGCTATCTGTACTTATTTTGTATTGTGTATATTTATATAAACAAACACTGAATAAACAGCTAATGTCACAAAAGACATCTGTGTGAAGAGAGCTGTTACAATGTATCTCTATGACAGCAGCCACAAATGCACTCCGTCAGGGGATACAAGGTATACAATGTATTTTATTCAAAGGTGAGTCATTACAGCTAAAGGCTCGAAATAAGATATGGTTGCACAGAGCTATGAGGCAATTTTGACTGATAGACAAAAGCTACTTCTTGTGTTTGGCAAGATGGTCGCTACCATGCATGTTTAAAGTGGACCAAAACCCAGGACAATCAAAAGTTTTGAGTATCCTGGGTTTTGGTCTTTTCCCCGGGGGCACCCACTGATCGGGGGTGCATCGTGTGTGAAACCCCCAAGGATGCCCGAACAGACTCGCCTCTTCCTGCTCCCACAGTGTGTCTAAAAGCAGCAGCTCTGACAGCCGCATCCTCCCTCTAACAGGGAGCGTGCCCGCGCCGGCTATTCACAAATGTCTGACGCAGGCACGCGCACTGCTAGAGGGAAGTGGAGGATGCGACCGTCAGAGCCGCTGCTCTTAGATGTCCTGTGGGACCGGAAACATGTGAGTTGGCTGCGGCGATCTGGGGGGTTTCACACAGCGGGGTGCCCCGGGTAAAGGACCAAAACCCAGGATTTTGGTCCACTTACGAGTGCAAATTCTGCCTGCTATTCCAAAATCTGCATGGTGCCCAATAAGCTTATGTCACTTTAGGGGAGCAATTTACTAAGCTCTGAGTTTCCGACTGGAGGTCCACTTTAATGAATGAAATAAATGAAATAAGCTTTAATGAATGAAATAAGCATGTTAGTGAAGTTTTCATCCCTTAAAACAATCCCTAAATCGCACGCAAATGTACTGTTTAAGTTAATTTGCACATTAAATTACTCCATGCGCAAAAAAATGTGCACCATAAAGTGTGTGCTAATTCGTGATTAAGGGGAAAATGCAAGTAAACCATTTTTACTCATAAAAAGTGTGCTCAAATTACAGACCGTCAGAGGAGATGGGGGAGCCAAGACCACTATGGATAGGGGAGCTCCCCAAGGCCCCACATCTCAGCCACATAAGGCCAAGGCCCACTGTTAGTGTTCAAAAGCCCACCCCCTGGGAACCCAGGAGGGCTGAATTATGGGCCCAGGCGTGCTCAAATTACTTTACATCTCTGCTGCTTCCTGGCCAGTCAACCAGTGTGCTGGCTCTATCATTAGGGAGGGAGGACATGGGCTGGGGTTGCTTGGCTCCAAGACTGAGGCTATATCATTAGGGGGAGGACATGGGCTGGGGTTGCTTGGCTCCAAGACTGAGGCTATATCATTAGGGGGAGGACATGGGCTGGGGGTTGCTTGGCTCCAAGACTGAGGCTCTATCATTAGGGGGAGGACATGGGCTGGGGTTGCTTGGCTCCAAGACTGAGGCTATATCATTAGGGCGAGGACATGGGCTGAGGGTTGCTTGGCTCCAAGTCTTAGCCTATATCATTATGGTGAGGACATGGGCTGGGGATGAGGGGATAGAGCGGGAAGGGGACGGGGTCTGGGAGTGATAGTAAAGGTAGCAGCCCAGACTGCCCAAAAGCAGTGCGGCCCACCGCGTATTTGCCTGGGTCTCCCTATGGCCAGTCTACCCCTGGCTAGCCCACGAGGTAGGCCCCACTGACACCATCCAAACCTTTCTAGTGGTTCTAAGGAGTTAGATTGATTTAGTTTATTTAATAATTAGACTGGAGGTGCGCTTTAAGAAGGAGCCCTGCATGGCCCCGAAACACCCGCTCTTGCTTTTTGGAATTGCACTGGAGTGCCAGATCTTCTTCTTTTTTTTTATATTTTGAAACAAATGAAATAAAATTGTATGAACATTTTGTCACAGGGAGAGGAAAATTCTGAACAAAATGAGTTCCATTTGGTGTTCGCACTGAGTCATTGTTGAAAGAAACTGAACGGAGAGGGTTGAGATGGAGCAAGTTAAAATAGAGGAAACAAAAACACATTAGGCTAACATTCCGCTATAATAAGAAGGTATAATCTATCATAGATAAAGCAATGAAAGCAACCCCCCACCCCTTTTATTCTTTGCCATCTCTGACATCATTAACCTGAAGTGTATAGGAATCTGTTTAGGACACCTGAAAATCAGTTCTACAATGAGTTGAATATCCTTCATTAGCATGACTAATAATAATGCAGTATGTGTGGGATGCCAGATCCACAGCAGGACACCCCCATACTTTCACTGTCTAAAATATAACATGAAGCCATGATGCAGATTGTCTCTTTGTCTTGGCTTCAACAGGCAGAAAACTCTTCCATTAAATCATTCAACTGCTCCTAAAAAGAAAACAATGTGATAATTGGTTAATCAGATTGTTTGCTTTAGTTTAACTGTTTATTTTACCTACAACTGGGAGCACGTGCAGTTGTCCTACAAAGCATCAGGAGGATAAAGCATCAGCTTATAAGCTTCCATAAATCAGACACAGTGTGCCAACTTGTAGCAGTTGGAAACCCAGAATTTGGTCCTCCGCTCAATCTCCGGAGGGCCCCACCTTCCTACTCCATCTGTTGTTTTGCCCCTGTGGCCCAGATTTCGAGAAAAACTGTGGTTTTCACCGCTGAAGCCACAACCTGCTGCACTTTTTGAGAGAACCTGTTGGCTCCCATGTCCAGCTTGCTCCATGTCCATGGCTGCTACGATCGGGTTCTGGACCAGGCCTCCACACAGGTTTGCCTTCCCGTGTTGTGGAAAGGGCTCACCACCACAAGATAGATCTTTTGCTGGACTAGGAAGTTGTAGTACCTGTGCCCCCGACAGAGCGGACCTGAATAAGAGCCTATCTTATATGTTTCCCCCACCCTGTACATACAGATTGCTCACATTAAAAATCATCCTACCTGCATCTGCTGCATGTTATGGGCCTTTAAACATCAAAGATGGCAGCTCATGGAACATCAGGCAGCCTGCAAACAGGAAGTGCCTTCTGACTGTGCTGCTCTGCATTCTGGGACTGCTGAACTTTTCCTGACCCCAGCACTGCTCTGCCTGAGCAAGGCACATCTATAACCCGCCCCCCTGTACTTTATTCCACTCTTCTCTCCTTAGTAAGTGTGATGCTTCTGAGTCAAGATGGCTGCACCAGTATCCTAAAGTCCTGAACAGAGTTGCAGCCCAGTGGGGGAAAGAATAATAAGTAAGTGAATAAAAACTATATATTAATTTTAGATGCTGGGGAATCATTGTATAAGGGTTTGGGCTTTTCAATAAATCATGGTGAAGGTCCGGTTTAATACTGTTTATCATCCCCTAGGACAGGTCCGTTCGGCTGATCCTGGATCTCCAGAATCTCAACAGTTACGTTCCTCATGGAATCTCTAAGGTCATTTGTGACGTCTCAGGGGGATTTTCTGGCCAAGGTGGACATAAAGGATGCTTATCTACATGTCCCAATCTTCCCTGGTCTCCAACCTGTGCTTTGCAGTGGGCACCCGCACTTCCAATTTGTGGCACTGTCTTTCGGACTGTCCACTGCTCCACGAGTGTTCACGAAGGTCTTGGCGGTGGTGATGGCTAGGTCTGCACATCACCCCATACCTGGATGACCTGCTCACCCGAGACCCATCTCTGGCAGAGGCACTGCGGGATGTTCGGTCGGTCACGCTGGAACTTTTCGGGTGGGTTGTCCACTGTCCCAAGGGGCTCCCTCCAAGGTGGCGACTTACCTAGGTATGACATTGGATACTCGACAGGCAGAGCTCTTCAGGTGGTTAGGTCGCTGCTGACAGACGACCATTCCACGATCAGACAGGACATGCACCTCCTTGGCCTGATGGTGTCTACCATTGAGGCAGTTTCATATGCCCAGTTGCAGTTGCAATGATGCTTCTGTCGACATGGCGCAGGACTGTGCAGACGTTGGACTGTCGCTTCATATTGATGGACAATGCTCGGTGATCCCTGAATTGGTCACTGGACCAGCAGTCACTGGTCCGGTGGGTCATCCTGACCACAGACGCCAGTCTGCCGGGTTGGGGTGGTGTGTATACTACTAGAAATTCAGGTTGGTTGTTCACTGCACATGCAAAATAATTATATGGCAACATGTTTAAAGTGAGCTTTCAAGAATACCTAGTTTTCGTCTGTTAAATCATCATGTCTGACGAAGAGAACTAGGTATTCTCGAAAGCTCACCTTAAAGTGGACCAAAACTCACCCTGGTCTATGAGTCTCCAGGGCAGATATACTGCCCTACCCCCCCCCCCCGGGCATCAAGATTTGCGCTGTGTAAAACCCCCCAGGTCACCCAGTAAACCCATCTCCACCCCGATCCAATGGCACATGTGCGAGCGGCGCCGCTCCCTGCTATACCTTTAGCAGGGCACTTTTCAGACATTTGTGAATGGCCAGCACAGGTATGCTCCCTGTTAGAGGGTAGTGAGGCCGTCTGCGCACTCAAGTCCGCTTGTCAGGACAAGTCTCAGGACGATCCTTAGACAAGAGGGTGCACAAGTCTTAAAGGAGCCACAGCACTCAACCCTGTTAGCTTGCAGGCAAACCTATAATCTGTCTCTAAATCTGGCACATGCACCGTAGGACTGGAGAGTGATTTTGAGCGACCTGGTGGGTTTCACACAGCAGGGCATCTCCAATCGGGGTGCCCTGGGGCCAAGGACCAAAACACAGGATAGTCAAAATCTTAAAAACTTTAAAGTATGCTCAGTTAGCCTACAAAATGTATTGCCTCTTTTCTTCACTTTTCTACTATTCACAATGCCTAACATGGTACAAGACAATACTTCTAGCAATGTGATAGGACAACAAATCCTTTTTTTCCAAGGAAAAACATTGCTTTACCGTCTTTTACTATTATGATATGATGCTGATGCTGCCTGTAGCACGGCAAATTGTATTAACTGAAATACTGTGGTTTTAAAATGCCACTTCAATCGCTCATATTTTAAATTTAAAACAGAACCCCCCCTACAATGGACATCTCCTAGAAAACCTAGAGGGACTTTTCTGGGCTTCAGTGCCCCCGAACAACGCATTCTTTTAAAGGTCTGTCTCTTGGGATTTATCCAACTGCATTGTTTCTTAGCCCCGCTCTTTTATCTTTATATCTGAAGTGAACAACTGAAGTCATAGTCACTGACCTGGAACTAAACCCCCACAGCGTGTTGTTAAAAGAGCATCACTCTCCTCTTTCATCTCAAGGAAATGGCTGGTGTACAGAAAAATTAAAGAAATGTTGCACCCCCCCAACAGAGTTTATAGTTACAAGGAATACAAGGCCCTTTGTCCTATTTAAACTTGGCCATGAGCAGGTCAGAAAGAGCCACAGTAGCCCCTCCACCCACCTCTTGCTACTTTAGTGGCAAGCCAGTATGTGGAGAGACCCACCTTAATATAGGGGGGCTAGAGACCAAAAAACATCTACTTAGGTAAAGAGGCACTTTCCTAAAACAAAGTATTTGCACAGTACCCAATACAAGGACAGATAGCATTACCCATCAATCCTTGCAGCAAGCGGAGCTATGCAAATCATCTCTTTCTGCACCCTTAGCATTTTTAAGTGCCTTGGATGGCACAGAGATATTAAGAGATGATTTGCATAGCTCCACCTGCTGCAAGGATAGATGGGTAATGCTATCTGTCCTTGTTTTGGGTAATGTGCAAATACTTTCCGTTTTAGCAAAGCGCCTCTTTACCTTTACCTGAGTAGCCCCTCTATATTAAGCCTAACATGGGTCTCTCCACTTCTACTCTGTTTTGGTACTTACCAAGTCTCACTCCCCATACAGCGAGAAACCTCCACCCTAGTGCTTGATGAGAGCCTAAAGCTTAAAACATGTGTCCACTGGTTGGATGTGTTTGGCTGTGTAAATGTAAAGCTAATCCTTGGCATTGCACCCTTAGCATTTCTAAGGGCCTTGGATGGCAGAGACATAAAGAGATGATTTGCATAGCCCCGTCTGCTGCAAGGATTGAAGGGTAATGCTATCTGTCTTTTGTAATGGGTACTGTGCAAATACTTTCCGTTTTAGGAAAGAGCCTCTTCTACTTTAGTGCTGAATCCTCTTGACATGTAACTGATAGAGGCTTCCTGTGGGCAAAAGCACAAAAAAAGGGATACTTGCCCTTAATTACTTGGGAGGCCTTTAGGTGTTGTGGGAATAACATTTTGTTTGTAGAATTAAATTCATTTTCAGACAATATTTAGGTGGATCCAGTTTCTTGTTTGCCAAAGTAGAGTGTATCACCTGCAACTCTCACCTGTTGCTACAAATACAGCTTTGCACAGTCTTGCCATTCTCCCAATCTAGTTAATGAGACAGTGGCTTGTAATAGTTTTCCAGTGGTCTTGATGGAGATTCCAAAGGTGCCGAACACGTATTTACAGTTTATTCTTTGCTCCACAGTCCAACTAATCTCAAACCATCTAAATCAGGTTTGCACCAGTTTATTGTGAACTCCATTGGGTCGATTCAGAGTCAGGTCAGAATTCGCACTCCTTTTTTAGGGGAGAACACTGACATTCACTTCCACTGTCTACCAGGTGTTAATTTTTTCCCTGTATCCAGTCCAGGTCGTCCCAGTAATGACATGTGGGTATTCCACCCCCAGGGGTCGCTCGACTGCAAGATCAAAAGATGTAGCTCCTACCGGCCTATAAGAGCAGGTGTCCCTCTATGATTCTCCAGTGTTCATCTTGCAGTCTGGCTGCTGAAGATCATTGGATACTCTCTCCTGGAATTTTGCCAGCTGAGCGGGGCCTCCTAGCCCGTCGGCCGCTGCGGACCCTATTACCACTGATCCGGTGAGACCCACTCTTGCCTTCCAGCCGAGGCTGATTCGGGACTGTGACGGTAGGGAGAACGCCGGGGTCAGGGGTTTGGCAGAGCTAGGCTCTGGGCCGCAGACCCTGATGAAAGGGTAGCCAGCCATAGGCTGATGGTGAGCCTACAAGGGGAGGGGGGGGAAACCACATTATTGACTACTGGTCTCATATTCCTCCCTGTCCCACGAGCTTTATTTTGCTGCTGTGTGCGTGTTTGTGATTTTACTTTTTGCTGTGTGCGCTGCCCCTATACTTACCTCCCTCACTCCCCAGAGTCTGGCTGCCAGCTTCCCTCTCCCCTCCATCTTGACAGGCTTATACGCTGTGAGGGGGGGGCGGGCGGGCCGCTGCTCGCACGTTTTTTTGGCTGACAGGCGGCGGATGTGTGCAGGCGCGTTGTGCGCACCGCACGGGCTGTGTGTGCGGGCCACCCTGAGGCAATGTCGGCCGTTGTTCCCATTGCCATTGCTCTGCTTCCTGGTGGGTGGCCGTTCGTTTACGCGCCGAAGCTGCTGCGTGGTCGGCTTGTCTGCTCCATCTTGTCCTGCTGCTGCTGCCTTCCTGCCTGGGACTCCTCCGTCCTGTCGTGAGTCCCTCTTATTATTGATTTTTGTAAATTGCGCATGTGCTTGTGGGATACTTATGGCCCTCTTGTTTTGTTTTTTAGGTGGGCCCATTGATTGAGGGTTGTGGTTCCTCCCGGTCCCCCGCCCCCCTCTCCCTTATATTAAGAGGGATCATATAAGAGGGATTATATAATAGGGATCATTAGGTTTGGGCCATCAGTGCCTTGTAACCTGCATTTAAATTTTTTTACTAATCACCAATCCTCTGGGCGGATTCAGTACTGTTGGCCACGAGTAAGAGGCGGCACATCGAGCCCGTTTACTCGGATAATGACGATCTTTTTGATGATCTGGGCTCTGTGAAGGAAGGTGAGTTGCCAGATGATTCCCGTTCCGCTGCGGATTATTCCGCTGGCGATGACAGTATGTCTGGTGCTTCCTCGGATGAGGATGCGTGGCTCCCTGATGATACAGAGAAATTGCTTGCTTCAGTTTTTGAGACTTTACACATTGTTCCTCCCAGAGCGGCTAAGAGGAAGCAAGGTGATTTGTTTAAGCCTGAAATACAGAGGCGCGTCTTTCCGGAGCAGGCCCATTTTTCTAATATGATTTTCAAGGAATGGGAAAGGCCTAACAAGCTACCATCGGTACCTAAGGGCCTGGATAGACGGTATCCCTTCCCTGAGGAGCTGGTCCGGCTATGGTCTCGTCCTCCTGAGGTGGATTCCCCTGTGTCAGGGTTGTCCAACACTACTATTATGCCTTCACCTGATACCGCTTCCTTACGTGATCCAGCTGACAAGTGCATGGATCAACTGGTCTGTCATGCCTTCACCTTTGCTGGTGCCTTGTTTCTCCCTGTGTGTGCCGCGGCTATTGTCTCCCTGGCCATCAGAAAGAAGGTGAGACGTCTTGTGGATAGCTCTAAGGCTCGCCAGCGGACGGAGGAGTATAAGGACCTCAAGGCTTGCATGGATTTCATTGCCTTTGTTGTCTCTGCCATGGACAATGGTGTCCGGCTTGGTGCCAGGATTCCGGCCCTGCTTGTTGCACTTTCCTGTTTGCTCTGGTTGAGGCAATGGTCGGCTGATGCCACGGCCAAAAAGTCTCTTACTAGTATCCCCTTCGTGGGGCACAGGTTGTTTGGGGAGCGTCTGGACCTCCTGGTCAAGGATGGTAGACTCCCTTAGAGACGGAAGCTTGCTCGGCCCTTTCGGAGCTCATATGCCTATCGCTCCTTTCGAGGAGGAAGAGGCTCGTCATTTTCAGGTGGCCGCAGGAATGCCTGGGGTAGAGGTAGGTCCCGCGGCCGACCCAATCCCGCTTGGGGAGCCAAGTCCAAGCCCCCTGCCAAGTCCTCTGAGGCATGAGGAGGCGCCCTCACCCATCCAGGTGGGGGGACTGCTTCTGCTATTTGTTCATATCTGGAGGCGACACATCTCGGATCGGTGGATTCAGGAGGTGGTATCCTCCGGTTACAAAATAGAGCTGGCAGTCAGGCCGCCCACAAAATTTCTTTGGTCTCGGATATCCCAAAACCCATTGAAGGCACAGGATCTGAGATTGGCAACACCTCCTGCGGTTAGGTGTGATTTGCCCTGTTCCTCGTAAGGAGCAGGGTCAAGGTTTTTACTCCAACCTGTTCACGGTTCCCAAGAAGGACGGAACGTTAAGACTAATCCTGGACCTGAAGGGTCTCAACAGGTTTGTAAGACAGGAGTCGGACATTTTCCGCATGGAAGTCAGCGGCGAGCTCGCTTCGGCCCGGCGACTTCATGACCACGGTGGACATCAGGGATGCTTATCTGCACATCCCGATTTTCCAGGGGCATCAGAAGTTCCTGAGGTTTGCTCTGGAGGATCAGCATTACCAGTTTGTGGCACTTCCATTCGGGATATCCTCAGCCCCCCGTGTCTTCACCAAGGTGCTGGCAGGCATCATGGCTATCCTGAGGAACCAGGGCATTCGTGTGCTGCCCTATCTGGACGACTTGCTGATTGCGGCCCAGTCCTTGCAGCAGGCCGAGAGCGATACTCGGATGGTATTGTCAACCCTGGAGGCCTTCGGCTGGGTAATCAATTACCCGAAGTCTTTTATCACTCCCTCGACAGTGAGATACTTCCTGGAAATGTTGATAGACACCGCTCAGGTAAAGGTCTTTCTGCAACAGCAGAAGGTGTCGGGTCTCCAGACGCAGGTGCAGGCCTTGCTGTCCTGTCAGCGGTCGTCGATACGTCTGGGGATGAGATTGGTGGGCCTAATGGTGTCATGCTTCGAGGCAGTGCCCTTCGCCCAATTTCACATAAGACCTCTTCAATTGAACCTGTTGACCGTCTGGGACCGGATGCAGGAGTCTCTGGAACAGGAATTTTCACTGTCCCCCCTGGCCAGGCAGTCCCTCTTGTGGTGGTTGGACTCCAGGAACCTGTTGGTGGGCAAGTCCTTTCTGACTCCCCATTGGGAGATCGTTACCACGGATGCCAGTCTGACCGGCTGGGGAGGCGTTTGGCAGACTCAGAAGATCCAGGGTCAGTGGGGTCTATAGGAGAACCGCTTACCCATAAATCTCTTGGAGCTGAGAGCGATCCGGTTGGTGCTTCTTCGCTTGACTCCCCATTTAAGGGGTCGTGCGATCCAGGTTCGCTCGGACAATCAGACGGCTGTCGCCTACTTCAATCACCAGGGCGGGACTCAGAGCAAAAGAGCCCTCAAGGAGGTGACCCAGATTCTGACTTGGGCAGAGGAGAATGTTCCCTGCATATCGGCGGTCTACATCCCTGGGGTGGAAAACCGAGGCAGACTCCCTGAGCAGGAGCGCCTTGCGCCTGGGGGAATGGTCTCTTAAAAGCAAGACCTTCCACGCTCTGTGTCTCCGCTGGGGTCAGCCGGATGTGGACCTGTTTGCATCCAGACACAATCACAAGCTCCCAAGTTTTGTCTCCCTCTCAAGAGATCCTCTGGCCATTGCCACAGATGCTCTGGCAGTTCCCTGGACGGAGTTCAAGTTCCTTTATGCATTCCCTCAGTTTCCACTCCTGGGCAGAGTGCTGTGCAAGATATCCCAGGAAGGGGTACCAACTATCCTGGTGACTCCTCGCTGGCTGAGAAGGAGTTGGTTTGCGGACATAGTTCAGATGTCAGTAGATCGCTACATCATGCCCGACGACCCAGGGCTTCTCACACAGGGGTCGCTGTGGCACCCCAATTTACGGACGCTGGCTTTGACGGCCTGGCTATTGAAACCTCAATCCTGACGGAAAAGGGGCCGTCAACCACAGTTGTGCATACCATGATTCAGGCACTGAAGAAGTCTTCCTCCATGATATACTACAGGGTTTGGCACGCTTATATTGCTTGGTGCGAGACCAAGTGTCTCCCTTGCCGCACATTTTCTATTTCTAGGATCCTGGAGTTTTTACAACACGGCTTAGACTTGGGTCTCCCGCTGAGCACCCTCAAGGGCCAGGTCTCGGTTTTAGCCATTTTCTTCCAGACATCCATTACCAACCATAGGTTGATCAAGACCTTTTTTCAGGGAGTCACCCATGTCCGGCCACCGCGTAAGTCAGTATTACCGGTGTGGGACTTGAATTTAGTACTGTCTTCTTTTCAGGGTCCTCTCTTCGAACCTCTGTGCGATGCTGCATTGCCTATTTTGAATCTCAAGGTGGCCTTTTTGGTAGCGATCACCCCGGTGCGTTGCGTATCAGAGCTGGCCGCACTTTGTATGAAGCCTCCTTATTTTGAGCGGCATAAGGATAAGGTGGTTTTTCGCTTTAGACCTGATTTTTTGCCTAAGGTCGTTTCTCCCTTTTACCTAATGAGGAAGTTGTCTTTCCTTCCTTGTGTCCTGCACCAACTAATTCTAAGGAAAGAACCCTCCATGCCTTGGATGTGGTCAGAGCCATTAAGTATTACCTGGTTGCGACTGAATCCTTCAGAAAGTTGGATTTGCTCTTTGTCCTAACAGAGGGCTGTAGGAAAGGTTTGCCACCAGCTAAGTCCACTCTCAGTAGGTGGATCAGACAGGCGGTGGTGCAAGCATATTCTGCCAAGGGGAAGGAAACCCCTTTTCGGATCACAGCTCATTCTACTAGAGCTATTGGTGCCTCTTGGGCTTTTCAGCACCAGGCATCGGTTGAACAAGTTTGTAAGGCCGCAACTTGGTCTTCTAGTCATAGTTTTACAAAGTTCTACATAGTTAATGTCAGGGCCTCAGCTGACGCTGTCTTTGTCGGAAAGGTGCGTCAGGCGGTAGTGAAATGAACTACATGCTGTTCCGCACTGAGGATCCCGCCCTATATGAACACTGCTTTTGGATGTCCCACATGTCATTACTGGGACGACCTGGACTGGATATAGGGAAAAATACAATTCCGTGAAACTCACCTGTAGAATTTTTTTTGAGTATATCCAGTCCAGGTTGTCCCACCCCACCCTTGTTCATTATGTCTTGTTTGCCTGTTATGGTGGTTACCATTTTTATTCTTGGACTTGAGTCCTTAAGTTTTGTTGGAGAGAGTACAAGCTGAAGCTATGTGAAGTAACATGGTTTCTTGGCCTCCCGGCCTGTCCTCTTTTTGTTTGCTGCTTTTTAACCACTGGAGAATCATAGAGGGACACCTGCTCTCATAGGCCGGGAGGAGCTACATCTTTTGATCTTGCAATCGAGCGCCCCCTAGGGGCGGAATACCCACATGTCATTACTGGGATGACCTGGACTGGATATACTCAAAAACAATTCTACAGGTGAGTTTCACAGAATTGTATTTTACCTGACTGTGAATGATCCCCAAGGTAGACACTGAAAGTGAATGACAATTTTCTTTCCTAAAAAAAGGAGTGAGAATTCTCATCTGGCTCTCATCTAGAACGGGTCCAAAGGCAACAAAAATGGTAAAAGGGCTTAAACTTAAAAGTTATCAGGAGAGACTTTGTACAGTCTGGAGGAAAGAAGGGAGAGAGGGGGCATGATGGAGACCTTTAAATATGTGAAATGAGTCAATTAGGTTCAGGAGGGAAGTGTTTTTCAGAAGAAACTTAATGATAGAACAAGGGTGCACAACCTGAAGATGGTCAGAGGGAAGATCAGGAGCAGAAAATATTATTTTACAGAGTAGAGTAGTAGAAGCTTGGAACAAACTTCCAGCAGAGGTAGATGAAAAATCAACAGTAAGTGAATGAGCACATGCCTGGGATAAGCCTCCATCTGTCTTAAACCGGACCTTTACCATGATTTATTGAAAAGCCCAAACCCTTAAAAAAGATTCCCCAGCATCTAAAGTTAATATATTTTAAGTTTTTAGTCACTTACCTATTATTCTTTCCCCCCACTGGGCTGCAACTCTGTTCAGGACTTTAGGATACGGGCGCCGCCATCTTGACTCAGAAACATCACACTTACTGAGGAGAGGAGAGTGGGATAAAGTACAGGGGGGCGGGTTATAGCTGTTCTTTGCTCAGACAGAGCAGAGCTGGGGTCAGGAAAAGATCAGCAGTCCCAGAATGCAGAGCAGCACAGTCAGGAGGCACTTCCTGTTTGCAGGCTGCCTGATGTTCCATGAGCCACCATCTTGGATGTTTAAAGGCTCATAACATGCAGTAAATGCAGGTAGGATGATTTTTAATGTGAGCAATCTGTATGTACAGGGTGTGGGAAACATAAGATAGGCTCTTACTCAGAGTGAAGGACCGCTTTAAGATAAGAGAACATACAGTATACACATAAGAGCAGACTAGATGGGGTCCTTCTGCCATCAACCTTCTATGTTTCTATGGTTCTGAATCGACCCCCATGTCATGTGACACAGCACTCCATCACTCTCCTTGGCCAATTAGCCCGTACTTGATGCCAACCCACTCAAGATCCTGTAACCAACTAAACGTCTTCAGATGAGCTCCTGATGGCGGAAACTGCACAAGGCCCCAGGAAGTCCTGTTTTGGTTGCAGACTTAGGGAAGGGAAAACAGAGGGCAGACAATACAAAGCACAGAAGACAGATTTGCAGCAGGTATAGGAGGACAGGAACTAGCTGAGAAGGTAGCAGAATGCCTGCGCCCAGGGCAGATAAAGAAGAGCCTGGCCCAAGTACAGTAAACACAAGGGTAGGCCTAGAAGCATAAATAGGGGACAAGGATAACAGAGGGCTGGATAGAAATCCTTTTATAGGGAATACAGAGGAGGAAACACCTGTGTGGGAGTAGGGAACACCAAACTGAGAACTCGGGAGAGCCTAGCTCAAGTACAGCAAACACAAGGCTAGGCTCAGAAGCTGCCCCCCCAACTGGTTGTTTGATGAGTATGGCAGGGACAGTTCTTCTGGGCCCAGCGTGCTCCAAGTGTGTCTGTATGGGTGAGGTGCTGGAGCTCGATCACAAGGGATGTCGGTAATCACTGTGCTCAGAGACAACAGGATACTCCAATAGATGAAATGCAGAGTTCCTCTTAAATAACTTCTCCATCAGTAGACACAAGGCACATTGGTCCTACACTTCAACATCAACGCATGCAGCCGATTCCTGTCCCCTCCACAGCAAGTAAGTATTAGCCAGCTGGTCTTACTCCCAGACTAGAATCTTCCACTGAGTTGCTATTGGTGGCTACTGCTCAGTTGCTGAACCAAGGTATTTCTGAAGGTGCTGCTTTGGTTACAGGATCTCTCTCCCTTATATTACCTCTACAGGGGCTTCTAGAACCTTCTATCACATGCTTACAAGCATGCCAAATGTGTGATTCCCTCACAGACCTCCCTATCAGTCACTATCCTTGGTTCCTACTCTAGAACATTCTCCATTCTAGTCTATGGCCTAATAATTTTCTCACTGTCGCCATCCCCTCTATTTAAGGGTACTACAACCACCATTCACTCCTATGTTAGGAAACCATAAAAGGGTTTAATATCTTATTAAAGCTACTTAAAGGGGATCCTAATAAACTAACTCACATGTTCCTATTTATATCCAGGCCCCTACACTGGTCTTCATTTGTTACTGAGCTGAGTAGTTCTCGCCATAATGTGGGTTAGAACAGTAATTGAATAGGGCTAAACTTTGTATGGGACTGTGCACCAAACCTACCTCTGCACAACCCAACTGATGGTCTCAAACACATTATGGAGGCAAGAATTTCTACAAATCAACTCTTGACAATGCATACATAACCTGTTAACCAGGCTGTTTGAGAGAATCCCAAGAGTACGCAAAGTTTTTGGGTGACATCAAAGCAAAATGGGGCTTCTTTGGAGAATATATCATATCATTAATATCATATATTAACTATATTCATTTTTTAATTCCACATGTGTCCAAAGGTTACACAATAGGATATGAGATCACATGGGATCTGGGGCAGGGAAAGTAATTGAGAATTAAGTGGAGCTGTTTATTGGCATCAACTTGTAAATGTCCTCTTCTGAAGGGTCAAAGAGGAACTTCACAGGAAAAAAAGTCTCAAGGGCCGTTTGAGTTCCACTCCTTGGGGCATCCTGGATTGGGATGCCCCGATGTGTAAAACCCCCGATAACCCGATACACTCACCTGCTCCCAGGGGCCTCGCCACGTCCCTGCGCCAGGGCTGCATCCCCTCTCATCTTTAGCCATGCACGCTACCGCCCTTTTTAAATGGGTGGCACAGATATTCCACGGCTAGAGGGTGAGCGGAGAATGCGACTGGCAGTGCGCTTGGATGCTTAGCTGTCCAGATGGCTTAGATGTCAGCGGGCCACTCAGCCAATCAGCACGCTTGTTCTTCCCCGAGTCTGGGTCGTGGGTGCGACAGTAAGGTTACTTTATGGGGTGACCTGGGTGGGAGGATACACACAGCATGGCATCCCAATTTGGGATGCTGCTGCATAGAGGAATAACACTCCAAAGAATCAAAATTGGGTGTGTTGTTCCTCTTTAAGGAGGATAAGGAAGCTTTCCTTAAAGAGGAACTTCGTACCAAAAATAAAACGGAGCCGATCCCCCCCCCCCATCACCCCTACTTACCTTTTGGATGTCGCCACTGCCTGCTGCGGTGACATCCGGCTGCTTCAGAGCCCAATCCTCACTCCGCCATCTGCTTTCCCGTCTGTTAATGACACTGTCCCACAGCAATCTCGCAGGATTTCGGGCAGCCCCATGGGCACTGCACAGGCGAAAGATCGGGGGGGGGGGGGGGGGGCGTGTGCAGTGCCTGATGGGAAACAGGATGATGCCGCCCGTTGGAAGGTCGCCCGGAATCTGAGGGACCTAGAAGATGGATCCCTTGGCGAGGTGAATAAAGAATGCCCTAAGGTAAAATGGGGGGGGGGGGGGGAGGCGGTGATCGGTGACGTTTGGGGAGGGTTTAACCTCCCCCGATGTTCCTCTTTAAATTAATTAGTCCTTATAAAGTAGCTATATAATGCATATTGATAAAAAAAATAGTTAAGTTTTTCTCATTTGGAGCCATGCAAATCGGGTTTATGTCTCACTATTTATTTTTTACAGCATTCTCTTGGCTGGACCGATAGAGGCAAAATTCTTAGACACTGTTTTGTCAAATCCCATATTTATTGTCAAAAATAAGAGCTGTGAAAAAAAATCACATCATTATTTACTTTACCCCACTCTGTACTTTGCAAATAAACATTCAAGTGACAGGTTTAGCAAATGTTTAACCTTTTTATTTAGATGCTTTCATCTTGTCGGATCAATGCTGGCAATGCCAGAGCAATACATTTCTTAAGAACAGAAAGCAGTGTGTACTAATCTGCGAAAGATCTCTGTCTGCTGTCTCCCGGCAGACATTACTATCCCTGTTAAAACAATGTACATAACAATCAATACTATCGATAGTAAGCAGGCGGACTCTGTACTTGTGTCTAGAAGTGCAGACAATGGCAATAAAAGCTCGGTCTTGTAGAGTTATTGAAATGAATATGTGACACATGATACATCAATAGCTACACACCTCTACATATGAGGCAGGCATGTCGAACTCATTTTCACCAAGGGCCGAATCAGCATTCTGGTCAAAGGGCTGGCAAATAACAAACACAAAACAAAATGCAAACATGACCATTTAAACCGGACCTTTACCCCAAATAACAGTATATTTCCCCCACCCTGAACATACAGATTGCTCACATTAAAAATCACCCTACCTGCACTTATTGCGTTTTTTGAGCCTTGAAATTACCATGACCATGACATTCTACTTGTGTTGCCAATTATACCGCTCCTGGGCAAAATAACTGTGCCTGTAACCAAAGATTTAAACTGGACCTTCAGCATCATTTAATGAAAAGCCCAAACCCTTAAAAAAACTAATTCCCAGCATCTAAAATATATATGTATATTATATAAATATAGAAAAATTGTACGTTTTTAGTCTCTTACCTATTATTATTTCCCCAGCTGGGCTTCAACTCTGTTCAAGACTCCGCCATCTTGCCTCTGAAGCATAACATACTGAGGAGAGGAGAGGGGTGAAAAGTGCAGGGAGGGCGGGGTTATAGCTGTGCTCTGCACAGACAAAGCAGAGCTGGGGTCAGGAAAAAAGACAGCAATTCCAGAATGCAGAGCGGCACAGTCAGAAGACACTTCCTGTTTGCAGGCAGCCTGAGACTCCATGTGCTGCAATCTTGGATGTTTAAAGGCTCCGAAATTGCAGGTAGGATGATTCCTAATGTGGGCAATCTGTATGTACAGGGTGGGGGAAACATATAAGATAGGCTCTTACTCAGGGTGAGGGTCTGGATTAATGTGGGCAATCTGTATGTACAGGGTGGGGGAAACATACAAGATAGACTTACAGACTAACAGTCGCATTCGCATCCTCCTCCCCAATTTTACCGCTCCTGGGCAAAATAACTGTCTGTAACCAAGGATTTAAACCGGACCTTCAGCATCATTTAATGAAAAGCCGAAACCCTTAAAAAACTATTCCCCAGCATCTAAAATATATATGGATATTATATAAATATAATATAGAAAAAATGTAAGTTATTCTTAGTATACAGTACGTCCTGCTCCAGATAGAATACTTACATTCGGTTACTACTCCGCCAGATGGCGCTGGACTGCAGAGACACCGAAAATAGGCTTCTCCCGGCCCCTGAAATACCCAGGGACCTCCCACAATCCCCAGATTTTCTCTGCCGTCTGGACTGCGAAGGACAAGAATATGGCTCTCTCTCTACTCGCAGGTGAGCGGGGCTATTAACCTACGGCCCTGTAGGACTATTCCCACCCATTCCATCAGTAATTGCCTCCCAGCCTTGGCTGCGCTGTTCGGGTGAAGGTAGGCAGCACCACTGTTAGGTGCTTAGGAGCGCTGCTCCACCGCAATCCCCCACCAAAGGGTAGGCGGTACAGGCATATGGTGAGCCTCTATGGGATGCCCCTCCCGCGCTACAGCCCCTTGCCATTGTCTATCAGTGGGCCCTATGTTAAATGACCGCTGTCCTCCCTCATTCTCCTTGTAGCATTCGGGGGAAAAGAGGGGGGGTATGTATGTATATACTTGTATTGGCTTTATGCTTCATTACATTATGCTTTGTGTGAGCCGCCGCGCTGACATGTATTTTTTTTATTATACTTGAAATTGCCGCCGGCGCGCGCGTTTTTTCCCAGTATTCCGCGCTTGACGGCGGCGTTACCTCAGGCGCCGGTGCGCCGTCATTGGCTGCTTGTCATGTGTTGGCTTCGCGCTCTTCGGGGGGAGGGGGCCTGTCTCTGGCGCGTTCCGCGTCATTGCTCGTGTGGGCCCACCCCTCGAGGTATACCGACGCCATTTTGTCTGCTTGTTCGGCTTCTGCGTGACGGGCTTCTACCTACCTCGGTCCGTAAGTGCCCTCACGGGCAGCTTTATTACCTTTTTTAATTATTGTTTGCTTACGGCTCCCTTTGATTATGTCTTTCAGACGGGCGAACCCATTGGCTTCTCCCGGCCCTCTATTAGTTGGTTAACTTGTGAGGCCTAGTGTAATTACTCCCACTTCCCTAGCAGGTTATTGAGGCATCCCGGGTTGCTGTATAGCGTTAATCTCTATCGGCCTATTGTGCCGCTATAATCACCATATGGAGGCATCTCAGGATAATGTGACCGTGGTTCCTTCAGGACAAGCCCGGCTGTGTGTAGCTTGTGGGGTGTCCCCTATTAGCGCTGACAATGCACGGGTCTGTGTACCTTGTGCCGGGCAGGTGCTTGTGCTGCAATCTGGCCTTCCAGTGGCTGGGCCTGCGCCTCGTTTCACTTCACCTACTCCCCCAAGCTTAAATCTCACTCCCATTGAATTGCATACAAGTGGGGACTCGCAGCCTGATGTGTCTTCTAGACTGGCTAGTGTTGAGAAGTTAATTGCTAATACCTTGGCGCATAAGGCCCCTGAAAAAAAGCGGCACTTAACGCCTGATGTCACTCTTTTCCCTATGGAAGCTGATGAGTTTTGGCATCTATGTGGCTATTCCCCTTCGGAGGAAGGGGAGCTATTCTTCGATTCAGGGTCATCTGATGAGAGGCCCAGGGGTCATGACGATTTTGGCTCTGACCCCTGGGCCCCGGATGATACTGATAGATTGCTGGCCCATATTTTTGAGGTTCTGTCCATTTCTCCCCCTGTTTCGGCTCCCAGGCAAAGGGGGGAACTTTTTCATACTGCTAAGTCACGCTTGGAATTTCCTGAGCAAGCACATTTCAATAACCTTGTGCTCAAGGAATGGTAACGTCCCAGTAGACTTCCCGGTGTACCTAAGAGTTGGGATAGGAAGTATCCCTTTCCTGCTGATGTGGTAAAGTGTTGGTCATCCCCTCCCGAAGTGGATGCCCCGGTCCTAGGGTTATCTAACACCTCTGTCATGCATTCTCCTGACTCTACTACCCTGCAGGATGCTGAGGACCGGCGCATTGACCAGCTGGCGTCCCATGCCTTTGCATGTGTGGGGACGGCGCTGCGCCCGGTCTGTGCCTCAGCCATTACGGCTGTGGCTATTAGGACCCTGCTCAGAAGTATCCTTGATGGTGCCTCTGATGATTTGCCTTGTGAGGTGTTTAATGCACTCTCTAGTTGTGATGTGTTTGTGAATTTTGTCCTCTCTGCCTTGGATGACACCATTAGAATGTGTGCCAGAACTTCTGCCCTTGTGGTGGCTATACACCGCTCGGTTTGGCTGCGCCAGTGGGCTGCTGATAACGCTGCCAAGAAGGCCCTCACTGGTTTTCCCTTCAAAGGACTACGCCTGTTTGGGGACCGCCTGGACCTTTTTGCTAAGGGAGGCAGGTTACCCCAGCGCAGGCGGCAGTCTTTGCCCTTTCGGGGTCAGAGCTCCCTTTCCTCCCCCTACCGTGGTGCTAGACAAGGGGAGACTTCTGGGGTAGGGGCAGAGGATGTGGACGTCCTGGCTCCTCTTGGGGCCCCAAGCTTAGGTCCTTTCCCAAGCCCCCTCAGGCATGATGGGGTGCCCTCACCCATCCGGGTGGGGGGACGGCTTCAGCACTTTGCTCATGTCTGGAGGCTTCATGTCTCAGACCGGTGGATTCAGGAGGTAGTGTCCTCCGGTTACAAGATAGAGTTTGCTGCCTGACCACCCCCAAGATTCATCAGATCCCGGATTCCTCAGGACCCTGCATCAGCTCAGGATGCAGGGGGTCATCTGCAAGGTCCCTTTAAGAGAAAAAGGCAAGGGCTTCTATTCCAACCTCTTCACAGTGCCCAAAAAAGATGGGTCAGTCAGGCCCATCCTGGACTTAAAGATCCTCAACAAATTTGTCAGGAGCAGGTGCTTTCGCATGGAAACTCTGTGCTCTGCCATCAGTTCCCTGCGCCCAGGGGATTTCATGACCTCTGTGGACATCAAAGATGCTTACCTTCATATTCCTGTATTTCCAGGTCATCAAAGGTTCCTCAGATTCGCTCTGGAGGATCAACACCACCAGTTTGCGGCATTGCCCTTTGGTCTCCACTTCAGCTCCCAGGGTGTTCACCAAGGTGCTGGCAGGAGTGATGTCTCTGCTCAGGTTTCAGGGCATCCGCGTGCTTCCCTATCTGGACGACATTCTCATCACTACCCAGTCTCTACATCAGGCAGAATTGGATACTCAGCTGGTGGTGTCCACCCTGGAGTCATTTGGATGGGTGATCAACCACCCCAAGTCCTCTCTGTCCCCCTCCTTGGTGACTCCATTTCTGGGAATGAATCTGGATACAGCTCAGGCAAGAATTTTTCTTCCTCAACAGAAGGTGGATAGTCTGATTGCGTGGGTCCAGTTCCTGCTATCTTGTCATCATCCCTCCATCAGGCAGGGAATGCAGCTGGTGGGTCTGATGGTGGCGTGCTTCGAGGCGGTCCCTTATGCTCAGTTCCACTTGAGACCTCTGCAACTCCACCTCTTGTCAGTATGGGACAAGGACCCAGCGTCCCTGGACCGGGTCTGTGCGCTTTCCCCCCTGGTCAGGCGGTCCCTCTCGGGGTGGCTGGACTCCAGGAACCTGCTGGGGGGCAGATCCTTTCTGACCCCCTCCTGGGAGACGGTCTCCACGGATGCCAGTCTGTCAGGTTGGGGGGGTTTCTGGAAGTCCCTGCGGTTCCAGGGGAGGTGGGGCCCTCAGGAGGCCCACACACCTATCAACGTCTTGGAGCTGCGGGCGATCAGGTTAGTTCTGGCTCAGTTGACTCCACACCTTCGGGGCCTGCCTGTTCAGGTGCGCTCGGACAACCAGACGGCAGTTGCCTACATCAATCATCAGGGAGGGACCCAGAGCAAGAGGGCCCTCCAGAAAGTGTCTCTGATCCTGACCTGGGCGGAGGCCAATGTTCCCTGCATATCAGCTGTGTACATCCCGGGGGCAGAAAATCTCCTGCCAGATTCTCTGAGCAGGGAACCTCTCGACAGGGAGAATGGTCCCTCTGCAACAGGGTTTTCCAATCTCTGTGTCACCGTTGGGGTCAACCAGATGTGGATCTGTTTGCCTCCCGTCACAATCACCAACTCCCGGCCTTTGTCTCCCTGTCCCAGGATCCTCTGGCCTTGACCACGGATGCCCTAGCAATGTCATGGCAGGACTTTCAGTTCCTGTATGTCTTTCCTCCATTCCCCCTGCTGGGCAGGGTTCTGCGCAAGATTGCTCTGGAAGGGGTGCCAGCAATTCTGGTGGCCCCCAGGTGGCCAAGAAGAGTGTGGTTCGCAGACGTGGTGCAGCTGGCAGTAGATCAGTACATTCTGCCCAGGGTGCCAGACTTGCTCACTCAGGGCGCCTTACGCCATCCCAATTTACAAACTCTGGCTTGACGGCCTGGCTGCTGAAACCTCCATCTTGATGGAGAATGGGCTGTCTACCTCGGTTGTGGATACCATGTTAAAGGCTAGGAAGAAGTCGTCTTCCATTTATTACAGGGTTTGGTGTGCCTACGTTCACTGGTGTGAGTCTAAGTCTCTTCCCTGTCGTGTGTTCTCTATTCCCAGGATTCTGGAGTTCCTGCAACATGGGTTGGAGATGGGGCTCCAACTCAGTACTCTGAAGGGTCAGGTTTCTGCCCTGGCTGTTTTCTTCCAGAAGTCCTTTGATCAGCATTCTCTGATCAGGACATTTTTCCAGGGGGTTACTCATGTGCGTCCTCCACGTAAGACTATGGTGCCTGTTTGGGATTTGAACTTGGTTCTGTCAGCCTTGCAGGGTGCTCCCTTTGAACCTGTGCAGGATGCTGCCCTGGCCATTCTTACTCTCAAAGTTGTCTTTTTGGTGGCTATCACCTCTGTTAGGCGTGTTTCTGAGTTGGCGGCGCTTTCCATTCAGCCCCCCTACTATGAGAGGCACCAGGACAAGGTGGTGTTCCGCTTCAAGCCAGATTTTCTGCCATTCATTTGAATCAGGACATTGTTCTTCCTTCATTGTGCCCTAATCCTAGTAATGCTAAGGAGAGGATTTTGCATTCTTTGGATGTGGTTAGGTGTCTGAAGTACTATCTGGTGGCTACTGCACCTTTCAGAAAAACTGATGCTCTTTTTGTGGTCCCTTCTGGTCCTAGGAAGGGTTTGGCTCCTGCCAAGTCTACTATCAGCAAGTGGATCCGTCAGGCTATGATTCAGGCCTACTCTGCTAAGGGGAAGAATCCTCCCTTCCGCCTTACTGCTAATTCTGCTCGTGCTATTGGTGCCTCTTGGGCTTTTCAGCACCAGGCTTCTGTTGAACAAGTTTGCAAGGCCGCTACTTGGTCTTCTGTTCATACCTTTTCAACGTTTTACAAGGTTGATGTTAGGGCCTCAGCTGATGCTGTTTTTGGCCGCAAGGTTTTGCAGGCGGCAGTGATTTAAACTGTCTGCTGTTACCTTTTTGGGGATCCCACCCTACTTTATGGACACTACTATTGGATGTCCCGAATGTTAGTATTCTATCTGGAGCAGGACGTACTGTATACTAAGAATAATACAATTCTGTGATTACTCACCTGTAGAATTGGTATTATGAGTATACAGTACGTCCTGCTCCACCCCACCCTTGGTTTATGCATTATCTTGGATCCCCTGTATGGTGATTGTTATCATTGTTATAGTTACCTGTTGGGTTGTTTTAATTCTCCCAGCTTCTCGTTAACTGCTTTTCAATGCTGGGGATTGTTGGAGGTCCCTGGGTATTTGAGGGGCCGGGAGGAGCCTATTTTCGATGTCTCTGCAGTCCAGCGACATCTGGCGGAGTAGTACCCGAATGTAAGTATTCTATCTGGAGCAGGACGTACTGTATACTCATAATACCAATTCTACAGGTGAGTATTTCACAGAATTGTATTTTTAGTCACTTATTATTATTTCCCCAGCTGGGCTTCAACTCTGTTCAGGACTCTAGGATTTGGGTGCCGCCATCTTGCCTCAGAAGCATCACATACTGAGGAGAGGGGTGAAAAGTGCAAGGGGGCGAGGTTATGGCTGTGCTTGGCAGACAGAGCAGATCTGGGGTCAGGAAAAGGACAGCAATCCCAGAATGCAGAGTGGCACAGTCAGAAGACACTTCCTGTTTGCAGACAGCCTGAGACTTTATGTGCCACCATCTTGGATGTTTAAATTATTCAGGGTGAAGGTCCGGATTAATGTGGGCAATCTGTATGTATAGGTGGGGGGACATACAAGATAGGCTCATATTCAGGGTGAAGCTCCGGATTAATATCAGCAATCTGTATGTACAGGGCAGGGGAACATACATGATAGGCTCTTATTCAGGGTGAGGGTCTGGATTAATGTGGGCAATCTGTATGTACAGGGGGAAAACATACAAGATAGGCTCTTATTTAGGGTGAAGGTCCAGATTAATGTGGGCAATCTGTATGTACAGGGTGGGGGAAACATACAAGATAGACTAACAGACTAACAGTCGCATCAGCATCCTCCTCCCCAAGGTATCCTGACCTAGCTGTACGTTCTGCATGCTTACCTTGCCGGCAAACCCACAGCGCATTCTATGCAATCCTCCAATCAGGTTTCAAATGAATCCAACCTTAAAGTGGACCGTCACCCAGGGGTGATCGGCCCGGGAATCTATAAGATTCCCGGGCCGATCACCTCCCTCCCCGCGGGACATCCGAGATCGGGATGTCCCGCGGGGTGAAACCCCCCCAAACACCCCAAATCCCCTTACCTTGTCTTTGGCGGCGGCCGGACGCCGCCGCCTCCCTTGCGCCCCTCTAGACGTGCGCGCGCCCGCGTCGGCCGTCTGTGAACGGCCGGTGCGGGCGCGCGCGCGTCAAGAGTGACGTGCGGGAGGCGGCGGCGGAGGAGCCGCTTGTCCGCGGCTTATCCATCAGCGCTGGGAGCGGGGAGAGGTGAGTTTTTCGGGGGGGGGTTTCACACAGCGGGGCACCCCGATTGGGGGTGCCCCACCGAAGTGGACCAAGACCCAGGATAGTCAAAATCCTGGGTGTTGGTCCACTTTAAAGGCAGACTTGCCACTGGCCGGTACTGTTGTACTATACAGCGCAGAAATGACTATAAAATTACCTTTCCTATTTTAGCATTTTTTCCGAGGAAATCTTTAGCATGTTCCCTGCTTTTTCGGTCTAAAAAGCTATAATCTTTTGTGAATGGAAAGGGCGTTACTCAGAAAACATAAGCAAAGAGGCAAAACGGAACCCTGAGGTCTCATAAAATAGAATCAGCCGGGCCTGATTACAGAGCATACACCAAAAACATTTCAAAAATCACCATAAACAAATACATTTTAGTGCCATATTTTATTGATTCTGGTCACTTTACATTGGCAGACTGGTTTTCTTTTTGATGCAGCTACTCAATTGTGGTTTTATTTAGCCTATTGACTGCTATATAAAATATATCAAGCTCATTGTTTTATGTTGTTTATTCTCTCTGCAAATGCAGAAAGCATTACATCTGTCTATTGCATTCCGGGTTAACACTTTTAAGTATATATTGTATCTTTATGTTGTGGGAAGAAAGTTAAAACAGACTTTTTGTTGGTCTCTTTGGCAATATAACAGGCAGGGGAGGCTGGATGCCCCCCTTGCACATACCCCCCCCCCCCCAAACATGCATAAATCTTACCTTTCCCACCGGGAATCTAGCGCAGCAATTGGCCGCCGGGGCCCAAGCAGACGGCACATTTCAGCCACCGGAAACGATGGCAGCGCTTGCTACCCACTTCGGCGTTCCTGTAAGTAGGCGGGTGGCAGACAACCACCAACCAGTTACTTGGCTTGACTATTATTTTAAAGGACATAAAAATACTGTATCTTGGGCCCCCACCAGATTTTGTGCTCGGGGCCTTCACCACACTTAAACCGGACCTCCAGCATTATTTAATGAAAAGACCAGACCTTTAAAAAAATATTTCCCAGCATTAATAATTTTTAAAGTTTGAAGTTGCTTATTATTCTTTCCCCCACTGGGCTGCAACTCTGTTCTGGACTCTAGGATGTGGACGCCTCCATCTTACCTTAGAAGCATCACATATTGAGGCAAGGAGAGGGGGGGAAGTTCAGGAGCGGGGTTATAGCTGTGCTTTACACAGACAGAGCAGAGTTGGGGTCAGGGCAAGGACAACAATCCCAGAATGCAGAGCAGCCCTGTCAGAAGACACTGTCTGCAGGCAGCCTGAGACTCTACGGGCCCCCATCTTGGATGTTTAAAAGTTTAGAAAAAGCACTAGGTGCAGGTAGGATGATTTTTAATTTGGGCAGTCTGCATGTACAGGGTGGGGGAAACATATAAGATAGGCTCTTATTCAAGGTGAAGGTCCGGATTAATGTGAGCAATCTGTTTGTACAGGGGAGAAACATACAAGATGGGCTCTTATTCAGGGTGAAGGTCCGGATTAATGTGTGCAGTCAGTATGTAAAATAGGCACCTATTCAGGGTGAGGGTCCAGATTAATGTGGGCAATCTGTATGTACATGGGGGAAACATACAAGATAGGCTTTTATTCAGGGTGAGGATCCGGATTAATGTGGGCAATCTGTATGTATGGGGGGGCATATAAGATGGGCTCTTATTCAGGGTGAAGGTCCGGATTAATGTGGGCAATCTGTATGTACAGGTTGGGGGAAAACATATAAGATAGGCTCTTATTCAGGGTGAAGGTCTGGATTAATGTGGGCAATCTGTATGTACAGGTTGTGGGGAAACATATAAGATAGGCTTTTATTCAGGGTGAGGGTCCGGATTAATGTGGGCAATCTGTATGTATGGGGGGGCATATAAGATGGGCTCTTATTCAGGGTGAAGGTCCGGATTAATGTGGGCAATCTGTATGTACAGGTTGGGGGAAAACATATAAGATAGGCTCTTATTCAGGTTGAAGGTCCAGATTAATATGGGCAATCTGTATATACAAGGTGGGGGAAACTAATTCAGGGTGAAGGTCTGGTTTAATCCAGCCCTGCCCTGTGATTATGACCCTAGATATGCTTTAAATGAGTTGGGGGGGGTAATTAAAGTGGACCAACACCCAGGGGTGATCAGCCTGGGAATCTATAAGATTCCCGGGCCGATCACCTCCCTCACCGCGGGACATCCGAGATCGGGATGTCCCGCGGTGAGGGACCCCCCCCAAAAGCCCCAAAAAACTCACCTGATTGGCGGCGGCAATGGCCGCCGCCTCCCGCGCGCCCCTCTAGGCGTGCGCCGCGGCGGCGGACGCGCTGTCTTGTCCGCAGCTGTCACCCGCTTGTCCGTGGGAGCGTGGTGAGGTGAGTTTTGGGGGGTTTCTGGGGGGTTTTACACAGCGGGGCACCCCTAATCAGGGTGCCCCCCTGAAGTGGACCAAAACCCAGGATAGTCAAAATCCTGGGTGTTGGTCCACTTTAAAGTGTCTGTAAAGCTGTGCGGTCCAGTCATGGAATACAAAACACTCCAGGGCCAATCCCTGTCTAAAACCGGGATACCCAGCTGTGTGAAGCCCCGTTCAGATAGGCAAAAGGCAGAAGCCCATCTGAAACTACAGGTAAGCCAATCGACAAGGCAACTCGTGCTGTTTACTCGCGCCTTCACTACTTGAGCGACCCAAGTGACAACTATAGGGCAGTGAGGTTTACCAGGCAGGTATGTGTAAAGCCATGCATCAGTGCCCAGTGATATGCCAGCCCACTTTCCGAACCTGAATGGTTGCTAACAGTCACATGACTGGCAAATATGCAATGGATGCGGAAGTGGTGAGCATACAGTTTATAAAGTAAAATATTAAAGCTGAACTAGGGATGCACCACATACAGTTACATATGCTGTGCTTGCACCGGGGTTAAAGAAGTAGAATTGAGGAGGAGTGGGCTCAGGTTAGCCCACAAGTAAACCCCACAAATGGTGCTGCTCACACATTAAATGTCAATTATTTATGTTTATTAATAAAATTGCTAATCAAACACATAAGACAATATTAAAAAATATATAAGACAAAACCTGGATGGGAACATATAAGGGCTAAGGCACAGTATACACCAGAGGCTCTCAAAATAAATAAATAAATGTGTCAAGAAAAATTGTATAACAATAAATGTGCAAACATGTGGTTAATCCACCAAAGTGCAAGTCCTATCTGACTCAAATGTATCTATATATGTAAACAGTGGCAAGATAAAGTGCAAAACGCTACAAAGCAGCAGAGTAGTGTATCACTTAGACAAGTAAGAGAGAAACAAAGTTACAAAAATTTAAAATTGTATCAAAATCCCCAAGAAAAGGTGCAAGTGCTAAATAACGTCAGACTTACATACAAATCACACCAGTAAATAGAGAGGAACAGGATATCAGAGATCACAAAACCAATTCAGAATTACATCACCAGTATCTAACACCCCAGTACCATCAAGGTCTGATCACACCGACGCGTCGCGTGGATCAAGTCCACTTCGCCAGGGTACAAAGTAAAATACAACATGGCTTTACTAAGTGAAAAAAAGTGATTTGTTAATGGAATTGCTTGATTTATCATTGAGAAACACACACGCAATTCATATGCTATGCACACACCATCCTTTTAAATTAAAAGAGCCCATTAACAGTAAACATATCTTGTGTAAATAAAACAATGACCTCTCCTGTCATCTGTAAAATGTCACCTCTGTGTGACGCTAGGTACTACAGCGCTAGATTGCGCGAAACGGTACATCAGTGACGGGACAGACTATTCCCGGCATTACATCAGCTCTCCACATTGTGGTAAAGAGATCTTTACTAAACTAATATCTCCAAAGTAAATAAGCACTAATCTGACTGACGGACTTGCAATGTAATTTCACGTACTAAAATGCACATACAATTGCACTGTGGCAGAAATACATTGCTAGGCATGGACATGTCATTGTGATGTAAAAACAAATGCATATTGCGCCTTTCAATCATTTGCTTTGCTAGCTAAGGGTAATTACACTTTCTATTACATTTTTTAAAGTTTCCATTATTATGTGCTAAGTTTATTTGTTATGTTTTTTTTTTGTTTTTCAATAAACCTCCGCCCTAGCGCAGATGAGAGCCTAAAGCTCGCAACATATGTCCACTAGTTGGATGGGTTTGGCTGTATAAATTTAAAGCTAATCCTTGGCATTGCACCCTTAGTGTTTCTAAGGGCCTTGGATGGCTCAGACACATAAAGAGATGATTTGCATAGCTCCGCCTGCTGCAAGGATTGATGGGTAATGCTATTTTTCCTTGTCTTGGGTACTGTGCAAATACTATAATACGTTTTAGCAAAGCGCCTCTTTTCCAATTCTGTGTTATTAAAGAAAATCACTTTCTCTAGCAGCAATGTTTTTCCCTTAGCAATCTAAATCAACTGATGCGTTAAAGTAGACCAAAACCCACAGAGATCAGCCTTGATTCCCTCCTTCTGGGGCATCCAGTATTGAGATGCCCGCTATGTAAACCCCCCCAGGATGCACAGTTTATTCCTTCAGCCCCGGTCCAGCAGCGCCGCATCTCTGCTATCCTTTTAGCAGTACGCATGCCCGCCCCAGGCATTTGTGAATGACTCGCTCCCTGTTAGAGTGTAGTAGGGATGAGGTGCCGACATGCTTGCCTCCTTAGACGAGCTAAGCCAAGAAAGCACCAGCGCAGTCGAGCGCGCTGATTGGACAGGAGATCGCATTTGAACCCTAGGACCGGGGAAAGGTCAGCTCAGGTGACCTGGGTGGGTTTCACACAGCAGGGTGCTTCAGAGGCAAGGACCAAAACCCAGGGTAGTTGAAATCTTGGGTTGTCGCCCACTTTAAACATACAGATCACAAAACTTCCTCACTCTGGCTTGCTAATCCTCTGATTGGCTAAACGCCGGCATCAGATTTAACCCCTTCCGCTGTAATTCAACTTATTTAGATAAGGAGGATCAGAAACTTGTCTTCAAGTAGCTAAATGGTTACAGGCAGTATTCTCAGCTGGAAGCGTCATTACTGCTGTGCGACTAAAGAGTTCACCTGTTACAGTGGAAGGATTTTGGGATATATAGTCAGTACTTTTTTACTGAAGGCCAGAAAAAACACTCCCATCTTAGGATCACAGACGCACAAGAATATAGGAGACCTGGATACAACATGGTGATAAGTAAATCACAGGTGTGAGGTCATAATCCTAACACAAATTTTGATTTTACATCCCAGAACAGGAAAACTATAATTCAGAACACCAAAAACCTGACAAAAAGGGAGTTTTCCTTTAAAGTGGACCTCCAGAGAAGATCCTAGAAAATACATTTTAGTCATTTGCTCCCCTAAATCCCTCCCATTGATGTATGCGGTTTGAGAGGGCTTAACCCCATGCAGATGTTGTGTTAGTAAATTGAATAGAAGCTGCCATCTTGACACACACATGAGAGCCCTGCTTACACATGAGCATAAGTGGGGGGGGCAGAGCGTTTGCTAGCAGCGTTTGCATTTGAGATGGAAGTTTCCTTATGATCAACCCAACCAGCCAGAGAGAGATTGTATCTGTTTCCACACAATGTTAAAAGAAGATAAGATTCTTCTCAAGGCTTGATGTGAAGATCACCATGGCTGTAGTATGCCTATTTGATATTGTTTCCCCACACAATGCAGGCTGTCAGCAGCTTGGAGCTTTGCTATAAGCAGCTCACACCAAACTGAGAGAGATATATATCTAAGAATGAGGGAGCTGCACTTCACACACACGCTGACGACAGCTGCTGAAGGGGATGAATCGAACTATGGATCAATGTAAGTCAACGGCCTCAGCCGCTGCAGAGCATTGCAACGTTTTTTTACAGTGTTGATACAATGTTTTAAGAGCTTTCTGAGCAGTGGTAAGGCATTGCAGTTTTTGACTTCTGACCTTATTACACTGAGATTTAGGTTAAATTTGACTTGTGGGACTGGGTTTTTCAGAAGCAGTGCAGTCAGAAATCTAGCAAGATGGCCGCTTACATTCAGTTCAGAATCATAAGATCTGCAATCAATTCCACAACATCTGCATTCAGTTAAGCCCTCTCAAATAGCTTACATCACTGATTGCCAGAGGGGGAGTTTAGAGGAGCAATTTACTAAACTTTGATTTGTTTTTTTGACTGGAGGTCTGCAGAACAAACCCCACCAGTGGCCGGCCTGCGATCTAAAACATCCCTAATCAAATCAGGATGCCCCGCTATGTGATTCTGCGAAGATAGAAGATGGCTCTTTATATTGCGCAAGTGAGCGGGGCAACCAAGCCTGCGGCCATGCATGTCTATTTCCACCCGTTTCTGGACCCTCTGTGCCTCCCAGCCTCGGCTGACGGATCAGGTGAAGGTAGACGAGCACTAGGGTCAGGTGCTCAAGGAGCGCTGCTCCAAGCCACAGACCCTGTATCATAAAGGGTAGCCGGCCATAAGCTTTATGGTGAGCCTACTGAGGGATGCGGAGTTCCTGTCCTAGCCTCTAAGGGGGTGAGTGTTTTGGGGATTGTGTGCCTTGTTCTCTGATGTCTCCCCCCCGTCCTGGCCTGGCTCTCGCCACTGCCAGCTCGCTCTCCTCCCCCCCTCTCCCTGGCGTGTGTTCGGGGGGCGGGTGGTAGCGGTGGGTGTTTTTTATTGTCTTTTATGGTGTTTTTAACTGCTGTTTTCGCTGCCGTTGCCGCTTTGTAATCCGCTCGCGGCGGGCGGTGCTATAACTGTGAGGCATTTGTTGCATTGTGATGGCGCCGGCGCGATCATGTGAGCGCCGCTTTCGCGCTCTTGGGGGGGGCGGGGCCGGGGGATGGCACGTACCGCGTCGTCCCCCCGCGGCCCACCCCTCAAGGTTCCTCTGCGGGCGCCATCTTGAGTCTGCTGCGCGTCCGGGGCCCCTCTTCCTCCCTGGGCTGCGGCGGTGATCTCCCTGTGTCGCTACCTCCTGTGGCCTGGCGGCTTGGTGGTCCTTCGGTCTACTTGGTCCGTGAGTCCCCTTGGGGGGTTTTGTTTTCCTTGGGGCATGTGCTGCGGGATGCTTATGTGCATGTTACTTATGTCTTTCAGGCGGGACAACCTGTGGGTTGTGGTTTCTCCCGGTTCTGCTCCTTATCCCCCCCTCATCTCCCCCTTCCCGTCTGGGGGCATCCCTTGGGGGGGCATCCCGGGTGGCTTTTTTATTAGCCCTTACCCTATGCTGGCCTATGTCGCCTGTGTTAATCACCATATGGAGGCTTCTGGGGATAGCGTGCTCGGGGGTCCTTCGGCAATCCCGGTTGTGTGGGGTATCCCCTTTGAGTAACAGTGCCGCGGTGTGTGTGCCGTGCGCCCAGGGTATCGTTGCGGCCCAGGCTGGGCTACCTGCTTCGCTTCCCAGCTCTGCGCCCCCTTCGGCATCGCCTACCCCTCCGCGCCTGCATTTAGCCCCCAGTGAGGGGGATTCTAACAGGGGGTCACAACCTGATCTGGCACTTCGGGTGGCCAGCATTGAAAGGCAGCTTGCCAGGCCTGTTCCACGTAAGGCCTCTGGCAAGAAGCGGCACCTGGCTCCCGCGCCCTCCCTCTTTTCTGAGGAGGATGAGGGAATTGATGCTTTTGGTGGCCATTGGAGCTTTTCAGGACTCTGACTCCTCTGGGGACCAGCAGGAGGGTTACGACAGTGACCGTGGGTCTGCGTCTGGGGAGGACTCATGGTTCCCTGATGACACTGATAGACTGTTGATAAACAGCGTCTGGATTTCCCTGAGCAGGGCCATTTCACTAATATGGTGCTCAAGGAGTGGGAACGTCCTAGTAGATTGCCCGCGGTGCCCAAAGGGTTGGATAAGAGGTATCCCTTTCCTGCTGACCTGGTCAAGCGATGGTCGTGTCCCCCTGAGGTGGACGCTCCCGTTCTAGGGCTGTCCAACACCTCGGTCATGCCTTCCCCTGACACTACTACACTGCGGGACAGCGAGGACCGGCACATGGATCAGCTGACCTTCCATGCTTTTACATTTGCGGGGGCTGTGTTGCGTCCGGTCTGTGCGGCTGACATTACAGCTATTGCCCTTAAGAAACAGCTCAAGCGTCTCCTTGATGGCGCTACGGCTGGTAGGAGGGGGGAGGATTACAGGGCCCTCTTGCTTTGCTCTGATTTTTTTGCCTTTGTCCTTACTGCCATGGATGACGTGGTACAGCTGAGTGGTAGGGCCTGTGCCCTTTTGGTGGCTATGCGCCGCCATGTTTGGTTGCGTCAGTGGCCGGCTGACGCTGCTGCTAAGAAGGCTCTCACTGGGCTCCCCTTTACGGGGCTGCGGCTCTTTGGTGAGCGTCTGGATGTCCTAGCCAAGGATGGTAGGCTGCCTCAGCGTAGGAGGCAGCCTCAGCCTTTTTGGGGGGCCTCCGCTTCCCTCCCCTCCTTTCGTGCCCCCAGAGGAGGTCGTGGCTCCCTCTTTTCGTGTAGCCGCAGAGATTCTTGGGGCCGTGGCAGATCACGTGGTCGTCCTGGTCTCTCATGGGGTCCCAACCCCAAGCCTTCTCCCAAGCCCCCTCAGGCATGAGGAGGCGCCCTCACCCATCCGGAGGGGGGCGGCTTCGGCTCTTTGCTCACGTCTGGAGGCTCCGCGTCTCAGACCAGTGGATTCAGGAGGTGGTGTCCTCCGGTTACAAGATAAGAGTTTGCAGCCTGGCCGCCCCCAAGATTCATCAGATCCCGCATGTCTCAAAACCCTCTGTCAGCTCAGGGTTTGCGCCTTGCGGTTCATCATCTGTTGGAGTCAGGAGTCATTTTTCTGGTGCCTTCCCAGGAATGGGGTCAAGGGTTCTACTCCAATCTTTTCACGGTCCCCAAAAAAGACGGGTCCTTGAGGCCCATCCTGGACTTGAAGGGTCTCAACAAGTTTGTCAGGTTCAAGCACTTTCGCATGGAGACGCTACACTCGGCTGTCAGTACCCTTCGCCCAGGCGACTTCATGACCTCCGTGGACATCAAGGATGCCTATCTTCACGTGCCAATCTTTCCAGGTCATCAGAGAATTCTTAGGTTCGCTCTAGAGGATCAGCATTACCAGTTTGTGGCCTTACGGTTCGGTATCACCTCTGTGCCTCGGGTGTTCACCAAGGTGCTGGCGGACGTGATGGCTCTGCTGCGGAATCAGGCCATTCGCATCCTCCCTTACCTGGATCACATTCTGATTGCGGCTCAGTCTTTTAATCAGGCCGAGAAGGATACTCAGGTGGTGACCTCCACTCTCGAGTCCTTCGGCTGGGTGATCAACTATCCCAAGTCTTCACTGTCTCCGTCTTTGGTGAGGTCCTTTCTGGGCATGACTCTGGATACCTCTCAGGTCAAGGTATTCCTGCCTCAGCAGAAAGTGGAGGGCCTTAAGAAGCAGGCACAGGCTCTTGTGTCCCCATCCCTCCATCCGGCAAGGGATGCAGTTAGTGGGCCTGATGGTGTCCTGCTTCGAGGCGGTCCCCTTTGCTCAGTTTCACATTAGACCTCTTCAGTTGCACCTCTTGTCACTTTGGGATCGGGACCCTGTGTCCCTGGATCAGGAATTTGCCCTGTCCCCCCCTGGCCAGACAGTCCCTCTTGTGGTAGCTGGACTCGGGGAACCTTCTAGTGGGCAGTACCTTTCTGCCTCCGTGATGGGAGACTGTCACCACAGATGCCAGTCTGACCGGTTGGGGTTTTTTTTTGGAAGTCTCTGAAGTTCCACGGTCAGTGGGGCCCATGCTCCCATCAATGTCCTGGAACTGAGGGCGATCAGGTTGGTTCTTTCTCAGCTGACCACACGCCTTCGATGTCGGGCTGTTCAGATCCGCTCAGACAACCAGACGGCGGTTGCTTACATCAATCATCAGGGAGGGACTCAGAGCAAGCGAGCTCTCAAGGAAGTGTCCCTGATACTGTCTTGGGCGGAAGAGAATGTCCCTTGCATCTCGGCGGTTTACATTCCGGGGGTGGAGAACCAGAAGGCGGACTCCCTGAGCAGGGGGACGTCTTGGCTGGGGGAATGGTCCCTCAGCAACAGGGTATTTCACTCCCTGTGTCACCGCTGGGGTCAGCCGGATGTGGACCTGTTTGCGTCCCGCCGCAATCACAAGTTTCCCATGTTTGTCTCCCTGTCACAGGATCCTCTGGCCTTCGCCACGGATGCGCCAGCAATGCCTTGGACGGAGTTTCTGCTTCTCTATGTGTTCCCTCCCTTTCCTCTGCTGGGCAGGGTGCTGCGCAAGATAGCCCAGGAAGGGGTACCAGCCATTCTGGTGGCCCCCTGTTGGCCAAGGAGGGTTTGGTTCGCAGACGTCGTGCAGTTGGCAGTAGATCAGTATGTCTTGCCCAAGGATCCAGATCTGCTCACTCAGGGACAACTGTGCCATCCCAATTTACAAACGCTGGCTTTAACTGCTTGGCTGCTGAAACCTTCATCTTGATGGATAAGGGTTTGCTGGCTTCTGTTGTTGATACCATGATTAGGGCTAGGAAGAAGTCATCGTCCTTTATCTACTACAGGGTCTGGCATACTTGCATTGCCTGGTGTGAGTCCAAGTCTCTACCTTGTCGGGTGTTTTCTATCCCCAGGATTCTGGAATTTTTGCAACATGGTTTGGATTCGGGCCTTCAACTTAGTAGCCTCAAGGGACAGGTGTCAGCTCTGGCAATTTTTCCAAAGATCCTTTGCCAATCACCAGTTGGTTAAGACTTTTTTCCAGGGAGTTACTCATGTGCGTCTGCCACGTAAACCTATGCTACCGGTTTGGGACCTGAATCTGGTGTTGTCTGCTCTGCAGGGTCCTCCCTTTGAGCCTATCCGTGGGGCTGCTTTGCCCATTCTGACTCCTAAGGTGACCTTTTTGGTGGCCATTAATTCGGTCAGGCGAGTTTCTGAGCTGGCGGCGCTTTCCATCAAACCTCCTTATTTTGAGCGGCATTAGGATAAGGTGGTGTTTCGGCTTCAGCCGGATTTCTTGCCTAAGGTTGTGTCTGCTTTTCATCTCAATCATTGTTTTGCCTTCTTTGTGTCCTAACTCTGCTAATTCCAAGGAGCGGACCCTTCATTCTTTAGATGTTGTCAGGGCTCTGAAGTTTTATTTGGTTGCTACTGAGCCTTTTAGGAAATCTGATGCTCTTTTTGTTCTTCCTGCTGGACCTAGGAAGGGTTTGCCTCCGGCTAAATCCACTATCAGCAAGTGGATCCGTCAGGCGGTGGAGCAGGCCTACTCTGCCAGTTGCTCCTTTTAGGGTTACTGCTCATTCCACTCATGCTATTGGTGCGTCTTGGGCTTTTCAGCACCAACAAGTTTGTAAGGCCGCAACTTGGTATACTGTTCATACTTTTTCCAAGTTTTACAAGGTTGATGTTAAGGCCTCAGCTGATGCTGCTTTTGGCCGCAAGGTACTTAAGGCGGTAGTGGTTTGAGCTGCCTGTTGTTACTTTTTGGGGATCCCACCCTACCTTACGGACACTGCTGTTGGACGTCCCATACATAAGGACTGCTTGAAGCAGGCCGTGCCATGCAATAGGAGAAAGACAATTCTGTGAGTACTCACCTGTAGAATTGCTTTTACTATGCATGGCACGGCCTGCTTCACCCCACCCTTGTTATCGTTATTCTTGGTTGCCTCTTTATGGTGATTGTTCTAAGTTAGTTGGGATTTGTTACCTTTCTTAACTTTGTTATCTCCCGGTTTCTTGAATAACTGCTTGTCAACGCTGGATTTGTCTATTGGTGATCCTGTTTTTATAGGGTACCGGGAGGAGCCACAACTCTTCTGCAGTACACTGCGCCACCTCGTGGCGGAATAACCCATTTGTAAGGACTTCTTGAAGCAGGCCGTGCCATGCATAGTAAAAGCATTTCTACAGGTGAGTACTCACAGAATTGTCTTTTATGTCCACTGCCTTCCAGGTGTTGAAAATGCACAGCTCCTCGTAACAATAGATCCCTGGATATTTTAAACCTTTGTCTATGTGTGTTTTCTTCCCGGGGTCATTGCTTTCGCCTCCATTCCCTTCAAATGTAAATGAAACTTGCTGCACATGCTGTCTCAGCGCGGGTACCTTGGGGATATGCTAAAGAGAGCGGCTGGCAAGCAGGACTCCCAGCCAGTAATTACACTTCTGTGCTGCAGCGAGCATGCCGGAGCTTGATGGATTGCAAATATTACAAAGTGCTTGCCCAAGGTTTATTGTATAGGAAACACCAATGGCATTTGAAATGTTTCTGATCACGTCCACTAGGCAGCAAGGTGACAAAGAACACAGACTTGCAAATTCAGTTTTATGCTGTAGGCATCATTTTTCCTTTTTTTCCCCCCCTTACTAAAATTTTCAGATATGACTGCCAAGATCATTCCCATACCAGAAATGTAGCTTTTAAGCAGGCGCTCCCAAAGTGTGTGGCTCCAGCAACCACAAAAAAAATTGGCACTGAAATAGAAAAATATGATCTGAAGTAATATTTGCAGCACATGAATCTCCCATATTTCTATTAGAGATTAATATTATACATTTTACAAATACTAATAATCATATCAGCCCAGCGGCCACTAATTTGATACAAACCAATGGTCACTGAGGCTGTTCTCATACATCCAGTGAAATGTCCAAAGAAGAAATATATTTAATACCTTAAATACTTTGCACATACAATCTATTGTGTGAGAAATTATTCACTACACACACACACACACACTTAGATGAAAAGAAAACGGATTTAATTTACCAGCACAGTAAATAACCTTTAATAACCCAATATGTTCATAAAGTTTCCCCAGATAACCTTAGATATTACAGGCAGTTGTTATATAAATGACATGTTAAGATAAAGTAAGTTTACAGTACAATAAATGTTAGAATGGTGAGAGAAAGAGGTAATGGAGAGACAGCAAGAGATACTTAGCACTTGGTCATGGTTACTTCAGGTCCCGGGTCCATTCATTGACTCACTAGTCATCCCAACAGCCTCACTAATCTACCAACACTAAGGGGTGTGACCAGCAGTCCCCACCTCGTGGGTGTGTCTGCAATGATCTGCTCACAACCAGCCTCTGCGAGATTAGATACAAATTCTATAAAGGGTATAACTAATATGCATGTTATATTGTAACCAAAAAAATGCATGATCCCTATTAATTTCTTATGTAAATGAACTTAAACATCAAATACATATCATACAGAGTATGATATGTGGATTATCAGGCTCTGGACAATATATGTAGACCATGTTTGATTTCAAATGAAAGGTCTTATAATCCTGAATAAGATGCCCTCATTAATATAGTCATAACTGACATATTTCAAGAGTTACACTGTTCTTCCACAAATAATATCCAGTAACCGTGTCTAATGTGTATTTGAGTGTCTGAGTCTGAGGCCAACCTAATTAGGAATTTAAGGATTCCTTTTCAAGGGGAAATGTGAAAACATCCCAGCTATTGATGTAGATTTTTGGCAGCTAGGTGTGAATATGTGAATATTGGTGTCAATTGTCATGATATTCATGGGACATAGATGGCAGACAGAAACTCAGACTCCCATATTATTTGAGTGTTTATCTGGGGGACATCTGTTACTAAAATATGAAACTAAACTAAAATATTAATATATATATATATATATATATATATATATATATATATATTCTGCCCAGCTCGACTAAAATAGACAAACAAATATATAAATATTATTAATAACTGGCAAATGGTAATGCAATGGATACACGCAAAAGACTGTAGAATCTTTGGACATCCGGTAAATTTGAAGGACATTGCTTTATATCCATATATTTAATAAATGAGCAAAATTAGTAACAATATACATTTTCCATAAAAGCCCCTTATTTACAACAACATTTTGAACTAAAAATCACACAGGGAATGTATAGTTAAAACCATACAGAAAAGCTAAGAACACCCCAAGTTAATATAGTGATACCAAAACAATGCTAAAAGTAATTGTTATTGATTGCAACACCGTGATACCCGCCTGGCTAACCGCTGTTCGTTATGGCACGACATCAGTAGCAGCTATTTCCCTGTTACCTTCCTGGGTCACTGCTCTAGCCTGCATCCGCAGTTCCTCTAAGCTCCTTCAGTTGCTGGTCTCTCTTCTAGGGTCTATAGCAAGGCCGTCCTGGTGGGCTACCCGCTTCCCCTTCTCGCTTTCCTCCCTCCCTCAGATATATCCCGATATCTCTTTAATGTACAGACTTGTCTTCCCAGTCTGGCTACTCTGAAACTTGTCCCAACCTGCTTTGCTGGACTCTAGGTGGGTAAGTAGCGGAATTTCCCAGCATCTGCCCCTTCCAAACCAGCGTTGCTTGTTTGGTTGAAACTGATTTTATTGTTTAGTTTCAGAATGCTGATACTAATGCGAATACAGTTCCTTCCCAGGCAATCTTGGCCTGCTGATATTGTAAGCGGCTTCCCAGTGATGTCATGCCATGATATATTTAGCTTTATTTTCATATATTTAATAAATGAGCAAAATTTGTAAAAGTATTAATTTACAACAGTACATAGACACCATTCACCCCAATAATGACTTTAATTCATCCATCAAAACAAATGTATTAAAATCACATAATTTCCATTAAAAACAAGTCCATAGCAGGGGTATCCAATCTGAGCCTAAATACAAACTACACCATCAACTGTAAAAGTGCATACATTTCTGAAAATTCCACAAAAATCTATTTTCAATTCATTGCCATGATTATATGCTAAACTGGATCTAAAGTGCTATCCATTGTGCTAATTGAATAAATAAATAAATAGATAAATTAAATAAATAGTTAAAGGGAACCAAGACCCATTGACCTTGTAAAATACATTTGGCCAATGCCCCTGCTCATATTCCCTTCTTAGGGTGTAGAACTAGAAATGGGTATTTCTGCTTTTTTTTTTGCTGTTCCTCTCTGTAAGATGGCAGGTGATTAGTCATTGCATAGGTGTGGCGATGACATCATTACTACACACAGCAGTGGCAATGAATGGAGGAGGCGGAGCTTTACAGCTAAAACAGGCACCATTATCTGGGATTAGAGTGAAGCAGGAGCAGTAAAAATAGGCAAAAGTTGCTATTCATGGGGTAAGCAATTCAGGGGATGCGGGTTAAAAATGTGGGTTTTGGTCTGCTTTAAATACAAAAATGATCTTCATGGCTGCACCACTGTCTAGGATGAGTAAAAGCAGAAAGCAATGGTGATGTTTTTGTGGCTTATACTGTATATTATTATTTGCCTCTCACCACTTCCCTGTAAGAAGATATGTATTGTATTTAAGCTAAAATAACAAATGAAAGAACATTACTAGAATGTAATGAAACTGGACCTTCACCCTAAATAAGAGCCTAATGTCCCCCCCCCCCCTGTACATACTGATTGTCCACATTAAAAATCATCCTACCTGCATCTACTGCATTTCCTGAGCCTTTAAACATCCAAGAACGGCGGCCGATGGAGTCTCAAGCTGCCTGCAGACAGAAAGTGTCGTCTGTCACTCTGCATTCTGGGATTGCTGTCCTTTCCCTGACCCCAGCTCTGATCTGTTTGTGCAAAGCACAGCTATAACCCACCCCCCACACTCCCCCCCCCCATCCTCAGTATTTGATGTTTCTGAGACAAGATGACGGCACCCCGCATCCAAGAGTCCTGAACAGAATTGCAGCCCGGTGAGGGAAAGAATAACAAATATGTGACTAAAAATGTAAAATATATAAATTTTAGATGCTGGGAATAGTTTTTTTTTTCTAAGGGTTTGGGCTTTTCATTAAATGATGCTGAAGGTCCGTTTCAAAGCCATTCTTTTTGGTGGAAAGAACTCCCACATGCTTAAAGCAGACTAACAGCCAAAATGATGTAAACCAGACCAACACAACAAACAGTGCTCATATGTGGCACGGATTTCTCAGCAGAGAATGATCAGTAAATAAGAGCTTCGAGACAGAGACAGATATGCGACAAACCGTGTTTAATGGTGATAAACAGAAACAAGTATATATAGCTCACACCAGGCTGCTGTACAAATACACAGGTGAACATAACATACATGTGCTGAAGTACGGTAACTGTACAAGAATGCAGATGAACACTGCGTGCTACGGCTGCTGTGCAGAAATTCAGGTAAACCCAGAAAACATAAACACAATTAGGCGGCTGTACATATATACATCTGGGCTTTGCAAACATACATGCATAGGGATCCAGTTAAAGTCCAAAAGCAGATAACAAGGCTGAGACAGGGAAAGCAGATCATAAGGCTGTGGCAGGGGTTCTGGTTTTAGGATTCGGAGAGTTCAGAGTCTGGGTACAAGAAGACAATGCAACGCTTATCCACCGGCTGCAGGGGTGGATCAGCTTATAAAGGCCATGAAGTCACACAGGTGCTGGCTAATTACCAGCACCTCTGCAGGAGAGGGACACCTGCTGCTGGAGCAGCTTATAGCAGGGGAAAGTCCAGGAAAGGGAGCCAGACAAAAGCAGTACAGAATAGAAGCATGCTCCCATGTTGCGGAGGAACTCCAGACCTGACAATATGCATCCCTCCCCAGTACAATTTAGATTGCTGCACATAAAATTCATTTACCTTTTTCTAACTTGTGATGTAGTGAATTTTAGAACCAAAATGGTGGCTCATGCATTTGCAGGCCGCCTACAAAAAGGAAGTGCTGCTGGGCTTCCTGTTACTGTGCAGTGTCAGTTATGTCAGTTAAATCCAGGCAGCTGCATGGCTGAGATGCTGGGAGAGGAAGCTTCAAAATGGACGCTACCTTTCTTTTCCAATTGTGCCAGGCTGACGGTCCGGTTTAATTACCAGACAACTTGGCCAAAACAAATGTAGCATTTACTTATTAGTATTGTATCTTTATCTGCAGGCTGCTGCTAGTATATACAAGGTGACCCTAATTTGACCATTTATAGCGTGAAGGCACCATCGCCTTTTCCCCTTGCCTGTTTTTTACATAAATAAATTGAACATTGTAACCTTTACATTTAGGCCCGGAACTTCTCCTTACTATGTGCCAGTGACTCGTGACATTGCAAGTGGCTGCCTCCAGGCCTGCAGCCAGAGTTGTGTGCGCTTATTTTTAGATATGCATTCATTATTTATTTCCAAGCAAGCCTAGTAGGCCTGGTTAAAAATTCATTTTTGTAGGTCTGTAAGTCGGTAAACAGGAGCCAAAGTAATGACATGAGTAGGTCAACTTGCAAAGCTATTTCTAGGCGGAAGCTGCCATATGCTTCCAGCACCTGTTGCCATGTTATACGTTTCTCTGCAACTGTTGTCCGCATCGTCCTTCGTTATTTTCGAAAGCTGATTTTGTAATGGCATTTGCTTGTATTTTAAACTGGACCTTCAGCATGATTTACACTAGGCCTTACACTAGTCCTAATAGTTTAAGTTTTTTGTTGCTTTCCTACTTTATGACTCTATACCCGGGTCTGCTGTCTGATTGATATATTTTTCAGCACTGCTTTGCTGACAACGCATACGCATCTGTATTTTTTGTGAGGTGTTATATGTTGGCTCGCCTAACCTTTGTGATGTTCTATATGGTCTCTATGTGTATACGTGTTTTTAACATTAAATATTGTATCAATTAACACCACTCAGGTGACTAAAAAAAATACTGTATCTATAATACTGTATCAAAGCCTCCAACTGATTTTGTGCCCAGGGTCCTCCACCACACTTAATCCGGCCCTGCCTCGGGTAAGTAAGTAGCCTTGCGACCAGAGGGTTGCAGGTTCTATTCCCGGCCATGGGGCATGACTGAAGTGCTCTTGAGCAAGGCCCCTACCCCCCCAACTGTTCCCCCAGCGCCGTGAGTTTAGGGGTGTATACTCACTGCATGGATGGGTTAAATGCAGAGAAAAGTGTGCGCAAGCATACAATGTTGACCAATACCCCTAAAAAATGACAGCAAATGACCAGTTGCCTTAAATTATTCTTACATATATAACACATGGAATTCCTTCTCCGCATTTACCCATTTGTGAACAACACAACTCCATGAACACACCAGTGAATAAACACCATGTGAGTGACTATACACAGGTGAATTACAAACTAAAGGGCAGTGAGGTGCTCACGTGCCCGGAGCATTGGGCTGCCCTAAACATAGTGCCCTAAACATAGTGCCCGCAGAACAATATATACCACCATCTGGATAAAGGAGAACCTTCACAAAGACACACACTGCCTGTTATACTGCAAAATGAACAGTATTATAGTAGTAGTATACTTCTACTGTTTGTATGAATACAGAAACCTGTGGGCCCAGTGAACTGGATGCAAGAAAGAAGGGTTTATAGAGAAGGGACATAGAGGAGAAAGATATAGTGGGGGATTATGTAAGGTCAGCTATCAGCTTCCTTACATTATTCCTACAAATATACCATCACATGGATGATGGAGAACCTTCACAGACATACACTGCTTGTCATACTGCAAACTGTACAGTATAGGGAGTATACTTCTACTGCAAACCAAACCTCAGTTTTCTGCTCTACTATGGAGCTGTTAAGAATACATGAATACAGAAGCCTGTGGGCCCAGCGGACTGGATGGAAGACAGAAGGGTTTATAGAGAAGGAACACAGAGAAGCAGGGCCGGCGTCCGCACCCAGCAAGGCGGGGCAGCTGTTGGGGGCCCACTGACAGGGCCGGCCTTTGGGCTGTGCGATAGCGCTTGTCCGGCGGCGGACTGGAAGTGGCGGTGCAAGCTCTTTTTCCCGCCGGACAGGGATAACAGTATGCAGCAATAAAGTTCCGCTGCTGCCTGTGCAGTCCCCACCGGGAAGAGAGGAAGTGGCCTCCACACCACAGCATGCCGGCGGGCTGCGGACAATCAAACAGCAGGCAACAAGGAGACCAGGAGTGCGTGCCAGGAGGGTAAGCACTGTAGAGGTTTAAGTTTTTTTTTTAAAAGGTTTATTTTTCTTTTCTTTTGATCCTTAGGGGGCATCCAGATTTGTGATGTCCCTCAGTGATGTGATGCGACTCTTCAAAGTCGACCATGCCGCCCAAGGACCCATGTAACAAAGGAGGGATGGCAGCTGCTCAGACCATTTTATAACTAACCTGGGAGGTGCACATGAGCAGGGCAATTAGGATGCACAAGTCTTAAAGGAGCCACAGCACTCAACCCTGTTAACTTGCAGTCAAACCTATAATCTGTCTCTAAATCTGGTTAAAAACAGAGGCTCGGTCCACACACATCTGCAGAAGTAGCTTAAGCTGCACCACCAAGCGCCAAGGTGCCTCTGTGGGGTGCAGTCCTAACTCTTATCTCTGAGAGCCCCATCTGGGACATACAGTGCAATAGATAAATTGGGAGCAGTCTTACCTGAGGTTACCCTATAACCTCCCCATGGGGTTGAAGGGTCGAAGTCTTCGCAGTACAGCCTAGACCCCACACCCCATGTGCCTGCACAAATTCAGAAGAAACAAAGGAGGACTCTGTGTGGTGTGTGTGTGTGTGTGTGCTGTGTTGCACCTAACTGGCTGTAATGAGGGATGCCCCTAACTGGTTGTATTGTTGGGATGCCCCTTACTTATTATTATTATTTATTTATTATGTATTTTTATTTAATTCTTAGGTGCAGTTTCCCTTTAAGGGTGTGGCTGGGGGCGTGGTTGGGGTGTGGCCAGGCATGGCTTAAATGTGTCCCTCTTTACGGCTTTGAAAAGTTGGGAGGTATGCTCAACCCTGTTATTTTGCAAACCAACCTAAAATATGTCTCTAAATCTGGTTAAAAACAGAGGTCTCAGTCACACGCATCTGCAGAAGTATGCTTAAAGTGGACCAACACCCAGGGGTGATCGGCCCTGGATCACCTCCCTCACCGCGGGACATCCGAGATCGGGATGTCACGCAGGGTGAAAACCCCCCAAAAACCTTACCTTATCTGCGGCGGCGGCACGTCTAGACGCGCGTGCGCCCGCGCCGGCCGTTTGTGAATGGTCGGCGCGGGCGCGCGCCCTGTAAGAGTGACGTGTGGGAGGCGGCGGCGGCGGACGCGCTGTCTTTTCCGTCACTGTCTCCCGCTTGTCCGTCGGCGGGGATTGGACAGCGCGGTCACGTGGGAGCGAGGTGAGGTGAGTTTTTGGGGCTTTCTGGGGGGTTTCACACAGTGGGGCACCCCCAATCGGGGTGCCCCCCGAAGTGGACCAAAACCCAGGATAGTCAAAATCCTGGGTGTTGGTCCACTTTAAGCTGCACCACCAAGCGCCAAGGTACCTCTGTGAGGTGCGCGTAAACCTGGAGCCGGCCCTGCGACGGAGAAAGATATAGAGGGGGGATTATGTAAGGTCAGCTATTAGTCTACATACAAGTCTCATTAACTGAGTAGAACAATAAAAGCCAGTATGCAATATTGAAACGTGAGACTGTGATGTTTAATTGGATATGTAAGCAATGAAAATTCTGCGTAATAGCCTGAGTGATTCTTTTTATTTGTCTCAAGGTTTTTGCTGACTTTGACGAATGTTTGCTTTGTAGCGGCAAGGTTCATTAATAATGTTAGTGAGTCCTCTGCTCGTGTTTAATTCAACGCTTCATCTGTCTGGGTAGTAGTGAGAGGAATGTGTTATTATGTGATCTGTCTAGGCTATAGAAACACCTGAATCCAGAGAGCTGCGGCCTCAGCAAGATTAGGCAAATACGTGATGATTGCGTTCTACATACAATGTATTGTTAGAACTAACTAGGAGACTCTGATGATAAGAGAGTACTGCTAAAGAAGGTAATGGGCCTCTAAATCCTATTTCTAGGGCCAGTGGAAGGAGTTATTTGCTGCATAAAGGCTAAACCCAGAACTTTAATACATGTTTTTATTGTGTTCAGAGGTGAAATAAGTTCAAATAAGCACTTGTTCAATAAAAGCAGAACCCCGGGCAGGCGAGAACATTTTATTAGAAATCTCCATCTTTACCTTTATTAGTACACGGTGTGATTTTTTAAAAGACATTAATAATGCCATGTAGGAAAATGTGTCTGTTAAAGCGTATCAAAACCCTGTTGGACCGGCTCAGGGATCTAAAAGATTCCAGAGTTGGCTGCTAGCCTACCCCTGGGGTATCCTATAGCGGGATGCCCTGCTGTGTGAAACCCCTGAATCGACAGTATACTCACCTTTAACGACAGCTGCTGCAACACTGCAGTCCCTGACCACCGCATCCCCGGGTCCCCTGTAGCTATGCGCACCCAGACTATCTTAAAGCGGAGCTTCAGCATCATTTAAACCGGACCAACAGCCTTGCACAGTTGGAAAAGAAAGGTATTTTTGGAGCTTCCTCTCCCAACTGACATAACTAAAATGCACAGTAACAGGAAGCCCAGTACAACTTCCTGTTTGCAGGTAGCCTGCAAGCCCATGAGCGGCCATCTTGTTTTTAAAATTTATTCCAGTAGGCGTAAGAAAAAAGTAAATTATTTTTTATGTGCAGCAATCTAAATCGAGGGATGCATATGAGCGCTGTTTGTTGTGTTGGTCTGGTTTAATTCATTTTTGACTGTTGGTCCGCTTTAATGAAAAGCCCAAACCCTTAAAAAAACTATTCCCCAGCATATAAAATTAATATAGCTAACGTTTTTTTGTCACTTTTTATTCTTTTCTCCCGCTGGGCTGCAACTCTGTTCAGCACTGTAGAATACGGAGCCCGCCATCTTGGCTCAGTAGCATCACATATTGAGGAGAGGAGAAGGGTCAAAAGTGCAGGGGGGTGGGGTTATAGCTGTGCTTTGCACAGACAAAGTAGAGCTGGGGTCAGCAACCCCAGAATGCAGAGCAGCACAGTCAGAAGACACTTCCTATTTGCAGGCAGCCTGACACTCCATGGTCTCAGAAAATGCAGTAGATGCAGTTAGGATGATTTTTAATGTGGGCAATCTGTATGTACAGGCTCCAGCTTCACTCTAATCCCAGATAATGGCGCCTGTTTTAGCTGTAAAGCTCTGCCTCCTCTATTCATTGCCATTGTTGTGTGTGGCAATGATGTCATTGCCACACCTATGCAATGGCTAATCTCCTGCCATCTTACAGAGATGGACACCAGGTCTATACTCTATCGGCCGGGGCTTTGGCCAAATCTATTTTACAAGTTCAGTGGGTTTTGGTCTGCTTTAAGTTGGCGGCATGTCAACTGCTAGTCTTGCGTCCTCTGTCATGAATGAATTTGAAGTCCGAATAAAAGTCCAGGTTTAAAAATCCCTATGAAGCCAGTGGAGGCTGCCCCCGGGTGTGAAGCCAATTCCTGAATCCATCAAATAGATCTCTAATAGAAAAAGATGAATATGTAGGCCTCACTGAGGGTGTGAGTGGTGAGTTAGTTTAGTGTCCCTGTGAATCAAGACCTTCCTGGCACAGAGTTGGCAGAGAGAGTGTAGTTCTGCTTTGAGTGAGCCCCCTGTACTTTTCACCCCTCTCCTCAGTAGGTGATGCTTCTGAGGCAAGATGGCGGCGCCTGTCTAGAGTCCTGAACAGTTGCAGCCCAGTGACTAAAATGTTAAGTTTATTAATTTTAGATGCTGGGGAATAGTTTTTTTAGGGTTTGGGCTTTTCATTAAATCATGCTGAAGCTCCGCTTTAAATCGCCGCACCCACTGACCTAACCTCGTTCCTATGACACATACCTGCGGCAGCAATTTGTGATTGGTCGGACCAGGCATGCCCCCAGCTAGAGGTGAGCGGGGATGTTACCAGTGGCTCGCTCTGCTATGATGTCACATCATCTTGTATAACTGAATGGAATTGAGTGCACTGATTCTGCAGCAGCTGGCTCACGTTAGTGTCCAGTGGCTTCCTATCTGCTGCACACTCTGCATTGTGTTACACGGCGCCGCACTTGCCGCCCTGTGCTAGTGCTGTTATTTGTTTTTGTTTTTTTTAATTCTTTATTTTAAGGTTTTCACATACATGTACATAGCACAAATGCAGCAGAACAGTACACATATATCAGTTAGTAATGAATCATGAATATCTAAACCAGTAGTCCTCAAACTTCCTCCTCAAGGGCCGAGACAGGCCAGGTTTTGCAGCAGTCTATGCTGATGCACAAGATGTAATAATTAGGGCTATAGCTCTGTCTGAGCACCAGTTAATTCACCTGTGGAGTAGCGTGGAGAGCTGCAAAACCTGACCTGTCTCGGCCCTTGAGGAGGAAGTTTGAGGACTACTGATCTAAACAGTCCTACAAATCTCACAGCATGACAGAACAGTCAGATTGCAATTAGGTCACTATAGGACAATCTATAGATGAAAGTGGGGGGGATGGGAAGGGGGAGGTGAGGGGAGAGAGAGCGCGGATCTCTGGGCCCCTCCCAACAACACTCGGCACTTCAGAGAATCTCAACCTGTCGAACCATGTGCACGTAAAGCTCTCAAATCTATTCTCTCGAGAAAGGATTACACTTTCAAATCTCATGATCCCATTTACCTTCAGGATCCACAGTGCAACAGAGGGGGGGTCTGGGCTCTTCCATTTTTGGGGAATACAGGCCTTAGCCGCATTAAGAAGATGGCACAATAGCGATTTCTTGTATGACTTCAGAGGGGTGGCTGACAGGTGAAGAAGGCAGGAGGCCGGATCATCAGCTACCTCTGCCTCCGTCACCCTACCCGCCAGCTCCCTCACAGAGTCCCAAAAGGGCCTGAGGGCGGGGCACGCCCCAAAAAATGCATCATGTCTCCCCTCGCCACACCACATCTCCAGCAGTTCTCTGAAACATCTGGGAACCATTTGTTAATCGACGCCGGCACTCTGTACCATCGCGTCAAGATTTTATAATTGCACTCTTGCAAGCGAGTGCAGATAGAAGTTTTGTGAGGCATAGCCAAAAACCGTCTACGCTGGTCTGGCGTAAAGGAGACACGAAGATCTCTCTCCCATTTCCCCAAAAAAGAGGGTACTTCTTCCTCCGGGGGTGGGGCCAATAACCTATGTATGTAAAAGAGGGTATGCTTAATTGCTTGTTTGCTGGAGCATAGACTTTCAAACGGCATTAGTTTCCTCATACCTCCAGAGTACTCCCGAAGCGAGTGCAGAAAATGCGTGCATTGGTAACGCTGCCAACCTATCAAACCTGTGAGACCCTGCGTACGGGCCAAATCTTCCAAGTTCGCTCAGCCGCTGTCCAAAAGTTTACGGCCCTGTACAAACCTGCTTCTCTCCAAGCTTTCATTTTTAGACCTTCATTTCCTGGGGGGAATCTGGGGTTGCCTAGGATTGGGTACATTGGGGAAGGAGCAGGGGAGATGTCCCGGTGTTCCAGGTGTCTGACACACCTTCAGGGTAGCCCCTATTGTGGAAGCTGTTATTTGTTTATTTATAATGTAGTTGTTTATTTATTTTATTTTTTATAACAAAAAGTTGCCACTGATCTAACCCTACCTCTGGGGACCCCTTGCAGGAGCGGGCCCCAAGCATTTGCCTGGTTTGCATGGTGGCTAAAGATGCCAATGTTAATGTGTCACATTATCCTTTCATAAGACACATTACAATGATCTATTACATGAATAATAGGCTTTTCTTTATGGACGTTCTAATCCTTGATCTTCTTTAAATATAGTATTATCTGTAAATGATTGTGCTTTGAAATGCATTTAATTATTGGTTTCACATAACTGGTATAAAGTTACCAGCGACCTTCTCTCCTATTATATCTGTTTATTGCATTTCTGCTAATTAGATTACGAGCGTTTAGCCAGGGATGATTACAGAGAATAGACATACTTGCAAAAAGATCATCCAGGGCTAACTAGGTAAAAAAAATATTCTTGAACCTAATGGCAGTCTAAATAAATTGAATATCTTTTCATTAGAAGCATTTTTTTGTTTTGAAACATAATAAATCTCTGCTTGGGACATACGGAGGAGGACGGCTCATAGCAACTAAAGATACAATTATAGGAGCCTTTGAGGACTTTAAAGCGGATCCTCACCCTGAATAAGAGCTGATCTTATATGTCCCCCCCTGTACATACAGATTGCCCACATTAAAAATCATCCTACCTGCACCTATTGCGTTTTTTAACCTTTTAACATCCAAGATGGCGTCCCGTGGAGTTTCAGGCTGCCTACAGACAGGAAGTCTCTTCTGAATATGCCGCTCTGCATTCTGGGATTGCTGACCTTTCCCTGACCTCAGCTTGGCTCTGTCTGTGCAAAGCACAGCTATAACCCCGCCCCCTGCACTTGCCCACCCTCCTTCCTCTCCTCAGTATGTGATGTTTCTGAGGCAAGATGGCAGCGCCCGTATCCTAGAGTCCTGAACAGAGTAGAAGTCCAGCAGGAGAAAGAATAATAAGCGACTAAAAACGTAAAATAATAATTTTAGATGCCAGGGAATAGTTTTCTTAAGGGTTTGGGCTTTTCATTAAATGATGCTGAAGGTCCGGTTTAACAGGGATCAATTTTCACATTATTCTAGTAGTGTAACAGGATGGGGAATCATCCATCACCATTGTTAAAGTGGACCAACCGCGTCCTATGGAAGGTTAAATTAAAAAAAAAAAATGTATCAACAACTTAGTATCCTGGTAATGAATCTGATAAAATTCAAACAATTTTGGATTCAAAGGAAAAACTGAAGGAAAATTAAATAAAAATTAAACCAGACCTTTAGCATGATTTAATGAAAAGCCTAAGCCCTTAAAATCGGGAATATATAAGCTTCCCAGGCCGATCGATTCCCGCCATCTGGGGCATCCAAAATCGGGATGCCCCACTGTGTGAAACCCCCAGGTCGCCCCGTGCACTTACCTTCTTTCCTGGTCCAATGGCGCATGCGTGAGCCGCAGCCGCATCCCCACTATCCCTCTAGCAGACACGCTCGCCTTAGACAACATGACGTCAGCGGATCCAAGCACGCTGATTGAACGAGCGGCAGCACATGCACCGTAGGACTGGGAAGAGGTGAGTTTTTCAGCGACCTGGGGGTTTCACATAGCGGGGCATCCCCGATCAGGGTGCCTCAGAGGGCAAGGTCCAAAACCCAGGATAGTCAAAATGCATTTAAATATTGGTTTCACATAACTGGTATAAAGTTACCAGCGACCTTCTCTCCTATTATATCTGTTTATTGCATTTCTGCTAATTAGATTAGGAGCATTCAGCCAGGGATGGTTACAGACAATAGACGTACTTGTAAAAAGATCATCCAGGGCTAACTAGGAAAAAAAAATATTCCTGAACCTAATGGCAGTCTAAATAAATGGATTATTTTTTGGCACTTGCGCATACCGGGGCCGAAGCTTGGTCCCTACCAGCTATAGTACGTAGAATCTACGCACTGCCTCTCTGATTAATTGACGGATACATAGATTCTATGTACTTGCCCCCATATGGCAGCCTCTTACCCTAGGATGATTCTGACCCCCCTGGGATCTTCAGAGGTATTTAATCTGCGTGTGTTTTAAATGTAACCCTTTGTGAACTGGTAAGGGTCCTTGAGACCCTTATACCAGTTCACAGGGCAGGAGGGGTTGGCAAATCCCCTACCAACAAGCGGGTGACTTGCCATAACCCCCACCCCATTACCTGCCTCCCCAAAGCCCAGGGGGTGCAGAAGAGACCACAACCCCCACACCATTTTTTTTTTAATTTTTAAGGGTTTTAATTATTAACATTTAGTAACATTTTTAGTAACATTTTTTTTTAAAATTGTCCCCTTGATAGTGCACATAGTAATTGTATTTCATTTGAACCTCATAAAGTGCTCTGTTCAGTTGGCGGTGTCTACTGATGCATATGTGATATGTGATACCATTGTGTCAGTAAGTTGTTGTACCATCGATGTGAGCAGGGTTAAGGTAATACCATTTATTATCTAACTCATTAGCCAATAAATGTAAAACCGTTGTAATCAAGAGGAACGGGGCTTTTACACATACGGGGGTTGTTTCAGAATTTGGCAGGTTCATCTCCTAAAAAATTCTCACCTTTCTCTTTTATTGTCTACCTTGGGGCTGAAAAATTGCCAACCAGTTGTTGAATCAGCCCCAATTTAGACAATGATAGCGAATGACGTTTTTTTCCTATCTTAAAGTGGACCAAAACCCAGGATTTTGACTATCCTGGGTTTTGGTTCTTTCCCCCAGGGTACCTCGAGAGGGGTGTCCCGCTGTGTGAAACCCCCCAGATTGCAGAGCCCAACTCACCTCTTCCCGGTCCTACAGCACATGCACAGTCGCTCATCCAATAGCACGCTTGGAGACGCTAGCATCACACCGTCTAAGCCAGCGTCCAAGCGCGCTGGCAGCCGCGTCCCCCGCTTCTTTCTAACAGGGAGTGTGCCCTCACTGGCCACTTACAAATGCTTGGCACGGGCACGCGCCCTGCTAGAGGGGTAGCGGGGATGCTGTCGTGCTCGCGTGTTCGCCATGGGACTGGGAAGCAAGGTAAGTAAACGGGATGACCTGTGGGCTTTCACACAGCGGGACATCCCGATTTTCTATGCCTCAGGGGGAGGGAATCGATCAAGCTCAGTTTTGGTCCACTTTAAAAAAGAGTCAACCTCGTGGTTTTCTTAAACAACATTTTTTTTTATTTAAAACAAGAAAGTGACACTATTTAAAAAAATATAAATATTGTATTTTTAAACTTTTTTTTAATCCCAAAAAGAAAAGGAAACACTGACAACAGGATTTTCATATAAGATCATTTTCCTGGAAATCCCTGGAAATTCTTGCGAAAATCACAGTTAAACATGGTTCACTCATGTGAACCTTTTCTTAGACTCTAGGGCCAGGCAGTGTTTAGTGGGTGGGGGGAGGGGGATAGACAATCTGCTAACTTGACTGCCGCTAATGCATCAGTCTGTGTATGGCCGGCTCCCATTGATAACTATAGGGGCCTCCGTACATGGAAGTTCCTGGTGTATTAAAGTCCCCGATTATTTTCAATGGCAGCTGGCAGTATCCAAGACTCACTTGGCTAACTGCAAAAAAGAAGGCAAAGTTTAGAGACAGGGCAATTGGCTACAAAGGTTTTCAGGTGAAGTAATGGTGTGTTGTGTGTAGGTTTGCATTGCATGTCTCAGTACGTAAATTTGTTTTCCTATTGCAATACAATACACTACACTACACAGAGCCTAGGAATTAAGTTAAGTTATCATATTTTTTGCACTATAAGACACACTTATTTACCCAAAAGTGTGGGGGGGGGTGTCAGTGCGTCTTATTGTGCGAATGTAAAAAGAAATAACCAAAAGTAAACTCACATATACATCCCTTCTGATGCCCCCGCCATTCACATTGTCCCACCGTCCACATTGTTTCAGCTGCTGCTTCTTCTCTGATAGCTCCTGCACACACAGCGTACACACCTGGCTCCATTCAGCAGGTGGACGTGGCTGACACTCAAACATTGGCCACGCCCACCCGCTGAACAAAGCTTGGCGTTTGCGTTGTGTGTGCAGGCACCGCCGGAGAGGAAGCAGTCAGCAAAGACAGCGGGGACATCAGGAGCAATGGATTTGTGAGTTTACTTTCTTTTATTGCACTGTCTATATGGAATGGGAGGGGGGAATACCACACTGCCTATGGAGAATGGAAGGGGGAATGTCACACTGCCTATGTGGAATAGGAGGGGGAATATCACACTGCCTATATGGGATGGGAGGGGGAATACCACACTGCCTATGGAGAATGGAAGGGGGAATGTCACACTGCCTATGGGAAATGGAAGGGGGAATGTCACATTGCCTATATCGGATGGGAGGGGGGAATACCACACTGCCTATGGGGAATGGAAGGGGAATGTCACACTGCCTATGTGGAATAGAAGGGGGAATATCACACTCCTTTATGGGATGGGAGGGGGGAATGCCACACTGCCTATGGGGAATTGAAGGGGGAATGTCACACTGCCTTTTGGGGAATGGAAGGGGGAATGTCACACTGCCTATGGGGAATTGAAGGGGGAATGTCACACTGCCTTTTGGGGAATGGAAGGGGGGATGTCACATTGCCTATGGGGACTTTTGGGTAAAGTGTTAGATGAAGGTGGTGCTGTGGATATCGCCTATCTGGATTTTAGCAAAGCCTTTGACACTGTACCACATACGGAGCTCATAGATAAGTTATTGAAGGTAGGACTCAATCCCTGGATAGTTCAGTGGATTTCCAGTTGGCTGAGGGATCGGTATCAGAGCGTTGTTGTAAATGGCGTGCAATCTGAACAAAGGCGAGTTACAAGTGGTGTGCCGCAAGGCTCTGTCCTGGGTCCCATTCTTTTTAATATATTTGTAAGTGACATAGGAGAAGGCTTGGTAGGAAAAGTTTGTCTGTTTGCTGATGATACAAATGTTAGTAATAGGGTGGATATTCCTGGAGGTGTCTGCAACATGGAAAATGATTTAGCTTTACTGGATAGATGGTCAAAACTGTGGAAACTAGAGTTTAATGTCTCTAAATGTAAAATCATGCACTTGGGTAGAAGGAATCCCTGCTCTGAGTACCGTATGGGCAGGACGGTGTTAGCCAGGACCTCGGAGGAGAGAGATTTAGGGGTGCTGATTACTGATAGCTGCAAGATGAGTGGACAGTGTAGCCAGGCAGTGGGAAAAGCAAGCAGGATGCTCGGCTGCATAGCTCGAGGCATCACCAGTAGGAAGAGGGAGGTTGTGATGCCACTGTATAGAGCCCTGGTAAGGCCACAGCTAGAATACTGTGTGCAGTTCTGGAGACCTTACCTGCAAAATGACATTATTCAAATAGAACGTGTCCAAAGGCGGGCAACAAAAATGGTGGAAGGACTTAAACTTAAAACTTATCAGGAGAGACTTAAAGAAATTAATTTGTACAGTCTGGAGGAAAGAAGGGAGAGGGGGGACATGGTTGAGACCTTTAAATATGTGAAAGGATTGAATAAGGTTCAGGAGGGAAGTGTTTTTAAGAAGAAGCTTAATGATAGAACAAGGGGGCACAACTTGAAGCTAGTCGGGGGGGGGGGGGGGGGAAGATCAGGAGCAGTGTTAGAAAATATTATTTTACAGAAAGAGTAGTAGATGCTTGGAACAAACTTCCAGCAGAGGTAGTTGAAAAATCAACAGTCACTGAATTTAAACATGCCTGGGATAAGCACACATCTATCCTAAGATAAAGAGTACATACAGTATACACATAAGGGCAGACTAGATGGACCGTATGGTCTCCTTCTGCCGTCAACCTTCTATGTTTCTATGAATGGAAAGAGGAATGTCACACTGCCTATGGGGAATGGAAAGGGGAATGTCACACTGCCTATGGGGAATGGAAAGGGGAATGTCACACTGCCTATGGGGAATGTGAGGGGGAATGCCACACTGCATATGGGGAATGCCACACTGCCTATAGAGAATGGAAGGGAGAATGCCAGAGTGCCTATAGAGAATGGGAGGGGGAATGCCATACTGCCTATATGGGCATGGGAGGGGGGAAATGGCACACTGACTATGAAGAATGGGAGGGGAGAATGCCACACTGCCTATATGGGGAATGGGATGGGGAATTGCCACACTGCCTATATGGGGAATGGGATGGGGAATTGCCACACTGCCTATAGGATTGCAGGGGAGAATGCCACACTGCCTATATGGGGAATGGGATGGGGGATTGACACACTGCCTATGGGATTGGAGGGGGGAATGCCACACTGCCTGTAAGTGGGGGGTTCTGCACCTTGCCTATTATTTAGTTCTTGGGGGGACGGTGTTTTAGTAACTTGGTTCAGAATATTTTCTTCTTATTTTCCTGCTTCAAATCCTAGGTGCGTCCTATGGGCAGGTGCATCTTATAGTTCAAAAATATGTTATTTGGTAGCCGCGCAGTCTTTAAAGATGTTCATTTCATCAGCATTTGTCTGTAATGATTTGTGAAATTGTCTCAGATATCTAGTGATGTTTTCGTGGGGTCACTCGCATTTCTTGGTAGAACAGGCTTTTCCTGAGCAGAGACTTGTGACTGAATCTCTGCGGCATCAAAGCATTAACAAGATGACTCTGGGCATGTTGGAGTGACACATCTAAATCCCTTTGTGAATTCACGCCCCCGCTGTCTGTGCTAATGGTATTACATATGTACATACCAGGCACCAACGCACCTGGAGCCCACGTTATACACAACGGTGATAAAAGCATGCGAGCACAACTCTTTTGTCTGAGCAATTCTCATTAATAGCGCGGCGCATTATTTGACAACATATCGCACCTCATCTAAGCGATGCCCATTTTAGCACTCGCTGCTTGTTATATATAATTTAAGTGTGAAAATGTTTCTCTACAACACATTATCCTGGATAGAGCCTGTGAGGATTATATCACAAGGAGAGTGTTTACAACTTCAGTCACGTCTGCGAATTGTTGCCATGTTCTTTAATTTATTTATTTATGGCTGAAAGTGATTGGCAAGTCAAAAGTTAAAAAATAAATATCAATAGCTTACCTTTCATTGAAGCACTGTGCTTCCTCCTCTGTCTGTCTCCTCAGTGAGGATAACCACTTCCTCATTCAGCTTTCAGCCCCCACTCCGCTGATCTGCTCCATTAACCCTTTGAGTGCCGGCCTACCGAGATTTTTTGTCACAATCTGTTGCCAGACGACTTTTCACGTTTTTGCGCTACACGTGTGCAACCTTGATTTTTGAAGGGATTTCGATGAAAATTATATATTGTTTTTTTCAGCAGAGTCTGGGCTTCAACATGAAATGTCTTGTTTGGCCTTTTTTTTGTGTATTCTCAATACTTTTGGGTGAAATATGTGCAAAAAAATGAAAAAAAACTTTTTTACAATTTGTGTTTTTTTTGTAATAAAAAATGTAAGTTTGTTAATAAAATATTATTGCGTGTGAAAGCCCTATTTCTCCTGGTTACAATGGTACCACATATGTATAGGTATACCCCCTTTCCTGAAACAGCAGTTTAGGAGATTCCAGATAGGATACAACTATGCAATATGATTGCATAGTTGTAAGGGGTTAATAAAAAAAAAAAAATGACATAGGGTTCCCCCTCCCAGGGGGGGGGGGGGGGGACCTCATTTCTTTTTTGGAATTCTAAGGGTTAAAAACCCTTAGAATCCCCCCCAAAAAATGACATAGGGTCCCCCTTACCCAGCATTACTGACCCGGACCAGCTATGGGGGCTTGTAGAACAGGGCGCAGGGGCCAGCGTTGGTGGCCCCTGGCCCTGCAGGCTACTAGCCGACATAGCCACGTGGCCCGGGCCCTTCTGCCCCCCCCTGGCCGTTGGGGAGACAGGTAATGGGGGGCTGGGGGTTATGGCAAGTTACCCGCTTGCCGCAGGTGACCTGCCATACCCAGAGCCTTGTGAACTGGTATAAGGGGTCTCATGGACCCCTTACCAGTTCACAAAGGGTTAAGTTGAAAAAAAGACACCAGACAAATATTTTATTATTCTATTTTCACTTATACTTACCTCCCATCCAGTGTCCCACGCTGCTGCAGATGACAGTTGTCGGTAGTGATCAGAGCAGGGAGGGTGGGAGGAAGGGAGATCAGAGCCACCCTGCCTGCCACCCTCCCTGCACCGATCGCTGCTGACAACTGACAGATCGGAGCCCAGGTGCCAGTAACCCGAGGATCAGGATGACGTCATCAAGTGGGCGGGGCTAGGGGCGGGGCCAGCGCCGGCCGAAGAGGATGGTGATGGCCCTTTTCTGGGCCCTCACAAGCAGCGTGGAAAGCCCGGGGGGGGGATCGGAGCCCCCCCCTGGTGAAGAGAAGACCCGGGGAGAGCCATCGCGCTGCCAGGTGAGTAAATGTCATTTACTGTTTTTTTTTTTTCAGATGTCGGCGCCGGCGGGGGGGGGGGGGCTATTCCGGGCCCCCTCCTGAAGATCAGAGGCCTGGGGGCGGAAATCTAACAGCGGATTCTTGTACAGAATCGCTGGCCCTTTCAAATGAGGGGTAAGGTAAGTCTGTATGTTTTTTACTTTACTCTCACGTAGCTGGCACTTAACGGTTGGAGAGGCAGCTACGTGAGAGTCACGTAGCTGGCACTAGAAGGGTTAATCAACCTTCAGTGGACCAAGAATGGAAACATTCCCACTCCCTTCCCAGATGTCCTGATTGGCTGTCTCTCTCTGCAGCTCTGAAACTCCTCTCATACTCAGCACAGTGTACTTACATCACGTCACTATTGCCGCACCCACTGTTTCTCTTCATTTTTTCTATGAGTTGCCAATATTCTAATACTTTTTCAAACATCTTAGCAACTACAAGGTCTATTTGAAAACAGGTTGAAGTTTAGGACAGCGCAACATGTAGCCCGAGACAATGAGATAACAATCGGGCGCTCACCTTTAGTATACCTTTAAATCGGACCTTCACCTATGTTGTATGTTTTCACCCACCCTGTACATACAGATTTCCCACATTAATCCGGACCTTTACCCTGAATAAGAGCCTATCTTGTATGTTTCCCCCACCCTGTACATACAGATTGCTCACATTAAAAATCATGCAACCTGCATCTACTGCATTTTCTGACATTCAAAAAACATTCAAGATGGTGGGCTGTGGAGTCTCAGACTGCCTGAAAACAGGAAGTGTCTTCTGACTGTGCTGCTCTGCACTCTGGGATTGTTGCCCTTTTCCTGACCCCAGCTCTGCTCTGTCTGTGCAAAGCACAGCTATAACCCGCCCCCTGTACTTTATCCCGCTCTCCTCTCCTCAGTATGTGATGCTTCTGAGGCAAGATGGTGGCATCTGTAACGTAGAGCCCTGAACAGATTTACAGGCCAGTGGGGGAAAGAATAAAAAGTGAGTAAAAACGTTAAATCTATTAGTTTTAAATGGGGCCAGCCCATGGCTGGGATCCGCGTTGCTGGGAGGGGGGCGTGGCCTGGCGTCGCGCATTCTGCGCTGGCACGCCCCCCTCCTCTTCCTTCTCTTCTCATGAGGCTCTTCTCCGGGGCCATCTTGGTGCTGCTGCGGGATCCTGTGTGCTCCTGGCCGGTAAGGGCCTGTTGGCCACTTCCTTTGCTTATGCGGGGGCCCCTCTTCAGCAGGGGGGCCTCCTGTTTTATCGCATGTGTGTGTATGGATGTTTTTATATGTATATACATATATATATTTTTTGTGAGGCAATTTTGACTTAGATGCTTCATTGTGTGTTTCAGATTGCATCGTGTATGTGCATGTTAAGGGGTTCCTCCTAGTCCTGGGGTCCCTTGCCTTAATATAGATCACCACAAATCCTCCCACTGGGACTTTTAAGGGGCATCCTGGGTTGCTTATTGCCTAAATTCCCTGCGGTCTTGCGACTGACCACAAAAATCACCATATGGAGGCTCCGCAGGATACTGGGCTCAGGCTCCCTCTGGAACAATCCCGGCCATGTGTGGTTTTGTGGGGCATCCCTTACGGGTGAGAATGTGCTTATTTGTATACCATGTGCACAAAAGGCCATATCGCGGCAGTCGGGTGCCCAGCCTTCTGGGTCGGCGCCCCCCGCTTCATCGCCTTCCCCTCCCCACCTTATCCGTACCCCAAGTGACATTGGTGCTAGCGGGGAGTCGCATTCCGATGTTTGTGCTAGGTTGGCCAGCATCGAGAAATTTATGGTTAGCGCGGTGGGCAAGAAGGCCCAGGCTAAAAAGAGACATTTGTCGTCGGCCCAGGTGACTTGGGATATTGATGATGATTCTTTTGATATGTCAGATTATTCCCCACTGGAGGAGGGGGAATTGTATGAGGAGTCAGAGGCTGACGATGTACGGTTTAGCGAGGCTGATGTCGGGCAGGCGCTGGGGGATGCTGTTGACAGGGCCACGGTTTTGTCACATCTCTTGGAGGTTTTGGATATTGCGCCGCCTGAGGCGCCCCCTCTCAAGAAGGGGGCATTTTTTGGGGCCCACAAGCTTCGTTTGGAGTTCCCTACCCAGGGTCATTTTGATGCACTGATCCTTAGGGAATGGGAGAAACCAATTCGGCTTCCGAGTGTTCCTCAGGGATGGTATAAGAAGTGTCCTTTCCCGGTGGAAGCGGTTAAGCGCTGAGCTTCTCCTCCCGAGGTCGATGCGCCAGTTTTGGGGTTGACCAACTCCTCCGTGCTTCACACCCCAGACGCCACTTCCCTAAAGGATGGTGAGGATAGGCGCCTTGATCAGATGGCGTGCCATGCCTTTGCCAGTGTTGGTTCAGCTTTGCGGCCTGTTTGTGCATCTGCGCTAGTGGCGGTGGGTGCTAGGTCTCTGATTAGGGACTGGGTAAATGACGCTCACCTTGATCCGGCCAGCGCTGAGTTCACTACGCTTAAAAAATTTGAATTGTTCATGGACTTTGTCTTGGCTGCTATGGAAGACACTATTGTTATGTGTAGTAGGACTTCAGCCTTATTGGTGGCCATGCGCCGCTCGGTATGGCTCCGTCAGTGGACGGAAGTCTTTGCGGCCAAGAAATCGCTCACAGCTCTTCCCTTCTTGGGTACGCTGTGTTAAGTACTATTTGGTGACTACTTCTTCTTTCCACAAGACGGATGCCTTTTTCGTGGTGCCCTGCGGGCCCAGGAAAGGTTTGGCGCCCGCCAAGTCTACCATTAGCAAATGGTTTCGTCAGGCCATTGTTGGGGCCTATTCTGCTAAGGGGAGGACTCCCCCTTTTAGGGTCACTGCGCATTCTACTCGTGCTGTTGGTGCGTCCTGAGCTTTTCAGCACCAGGCTTCTGTTGAACAAGTTTGTAAGGCTGCTACTTGGTCTTCCGTTCATACTTTTTCCAAGTTTTACAAGGTTGATGTGCGGGCTTCGGCGGATGCCGTCTTTGGCCGCAAGGTTCTGCATTATAAGTGTGACATACACTCCGCTTCACCCACCCTGTTTGGTATTCTGGATCCTTTATATGGTGAACCATTGTTTCTTGGTTGTTAGTATTGTTATATTTGGTTCTTCCTGGTCTCCTTACTGCTATCTTACACTGGGAAATTGGTGGGAGGTCCCAGGTATTTATGGACTGGGAGGAGCTCCTTTTTTGCATTCATCTCTGCAGAAGTTTGCCCTCTACTGGAGAATAACCCAAATGTCATGAAGAGTTGAAGCGGAGTGTATGTCACACTTATAATATCCGTTTTAAAGGTAAGTACTCACAAAACGGTATTTTTACTGATTAAAATGATGACTGGAAACATATTAGTGTAGATGACCTAGGATTAGATGTTTCTGGCCTGTAAGACAAGCACTGCCACAAGCACTTTACTGTTGGTCATCTACACGTGGACCTGTGCACCACAGTCTTTGATGGTCTCTCTCGACCCCCACGACAACTTCTACTGGCTATCCCAGGGGTGCTCAACCTTTTCTCAAGCACGGGCCAATCAGACAGGACCAACAGCCTGGCACAGTTAGAGAAGAAAACTCCCCAAAACTCACTTGCCCCATTTGCATGAAGCATTGTCAGCACTTACATTTACTCCTGCATCCACTCAAACCTGAAACACAAATTTTCCTTTCCCTCTGTAAGGATCTTACCTGCCTCTCGGCCTCGGTCCCGCGGTGCGTCATGGCCCCGTCCTGCTGCTGTTCCTCGCCGCCACTCTGAGACCGGCATGGCGGCGGCAGGTTGTGGCGGCCCCGCTGCGGGCTGTGCGGCGGGGGCAGGCAGCCCCAGGCAATCACAGGCTGGCGCGGCTGTGCTTCTCCCGGCCGGGAGCGCGCCCAGCCATTCACGTGCTCGCGCGCGCGAGCACGCTCAGTATATGTCCCCAGGCCGCGCTGCTCCCAGCGCATCCGCCGGGGGGCGAGTTTCTAATCAGTGTTAATTCTGTCCTGGTGGGAGACGGGCCCAGGGACTGGATCACCCGTCTGGCCTGGGCAGGTCCAGTTCCTGGGACCGCTCCCATCGGGTTAGTCGCACCAATCACCACACTTCCCTCTCCTTTCCTTTCCCCCCTTCCCATAGGCCAGTCTTTCCTTTATTACCCTGCTGCCCCAATCCCCTCGATTCAAAGAGCAAAAGTTAATTGATTTCGGATCGAGAATCGTAAGTTTGGGTGGGTGTTAGTCATTTTTTCCTGTTTTTTTGGCCATTTACGACTCGCACGAGCCTACGTTCGAATGCGTATATGCTCTTACGATCATCGCAAGTTCGTTCCTAAATTTTAGGATGAAAACGTAAAACTTAGGATCAAATCCTAAAACTTAGGATGAAAACGTAAAACTTAGGATAATTGGATGTGTTTAGGTGTGATTCAGAGAACAGTTTTCAAACCTCTAAATACGTTTTAAAAGAAAGCCACTGCCGACACCTTTTAGCAGTCGGATTGCGGTTCTTGATCAGGTTTTTTGGCTATGTGGAGGAGTCTGCGCGTCTTGAGCTGCAATGAACTGCATGTATCAGCATGGCCGAGGCCATAAATTGTATGGCAATGCATACCTGATTCATGTATGCCTTATAAAAGCATTTTAATGTGGACCTTAATTAGTCCTTTGCATGTAAACCTTTATTTGGCAATATATTTGCGTTAATTAAAGAAACTTATGTCCTTTGGTATTTATTTTTAAATTGATGTACTAGAATAATATTTTTAGATTGCATTTATTGGTGTAGTTGTTTACCTTTGCTTTGTTTAATTATTTAAGCACATCTTTGGTCAGATGCATCACACTTACTGAGGAGAGGAGAGCGGGATAAAGTGCAGGATGTGGGTTACTGCTGTATTTTGCACAGACACAGCAGAGCTGGGGGCACGGAAAGGTCAGAAATCAAAGAATCCAGAGCAACACAGTCACAAGGCCCTTTCTGTTTGCAGGCTGCCCGATAATACCTGAGCCGCCATCTTGGCTGTTTCTAGGCTCATAACATGCAGAAGTTGCTGGGTGTTTTTTAATATTTGAGAGCAATCTGTATGGAGAGGGTGTGGGTAACCACACAAAAAATTTAAAGTTGTACCATTTGAAGCCAAAATATTAAAATTAAATCCACAAGTAAAAAATGCAAGTTAACTAAAAATTAAACAAAGTAAGATTTACTTATGCAAATGCATTCATTAATGGTTGGTTACTACAAAATGAATGAAATAAAGAAAAATAAAAGACCAAATATTTAGAATGCACTTTAATGAGGTAAGTTTGTAGTGCGGAGCCGCAAGATCAGAAGGATTTACGTCCAGACAAAAAAGGAAAAAGGGCAAAACCAATGTTGCAACCTGAGAAATGAAGCGGAAAATTCAGGATGGAAACTGACATAGGTCTGATTCCCGAACTGCCATACGAACGGACGTATATTTTAGGATAGAAACGTATTTGCTTATAGAATCACTCGCAAGTTCATACGAACGCACGAGCGGACGTGAAAAATAGGATGATCGGCACCCAAATCCAAGCTGTTACATGTTTCTTTGAATCGACCCTATTGTCCAGTGCCCGTTATAGCCTCTGGTTAATAGGGTGTGCGTTATAGTCTGCGTTTATTGTTTTCAACTCGGCTTCGTCTCTGACCATCCTTGTCTGCTGCCCGCCCTGACCTTTTTGCCTGTCCTGACTCCGCTTGTGCCTGATCCTTCTGTTTCCGCGTTTTGGTGTTCACCTGGTTTGACCTCGGCTCATTTTGACTATTCTTCGCTTGATCCCTTGGAAACCGCGCTCTGTGACCACTCGGCTTGACCTCGGCTTGTTTCTGGACCTTTCTGATTGATTCTCCATTTGTATCCTATCTACAATCCCGGCATCCATATTCGGGATACCCCGCCGTTCATCCGTCTCCACCTTAAGCCGGTAATCTTTGCGCCAACTAAGTCCTGGGGGTAACCGAGTCTGGAGAGGCATAATCCGCGTCTCCTGCGAGCGGAGACTTGTCTAAAGGCAGAAGAGGTGGTGGAGATTGGGGATTACCTGGCTTAAGAGAGAAGGGTGTCTGGCGCCTAACACCCTCCCAGCATCCCAGCTTTGCTGCTGCCTGGATTCAACAAGCATTACTGACAATGCACAGTAACAGGAAGCCCAGCAGCACTTCCTGTTTGCAGGTGGCCTACAAATGCATGAACCACCATTTTTTTTTTAATTTATCACAGCAGGAGTTAGAAAAAGTCAGTCACCCAGTGTGCTCCAAGGCTGAGGCTATATCATTAGGGGGAGGACATGGGCTGGGGTTGCTTGGCTCCAAGACTGAGGCTATATCATTAGGGTGAGGACATGGGCTGGGGTTGCTTGGCTCCAAGACTGAGGCCATATCATTAGGGTGAGGACATGGGCTGGGGGTTCCTTGGCTCCAAGACTCAGGCCATATCATTAGGGTGAGGACATGGGCTGGGGGTTGCTTGGCTCCAAGACTGAGGCTATATCATTAGGGGGAGGATATGGGCTGGGGTTCCTTGGCTCCAAGACTGAGGCTATATCATTAGGGGGAGGACATGGGCTGGGGCTGCTTGGCTCCAAGACTGAGGCTATATCATTAGGGTGAGGACATGGGCTGGGGTTCCTTGGCTCCAAGACTGAGGCTATATCATTAGGGGGGCATGGGCTGGGGGTTGCTTGGCTCCAAGACTGAGGCTATATCGTTAGGGTGAGGACATGGACTGGGGCTGCTTAGAGTGGGGAAGGGGATGGGGGGCTGGGATTGAATGGGAGTGTTAGCAAAGGTAGCAGCCCAGACAGCCCCAAAGCAGTGCAACCCACTGGCCATTTGCCCAGGTCTCCCTATGGCCAGGTGGCCCCTGGTCGCGGGCCACAACAAATAGGTTCAGAATTTAAAATTTTTCATTTTAAATAGCATATCAAATATTTTGAAAAACGATCAGGATACCCACTGTCCCTACAAACTATAGATTTTGTTTTACTCGCAGATCCTTCCACTACACCACGCCATTACCAAAATCATATGTAATAATCTGCACATGCTAGCAATACACATGGTGATTACCTTATCTCTCCAAATATATGGGATAGCCCATCCCCTCCATCTATCATAAATTGTAACCTTATTCCCAACACTCAAATAATCTAAATGTCTATGAATGCAATACAATTAAACATACCTCCCAACTTTTCAGGGTGGGAAAAAGGGACATTTGTTTAATTAGGCCACTCCCTCTAATTGAGAGATGATAGGAGATACATTGTAACAGTTAACAATAGAAACACTTTGAATAGGCAAATTATTAATTTAGTTTTAATGTAACATATTTAGGAAGCCAGAGCCTGTATGCATCCTGACACCTGCCAAAGCGGTTGGGAGATACATTAATGTGACTCACAGTTAGGAGGAACTCTAACCTTCAGTTTAATAGAATCTCATATATGACTTGGGACCCTAGTTAGGAGCTAGCATTTGCTCATCAATGTAGAAACGGGAATGATAAGTGTGTGCAGTCAGAGCAACAGAGGAGGAATCCAGCCAAAGCCGGTGTCTAGCCTTGCTAAGTGGAACAAGAGCCAGAAGAACCCCCTTGGAGCTTGAGGAGGAAGACAAGACCATAGCTACCATTGAAAGGGAGTAAGCCTGCTGCAGCCTGTAAACTGTGAATAAGAAATGCCCATTGTGCATTATATCTGTGTCTGCTGGTGGTAAATCTGGAGCAACTAAATAAAGTGAGTAACCTTCTTCAAGAGCAGTGCAGTGAATGTCTACCCTGCGTATGTGTCAAGCCTGTCAGCACCCCATTTCCACATGCACCCACAGAGACCCTTTTTGGCCCTGCATCCCAAACTCACTCCTCACACTCCTGGGTGCTAGCCCCCCAGGCTGTGTTTGCTACAGATATGCAAATAAATATAGAAAAAACTCTGGTTATAGTGCCTGAGATTTTCAGGGTTAGTGTTGCACTATCAATGTCACCACATCCCTCCATGCCAACGCTGCCACTTGGCCATTTGGCAATGGGCTCCTCCTATATCACTCTCCTTGTAACCATCCTAACAGAGCCTCTATTTACACACCAGTTCTGTTTAACCCTCCCACTTTCCCCACAGCAGGCCAGGGGCCGCATCAGATGCTCTAAGGGCCACAGGTTCAGCATATGTGATCTAGGCCATATCCCTAAATTCCATCCGCTTCCTTGGCTTTGTCACAATGTGCAAGCTTGCAGTCCAGTGCCTGCCGGCAATTCATTCAATAAAACTGTCATTCGTGGTTCCTCTCCAAATTTGCTAAAGCAAGTGAAGAGTAAACTCTGGGCAAGCTGCCCAATCGCTGGCCTCGCTATGTCTGTATGTTGCAGTGCCACACCCAGAAAATAAAGACAATCCTTCTAAAAACAGCACAGTTAACAGCAATGCAAATTCTCTAAATTATGCACATAACAGAACACTGCGTACTGAGAATTCCTCCGCCTAATTTACACCAGCTAACCTTCCCTCCATCAGACCTTACAAATGCGTATCCAATAAATCCTCAGGAGCCTTATTGATTCACAAAGAAAATTAAGCAATTTTCTCCACAGATAGATGGCAACGTATTTATGCATAGCAGAGTTTAGCTGCTGGGACGCCTAAGCCTGGATATTAATTACCTCTGGTCAGTTTCCTTCTAGTTCGCCTTTTTTTTTTTTTTTTTTTTGGAGGGGATGACATTGCTTGGGCAGGTTTTTCTGGGATGTTGGCGTCCTCGCTAGTGCAGGGATCTGCAGCTTTCCTCTGCATGCGCAGCAGAAATGGCATTGCCACTATCCATCATGTCACTACATTGGACTGTCATCGCAGGACTGAGGACGAACAGTGAGAGGGGAGATTTCCTCCGAGCCATCATTTAAAAAGCACATTTTAATATACAGTTATGGTGCAACAGGGTATAAAATACAGCTCAGGCACAGAGAAGCGAAGTCAAATGCAAACACAATTAAACAGATAAATAAATAGAATTGATTATGTTTAATTCACTGCTTCAGAGAACAAATACGTTCCGTGAATCCATCTTTTATACCTCATGACCCATTTTTACTTTCTTTTTGTTTAGAGACCGCAGTAGCTAACCATATTAAAACAATTTAACATAATAAGAGATGTGACTGTCCCATGGGGCCTGTGTGCTTTTCAAGAGCTTATTTAATGCAGCATGAACGGGACTAAAAATAGCGGCGGTGTGAAGGTAGAACAGACCACATCTCTGAGTTTGAACAAAACTTTTTCTATGAACCAACTTCTATGTCTGTAGGTAATTAGAATTGCTGAGAAGGGTAACCGAATAGCAAGCCACCTTAGAATTAATTGTTAGAATTAATTTAGTCACGATAATTTTTATTGAAAAGCAAAGATACATGGGGACATGTATATTAAAGTGGAGCATTGGACCCAGTTTTCAAAACGCTTATATGGCCCACCCTCTTCAAAAAGTCTCTGCCCTAGATACTGTATATAGGCTTTTTTGCTCTTGCAAAGGCATGGGAGGGGGTTAAAAAAAACTCTCAACTGGTCCTGGAATCCAGCACTTTTGTTTGCCGCTCCGAGACATGGCTTTAAAACTCCCCCCCCCCCCCCCCATCGGCCCCTAATTGCCTTTTGGGCTGCTTCAGGGCCTGATACTCACTTCGACATCCGTTTAGCCAGCTGTTAATGACCAGCACGGCCTCAGCCATGCTCATCAATGTCCCACGGCGATCTCGCAGGTCAGCGAAGTCTCGCGTGAATTCGGGCAGTACATTGCATCTCCTTCATGGGCAATGCCCAGGCATGAGATCAGGGGCCGTGCACAGTGCCTGTTGGGATGCAAGATGGCGCCCATAATTGAGCTTTGAGTCTCCGGGCTCAGCGACACATTTAATACCACCGTTCACTAAAAGGCCTGAGAACTTTCCAAACTCCTGCTGGTCCTTAAACAGGTTGGGGACTGTTACATGGGGATCGATCAGCACTAAGAGCATATCGTCCACAAACATTGCAAGTTTATGGGCATAGGATGCTTGCTCGATGTCTCTGATAGCTTGATTGTTTCTGATTTTTATGGCCAGCAGTTCAAGCTCAAAGATAAATAAAATAGGAGGCAAGGAGCATCCCTGTCTTATCCCTATGTGGAATCCGAATGTTGCAGACCCAAAGCCACAATATCTAACCGTAGCTCTCGACTCTTTAGAAGGCAGATACCCAATGAAGGAGATTCTCACCAAACCCTATTTCCTCAAAGCAAACCTCAAATATGGCCAAGACAGTGAATCAAATGCCTTGCGTATATCCAGAGACAAGGGCATATATCCTTGAGTCGAGTGTGGGCTAAACTGATAAAATGTATGATTCGACGAACATTATCCCCGGCCTGCCTGCCCGGCACAGATCCCACTATGTTACTATGTTACTATGTTACTATTCAATAAAGAAATAGGTCTATAATTCGACCATAGCGGACTATCTTCCCTGGTTTGGGACCATTACTACATGGGCCTTCAACATTTCGAGTTCCAAGGATCCCCCTTTATTATATTATTAAAGAATTTAGCTAGATACAGAGCTAAAATATCTGGACATTTCTTATAGAAACTAGCCGAGAATCCATCAGGTCCTGGACGTTTCCCATTTGGTAACTGCTTGCTTTAATTATTTCCTCTGGAGTTATAGCCAGATTGGCAATGTCTACATCCCCAGGATCTGGCGTCGGCAGCATCAGGTCCCGAAAGAAGTCCTCTAGGGTCTCCTCTGGGACCCAGGGGGTTGCCGTATGCAAGTGAGTTCAATTTCTTCTGAATTCGTCTAAAATGTTTACCAGGTTGCCATTAAAACTGTTCTGTCTAGTCTTCAGTTTAATTGGAGTGCACCTTGTGTGGACAAACTGCAATTTGTTTCCCAAAGACGTGTTCACTCTATTGTTAGTTGCATTATACCTTTAATTTGCCCATTTCATGGATTTTCCTGCATCATGTGCGCTAAATTTAGTTCCGTTCTAGCCTTCTGAATTTCCTTGAGTAACACAGTTGAAGATGGGTTCACCTTAGCCCGCGGTGAAGCCAAGTCAAATGCCTGCTGTAATGGTGACAGCTCAGCCATTCTTTGCTCTTGCGAGTTGAGACCAGCTGAATCAGATGACCCTGCATCACAGCTTTAAATGCGCACTAAAAAAACAGTAGGAAAAGAAACTGGGCCCTTGTTATGCTGGAAAAACTCCTGGGCCTTCAATTTAATATCTGCTAGTACTGGTTTGATCAATAAAGGTTAGTTATTTAATAACCACATGGGCATATCGGGGTTCACCACTAAAGATTTGAAGGTTAATATTAATGGATCGTGATCTGTCCATGGCACTGATAAGATGTAGAAGAATCTAGGGCAAGAACCCACTAGAAACAAAGATATGGTCTATATGCCCAAACATTTGATGCGCAGCAGAGTGGTGCATTTAGTCCCTTGCTAGAGGGTGCAAATTCCTCCAGGGATCCACCAAGTCTGCCTCCATAATAGTTTTAAAGAATATTAGCTTCCTGGTCTATCTGAGGTCCCCCTGGGTTTAATATGTCAAGTTTCGCATAAAGGATTTGGTTAGAATCTCCGCACATAAACGCTGCTCCTGAGGCATGAAGCCTCAACAACTCAACAGTCATTTGTGGAAGGAACTGGTTTAGCCCAGAGTTTGAGGCAGAATAACTAAGTATCGTGACTTCAGAGTCCTGGAGAGACCCCCAATGCAGCATGTACTGACCCTCCCTGTCTTCTATGGACTGTGAGCAAGTAAAATTTTGCCTCTTGCAGAATGCAATTAGCACTCTGTGTCTAGACTGTGCAGAAGAGAGAGAGTTCGTAGGGTATAATGGGCTGAGAAATGTAGGCATTGAAGTGTTTGAAAAATGCATCTCCTGGAGGCAGATAATATCTGCGTGGATAGACTTCAAATACCTAAAGACTCAGGACCTCTTTGCAGGTGAATTAAGGCTCTGTACATTGAGTGTATGTAAATTTAGAGTCATGGCGGGAGCTTATCTCGGGCTAACGCTAATCTTGGAAATATATAAAAATAGGGTTCTACTACAGATATAGAAATTAGAAAAATAAAAGTTAAAGAATAAAGAAGGAAAGCACAATATTATTATATAAAAACATAAGAATGCATCAAACTGCAAAGGTGGCTGCACTAAATCGGCCTCTAAACCAAAGGAAAATGGCCTACGTTAGTGTACATATCTCCCACAGGTCATTGGCTCGATCTCCATGAGATCTAAATCCACTGGAGCGGTTAGGGGATCAAGATGTGAATTCCTAGGATGCCACAAGAAGCCCATATTTCTAAACCTTACTTTTATAATCTTAGCCCCAAGGGTGAAATAACCAAAGATGGGGGGAGGTGTGAAAAAGTGTGAAAAGGTTTAATAAGGGCTCAGTAAGGGTGGGGGGCTGCAAAGAGAGGAAGGTAACACTGGCAAATATAGGTGGCAGCGGCAGCTTGAGGAAACATGACAACAATGGGTAATAATGTAATAGTTTTACCATATGCATGCTTATCACTGGTGGTAGTTAAAATGGGTTAGGGACCTCCAGTCAAAAAAAGAATGTTTAGAAAGTTACTTCACTTCTTATGATCAGTGGTAAAAAGGTGTCTAGAATTACATGGGGGGGGGGGGTGGCCATCTTGCCACACACCTGATAGTTCTTCTTACACATGGGAATTAGGGGGAGCTGTGCCAGCAGCAATTCGCGCCAAATTGAGAGAGATATATGCCTCAGAAACAAGGAGAAGCTTGCCTGTCATTTTTCACATGCAGGCGCTGGATAAACAGCTAATGTAGCAAAAGCAATCTGTGTGAGGGGAGCGGTTACAATGTATCTCTATGGCAGCTGATTGCACAGAGCTATGGGACAATTTTGACTGAGAGACTCGTTTTTTTTTTTTTTTTTAGGAATCAGCTCCTTCATGTGTGTGGCAAGATGGCTGCTGCCATGCATATTTAAGAGCGCAAATTCTGCTTGCTTTTTCTTGGCAAGTTGTAAGACACCGAAGTCAAACTTAAAGCGGACCAACACCCATGTGGGTGCGGGTGTTGGACCAGCCACAAAATAGGCTGGGGCAGCATCCAGAATGCTGGAGCACCCCCTCCACACATAACCCCCCAGAAAGCCCAAAACTCTTACCTTTAATCTCGGACCACCCCAGGAATGCAGCACTACGATTTGTCGTCCGGCACTGGTTGGTGCTTTCCAGCAGCCAGAACAATAAACGTGTCCACTACCCACTTAAGCACCGGCTGCATTCTTGGCAAGGATCGAGGCTAAAGATAAGAATTCCGATCTTTCTGGGGTTTATATGCGGGGGGGGGGGAACACCCGCACCTGTTGGTCCGCTTGAAGAGCTGCAGTGAACAAAAGGTGTTCTCCCTCTTTATTGGGCATCCCTGATGCTACGTCCCCATTATGCGTTTAGCATTTCGTTAATGATTGGTATAATGATTTCCACCGAAGCCACTCCCAGAGGCAGTTTTGCAATCGCCTATTGGCTGCTCTCAAAACTGACAGATAACGAGATGCAATAGGCTGGCCACATCCCCAACTTTTGCTTTGGGCACGTTCACTTCTGCGCCCAGCCATTCAGACAGGCTGGGTGCCGGGGCATGCTCAGCTACAGGGAAGCAGGGGATGTGACAGCCAGCTAACACTGCGTCACAAAAGTGGCATCCTGCTATAGGATGCACTGGTGGCAGGTTAACGGTCAGCCCTGGAATCTTTTAGATTCCAGTGCCGGATAAGCAGGGTTTGCATCCGCTTTTAGCTTTTGAAAATCCTGGGCTTTGTTTATTGGGAATAACAGTCAAAGAATATACAGCTTGAATTGTCTTTACCTATCTTGTGCCATGTTTTAAAGCACATAAAACATATGCAATGGAGTTGTTGGTGCTTTGGCCTGTGCTTCCGACATTGATTATATGTCAGTGGTTGTGTCCCCAAGTGTGATAGATGAAAAGTGACTGCACAAGTGTTTGTGATCTCAGATTGAAACACTATGGACTCTTTTTGATGCACTTCATCCAAGAAACATTGATGCGTCTTGATATACAGTATATGGGGATATATATCCATAGAAATAAGATGTATCGTCTCCAGAGTAAAGTCTTCTGGCTCCAGCATGTATTCATTTTATTTTTATCTGCCCCTGTTGTCACTGTACGGCTCATCTCCTAGTATGGCACCATGGGAACTAATAATGTGTCCATTTCAGAGCCTTCATATACATCCTTTCTTGTCAATCAATATAAACTTGAATGTGGTGAATGTTTCTGATTCTACTATTGCTGTTCTATTTTTGAATATATTATATGTGATCACACTAACACTCGCCCAAAGCTTTGTCAGAGATACAAAATAAGATACATACATCATACTTCTTTGATCCCATTAATTGTTGTCTTTTTCCTTAATTTGAATGCCTAACCGATTTAATTAACACCTAAAGAGAGTACTAATATACAGTTTTATGAAATGTAAGTAAGTCTCGGGTTTAGATTTTACACTTAATTTACCCAGATTTAAAATAACACATTTGTCTGCCTGCGAAACAGGTCTACAGCAATAAGCGTTACTTTCAACAGAACAACTCTTTCCGTCATATGAAATGATAATATGCACACTAAGAACATTTACTAAAACACACCCACGGTGTTAATTAAAAAGCATATTCTCTAAACCCAAAGAAGGGTCTTCATTCATTGTTTAATTAATGAACACTTAAAAAAAGAGAATTATTCAAATGCTCTCAGCCTTCAGTTCAAGATTATGATTTATAATAATTTGGCCAGTGTCTGATAAAACAAGGTTTGCAGTACCTGATTAATTTAAAGGATATTGTCCTTCTGTCCTTCTGCTTTTCTTTTTAGTTCCAGAGACTTTTTTTTTTTTAGCTGAAAAATAGCTTGTTATAACTAAAGCAATGTCCAATACCTTTCGTATGTATATAAAGAGATTCTCTGAAATGATAAAAAAAGCAAAGCGGGATACTGTTGTGATAATATTAGGTAAAAGTGGCATCCTGGCTGCCATTTTTGTCTGGATCTCATCCGCCATTTGTTTGCAGGCAGCCTGAAACTCCATGAGCTGGCATCTTGGATGTTTAAAGGCTCAGAAAATTCAGTAGATGCAAGTAGGATGATTTTTAGTGTGAGCAATCTGTATGTACAGGGTGGGGGGAACATATAAGATAGGCTCTTATTCAGGGTGAAGGTCTGGATTAATGTGAGTATTCTGTATTTACAGGGGGGGGGGGACATATAGAATAGGCTCTTATTCAAGGTGAAGGTCTGGATTAATGTGGGCAATCTGTATGTACAGGGTGGGGGAACATATAAGATAGACTCTTATTCAGGGTGAAGGTCTGGATTAATGTGAGCAATCTGTATGTACAGGGTGGGGGGACATATAGGATAGGCCCATATTCAGGGTGAAGGTCTGGATTAATGTGGGTAATCTGTATGTACAGGGGGTGGGGGGAACATATAAGATAGGCTCTTATTCAGGGTGAAGGTCTGGATTAATGTGAGCAATCTGTATGTACAGGGTGGGGGGACATATAGGATAGACTCTTATTCAAGGTGAAGGTCCGGTTTAAGTGTGTATTAATAAAGCAATATCAGATATATGTGCCTGCTTTTTGAACAAGCAATTGATGGATAGGCGTTTTCTGGGCTGAATAATAGCCTGCCTACCTACTGCATGTTCCTACCTTATTCTTAGAGCTCTCCCAGTATATGTAGGTAACATGTGCTCAATCTGTGGCCCTCAGAACCATCTGATTTGGCCCCTGACCTGCTCTGGGGAAAGTGGGAGGGGTAAATAGAATGCAGAGGTAGTTAAAGAAGCACTATCATGAAAAAATGGCCCAGTGATAAAAATCCATATAAATATGCTGGATGGCGGGAGGACAGGTCACTTTTACACCTGACATTTAAGAAATATCCAGCCAGGCTTGTTTCTTTTATTTTAATGGAAGGAAAAGGACATCTAGGGTGACAAGCTCTGTCACCCCTCATAGACTAAAACTGTCACCCCTTGATTTTACTTTGTAAAAATAAACCACAAGCTTGGTGGGAGTTTTATTCAGTGCGGGTGTATAAGTGACTCTTCCTCTTATTAACCGACGTGTTTATATGGATTTTTAACATTACAAAATTTCACGATAGTGCTCCTTTAAATAAGGGCACATTAAATTTGACCAAAACCCACCTTGGAATCTATGAGACTCCAGGGCAGACCTACCCCCTCCCATGGGGCATCCCATACTAGGATGCCCTGCTCTGTGACACCCCCCCCCCCCGAGTCGCCCGATATTCTTACCCTAGAGCCAACAACGCATGCATGGCCCTGTCTGCTGCAACTGAATAGCTAAAGGAGCCAAAGTGATGCTGCAAGTGTGGGAGGAATTTCACAGTGCAGTAGTAAGGATTGGTGATTGTAATGAGAAGCAATGCAAGGAGTGTGGTGACATTGATTGTACAGCACCACCCCTGGGTGAAATCTTTGGCACGGTAATTTTGGTAAAATATTTTTTCTACAGTAATCGCTAATGCTTAGCTTTGGTGGGAGCTTAGAGAAGGTTGAGCATTGGGAAGATATGGGACTGATTTGTTTTTGACTGTTGGTCCACTTTAATGCCTGCTCAGGGAGCAATATGTAGACGAGACTAGAATCAGCAGTTTGCCTTTAAGGCTTATCTGGCCTTGACCTTGTCATAGTACATTGAGGCCCTTATTTATGAAGGAATAGCGACAGGTAGCGACTGGTGAGCGGCCGGTAATGACGGGCCCCGCCACGAGAACGCCGGCTCCCCACCACAATCACACATTTATCAAGCCAATCCTGCTTAGCGACTGAGATTGCGCCATATAGCGACTCATTCATCATTATTCCAGCCTCAGCCCACAGCGCCAGCGTCCGACCTTGAACAGCGACAGGTATGACCTCTCGCTACCTGGCGCTCTCCAATGCATTTCAATGGAACAATCTTTAAATATTCATAATTAATTGTTATTAATTTTTTTTTTTTCAATGTGAAAAATTCTGTGACCAATTCTGCCATGTTAGATTTTTTTTAAGGTAAAAAAAAAAAAAATTGTGCAGAATTGATATTACAGGTCTGATATTATTGTATTCATATTGCTAAATTCTTTAAAATTTTTTTTTTTTTTGTTTCCAAAAATATGGTGGTTTGGGGGATAAAAAACTACTTTTAACACATCGCCGCCAGCGCTCTGGGGTTTAAACATGCATTTCACAGCGCTTGAATTTTTGGAGCGTGATTTTTTGATGAATATGGTGGGAGCCGTTCGCTCTGACCAGTCGCTATCATGCGCACCCATACATCGCGGAACCTGTCAAATAGCGACTTCTAACCTTGTATTCAACATTACTGCACACCGACTGAGTCGCTATCAACAACCGAACAACGGCCAAGCACAGCGACTACTAGCGGGCGCTGTGAAAATACCGCTACAGTCGCTCAACTGTCGCTACCTGCCGCTATTAATGAATCGGCCTCTGAGAAGAAAACCATTACCAAGCTGCCAGATCCCCCCCCCCCCCGGCCCTCTATACCAATAGAAGGAAGAATCTGCTGAGATTATGGACAGAAAAACCTCCTCCGCTCACAATGTGGGAACAAGGCATTTGGAAAAGTTTTCTACTTTTTCTATAAGTGAGGAAAAATTCTCGCTACACTTAGGTCCATAAATATTTGGACAGAGACAACATGTATCTAATTTTGGTCCTGTAAATTACCCCAATGAATGCTGAACAAAACAATTCAGAGGCAGTTGAAACCGGACCTTCAGCATTATTTAATGAAAAGCCCAAACCCATAAAAAACTATTCCCCAGCATCTAAAATAAATATATTTTAAGTTTTTAGTCACTTATTATTCTTTCCCCCACCAGGCTGCAACTCTTTTCAGGACTCTAGGATACGGGCGCCGCCATCTTGACTCAGAAGCATCACATACTGAGGAGAGGAGAGCAGAATGAAGTGCAGGGGGTTGGTTATAGCTGTGCTTTGCACAGATAGAGCAGAGCTGGGGTCAGGGAAAAGACATGAATCCCAGAATGCAGAGCAACAAAGTCATAAGACCCTTCCTGTTTGCAGGCTGCCTTATGCTCCATGAGCTGCCATCTTGGATGTTTAAAGGCTCAAAACATGCAGTAGATGCATGTAGGATGACTTTTAATGTGGGCAATCTGTATGTACAGGGTGGGGGAAACATATAAGATAGACTCTTATTCAGGGTGAAGGTCCGGATTAATGTGAGCAATCTGTATGTACAGGGTGGGGGAAACATATAAGATAGGCTCTTATTCAGGGTGAAGGTCCGGATAAATGTGGGCAATCTGTATGTACAGGGTGGGGGAAACATGTAAGATAGGCTCTTATTCAGGGTGAAGGTCCGGATTAATGTGGGCAATCTGTGTATACAGGGTGGGGGAAACATATAAGATAGACTCTTATTCAGGGTGAAGGTCCGGATTAATGTGGGCAATCTGTACAGGGTGGGGGAAACATGTAAGATAGGCTCTTATTCAGGGTGAAGGTCTGCTTAAAGTTCAAACTTGAACAAAATGATTGCATAAAAATGTGAGGAACTAAAGCATTATCACTTCATTTCAGGGGCTCAAAAAGTAATTGGACAAATTAAACAATTGTAAATAAAATGTTAATTTCTAATACTTGGTTGAAACCCCCTTGTTGGCAATGACTACTTGAAGTCTTGCTGTGTTTCCTCCTTTTTAATGCTCCTCTGGGCCTTTACTGCAGCGGCATTCAGCTGCTGTTTGTTTGTGGGCATTTCTGTCTGAAGTTTAGTCTTTAAAGTGGACCAAAACCCAGGATTTTGACTATCCTGGGTTTTGGTCCTTTTCTCGAGCCCCGCTGTGTGAAACCCCCCCCCAGATTGAACTCGCCTCTTCCTGGTCCTGCGGCGCATGCGCGGACGCTCATCCAATCAGCGTGCTCGGAGCCGCTGTCGTCACGCCATCTACGACTAAGTGTCTAAGGCCAGCGGCTCTAAGTGCCCTGGCGGCCGCATCCCCCACTTCCCTCTAACAGGGAGCGTGCCCGCGCCGGCCATTCACAAATGTTCAGTTGAACTGGGAGGCAAGGTAAGTGAATGGGGCGACCTGGGGGGTTCCACACAGCAGAGCATCCTGATTCCTTTAGATTCCCGGACGATCAAGCTGGGTTTTGGTCCACTTTTACAAGTGAAATGTGGCTCAATTGGGTTGAGATCAGGTGACTGACTCGGTCATACAAGAATAGTCCACCTTCTTTGCTTTAATAAACTCCTGGGTAGCTTTGGCTTTGTTTTGGGTCATTGTCCATATGTATTATGAAACAGCGACTTCAGATTGGCTGGATTGGTGCACACAGTATCCAGTCTCTGAAATTCTTTGGGCTGCTTCTGTTCTGTGTCACATCATCAATAAACACTAGTGACCCGGTGCCACTGGCAGCCATGCAAGCCCGCGCCATCACACTGCCCCCCTCCGCCGTGTGTTACACATGATGCGCTATGCTTTGGATCATGAGCTGGACCCCACTTTCGGCAAGGTTGATCTTGGTTTCATCTGTCCAATGAATGTTGTGGGAGTCCGGTGCTTCGTTTCTTTCTCAGGATGGACCGAACTGTAGACTTTACCACTCCTAATATTGTAGCAATTTCTCAGAATGGGTTCTTTCTGTTCTCGCAGCATAAACCGGACCTTCAGCATCATTTAATTTTTAAAAATAATATATTTTAAGTTTTTAGTCATTTCCTTATTATTCTTTCCCGCACTGGGCTGCAACTCTGTTCAGGACTCTAGGATACGCGCGCCGCCATCTTGCCTCAGAAGCATCACATACTTAGGAGAGCAGAGCGGGATAATGTACAGGGGGTTATAGCTGTGATTTGCACAGACAAAGCAGAGCTGGGGTCAGTGAAAGAACAGCAATCCCACAAAGCAGAATAACCCTTCCTATTTGCAGGCTGCCTGATGCGCCATGAGCAGCCATCTTGGATGTTTAAAGGCTCATAACATGCAGTAGATGCAGGTAGGATGATTTTTAATGTGAGCAATCTGAATGTACAGGGTGGGGGAAACATATAATATATGCTCTTATTCAGGGTGAAGGTCCGCTTTAAGGATGGCTTGTTTCACCTGCATTGAGAGCTCCTTTGACTGCATGTTTTCTTCACAGCAATATCTTCCAAATGCAAGCACCACACCTCAAATCAACTGCAGGCCCTTTATCTGCCTAAAGCGGACCATAACCCACCAAGCTGGTGAAATACTTTTGGCCAAAGCCTCTGCCAATACTCCCATCATAGGGTGTAAACCTGGAAATGAATATTTTCATCTACAGAATTATCCTGGAATACCAATGCATTGGGTGCAGAAATGACATAATTGCTATGCACTACAGTGGCTAAAACAAGCAGCATTAGCGGGGAGCAGAGTAAGGCAAGAACAGGGAAAATTGCCAAAAGGTGCTCCTCATGGGGGGAACAATTCAGGGAATGCAAGTTAAAAATGTGGGTTTTGGTTCGCTTTAAGTTAGAATGACATAATAAAGGAATGGCCCACACCTGCCCATGAAACAGCCTTTGTCCAATTACTGGTCCCTTTAGAAACAGGTTGGCACATGTTAAAGTGGACCAACACCCTGCCCTTTTTTTTTTCTTTTCTTTTGGAGATATGTAAAACAAGCAGCAGGACCCGATTCACAAAGTTATGAAAAAAAAAATTACCTCCGATGCTCCCTCGGCGCGTTGCTACAATTTTTCTTTTTGGCCACCATCTGGGAGGCCGATTCATTAATAGCGGTAGGTAGCGACAGATGAGCGCCAGTAGCGTTATTTTCACAGCACACGCTAGTATTCGCTGTGCTTGGCCGTTGTTCGGCTGTTGACAGCGACTCAGTCGGTGTGCGGTAATGTTGAATATTGGGTGAGGAGTCGCTGTTTGACAGGTTCCGCGCTGTATGGGAGCGCATGACAGCGAACGGCTCCCAGCATATTCATTAACAAATCACGCTCAAAAAATTCTCGCGCTGTGAAATGCTTGTTTAAACCCCAGAGCGCTGGCGGCGATGGGTTAAAAGTAGTTTTTTTTACCCCCAAACAACCATATTTTTGGAAAATTAAAAAAACATGTTTTTACAAACATTTTGTAATATGAATACATTAATATCAGACCTGTAATATCAATTCTGCACAATTTTTTTTTTTTTTTTTACCTTAAAAAAAATATCTAACATTGCAGAAGTGGTCACAAAATTTTTGCCATTTAAAAAAGAAAAAAAACATTATTAGCAATTAATTAAGAATATTTAAAGATTGCTCCATTGAAATGCATTGGAGAGCGCCAGGTAGCGAGAGGTCATACCTGTCGCTGTTCAAGGTCGCTCGCTGGCGCTGTGGGGTGAGGCTGGAATAATGATGAATGATTCGCTATCTGGCGCTCTGTCAGTCGCTAAGCAGGATCGGCTTGATAAATGTGTGATTGCAGAGGGGAGCTGGCGTTCTCGTGGCGGTGAACGTCATTACCGTTCGCTCACCATTCGCTACCTGGCGCTATCCCTTGTTAAATAAGGGCCTATGTTTTTATCCAAAAGGAAGAGATCCTTTGACCTCTTCCTACTTAAAATGCGCAGTAGTTGGGTGAAGCGCCGCTTGCATCGGGAGTGAGCGGCGCTTCACCCGACACCACTGGGCATGCACGATTCTACTCACAAGGGTACGGGCGGGCGCACAAGCGAGCTCTGTCAGCGCTGGGGAAAGGGAGGAGCTGAAGGGTGAACCAAGCTGACAATCAACGAACCAAGTAGTAACCAGGGAGTCGTGCACGCTCCCGAGAGCAGTGAGAGGCCACGCCCCCCCGGATGACGTCGACAACAGAAGGCAGGAAACAGAAGTCGCGCGAGAGCTAAGAAGACCTCATCGACGGACAAGATATGCAAATGGACAGACAAGCTTGAAGGACAAGATGCAAATCAACGGACAAGAGCTGGAGGGCGGGACTTCCGGTGGAGAATTATGAAGATAGGTATAGACGGCTCCAACAGTCATCAAAAGGTAAGTGTCTTTTTATATTAAAGTGAATAAAGTTAAGTTGTTTTGGAGGGTGTTGGTCCACTTTAAGGAGCTGAAACTCCTAAGCCCTTCATCCAGTTTTAATGCGGATACCCTAAAATGAAGGCTGAAAGTCTGGACTTGTCCATTATATAACTAGAACTTGAATATGTATGAAAAATCAGTTAAATAAAAAAAACAAAATTTGAGTCAGTGTCCAAATATTTACGGACCTAACTGTATGTATTTTACATTATTTTACATTTTGTGCTGTTGAAGTCCATTGTCCAATGAGAGAAGTTTTATTCTGCGGCCATGCTAGATATTTTATAACTGTTTCTTGCATTTAATTAAACTGGCTGCTGATCAGCCATGAAAGCAGTCATAAGCTTTGTGTTAATTGCTGATTGGCACATTAGTAGGCATGAATTGTTAGCAGTGGCACACGGGGATTTGGGAAAACACATTCACATCTGTCTGTATAGCAAGTGAGTAAGGGCGGGCTTGCAAATCCAGACGGGACTTCATGATAAAAATGTAACAGTGGTCTTTGGATGCTCCTGTTATTAGGGATAAGTTGACTACATTTTTTTTTATTTTATTTTCTATTGCATTTGTAAATTATAGATGTGATGGGGGGGCGCGGCTCCCATCTGTCCAGCAGCCATGTGCACTTGTTTGTTTGATACGAACTGTAATTTGCATATGCTCTTTGATTTTTAATTTATTTTTCTCTTGTTATTTTTTAATTAATAAGCTTGAACACTTATGATTTCCCAGTTGAACCGGACCCTCACCCTGAATAAGAGCCTATCTTGTATGTTTCCCCCCACCCTGTACATACATATTGCCCACATTAATCCGGACCTTCACCCTAAATAAGAGCCTATCTTGTATGTTTACTCCAACCTGTACTTACAGATTGCCCACATTAATCCGGACCCTCACCCTGAATAAGAGCCTATCTTGTATGTTTACCCCAACCTGTGCATACATATTGCCCACATTAATCCGGACCTTCACCCTAAATAAGAGCCTATCTTGTATGTTTACCCCAACCTGTACATACAGATTGCCCACATTTATCCGGACCCTCACCCTGAATAAGAGCCTATCTTGTATGTTTCCCCCCACCTTGTACATACATATTGCCCACATTAATCCGGACCTTCAACCTAAATAAGAGCCTATCTTGTATGTTTACCCCAACCTGTACATACAGATTGCCCACATTTATCCGGACCCTCACCCTGAATAAGAGCCTATCTTATATGTCCCTCCCCTGTACATACAGATTGCCCACATTAAAAATAATCCTACCTGCACCTAGTGTGTTTTCTGAGCCTTCTACCATCCAAGATGGTAGTGCATGGAGTCTCAGGCTGTCTGCAGACAGGAAGTGTCTTGTGACTGTGCCGCTCTGCATTTTGGGATTGCTGTCCTTTTACTGATCCCAGCTCTGCTCTCCCTGAGCAAAGCACAGCTATAAACCCTCTCCCCGCACTATTGCCCCCTCTCCTCTCATCGGTATATGATGCTTCTGAGTCAAGATGGCTGCCCCTGTATCCTAGAGTCCTAAACAGAGTTGCAGCCCAGCGGGGGAAATAATAATAAGTGACTAAAAACGTAAAATATTTTAATTTTAAATAATGAGGAATAGTTTTTTAAGGGTTTGGGCTTTTCATTAAGTTATGCTGGAGGTCCGGTTTAAGATTGACCAACGATGGGACTCCCTTCTATATTAATGACGTATTTTAGAATGATGAATCAAAATCACCTTAGTTTTCCAAGTATTAAGTTTTGCAATTCATTCCAAGTCCACTGTATAGTTATTTTTTGCAGTCCATGAACATTTTAGCAAGATTTAGCTTAAAGGGTAATTCTACTTTCGATGGCATTTTAAACGTGATTGTTTGGCAAAATGATGTCTTCAATGTGCTGAGCTTATGGGTTTTTTTTATTTTCTATTTGTTTGCAACTCCTGTTTTCCATAGCATAACAATGTGTTTACCTTAGCTATGTACACCAAAGTGGTGATTTCGAGTTGTTATAGACCTCACTGTAGCTTGCTAATCATCTGATTGACTAAAGTGTGGGCGACTGGTCAGTGACTTCCTCACTTTAGCTTGTTAATCATCTGATTGGCTAAAGCATGGGTGACTGGTATGAGAATCACAGAAACAGCATGCTGGTAAGTAAATCACAGGTCTGGGGGCACTATCCTAACACACAGGATTATTTTACATTTTTAAAGAGGAAAACAATAAGGCAGAACATAAAAAACCCGACAAAAAGGGAGTTTTCCTTTAATATTCTGTATACAGAAGTCCCTATAGAAGCTGAAGTCGGGGGCTGGCAGCTCAAATTCTTAGTGGGAGGCAGTCAGTATAGGAAGCAAGGTTTCAGAATTGTCAAGTTTTCTGGTCGCAGTCAGACAAACCAGGAAAAAGAGCAGGTGGGACAAACGGTGAGGTAATCTGGGTTTGAACTTGGCAAATAGGATCATGGGATTCAGAATTGTGGCCATCTAAATTGATCCCAAGCAAATACGCATTAGCACTAAGAGGTCTTTGAAATTGCAGGTACTGTAATAGCTGTATAACAATTATGATGGAGGGAGGAGGGAAAAGTAAATGTATAACCCTCCTGTGGACCTTGTCACAGTTATAGGAGGGTATTTACCGGAGATAAAATCTTAAAGCAGACCAAAAGTCAAAAAAAGCATGTACTCTGGCAATCAGTGATATAAACTATTTGCCTACAGATTGCCTTTAAGCCTTCTCAAAGTGCATAAACTGTCATTCAGCAGCTCGCCTCGTCATGGCTGCGCTCTCACTTCCTCTCAGAACACAGCTGCTTCTGAAAGTAGAAACAAAGCAAAGAGTAGTGGCACACTCCCTGAATTCTTTTGCCATAGACCACCAATTATAGGGCTAAGACTAAACCTGAAAAGCTTCTGTTGGTCACGTGATTAACTTCCATGTTGTGCCATACACCATGAATGAGGAAGTGGTGGCTTGCTTGTAATTCCTCGTTAAATTCATCAGACCTTTACCAAACCCCAGGGTACGTTTAAACAGATATGGTCCTTGCCCAGCTGTTATTTTAGTTTAGTTTAGTTTTATTTTAGTTCTATGAACAGCATACATCTGCTAAACAGGGCCAGAGTTTAACCCTTTAAGTGCCAGCCTACCTGGAGTTTTTGTCACCCTTTGTTGCCAGGCCATTTTGCACTATTTTGTGCTCCCCATGTTCAAATGTGATTTTTGAAGGGATTTCCAGAGATATCCCAGGAAAATTGTATATTGTTTTTTTCAGCATAGTCTGGGCGTGTATTCTCAATATTTTTGGGTGAAATATGTGCAAAAAATAAAAAAAAAAATCTATTTTTTTTACAATTTGTAGTGTTTTTTTGTAATAAAAAATGTAAGTTTGTCAATAAAATCTTATTGCGTGTGAAATCCCAATTAGACACTGCCCAGGAGACTCCCCCAAACTGAAACAGTGCTTTAGGGGATTTTCAGAAAAAATACAACCGTGATATGCGCTTTGCGCACCTTGCAGTTTTTCCAGAAAAACAACCCTTTACATTTGAAATACACACCTCAAGCTTTCTAGGTGTACCAGGCTTGTTGATGTGGCCATAGTTTTCTGGAAGTAATCCCTCAATGTATTCTTTGGTTGCAAAGAGTTTCCCTAAAAAAAGGATAAAAAAGCAGAATCAAAGCCACATTTTCCTAAAAAAAAACTATTTACAAACAAGAAAAAACAAGTTTAATCTAAAAAAGCAACATCCCCCGGACAGAACGATACCCAACATGCATTGCTACTGTCAAGGGAAGAGTTGCCAAACACACCAAAGTAAAGCATGTGCGTTACAGTAATTTTACTTGAAAATTTCAGCTCTGCAGACAAAGTGCGCACCTTGCGATTTTTCGACCAAAACAACCCTTTACATTTGGAATATCCCCCATAAACCATATATTTCCTGAAAGTACACATGCTAAGCTTTCTAAGAGTGCCCAGCTTGTTGTAGTGGGCGCGTCTTTCTGGAAGTAATCCCTCAAAGAATTCTTTGTTTGCGCAGGGTTTCCCTAAAAAAATGTATAAAAAAGCTGAATAAAAAACACCTTTTCCTAAGATATAAATATGCAAACAAGAAAAAACAAGCTAAGTCTGAAAGCGCAAGGTCCCCCGAACAGAACAATGCCCAACATGTATAGCTACTTTTAACCTTTTTAATTGCCAGCCTACTTGAGATTTTGTCACCCTCTGTTGACAGGTCATTTTTCCCCATTTTGCTCCATGTTTTGCGACATTTTTGCTGGAATTTAAAGGGAAATTTATATATTTTTTTTTTTTGCAGCAGAGTTTAGGCTTTAACTTGAAATGTCTTGTTTGTAAATTTTATTCAGTTTTTTACAATATTATTATTAAGTAAAAAAAATAAACATTTTTTAGAAAATTGTCTCCTTTATTTAAAATAAAAAATGTATTCTATTAAAGAAAATCATATTGCATGTGAAAGCCCCATTTCTACCGATTAGAACGGTACCACATATTTATCGGTAGCCCCCCGTTCCTGCCCAGGAGACCCCCCTAACTGAAACAAGTACTTTATAACATTTACAAATAAAATACAACTACCATCCACACTACAAAGGGTTAAATTGAGAAAAAAAAATGACAGAGTCCCCCCTCCCAGGGTGGGGGGCCCCATTTTTTGGGGGGGATTTTTAAGGGTTAAAAACACCTAAAAATCCCCAAAAAATGACATGGGGTCCCCCTTACCTAGAGTAACCAGCCCGGGACCAGCTATGCAGGGCTTGTAGGAACAGGGCGCAGGGGCCAGCTTTTGTGGCCCCTGGCCCTGCAGGCTACAAGCCCGCATAGCCCGTGGCCATGGGCTCTTCTGACCCCCCTGGGCTTTGGGGAGGCGGTTAATGGCAAGTCACCTGCTAGTAGATCTCTTGGACCCCTTACCAGTTCACAAGGGGTTAAGTGTAAAAAAACACACCACACACAGAGAAAAAATGTTTTATTATTTTTTTTTTTTTAATACTTACCTCCCATCCATCTTGCACTGTGTCCCTCGGCGATCACTGGCTTCTGCTCACCTGCTGGAAGCCTTTTATAGCTGCTGGGCGAAAGAACATAAGGGGTTAATTTAAAAAAAACTACATAGGGTCCCCCCTCCCGGGGGGGGGGGGGGCATTTTTTTTGGAATTTTAAGGGTTAAAAACCCTTAAAAATCCCCCAAAAAATGAAATGGGGTCCCCCTTACCCAGCATTACCAGCCAGGGACCAGCTATGGGGGCTGGTAGGAACAGAGTGGGGGGGCCAGCTTTTGTTAGCCTATGTGGGCCCGGGCTCTTCTGCCCCCCCCCCCTGGGCTTTGGGGAGGCAGGTAATAGGGGATGCCGGGGGTTAATGGCAAGCGACTTGCCAGCCCACAGCCTTGTGAACTGGTATAAGGGGTCTCATGGAGCCCTTACCAGTTCACAAGGGGTTAACAGTAAAAAAAACACACTGACACATAAGAAAAAATGACTTTTATTAAAAAATAAAAACTTTTTTTACTTTACTTACCTCCGATCGTCAGCTACTTTGTCCCTCGATGTGATGACAGATGCGATCATGCTGGCTGCAGTAGCAGAGGGGCAGGTGATGATGTGATCACCTGCCCCTCTGCTCCTGTGCCCAGCATGATCGCATCTGAAAGAACATCAGCAGGGAGCCAGGACGACACCCGGTGAGTGACATCATAAGCCCCGACCCCAAAGGGGCGGGGCTTAACGGCAAGATGGCGGCGCCCGTCGGGAGAGGAGGGGGAGAGCCCTTTCAAGCTCTCCCCTGAAGCTGAAGAGCCGGGGGGGGGGGCGAGCGGAGGCCCCCCCTAGTGAAGAGGAGACCCGGAGGGAGGCAGCGCGACTGCAGGTAAGTAAATGTCATTTTTAATTTTTTTTTTTCTTTACAGTTAGCAGCTGCTGCTGAAGGGGGTGGCGCTATTCCGGGGGCTCTCCTGGAGCCATCCGAGCCCCCACGAGGGATTGGATGGCACCAAATTAAAGAGGAGACCGGGCCGGATCCAATGAAGGGGTCAGATGAATATTTTATTTATTTTTTGCCCACTAGCAGGGGTAAATGCCAGGCACGTGAATTTTACGTGGCTGGCACTTAAGTGGAGGAGAAGCAACCACGTACATTTTGCGGATTAAACCGGACCTACAGGCTGTAAATACAATGTGACGATATCAACATCATGATATGGGGTTGCCCTCACTTCACATTTGATCAGATTGCCAATGCTGGGCTTCTGGGCTCTCTCGCTCAAGAAAACTCGCTTCATTTATAAATCAGTGACAATATAAGCTTAATGTCTAAATGATTGTCTATGCATTTGTAAACAATACATTTTCCATGAACTTCCATGAACTTCGTCTGTGTTCCTCGCCTCCTCATTTCACTTATTGAATAAACCAGAATACAGCTGACAAATTACAGAGTATATAAATAAATACACCTGAGGTGTAACAAAAGGACTAAGAAATATATAGTGAAACCCGTAGAAAATGGGAGAAAAAGAAAAGGGGGGGGGGGGATTGCCACGGCTATTACACACTGTCATTCCTTCCTGAAGACACCAAGTCTCTATGTATTTATCATGACTACCCCTCAAAGAGGCCATCAGCTCCTCTATCCTGCATATGTCTCTGACCCTGGACAACCACATACACGTTATTGGCGGATCTGGCGATTTCCAACAGGCGTGTATGCAGGTCTTGGCTGCGTTGAGGAGATGGGCTAGAAGAGATAATCAAGCAGAAGAATAAATGCACACCGGTAAGTAGTGGTACTCACACGGTGCCCAACCCAGGGCAGACTCACAGCCACACAACGTAACAGGAGGAATGGATGAAGGGTCCGCACTCCTAAAATTCCATATCTTTATTCAAAATCCATTTAAATTCATCTCCATAGGTAGTGATACAGCCAGAAAAACAATTACCAGACCCAGGCAGATCGAATATATGTCCTCTGACGCGTTTCGGACGCTTAAGGTTCCTTAATCATAGATAAGTGTGTGACAGACGCTCTGCCTTTTGGATGTCATCACTATTCGATTGCCCACCGGGTCATTCACTGGCCTTTTCTTAATTAGGTTCCAGACAATGTCATTGTATTTTGATACTGTTACAGGCAATGTCATTGTAGTTTGGATTGTATTATAAACTGCCATTGTGTTAATTGATTACGTCACAGACAATGGCATTGTTCGGATTGAGTGTATTACAGACGTCTCTATTGTATTGCTGATTGCGTCACCGGCAGAGTTGAGGGATTGTGTGCCCTGCTGCTATTGGCCGGTGTGTGTGTCATGCAATAGGAGACTTGTGTATATAAGGCCTAGAGTGGCACTAATAAAGACACTTCACCTTCACCCTCAATACTGAAGTTCTGTCTCTTATTGGGGGAAACGCTATATTACAGTTCACTAGCCCTTGTAAGGGCTGTTCCTGTTTTCCTCACGGACGACTCTGGAATTCCAGCAGCACCTCTTACGATTGGGAAAAGGACGTCTCGGGCGGTGAAGCCCTCCGGCGATAAAGTGCAAAGTGCTCTATCAATAATGCACATTTAAATTAGAAATATTTACTTACCCCATGGCATCAGCAGCTTGGTCCGAGTCCCAGGGCTGCTGGAGGTCGGATGACGTAATTACCGGCAGAGCAGCCACGACCGCCAATCAGGAGCCGGATCAAGAAGAGTCTTTCCCCTCATCTGGATGAAGTTGGGGGCGAGATTTAGGCGTAAGGTAGGGTAGATTTAGGGTAGCCTGCCGGATCTTCCCCTAGATCAATATCTGTCAGGCGTAATACTATCTTCCGAACATTGGCCTAGAACTTTGTAAGGCCTGGACACTCCCAAAAGATATGGACCATTGTGCCCCTTGCCCGTGCGCATCTCCAGCATAAAGGGGAGGAGGAGGGAAACATCTTAGACAGTTTGGACGACACAAAGTACCATCTTGACAACATTTTATAACAGGATTCTGTCTAGTTCCCTCTGACACCCCTCCACAAACTAAGGCACGTAGGAGTCAGGTGGGCTAATTAACAGAGAGTATGTACCAGATAGAGCACCCTATTCCTGTGAATTCTTTCAAAAGGGGGTTAGGGGTCTGGTTGCCTCGGCCAAGCGGGTAATGGAGTTTTGATAATGGGATAGCCATACATTGAGGGGCTGTAGAGAGCCTGCAGAGAGCTTTGCAACTAAATCTTCAACCTTGCACCACTCACTCCAATCTCTCATATGAAGAATTCTGAAGCAATTTTGTTTTGCCCCCGAGAGAAAAGTTACATCATTTAATGAAAAGCCAAAATCCTTAAGAAACTATTCCCCAACATCTAAAATCAATATATCTTACGTTTTTAGTCACTTTCTTGTTATTCTTTCCTCCGCTGGGCTGCAACTCTGTTTAGGACTCTAGGATACGGGTGCCACCATCTTGCTTCAGAAACATCACAAACTGAGGAGAGGGGGCAAAGTACAGAGGCAGGTTATAGCTGTGCTTTGCACAGACAGAGCAGAGCTGGGGTCAGGAAAAGGACAGCAATCCCAGAATGCAGAGCGACACAGTCAGAAAACACTTCCTGTCTGCAGGTTGCCATATTGGAAGTTTAAATGCACCAAAAATGCAGTAGATGTACAGGGTGGGGGAAACATATAAGATAGGCTCTTATTCAGGGGGAAGGTCCAGATTAATGTGAGCAATCTGTATGTACAGGGTGGGAACATACAAAATAGGCTGTTATTCAGGGTGAGGGTCCGGATTAATGTGGGCAATCTGTATGTACAGGGTGGGGGAAACGTACAGGATAGGCTCTTATTCAGGGTGAAGGTCTGGATTAATGTGAACAATCTGTATGTATAGGGGGAAACATACAAGATAGACTCTTATTCAGGGTGAAGGTCTGGATTAATGTGAGCAATCTGCATGTACAGGGTAGAGGAAACATACAAGATAGGCTCTTATTCAGGGTGAGGGTCCGGATTAATGTGAGCAATCTGTATGTACAGGGGGGAAACATATAAAATAGGCTCTTATTCAGGGTGAAGGTCTGGATTCATTTGGGCAATCTATGTACAGGGTGGGGGAAACAAGATGAATATGAGCTCTTATTTAGGATGGAGGTCCAGTTTAAGGTTATTCTATAGCACAGACTGGAACAGACTTATTCTCTCTCTTGTTTTCTCGAATATCATTTTCTCTTCTTTTTCTTGTTGCACAATTGGTTCTAAATGATGAATAACTCTGCTTGACCGAGTGCAATGTCGGCATGTCAGCTAAGAATACATGTGGAGCTTGGCTGGTTTTGAATCTTTTATTCATCAGCCCTAAGACACAATTATAATGTTCCTATTGTGCCATTTTGTTAATCATTTTGGCAACATTTTTAACTGGACTATAAACGTAAAACCTCAAAAAAATTGTTCCCAGTTCTTCCAGATTTTAGAAGAAGGTGTGATGGCTAGAGTGGAGGAAGTCCCTTGCGTGAGACAAAACTCGTCTTATAAAGTGACTACAGTGATTATTTTCTCCAAATCATCCTTCAGCTTGACCACATGGTGAGAAGGCTCCACCCTGGGTGGAAACACAAACTGAATAGAGGTTAAACACCCAAGCCCTTCCTCCCCACCTCAGTTCTTTGTGTTTCCGCCCCACCTCAGTTCTTTGTGTTTCCTCCCTAAGGAACCACTGGACAGAGTGTGCTTGGACAGAGAGGTTTGGCGCCTCTTTGGATGAGATCTGCAAAGCAGCAATGTGGTCATCACCCCACACTTAAACATTATATACTGGATCTACTATCTGCAAAACATCAGGCAGATAGAAGGTTACTACTTGCAGCTTCCCACCCCTAAGGTATAATTACTCGCCTAATCCTCTCCATGTGGTCATGCTGAAGGATGATTTGGAAAAACACAGTTAGACTTACTAGTAACGGATTTTTAAGAATCCTTCAGCTTGACCACCTATTACCCACCCATAATCCTAGGGCGTTTAGGTATTTACAAAAACTGAGGTGGAGAGGAAGGGGTAGGGCTTTTAACCTCTGTTCAGTTTGTGTTTCCTCCTAGGGGGTGGAGCATAATCTCTCCATGTGGCATGCTCCTTATCTTTTTCTTTTCCCCTCTGGTAGCTTCCCAATCCAAGGAGAAGGAGAAGCAATCATTGTGTTGTAAAAGGCTAACTGCTACCTCGGCAGCCCCTTAGGTTGCTTTAGAAGAAACCATCTGTGCTGGGCTTTCTTTAGGACGATGATCGTATTTTTGTCCCAATACAAGCTGTTGAAGATAGTGATCTCAAGATTTGTTTTGATCTCCACTCCATGTACAGTAATTGCTGGAAAGGCATTAGGGACTCCCCTGAAGTAAACCACTAACTCCAACTTTTTGGTTGAAGCGGACCCTGATTAAGAGCGTATCTTGTATGTTTCCCCCACCCTGTACAAACAGATTGCCCACATTAAGAATAATCCTACCTGCATCTACTACAGTCTTTAAACATTTAAGATGGCGGCCCATGGACTCTCAGGCTGCCTGCAGACAGGAAATGTCTTTTGACTGTGCATTTTGGGATTGCTGTCCTTTCCCTGACCCCAGCTCTGCTCTGTCTGCGCAGAGCACAGCTATAACCCCTGCACTTTTGTCCTCTTGTCTCTGTATCTGATGTTTCTGAGGCAAGATGGCGGCGCCCGTATCCTAGAGTCCTGAATAGAGTTGCAGCCCAGCGGGGGAAAGAATAATAATAAGTGACTAGAGACTTAAAATATATTAATTTTAGATGTCGGGGAATAGTTTTTTTTACAGGTTTACACTTTTTAAATGATGCTGAAGGTCCTGTTTAAGTACAGGAAGTTTATGGAACACCTCATTCATCTTCGCTAGCAATTAGACTAATGACCATAGTGACAAAAGTCCACCATGGATGGGCATCTGTTTACATATATCGTATTTTCGCCCTATAAGACACACTCCTTTTCCCCTGAAATTTAGGTGAAAATGCCAGTGCGTCTTATTGGGTGAATGTAAAAAAAAAAAACCAGATATACTTACATGAGCCTCGCGCTGCGGTCACCGGGACACCAGCCGATGAATCAGCGGCGGGCAGGGAGAGGGCAGAGTAACTGAACTCCACCCACTGTCCCCGCTCTGGCCGCTGCCCATACTGCCGCTAACACCCGATCCATGCAGCCTGGACACAGACCAGGCCCACCAGCTGCATGGACCAAGTGTGTGCTTGTGCCTTCCCGAGAAGTAGTGGCTGGCAAGGTAATTGTAGAAAGTATTGAGCCAGCCAGCAAATGTTGTAAAATCCTTCAGCCTTTATTGTCTTTGTTTAAAATCAGTAATCCAACAGGTCACAGCATAGATAAATATGTACGTGATAAGCCCTAACGCCAACGCGTTTCGGACAACAGGTCCTTAATCATGACATCCCAAGGCAAGGTAAACTGAACCCCCTCCACTGTCCCCACTCTGGCCGCCTCTTGGCTCGGCACATGCACACACCCGGTCCTTGAAGCCGGTGGCCTGCGCCCATGTCCCAGCTGCATGGACCTGGTGTCTGCGCATGCCAGCCCGAGAATTAGCGACGGTAGCTGCAGCTGCCAGAGCGGGGATAGGTGCAATGCACCTGTCTTCCATTTGTTTCTGTTGCCTTTTCTGCAATCCATACACTGCACATTCTAATGTTATATTCAAAATTCTGTTTGGCTTTATTGAAAACTCAATAAAATTACTGAAATATAAAAAAGAAACCGGTTTTACATTCAGCTCATCTCTGGTCGTGGAAGATTTGAAAATCAAATTCAGGATATTGGCGATGGTGAGGGAATGAAGGCTGCGGGATAAAGATTTGTATTGAGAAAGTTTCCAAACCTAAAAGTGCTAATTTGTGCTGAAAGTATTTCTTGGCCTTTAAAATAAACACTCGCTGTAATCAATAGCCACCATCAATGTGGTATTGATTGTTTTTGGTTGCAGAGCAATGCTAATGTTTTTGATAACTTGGCATTGCTGATGTTATGCTATTAATCTGAATAATGGAATGTTGTAGTGCACTGTCTGCTCAGTAACAAATATGCGATACAGACTGGTAGCCTAAAACTAAGGACACGAGATCTAATCAAAATGACTTACTGAAATTGGAAGCAAGTGACTACAAATAATGAGTTTTGTTTTTTTCCGGTTTTGTATTAGATTTAGCTTTGGGCATATAAATAAATACTTTTAATCAGCGCAACTGAAAGATGAATGAGTCTTCTCCTGTTGCTTTTACATTAAAGAACAATTTTTACTATTTAATATGAACATAGATTGAAAGATAAGCACAATAAGGAAACACATTTGTAATTTGTACCTACCCCTCATTTATGGTTTCTAGATACCCCTCATTTATGTTTTCTAGATACCCCTCATTTATGTTTTCTAGATACCCCTCATTTATGTTTTCTAGATACCCCTCATTTATGTTTGCTAGTTATCCCTCATTTATTATTTCTAGATACCCGATTTATGATTTCTAGCTACCCCTCATTTATTATTTCTAGATACCCTATTTATGATTTCTAGATACCCCTCATTTATGATTTCTAGATACCCCTCATTTATGATTTCCAGATACCTCTCATTTATGATTTCTAGCTACCCCTCATTTATGATTTCTAGTTACCCCTCATTTATGATTTCTAGAAACCCCTCATTTATGTTTTCTAGATACCCCTCATTTATTATTTCTAGTTACCCCTCATTTATGATTTCTAGATACCACTCATTTATAATTTCTAGATACCCCTCATTTATGTTTTCTAGATACCCGATTTATGATTTCTAGTTACCCCTCATTTATGATTTCTAGATACTCCTCATTTATGTTTTCTAGATACCCGATTTATGATTTCTACATACACCTCATTTATGATTTCCAGATACCCCCCATTTATGATTTCTAGATACACCTAATTTATGATATCTAGATACACCTCATTTATGATTTCTAGATACCCCTCATTTATAATTTCCAGATACCTCTTTTTTATGATTTCTAGATACCTCTCATTTAAGATTTCTAGATACTCCTTATTATTAATTTATAGATACCCCTCATTTATGATTTCTAGATACCCCTCATTTTATGATTTCTAGATACCCCTCATTTAAGATTTCTAGAAACCCCTCATTTATGATTTCTAGATACCCCATTTATGATTTCTAGATACCCCTAATTTATGATTTCTAGATACCCCTCATATATGCTACCCTTCTACCCTACCCTAACAAGATAGGTGGGCAACACATTTGGATATGGAATCTAAAAAGGAGGATGCCCCCTGCTGTCAGATTGGGGGCCATTCAGTCCTATTTGGCTTTGTAGAGGACCAAGCATCAAAAATGAATGTTGAAACTCTTAAGAATGTTGGAACTGGTATGTGCCCTGATACACATACCAGCCCATTCCCCTCCAAATAGGGTTAGTATTCCCTTGGGGAATGGGTTGGTATGTGGAAGGGGGCATCCAGCAATTGGATGCCACCCCTCCTCCTCTGCAGGGCTTATGAGATCCATCATTAATTTTCGAGTTTTGCTAATTTTTAATGATAAAATACATGCAATATTGTTGCTTTTTTTTTTTTTGCTTCTGTCGTGGTGTGAGATATTAAGGGACTTAGAGAGCATGTCATAGAGGGCATTATGTTGGTGTGGGGCATAAACCTACTGCTCCATACAATGGACACCTTTAATCCGCCCTGGACCTAATCCCTCTTCTTACCCACACCTACTGTTTTTTTTGTATTTACAACAGAACCCTGCTTATACCCAATCATGTGACGAAAGATTGCTGCCATGTTGCAGAATTGTCATAAACCTAAGGCGTTTTCGCTACAGACACTGCATGGAAACCACCTGATCCCAGTTCTGGACAACAGAACGGCTAGACCTATGATCGACCCTCAGCCGAAACTGGCAAAACAATTGCACCCAGTAATACAGGAAACATCTCACAGTCAACTCACCAAACACTGCTTTATACTCTATGGAGCCTGTATACTGTATGCGCCACATACTCTATATGTGGGAGGTTTAGAAAACAAAGCAGGCTAGGCAGCCATGTAAATCAGTAAAAGAAAGATGAGGTTATTTTTAAGAGTGAAATGAAGAGGCAATTTTAAAAGTAAATTTGTAAATTAGGCTATTAATCCTCATCAAGCCAAATGAGCTGTGGTTTTCTTGTTTTGCAGACTTGTCGCAGCTTTTAGCTCTGTGCCTGGGAAAACATGCTGATTGTCATCCGTTTTCTCTCTGTGAACTTGATGCCCTTGGCACACAGAGAGGAATGGTGCTTTGCTATTGTGACAGGGCCTCTTTGCTCACAAAGAATACTCGCACATACAGCTTATTTCATGGGTGGGTGAGTTTCTTTGCCTACAACACATCTGCAGATCTTCTGTGAAAAGGGATTCATTATATGTGGCCATGTATTATTATCATGAATTACTTTCTATTAAAACACACAACTGTGAGACTGCTTTAGAGTATAATAGTCCATTTTTATCTCCGATATGGCTGTATTTCAGTGCATGTCCCAAATGGCATTGCAGACATTATAAGTATTTTTCACATCATCATCGCAATTTTTCAAATCATCTAACATGTACAGTAGATAACAACATTTTCAGTTTATAGCTTTAAAGCTTGAAAAACACCCCTGGCTCTGGCATCCGCCACCCTCTGTCTAAATGCCTTTGCACATTGCATTCACTTGATATATAATGCCAATCCACCTGTTAGTTAGCATCCTGGTGTCTCTGGAAGCCGCTAACCCAGTATGTGCCAACACCATTTTTTTAGCTTCCCACAAATGTCACAGATCCGCCGGGGCTGTTCTGGGTGTCCGCTGCAATCCCGCCGTCCCGCTGGGAATGTTTGAATGTTTTTTTCTATGTGGCTTCAATCAACCAATGATTAAACCTCCTTCCTTTTAATCATCGATTGATTGAAGCACATAGAAAAAAACAGTATTACAAATACAAGGCAAACACTTCTTGCGGGATTGCAGTGGGCATCCGGGACAGTCCTGGCGGATCCATGACGGTTGTGGGAAGCTAAGATAACAGTGGCAGTGCTGACTGGGTCAGCGGATTCCAGAGATACCAGGACGCTTACCGGCAGTTGGATTGGCAATATATATCAAGTGGATGCAAAGTGGTCTGAGTATTTTGGGGACCCAGACAAAGGGTAAGTTACACATTTCTCCAGTTACTCGTTTTAATGGATGTACATTGTTTTATATATATGAGTGAGACTCGTAAAGAGGTGTCACTCACAAAGGAAAAGGTAAGCCAGCTGGGGGCTCAGCACTCAACTTAGCATATACAACTGGCACATTGCCTTACGTTTGGTATAGGTAATAAATAAATAAAAAAAACAACTAAGGAGTCTGACTTTTAAAGTGGACCAACACCCAGGATTTTCACTATCCTGGGTGTTGGTCCACTTCCGCAGGGCACCCCGATGGGGATGCGCGAGAGGCGGCAGCGGCCCGTGCATGCGCCGTTGGAACGAGGAAAAAGTAGGATTTGCGGGCGTCCTGGGGGGTTTCACACAGCGGGGCACCCCCGATCGGGGTGCCCCGCAGGCAGGAAGCTGATCCACTTTGGTGTTGGTCCACTTTAATGTGTGGGGATGACTATACCCTTGTGTTTACATTGGGGAAAGGTTATATTTTTGAAGTACAGAGAAGGTAAAGCCCTATAGACCAATAGCTTAACCCTGCTGCTTGCATTTCCCTGTATACGGTAACAGCACTTACATTGCAATTTCATTGTTTGTGGTTTATATCAGATGTAGCTAGAGGCATTCCTACAGGCCTGGCAGGGCTTTGTTCAGTGCCATTAGAGAACGGTCCCCACAGCCTGTTCGGGTCTTGAACTATATCAAGGGACCGTACCGAGTGATCTCTGTAACGCCGTGACGTCAGTCGAGGTCACGAGATGCAATTACCGGATAGCAGGGTCCTCTGCCTCCCCCGAATCATCGCCTTGTTTGGAATAGAACATGGGCCAAACCATGTTCTATTCCAAACAAGGGTCATACACAAATAACTCCACAAATACCATAAAATAAAAATAAGTGTTACACTATAGCAAAAATAAAAACACACATGCAACACAAAGACACTGTTAAAATCAATTCGGTTTGAAATAGAAGTTTGGCTGCTTTCCACTGTAGAGTGCAGCATACTGGCATGAAAGCCAGAAGGGCGCTGACTGGCACCTGTCAGCAGGCCACATCACAGGGCTTGTCAGGCCGAAAACCACCTGCGAGTCTTGTGTTTGACGTTTACTTGGCCTCCTGGCCTAGCCAAAGTTTACCTCCTGACGGTCCATGCCCTCCAGTTGGTCAGAATAAGCTCTTCGTCATCACAAGGATACTTGGCTTTAGTGCTCTCCATAGCCTGGGCACATGTACCATCTGTCGGTAAAAAGCAAAAAATGCACACTGATCCAGGAGGCAATGCAAGGGTGCGCGATCCGGGCCGGTCCCACTGCCCCACAATGTAGCCGAAAGAAAAGGTGGAGGGTCAACACTCCTAAAAATCCATAATTTTATTGTCCAAAAGAATTAAGCAGCCATAAAAACAGTTACCAGACCCAGACAGGTGAAAAGTTAGCCAAGCTTTATAACACATTTCGGATGCTGGAGGGTCCTTAATCATAGATGAACCACACATGTGCCATCTGCACCTCATCAGCCAATGAATCTTAGTCCCATTATAGCGCTTCCAACAGGAACTAGGACTGGACTGCTTGGCCAACAGCATGCTCCTCCTTGCTGGCTAGACTCCTGGTCCTGGTCCTGGTCCTGATCAACCAACTTATTCTTACTAGCAGCCCCATAAGAACAGGTAAGTCAACATATGGTACTTTCTCCCGGAGTCCGTATGTGGCCATTTCAGCTTTTTGCCATCCAGAATGACCTTTTCTACAGCACACATGTGTTGGGGAGGCCAAAATTCATCTTTCATAAATAGACAAAGGGGTCGATTCAGAGCCAGGTGAGAATTCTCACTCCCTTTTTTAGGAGCGAAAACTACCATTCAGTTAGATCTGCCCCAAAGTAGGCAATGAAAGTCAATGGCAGTTTTCTCTCTTAAAAAAGGAGTGAGAATTCTCACCTGGCTCTGAATTGACCCCAAAGTGTCTGTCTCTTATTTGACTGGTGACCCTTTGTGCCAGAGGCCTAATTCAATGTGGCTGGGCTGTGGTGCAGTTAAATGAGGCCCTGGTTTTGCTCTTATAATGACCTTTACCTGCTTTCTTCTTTGCTCTTCCAAAACATGCCTGGGGGTGGGTTAATGTTTGTACCGCCATCCCAAACCCAGCATCCTGGAACTGAGAAATGGATCTTTGGATTCTGGTCTGTTTAAATCTAGCTACTAGTGGTATTTATGAAAACATTCAAATCCAAATACAATTAATCTGTAACTTAAAATAACATTTGTTAAACAATAAAAACATTTCTTAAAAAGTCTATATGCGAATAAATTTCTTCAATGAATCACCCAATGTGCGATAGACTTAACTTAATTTCACCTGTGATTCAAACACCAACACCAATCCGCACATCCGAAAAAAGCGTTCTCGTTTAAACCAATCTCATGTAGGTCCGCTTGGTGTAATCCCGATATCCTCTTAATTTCCAAAAAAAAACTCCTCTTGTCAAATTTCAATAATAACTTTCAACCAATAATGCCAATAGATGCATATATAAGGGAAAGAAGGAAAACGGTGTTAGGTCTGGAGTTCCTCCACAATATGGAAGCCTGTGTTTGCCCTGTATAGACCTTGCCTGTCTCCACTTCCTGGTTTTTCCTCTGCTTTATGCTGCTCCACCAGCAGATGGCCCTCTCTTGCAGAGGTGACTTCCTGGATTTTATAAGCTGATCCGCCCTTGCTGCCGGTGGATCAGCTTTGTATTGTCTTCCTGGACCCATAGCTGAATCTTAAACCTTGAACCCAGAACTCCTGCCACAACCTTTGTTATTGCTTTCCTTGTCACAGCCTTGTATCCAGCTTTGGACCTTCACTGGATCCCTATACATGTATGTTTCCTGACTCCACCTGTGTTTGTCTCCCGGGTTTACCTATATTTCTGCACAGCAGCCGTAGCACGTAGTGTTCATCTGTATTCTTGTACCGTTACTTCAGCATGTGTATGTCATGTTCACTTGTGTATTTGTACAGCAGCCTGGTTGGTGTATGCTATGTATATTTGTTTCTGTTCATCACCATTAAACACTGTTTGCCGCATAACCGCTACTCAAATCTCTAAATTACTGGTCATTCTACGATAGACAAACGGACCAATCGTGTCATACTGTTTAGGCAAGAGAAACGCTCTAAGCACTCCTCACGCTCTTTATTACGCTTACCAAAAAGACAATAAAATCAAGCTCCACACATAGCCAATATGAAGACAAGTCAGCATGATGAGTCTCCAATGTCTGTCTCACCCTCCCTGTAACAAAATGCCGTCCATTTTCCCCAGCTGCGGGAACCGGCAATAGACTGGAGTGAAACCGAAAGTAAAGTCGATACGTGTTGCTTAGCTCCACCCCAGATGCATTTCGTCATAAAGACTTGTTCACTGGGCTAAGCTATAAAAACATTGTTCACAACAACATAATAATATAATACATTGGGCACTCCTGTATTTTATCAATAAATAGTAAATTAGTTTAATTTGCGTTTAGTATGAGTAAATGTTGATGTAAGCATTCTGCTGGTAAGAACAAATTATGTGAAAGAAAGGGGCATTCAAAGTCTAGCAGGTGATACATTATGTGGCTGTTCTTTGCTTTAGGTAATAGACTTACAAAGCATTTTTTCCACACTAAGCAGACAAACAATAATGGCATAAATTACAAAAGGCATACACAGGTATCTACAGTAGGGAATACTACCCCATCTGTTGCTAAACTACATCTCCCACGATACTAATCCAGGTGCTGGTTGGTGAGGTGTCATGGGAAATGTAGTCCTGTGGCAGCTGGCACGCCATAAATTTCTCATCAGTGATCTCGAAAAAGTGTAAAATTTCCCAGTTATACTTGTGAGCTAATCAAACAAAAGCTGTTAGCAGCACAGGGATCCATAAATCATTGGTTAAGTGTTTTTTATACCTTGGGAAATTCTTGAAATTGTTTAATGTATATTTATATATAGCCTGTCAGAGAGGTAAATAGGGGAGTGATAAATCCAGAAACGCAGCTTAAAGCCAGATAAAAAAAAGAAAACACAATATGGATCCCCATGCTGAGGTGCTTATACAGAAGACCGAATTCATATCTTAGCTCCTTCTAGGGGCAGCATGGAATTGTGGTGTCTGGTTCTTGACAGTTCAATCATAAGTGGACCTCTGCCAACCAACCATTAAGCCGGAGCTTCAGCATAATTTAATAAAAAGCCCAAACCCATAAAAAAACTATCCTATGCTACTCCCTAGCATCTAAAATTAATCTATTTTAAGTTTTAGGTTGCTTACTTATTATTCTTTCCCTTGCTGGGCTGCAACACTGTTCAGGACTCTAGGATACGGGCGCCACCATTTTGGCTCAGAAGCATCACATACTGGGTAGAGATGAGGGGGCAAAAGTGCAGGGAGCGGGTTATAGCTGTGCTTTGCACAGAGAGCAGAGGAAGGGCCAGGAGAAGGACAGCAATCCTAGAATGCAGAGCGGCACAGTCAGAAGACACTTCCTGTTTGTAGGCAGCCTGAGACTACATAAGCTGCCATTATAGGTCCAATCTACCAGGAAGTTGAACACTACTAACAGCTGTCTGTTCACCACTATGGGTCCTATACAACCCTGCATACAGGATATGAAATACAATCATAGCAAGCACTATTACCACAAATGTGAAGACAATGTCATAACACAGATAACTGACCCGGCTCTGAACCTGCAGCCACAACAGGCAGCAGGTTTTGTCCCTAAAAGAAATTCAAAAGAATTACTTAATTTGAGGAACTTTGGCTCCTCGCTCCTCAGTTTGCAACAACCACAAAAAATGTGATAAAGTATAAACAGAAACTATTTTTTCGGGGGTGGCGTCAGACGGTCATTGTATGCTTGGGCAAACATGGGAGTTTTTCCTCTGCATTTAACCCATCCGTGCAGTGTACACGTGCTTGGAGTGGTGGGCTGTTTCTAAACAAGACCACAAATTCGCAGAACACCATAATACCCTAGTGTAAATCCACTTATCAAACCTTTCAGAAGAAAAAGCTATTCATTTGGCTGGCAGAGGTCCACTTATGCTTGTTGTGAGGATATATAAAATATATGGCCAGATAAAAATATGACAAACTATGGTTGTCAAAACACACCTTGTCAATTAGAGGTATACTAGTACATTTGTCTGGAGTTACCAACAGGGATCCATTTACATATGACAGGACAGAAGAACAAGCCACTTTGGAACCATGTGCTAACTAGGTCTTCTAGCTAAGTCAGATGACACCTCCCTATGTGGTAATTGACATCTACTTACTACAATACTACAAAGCAGTGAATGAGACATTTGCTGCACACTCTCTTCAAAAGAAAATAGACATTAAAGCATAAATCTTTAACAATGGAACGTCCCTGCGACCTCATTGGCTACATCCAACATGCTGCCCGCCCCAATAAACCAGTTTAAAAATGAGAGAGTTGGGCACAGATGACATGATATGCCAGGGGATTGCTTCCAATAGGTAGGCTGTTATCATTACTTTCCGTGTGCCCCCTCACAACAAGACATTATCTTCAAAAAAGGTAACGGATTTCTGTTTATTCCTCCCTTTTATTTTATAAGCATCTTGCCGTATATTGTATGTCTGTTGTTTTTATTGTACATCTTTGTTTTACATGCACTGCCCCTTATGGGTGAATTAAATCCTAAAGATTTATAAAGTGGTCTTCTGTGTGCTAACCCGCTAAAGGAGGGACATTGTATGTGTGCTAAATCTTGTGCCATGTATGCTTGCCTACCGCTACCAGTGCTGGTCTGGGGGTGTGAGATTACTTTACAATCAGTAAATCGGAGGGTGACTTTATTGCTGTATAGTCCGGCCTAGGACCTTATCGTGTGATTGGGTATATTAACTGCATAAGGTGAGATGTTAGCTTAAAGATCTGTGTGTATATGTAGTGTCTGGCTATTAGGGCCAGGTCCCAAAGACCGTGTGTGTAAACGATTGTTTGCAGTACGATCGAAATCCGGTCTGGATCCAGGCATAAAACCTCCTTGATTCATGACACTTGTCAAGAATTAGACACCACGATTCCATGCTGCCCCTAGGAAGAGTTAAACCGGACCTTGGCCCTGAATAAGAGCCTATCTTGTATGTTTCCCCCCTGTACATACAGACTGCCCACATTAATCCGGAGTTTCACCCTGAGTAAGAGCCTATCTTGTATGCTTCCCCCCTTTAAATACAGATTGCCCACATTAATCCGGACCTTCACTTTGAATAAGAGCCTATCTTGTATGTTTCCGCCAACCTGTACATACAGATTGCTCACATTAATCCGGACCTTCACCCTGAATAAGAGTCTATCTTGTATGTTTCCGCCACCCTGTACATACAGATTGCTCACATTAAATATCCTTCTACCTGCACCTATTGCGTTTTCTGAGCCTTTAAACATCCGGAACTTCACCCTGAATAAGAGCCCATATTGTATGTTTCCCCCACCCTGTACATACAGATTGCCCACATTAATCAGGACCTTCACCCTGAATAAGAGCCTATCTTGTATGTTCCCCCACCCTGTACATACAGATTGCCCACATTAATCCAGACCTTCACCCTGAATAAGAGTTTATCTTGTATGTTTCCGCCACCCCGTACATACAGATTGCTCACATTAAATATCCTCCTACCTGCACCTATTGCGTTTTCTGAGCCTTTAAACATCCAAGATGGCGGCCCATGAGGTCTCAGGCTGCCTCTCTTCTGACTATAATGCTCTGCATTCTGGGATTGCTGTCCTTTTTCTCACCCCAGCTCTGCTCTGTCTGTGCAGAGAACAGCTATAGCCCCCTGAACTTTCCACCCCTCTCCTCTCCCTAATATGTGATGCTTCTTAGACAAGATGGTGGCGCCTATATACTAGATTCCTTAACAGGGTTGAAGCCCAGCGGGGTAAATAATAAGTAAGCGAATCAAAACTTAAAATATATTTATTTTAGATGCTGGGGAATAGCTTTTTAAGGGTTTGGGCTTTTCAATAAATGAGACTGAAGGTCTGTTTTAAATAGTTTGTGCTGTAATGTGGATTAGAACCTTAGATGAATAAGGCTAAACAGTGGATGGAATTGTGCAGCAACCCAATTAATGGTCTCGAACACATTACACAAGCAAGATATTCCACAAATTAACTTTTGACCTGTTATTTGAGTAACATTCCGGGTCTCTCCCTCATGATTGTCAAGAGTCTGCAAATCTGTCATCAAAGCAAACCTTTTCTTCCTCAACAATTTTGTCTAATACGTAATGCCTTAGGTTTTCCTTCATATTTTCCATGTCTTTAATATGAGTCTGCAATGTAGAAAAAAATACAAGAAAAACTTTGGAATAAAATGTTGCATCTAAACTTTTGACACAAATGGTCAGAAACATCTGGCCTTTAGGTTTTTTTATATCTCTACTTGCAGTGATGTCTTGAAACATTTTATACTACTCTTATTAATTTTTTATGGGTCCAGCCTTTTTTTTAATTGTAAAGTTATACTAAAGCAAGTCCAATTGTTGTCCCATTGCCTCGGGCTACACGTTGCACTGTTCTAAACTTCAATCAGTTTTCAAAAAGACCCCGTGGTTCCTAAGTCATTAGTAAAAGTATTAGAGCTTTGGAGATGCAGGGAAAATTAGAAAAACAGTGGGTGTGGCAACAGCGATGTGATGAAAGCACACTGTGTGCTTTACATATATCATAGTAAAAAGTACATTGCTGTGCCTCTAGTTATTACTGCCAGCACAGTGTGACCAGAAAAAGGGGATGAGAGATGCGGCAGGCTAAGAGCATCTCCAGCCTGCCAGCACATAGTGTGACCAGGGAGGAGTGCAGGGTTTCATAGCTGTAGAGGGAGGCAGCAAATCAGGACATCTGGGGAGCGAGTGGGGGTGTGTTTCCATTCTTGGTCCACTGAAGGTTGATTGATGGACCAGGTCAGTAGGTGGAGACTAAAAGCTAAATGAGGAAGTGATTTCTTCGCTAAGGAGACAGACAGGAGAGGAAGGACAGCACTACAGCCACTCAATGAAAGGTAAGCTACTGATATTTATTTTAAACTTTTGATTTGCCAATCCCTTTAACTTACACTTTATTAAACAATGGATTTAGTCCCTAAATGGATTTGCAATGTTCTTGCCAGAGAAAGTGCTACAAGCCATCCTTTGCCGGCACACTTCCATGAACTCGTGAAAGTGCCTGTGCCCTTGCCGGGTTAATTAACACAAATGCCAAACTGTTCATTATAAAGGAGATGCTTATTCCTTCAAGCTCATCAGTTTCATCATAGATAATCCCTGTTTATAATATGAATGTGTAACCTCCTGCAGGTCACACTCGCTTACATTACAAGGAAGTGAAAGAGCAGTAGGATAGAAATTTATTTTTTGACAGTCTTAATAGTAAAACAGAACTAGCATCACAGATTTCACCTAATAAAAAAATAACAAGCACTTTTCAGAGTTTAGGAATAGCAGATCCATTGGTTACAGTCAGAATTAAAGCTTATCTTTAACTAAAATTGCCTATACTCACTAGCCTACTAATCTTACTGCCTAGATTTGTCACCTAGCCCAGTGGTTCTCATGCGACAATCTGTTACAACCAAGTACCCCCAAGAGATCAATGACTAATGTTACCAAAATGGGTCTTGTAGCACTTTATTAAACCGGAGTTTGTAACAAGAAATTAGTTGTTTTTTTGAGAAAAAAAAATACACTTTTAGCTTTTTCAAATGCTTGTGATTCAACAAGATATTTTTTTTATCACTTGTCTTCTCTCATAAAATGAAAAAAAAATGTCCAAAAAATAAAAAATACAACTGAAATTTACAATTGTAAAAAAAATGGAGTTTGATTCAGCAATGTTTTGACTGTTTGACTATTTTTTACTACTCTTTTAAAGAATTTCAGCTGCCCCAAACAGGTGTAAAAAATTCTCAGCACATCCCCTTATGGTTGTTTCACCCCTCCAAAAAAGTCAATTTAGCAACTGCCTCTTTTATCAGTTTTACAATATTAGATTCCACAGAAGCACTCTTACCCGAACAAACACTGTAGTGGGTGCTGTGGCTGGCGGTGGCGCCGCAAACGCATAGAAGAAACGATCAGCCAGCACTCCAATATAAATTGTATTCAGATTCCAACAGGTCGATATACAGCAAAGACCAATAATCCAACGCTTCGGGGCGTCTAGCGCCCCTTCATCAGGGATAACATCAGTTATCATTTTATCAGTTTTAAAGACATGCGGAATTAACTCTTTATATTTTTATGACTTTTAATTTAAAACTACCGACAACCCAGGCAGAGAACCAAAAGCTAAAGGGGCCAGTGAGTAACCAGGACCAGACAGGTGCACCAACCTGGTTATCTGGAGGGAGGGGACACCATTTGTTTGCATTTTAGTTGAAACTGTAGAAATATTACAATAATATATATATATATATATATATAATAAAAATAAATAAATCATTAGTTAACTCCAGTAGGTTTGCAGGAATAAATCCATGCAATTGCTATAGCTGTTTTTTTTTTCTTAACTTTGATACGTTTTACAAGACATGAAGCCACTTTTTCCAATAGGAAATGTTGAATTCACACATACATCCAGTGGGATGAATAACAAAACGTGAAGTAAAAGAAAACGGCACATCTGGTTGCCTTGATCCATTACTAAATGCATATCTAGAATTACATGGATGAATGTGATCCTTCATAACAAAATGACTAGTTGCACAAGAGCATCAAAAAACAATTGGTGGCGGCTGCTGCGGGGGACCCCTAGTGACTCGGTAATGTAAGTGTATATGTTTTTTATTTTTGTATCAGATTTTGGCGTGTTACTATATACTATTTCTACTTGATACTGGTGTTAACCCTCGTTATTACATTGCACAGCACTTAAATAGTTTGGATTCATGTAATTGTTTTTTGAGTTGCCAGCACTGTGGTTTTCCCTGTTCACATGAAATATTCGTACCCTTTGCACATTATATATATGTTTAGCACAGAGCACTTTATAGATTCAGTTATCCCTGTTTTCACAGGGATATCTCACGGGCTTTGTTTATAATATGTTTACTGGTCATTCAATTGCTTTCACCAGTGTCACATTTCAGGTATAATTTATTGGATAATTGTTATACACGCCAATTACATTAATCTACAATTTTAGTCACGGACATTAGGACAATCCCCCGTTTTTTGTGTAAATGTTTTTTAATTTGTACAATGTCTTGTGATGTGTGGTTTTTGTATTTGTAAAAAATTTTTTTAGTATTTATTCAATAAAATATTTTAGTATATATTTTTGCAGTATCTGAGTGCGGCCTCTTTTATGGGGGTGATCATTTAGGGATCAATCTAGGATCCCTCAAATTGTATATTTTGGTTTACCTGTTTACCCCCTTGGCTAGCACCTAATTGGTGATTATAAATCCTCTTGGCAGTGCACAACCACTCTTGTTGTACCCATCAAAAAACAACTGTCACAAATTCACTGAGATATATTACATGGGATGTCAACTGATCATTCTGAAGCTGTGAGAAATGTAGAAAACAATGGCACCATTTGGGGTAGAGACATAGCACCAGAGGCTTTCAGAGATTTACCACTTTCAGCTGGAAAATTGAAGCTGATTTTCCAGAAATTTTTACTTCCTAAAGCCATTTTCGCATGGAAACATACATTTTTCATCCGCATTTTCAAGTCTATTCGACTGGATGAATTTAATTAGTCTGCTTCGTTCAATCACTTGAAGTTACTTAAACTGGACCAGCACCCGTTTTTTCTTTAACCCTTTCGCTGCCAGCCTACCTGCAGCATTTGCCACTCCCTGTTGCCAGACGATGTTTCACCATTTTGCGCTACACATATTCAACTGTCATTTTTGAAGGGATTTCCAGGGATTTCCCAGGAAAATTATATATTGTTTTTTTCAACAGAGTCTGGGCTTTAACATGAAATGTCTTGTTTGTATTTTTTAGGTGTATTCTCAATTTTTTTGGGTGAAATGTGTGAAAAAAAACAAAAAAAAAACATTTTTTTACAATTTGTAGAGTTTTTTTGTAATAAAAAATGTAAGTTTGTCAATAAAATCTTATTGCGTGAGAAACCCCAATTTCTCCCGGTTACAGCGATACCACATATGTATAGGTAGACACCCTTTCCTGCCCAGAAGCCTTTTATAGCTGCTGGATGACAAATGGTTAATTAAAAAAAAAAATGACATAGGGTCCCCCTTCCCGGGGAGGGGGACCCCATTTTTTTTTGGATTTTGAAGGGTTAAAAACCCTTCAAAATCCAAAAAAAAAAATGACGTGGGGTCCCCCTTACCCAAAGTAACCAGCCCGGGACCAGCTATGGGGGCTTGTAGGCACAGAGTGGGGGGGCCAGCTTTGGTGGCCCCCCCACCCTGCAGCCTACGAGCCCACATAGCCTATGTGGGCCCGGGCTCTTCTGCCCCCCCCTGGCCTTTGGGGAGGCAGGTAATGGGGGTGCGGGGGTTAATGGCAAGCCACCCGCTAGGGCAGGTGACTTGCCACCCCCCCAGCCTTGTGAACTGGTATAAGGGGTCTCATGGACCCCTTACCAGCTCACAAAGGGTTAATGTGAAAAAAAAACACCACACAATAATAAAAAGTATTTTATTAGAAAAAAAAAAAATTTTTTTTTACTGTACTTACCTTCGATTGCAAGCTCTTGTCCCTCGCCGCTCAGCTGACAGATGCCGGTGATCGGCATCCAGAGAAGGAGAAGGCAGGAGATCAGAGGATCTCCTGCCACCTCCTTCCAGGGCACCGATCACCGGCATCTGAGAAGCTGAGAAGGCTGAAGCCTGAGATCGGGGCCGGGATGACTTCATAAGCCCCGCCCCCAAGGGGGCGGGGCTTAGAGGCATGATGGCGGCCGCCATCGTGCAGAAGAGAGGAGAGAGCCTCCCAGGCTCTCTCCTGAAGATCGGTAAGTCCTGGGGGGGGATCGGAGGCCCCCCAGGTGAAGAGGAGGGACAGCGGGAGCCAGCGCACACACAGGTAAGTGAATGTCATTTTTATTTTTTTTTTTTTTTACAGTTAGAAGCTGCTGCTGCAGAAGCGGGGGGGGGGGCGGCCTATTCCGGGGGCTCTCCTGGAGCCATCCGACCCCCCACGGGGGATCGGATGGCACCAAATTAAAGAGGAGACCCGGCCGGATCCAACAAGGGGTCAGGTGAGTATTTGTTGTTTTTACTTTTTAAACTACAAGCGAGGAAAGTCAAGCACGTAACACCTACGTGCTTGGCACTTAAGGCCCAGCCAAGCCAGCACGTAGGTGTTACGTGCTTGGCAACAAAAGGGTTAAAGGGTGTTGGTCCCGCTGTCTGCTCATCACAATAAGTTCGCAGATAACCTCCCAGAACGCCCATAATTCTCACCTTTATTATGAGCCAGTTCCGGGAAAGGAGTCCCGCGATTGGCCACCGGGCAGTCACGTGGACAGGTTGTGCCAGTGACCAGCGCAGAGGATGCGACTATGGCCCACATGACAAGTTTTTCACATGCAGTACAACCAAAATGATTTTTTTTTCTATGTTTGTTGAAGCAAGCCCCTAGCCCCAACATTGCTTCACATATCAGCACAATTATTTCTTTCTAGTAGAAAGCCACAGTTTACAGTTGAACCGTGATAAAGATACATTGTTGCAACTCTCCCCTCACAGGCTCATACACACACACAATCTTAGTGTGTGTTTATATAAAATACACAAGCTGCCTGTGTTTCTGGGGCATTTATCTATCTATTTGGTGTGAGCTGCTACTGGCACAGCTCTCCCCTCATGCTTATGTGTGTGACAACATGGCCGCTCCCATGCAGTTCCGCAGCAAATCTACCTGTTATTCCAGAACATCTGCATGCTATTAAGCCCTCTCAAATAGTTTTTGCCATTTTTTTGTACTTTTGGTCCATTTTAAAGAGGAACTATAGGCACCAGTCACCACTTCCTCATTCATGGTGTATGGCACAAAATGACTCAAATTAATTTCCAAGTGGGCTTGCACATCCAACCTGAAGATTTTCAGTTGGTCATATGATTAACTTTAACCATTTTGTGACTTTTGGTCTGCTTCAACAATTTTTTTTTCTGTGTTTGTTGAATCAAGCCCCAGAGCAGGGGTACTCAACCACTTCTTGTAAAGGTCCATTTACAGGCATCCTGTGAGAGGTGAAGGTCTGGGTGGGGGGCTGTCATGGATGGTTGATAGTTTGAGATTAGTGCACTGGGGGGGTGTATAGATGCCATAGGCAAAACTAAAAAAGGCTGCTTGCCCCCCACCCCAAGAATCCTATTGGACACTGGGAAAAAACAGAAGCTTTTTTTTTTCGCTATAGCCCAGGGCACACTGCTTTTAACCCCCCCCCCCCCCCCCATGTATTCTGTGCAGACCATGTACGGGGGTGGACTAGGGCCCAAAATGTTACTGGCAATAAGGTCTATTAACATGGAATGATAGGGCTCAGGGGAGTACCCTGCAATGCCACTTCCCGTCATGACACTGGCAGGGAGACTAAGCACCACATCGCAGATCAAGTAAGAGGGCAGGGCTGTCAGGGCAGCGGCCTGGAAATATGACCCCGGTCCACCAGTTAGGTACTGCTGCCCTAGAACATACCTCCCAAGTGTCCCTGATTTGGAGGGAATGTTCCTCTTTTGAGTCTGTGGCCCTGTGTTCCTTGTTTTCTCATTTGTCTCTCTTAGAGGAATACCATGCAGATTTGCAGCAATAAATGATTCATTTGCCTATTCAAATTGTTTATATTGTTGTAACTGTTACACCTTATCTCCTATATATCATTTAGTGAGGGGGGTGTGGCCTAATTTAACAAATGTCCCTCCCTGAAAAGTTGGTAGATATGTCCTAGATGACCAACTCTATTGCTAGATAAGGAACAAAACTGAAAATAAGCAAAAGAAAACAACTTATATAACAGATGCAACAAGTTGAGAACTGGGACGCATTTTTTATTAATGCTGCCCTAGGCACTCTCAAGTGTTGGCGCCTCCCTTTTGTTGAGTAACGATGAGCAAGAACTGGAAGGACAAAAAGAATAGAAGGACTGACAGAAAAAAGAAAGATAAGGAAAGACAAAAAGAATAGGAGAACTGACAGAAAAAAGAAAGAGAAGGAAAGATAAAAAGAAAGAGAAGGAATGACAGAAAAACATAATAGAATGAAAGAAGAAAGAAAAGGAATGGCATAACAGATGAAAGAAAAAAAAACAAAGATTAGATAGAAAGAAAGAAAAAGACTAGAAGAAAAGAACAGAATAGAATGAAAGAAACAAAGAATAAAAAGACTGACAGAAACTATGGTAGTGAAGATGAATGAAAAAAGGGAATGGCAGAAAGAACAGATGAAAGAAACAAAAATAAATGGAAAGAAAAAATGAAAGAATAAAAAAACAAAGGTTGGCCTTCCGAATGTGCAGCGGCCTCGGCACCTGCCTGGATATGCTAGTGCGGACGGCTGCCCTGACGTCACGGTTCGCCAATATGAAAAATAAATGTGTGTAGGTAGGAGAGGCTTCAAGGGGAGAAAGGCAGAGGAGCATGTATTCTATTATATAAATTTCCGGCTTCCCAGCTCCCAACACACAGGAGTCACATTGCCACAGCAGTAAAGGGGAGAGGATGAAGCTGCAGACTGCCTTTAAGCCATTGCACCCCCTCTACACATACAATACGGCTCAGGAGCATTTATAAGTGTCACGGATATCTCAGCAGAGAAATCCTCTATTAAAGAATGACCAGTAATTGAGAGCTGCAAGACCGTGTTGAAGGGTGATAATCAGAAACAAATATACGTAGCACACACCAACTAGGCTGCTGTAAAAATTCACAAGTGAAAATAATAACATACACGTGCTGAAGTAACGGTACAAGAATACAGATGAACACTACGTGCTACGGCTGCTGTGCAGAAATATAGGTAATCCTAAGAAACATAAACACACTCAGGCTGCTGTACATATACACAGGTGGAGTCTGGAAACGTACATGCATAGGGATCCAGTGTAAGTCCAAAGTCCATAGGCGGGTACAAGGCTGTGGCAGGAGTTCTGGGTTCAAAGTCTGGGTCCAGGAAGACAATACAATGCTAATCCACCAGCTGCAGGGGTGGATCAGCTTATAAAGGACAGGAAGTGACACAGGTGCTGGCTAATTATCAGCACCTCTGCAGCAGAGGACCACCTGCTGGTGGAGCAGCATATAGCAGAGGAAAGTCCAGGAAAGGGAGGCAGCAAAACATAACAGCTGCCATGTTGTGGAGGAACTCCAGACCTGACAATAAGGAGGCATTAATGTGCTATAGCAGTAAAATCACCCCCCCCTTCATGCAGGTGGCCACCCTAGGTTTGTCTAATGGTAAATACAGCCCTGGTTGAGAGGCAACAAGTTATATAAGCATTCTTCAGCCAGAATGCAAAATGGCATCACAATAAGTGATCCAGAATATTGAAGGGTAAATTGCGCTTAGTGTTCATGTCTGACTGGCATTTATCTTTAAAAGCTCTATCCATTCTCTTTCCAATCCTCTGACATCTGCACCCCCCCCCCATGCAAGTGGCCACCCTAGGCACAGGCCTAGGTTTGCCTAATGGAAAATACAGCCCTGGTTGAGAGGTAACAGTCATATAAGCATGCTTCAGCCAGAATGCAAAATGGCATCACAATGAGTGATCCAGAATATTGAAGGGTAAATTGCACTTAGTGTTCAGGTCTGACTAGCATGTATCTTTAAGAGCTCTATCCATTCTCTTTCCAAGCCCCGACATCTGCACCCCCCCATGCAAGTGGCCACCCTAGGCACAGGCCTAGGTTTGCCTAATGGAAAATACAGCCCTGGTTGAGAGGCAACAGTCATATAAGCATGCTTCAGCCAGAATGCAAAATGGCATCACAATGAGTGATCCAGAATATTGAAGGGTAAATTGCACTTAGTGTTCAGGTCTGACTAGCATGTATCTTTAAGAGCTCTATCCATTCTCTTTCCAAGCCCCGACATATCTACAAGCCAGCTCAAACCAGTTTTAATGTAGCCTGGTTTCCCAGTCACCACCAATTTATTATGCTGGCAGTAGCGGAGTGTCACTTTTGTTTCATTACGGTGGCCATTCCAGGAGCTGCAATGGGCATGCATCCTTTATTGAATGTCTTGTGGCGCTCTGGATGGGGGAAATATGCTTTTTTTCTCGTATAATATAACTCATGATAACATAAAAGCAAATGAAAATCATTCCAATCTATTGTTCACAGCCTTCATCTGCCCCATATCTAAGTCGCAGTGAAATCTCTTCACCACCGGTAATATGCATGCAATATACGGCAAGTGAAACGTATTACCTCGAGGTCACTGATTGCTAGAGCAGCTCTGACTGTCCCTCTGTCTTAACCCACAAGACCTGGTAATTTGTGTTGTAGAAGTGACCTCTTAGCCGCTCTGGAAATTGCTTTTCTGCTGTATGGGATTGCAATCGCTGTATTTAATTATTTATTTGCCAGAGCCTTGGCACAGTATGCACAAAATGTGGAATAACTAGACATTTTCAGGATATTTATTTTAACTTTATCGCTCCAAAAAATTTTTTAGAACCTAACCTGAGTCGATTTCTTTTTATGTTGTTCTGTAGTTATTCTCCGCGGATGAATGTACCGATGCTGTAAAGATTCTTCAGCGCAAATTCTTTTTTGCACTCAGAGGTATACTACAGGTCAAGTCTTTGCCCATTTTTCCATCGGTAGAAAAAGCAAGTGCACAGATATTCTTTATTTTGATCTCCTACACAGCGCATTGCTCACTTTTTGTCAAACAGCCGATTCTTACTTAATTTTCTCACCGGTTGCTTGCTACGGTCATAATAAAGTCTGGAGTCATCTGTGTACCATAGAAAATTGGTATGATCAATCCAATAGAGATCGTGCGCTAGTAAATTATGGCAAGTGTAATTGAAAATTTGCGCAAGAGCTAAAAAAAAACCCATGTCAACAAATGGTCAATATTCTAGAAGAAAGGGGAACCATAGAATAATCTATGGTTATGCTCAGCGCAAGTAAATTAATCAACAATCCTAATCATATTTTGGCAGTCCAAAATATTTCTTTCTTTTCAAAATACTTGATTGGATCACCTCAATGTGAAATGCAACACACTTCACACACTTCGTGCACCAGGGCCTATCACCAATTTTGCGTTTTTATCTTTCCTTCCCTCGCATGTATGAGTCTATGGGAAATTATTTGATTATTATAATTATCGATTTATGAATGGAGGAATAAGAGGAAACCACACTCCTCACTGTGATTGTCTACCTAAGGAAAGCATATAATCATTTTTTTCTGGTACGTGCAAAATTGGTGATGGGCCCTGGTGCACGTGCAAGTGTGTGAAGTGTATTGCATGACACATTGAGGTGATCCAATCAAGTATTTTGAAAAGAAAGAAATATTTTGGACTGCCTTTTTACAACTGTATTTGATTAAGATTGTTGACTAATTTACTTTACGCTGAGCATAACCATAGATCATTCTATGGTTCCCTTTTCTTCTGTGTATTAGAGAAGACAACAGTTTAAAAAGAAACATCAGACTTAAACCTGACCAACAGCCTGGCACAGTTGGAAAAGAAAGGTAGCAGCCATTTTGGAGCTGCCTCTCCCAACTGACATAATTGAAATGCACAGTAAGAGGAAGCCCAGCACCACTTCCTGTTTGCAGATCCATGAGCCGCCGTCTTGTTTTTGAAATTTGCTCCAGCAGGCGTTAGAAAAAGTGAAATTATTATTTATGTGCAGCAGTCTAAATTGCCCTGAAGAGATATGCATATACGCGTTTGTTGTGTTGGCCTGATTTAATTCATTTTTGACTGTTGGTCCACTTTAAAATAACAAGGGGTCTGGAAAAGGATGTGTAAAAAGGAGGGGGCTTGGTAGGTGTGGAGGTGTAGGGCTGGGGGTGATGGGGCGGAGGGGGCTGGGTAGAGTAGGGGGCCTATACCTTCCCTGCTTCCCATAGAAAGAGGTCACCAGAATGGGGGCTCACCCTGGAATGTGGGCTGGCCTGGTGTCTGGGGTCCAGGGGTCTCTTCTTTATTCTGCTTTCTTTATTCTTCCTTTCCTCACCTATTATTCCTCTATCTCCCCTCTTTTGGAGATGGTGGCAGACGGTGCAGTATGGAATGTTTAGGCCGGTTCAGAGTTAACGGGGGAACCTAAAGGCTTCCCCGAGAGTCAGTGAGGCCTATATCATTGGATGGGTACATCTGGCCATCGAACAATGGCAGCTGTGGCTGCGGATCTAATTAAGGACCTAGTCGGGTGGAGTATTAGGTCATTTGTACCCCAGGACAGCCTGTGGTGAATTAATATGCTGACCCGGTTGCCTTGTGTTCTGTACCTTCCTGTATTATTCTGTATCATTGAAACATTAATAAAGATATACTGCACAAAAAAAATAAAAAGGGGGCAATCCCCCCCCCCCCCCCATCGGCCCCTACTTACCATTTGGATGTCGCCTATGCCTTTCATAGGTGTTACAACATGGAAAAAAAGCTCCTTACCTTACCTGGGGCCCAGTCAGCATCGGGCACAGCCATTTTGGTTTTGCTGCACAGAACGGCTTACCCAGCTCTGTGCATGTGTACGCCCATTCTGGATCCTGGGCAAGACCAGGAGATATTTTTTTTTTCTTTTCTTGTTTTTGCATCCTCCTCTAAACCCTAGGTGTGTCTTATAGTATGAAAAATGCGGTAGTTTTTGCTTAGCCCCAGGAGAAGAACATGAGAAAAAATATTCCCATAGAGTCAAAAATAGCATAGATATCATAATTGGATTTGAAATTAGAAACATAGAAACATAGAAGGTTGACGGCAGGAGGAGAGCATACGGTCCATCTAGTCTGCCCTTATTTTCTGTAACTGTATGTTCTCTTTGTCTTAGGATAGATGTGTGCTTATCCCAGGCATGTTTAAATTCAGTGACTGTTGATTTTTCAGCTACCTCTGCTGGAAGTTTGTTCCAAGCATCTACTACTCTTTCTGTAAAATAATATTTTCTAACATTGCTCCTGATCTTCCCCCCGACCAGCTTCAGGTTGTGCCCCCTTGTTCTATCATTAAGCTTCTTTTTAAAAACACTTCCCTCCTGAACCTTATTGAATCCTTTCACATATTTAAAGTTGACCAACACCCAGGATTTTCACTATCCTGGGCGTTGGTCCACTTCTGCCATTCAGAAAGGCCTGGCAGGGGTGTGCACCCCAGATAGAGGTATGCTGGAGATACAGTCACATCCCTTCTCACCTCTAGCTGGTGACATGTCATTCAGATCGGGGGTGCCCCGCTGTGTGAAACCCCCCAAAAAGCACCAAAAAACTTACCTCACCGCCGACGGACAAGCGACGGACAAGCTGAGGCCGCCGCCTCTGCGCGTCCCTCTTATAAGGGAGCGCGCCCATAGCCAGCGTGGGTGCGTACCCTGCTAGAGGGATGCGCGGTGGCCCGTGCAGCCCGTGCATGCGCCGTTGGAACGGGAGAAGGTAAGGTTTGTGGGCGTCCGGGGGGGGTTTCACACAGCGGGGCATCCCGATTTCGGATGGCCCGCGGGGAGGGAGCTGATCAGCCATGGGTGTTGGTCCACTTTAAAGGTCTCAATCATGTCCCCCCTCTCCCTATCTTTCTTCCAGACTGTACAAATTTAGTTCTTTAAGTCTCTCCTGAAGTTTTAAGTTTAAGTCCTTCCACCATTTTTGTTGCCCGCCTTTGGACTCATTCTATTTGAATAATGTCTATTTGCAGGGGAGGTCTCCAGAACTGCACACAGTATTCTAGCTGTGGTCTCACCAGGGCTCTATACAGCGGCATCACAACCTCCCTCTTCCTACTGGTGATGCCTCGAGCTATGCAGCCGAGCATCCTGCTTGCTTTTCCCACTGCCTGGCTACACTGTCCACTCATCTTGCAGCTATCAGTAATCAGTATCCCTAAATCTCTCTCCTCCGAGGTCCTGGCTAACACAGTGCTGCCCATACGGTACTCAGAGCAGGGATTCCTTCTACCCAAGTGCAGGATTTTACATTTAGAGACATTAAACTCTAGTTTCCACAGTTTTTACCATCTATCCAGTTACTTTCGCATCGCTTCACTTTCACATCAGCGCCATAGGCCAATTAGTAGTGGTATTGGTAGTGGGTTTTGATCATCGCGTGATTGTCCCTCCAGCTTTCTGTTCTTTTGATCCACATGAGGGACAGCTGCATTTGCTATTTGATGCATGGTGTTCAAGTTCTGCCCTAAAGTGGTGCTTATTGTTGAGAGGGAAGGAACAGCTCTTCTAGTGTCCCACGTCAACACTGGACCCCTAAAGTGTGCCATGGAGGCTCATGCTATGATCAATTGGCAGTGGTATTGGTCTTTGATCAGGGCCATAGTCCCTCCAACTTTCTGTCCTCTAGTGTCCAATGCCAACACTGAATCCCTAAAGTGAAGGCCATGAATGCTCATGCTCTGATCAATTAGTAGTGGTCTTTGGAACCATAGATGCCCCTTCTCACAGGAAATCAGGCACGGTTGTATGTTTATTTAGACTTTTAGTAACTTAAAACACCCATAACTGCTCATTGGAGTGTTACATTTTGCTCATTGGTGATTTTTCTTGAACTTTAGAATGCCATTAGCATTGCAGTTGTGTCTTGTGTCATTCTGGAAATAAATAAAATTTAGCATTTTGGCCTCACAGAGATTTTGCATTTAAACTCCAAGCACTGATCTTATAGTGGCGAACCTTATGAACCTTAAAGAATTTTTGATTGATTACCTGAACTTTCTGGGGCATTTGATATTTTGCAGTTATGCGTCTGGTATCATCACTTGTCTTTCAAATAGGAAGATGATTTGGATTACCCAACCTACTTCCCAGCATGGCATCGCATCCAACACTAATATGCATATAGCTTGCTATAACAATGTAGATCTGGTCAGAAAAGTGAAATATGCTGCTATGCCCCATAATCCCCCACAGCTATGATTTTAAAATTACATTTACAACACACTCTTTTAGGTGTTTTTTTTTGGCAGGCCCACACAATGATGTATTTTTCTTTTTTTTTTTTTTTTTTTTTAATATTCTTTATTTATTTCATTGTCAAGTTAAACAGACATTCTCTGTAAAAGCAAGAACTAAAATCAGACATACAACAAGTGGATAGTGATATCAGTTTAGGATGATGCAGTCAGATAAATGATACTTTAACTGTAACCATCAGGGCAGATCTATCGTATCCATTATGTGGAGAGCCGACTTCTTAGGCACCCCACGTCACCCTCCACCTTCATCTTCATGTGCTGGTCCCCAGGAGACCACCACCAAGACTGGCCCAGCCACTTGCAAGTGCAGCGTGGGCGCCCTTCCTCCTTTCTCCTTCCCGCCCAATGTGCATATCCCCTGCCCACACTCTGCAAATCAAAAAACTTTGACTGCAACTGAGTGAAAGACCCAGAGAGAAGAAGAAAGAGTGCTGAAGAGACTAGATTAAGCAGGAAATGAGGGAAAGAGAGAGAGAGAAGAGTGGACCAACCTTAGCCTCTAACAACGCCCTGTAGTCCTGTGAGGCTGTGAATTACAAGATCATGCCTTCCTACCTTTCTAACTCCTACACTTGCTCAGCCACAGGGAAATTCTCGGGGGTGTTGGGGGGTGTTGGGTTCTTCCAATGTGAAAGGATGTACGCTTTTGCAGCGTTCACTATTTGGCTAAAGACAGATCTCTGATAACTCTTGGTGGGCACCTCTGAGTGAGTGGTGGAGAAGAAAAGTGGCTGGGTCCCCAGCACCTCCCTCACCGTCGTGCACTGCATTATGCTCCTGATCACAGACCAGAACCTCGTCAGCACATGGCATGACCAGAAAATGTGAAGCAGTTCCCCTTTTTCTATATTGCAGCACTAGCGAATAGGAGAGATGACGGGGAACCACTTGTGTATTAGGGCAGGCAACCTATACCATCTTGTGAGCACTTTGTCATTATATTTTTTATACCTCATGCATGTGGAGGTCTTGTGGGTCATGCGCACTACAATGATATATTTGAACCGTTTTGTACCAAAATGGTTGGTGTTCCCTGCAAAGGCGACACCGCAATTGCCTAATGCCTGCTAAATAACCTTACTTCTATTAAATCTTGATTATTTGGTTTAACAGGAGTGTTTAAAATTGGTGATGTTCTGGTTTACTTGGTCGAAATGTCTTTCGGCCAATGTCTTATACTAAATATCGGGGTCATATTGCTAAATCTTCTAATACAGGGGTTCCCAACAGGTGGTGGTACTTGAGATATTTTAAGGTGGTACTCAGCCTGCAGACTGTCCTGTTCCTCTAGCTCAGGGGTGGGCAATTATTTTTTCGATGGGGCCACATGAGAAACTAAAAATATTGTGGAGGGCCGCTGAGCTATGGGCGTCTAAGCGACGTCTAAGCTCAGCGGCTCTGAGTGCGCTGGCGGCTGCATCTCGAGCTTCCCTCTAACAGGGAGCGTGCCCGCGCTGGCCATTCTCAAATGGCTGACACAGGCACGCGCCCTGCTAGAGGGATAGCGGGCATGCGGCCGCAGCTCGTGCATGCGCCGTTGAACTGGGAAAGAAGGTGAGTTTATGGGCGACCTGGGGGTTTCACACAGCGGGGCATCCCGATTTTGGATGCCCCGCGGGGAGGGGATCTATAAGATTCCCAGGCTGATAAAGCAGGGTTTTGGTCCACTTCAAACGTTCTGATGTGATAATTTCCCAGCCAATCAGAGAAGCCCTTGGCTTCTAGCAGTCTGGAAGGAGAGCTCATATCTGGGGTAAAGTGTAAGAATGGTGGGCAGCAGGAAGGGGGCATGGTGAGAGCATGGTGGACAGCAGGAAGGGGGCATGGTGAGAGCATGTGGACAGCAGGAAGGGGGCATGGTGAGAGCATGTGGACAGCAGGAAGGGGGCATGGTGAGAGCATGGTGGACAGCAGGAAGGGGGCATGGTGAGAGCATGGTGGACAGCAGGAAGGGGGCATGGTGAGAGCATGGTGGACAGCAGGAAGGAGACATGGTGAGAGCATGTGGACAGCAGGAAGGGGGCATGGTGAGAGCATGGTGGACAGCAGGAAGGGGGCATGGTGAGAGCATGTGGACAGCAGGAAGGGGACATGGTGAGAGCATGTGGACAGCAGGAAGGGGACATGGTGACAGCATGGTGGACAGCAAGAAGGGGGCATGGTGAGAGCATGTGGACAGCAGGAAGGGGGCATGGTGAGAGCATGTGGACAGCAGGAAGGGGACATGGTGAGAGCACGGTGGGCAGCAGGAAGGGGACATGGTGAGAGCATGTGGACAGCAAGAAGGGGCATGGTGAGAGCATGGTGGACAGCAGGAAGGGGACATGGTGAGAGCATGGTGAAAAAGAGACAGCAGGCAGGAAGGGAAAACACAAGCAAACTACATAATCTTTCTGAGCAGACTTACTGATGCTCTGGAGCTCCTACTCTGTCCTTCCAAAGTCCCCAGGTCTCTATCACCTGCTCATCGGGTCTGGCTTCCTCAGAGGAAGGGAGAATGTGCCAGACCCGATGAGCCGAGCGGCCGATCAGCTGCTGCTTAACCTAAGCCTCTCACACTGTACACAGGCGATCACCTAAGTTAAGCAGCAGCCGATCGGCCACTCGGCTCGTCGAGTCTGGCATGTTTTCCCTTCCTCTGCGTCTCTTACTGGCCAGCTCAGCCCGGGCCGGTAAGAGCCTAGCAAAGGGCCGTATACGGCCCGCGGGCCGTACATTGCCCAGGTCTGCTCTAGCTAGATGTGCAGTGTCACGGCGCGCTTACCTCATGCCCGGTCCCGATGCGTCCTCGGGTGGGACTCCTCCTGCCTGGCAGCCACCTCCACGCCGGTGTGTTGGGAACTCCTGCTCTAGTAGATTTTAAAGGGGGGGGGGGTTGTTTTTTGTCCAAACTTTACATATTGGTTGTTTTATGTCATCCCTTCCTTGTTGAAGTGTTATGGAATGGGGAGGGAGTAGGAAGAGCATGTGACACAGACATGGGTGGCCATAAGACCTGTGCCACCAGATTAAGTGTGGTGGTGGCCCTTGGGCAGAAAGTCTAGTAAAGGCCTCTTATAAGTAATTGTAGGTCAATCACTGACCTTGTTAACAAGCGGTGGAGGCCCTCATATGGTAGAGTCCCAGGCGGGCTCTATTGGGAAATAATATGCTAATTGTTACCAATCACACTATACAGCTGCTAAAGAGGCATGTACATTAAATGTCAATATATATATATACAATATTATTCCAAGTATGTCACACACCCCGCTTCCACTATTCATGACATATGGGCTATGGTCCAGTAGAGGGCGAACTTCTGCAGAGATGAAAGCAAAAAAGAAGCCCCTCCCGGTCCATAAATACCTGGGACCTCCCACACATTCCCCAGTTCCTTCTCTGCAGGACGGCGAGCAAGTCGGAAGATGTATGCTGCTCTTCCTTGCAGGTAAGCCGGGCTTGCACCCGGCCTTTTTTTGCCCTATTTCTGCCCGAACCTTTATTCTGTAAGTCCCTATACTAGCCTCCCAGCCTCGGCTGCAGGTCCGGGTGAGGGTAGGAATCACCTTAATAGGTGTTCAGGGAGCCATGCTCCCCCGTGAGACCCCATATTAAGGGGTAGGCGGAATCCGGGTTGGTGATCCCAGTTTGGGATGCCCTGTCCCTATATATATATATATATATATATTTATTAATATATATTTATGTGTATATCCTTTACACCCATGGTGCGGGATCTCCCCCCCTTCCGGGTCCCCCTCGTAGCCGTCCAGGGGTGGGTCTTTTCCTGCTCAGCTTTTCACTCTTTATACTGTGTGTGTGATATAGTGTGCTTGTGGTGTGCACAGATTGCATTTTTTGTTATACGCTGAGGGGAGCTTCTTCCCCTCAGGCTGCGGTGTCTAGGGGGTGGGGCCGGGCGCTCACTCGCTGCCGCGGCCCGCCCCCTCCTGTTGGCGTTTTTTTGCGGAACCCAGCCTATAGCTGGGTACCGCGCTGCTGGTTGTGAGGGAAGGGAGGCGCACGATCCGCGCTGGCCCACCCTTCCTTCTCCCCCTCTCTCTCTCTCTCTAGATTGCTGTGCTGCTGGCTGCCATCTTGTGTGACACGTGAGTGCCCTCCTGGGGCCCCGCTTTTTAATCATTGTTCAGCATAATTGTGTTCCCTTCAGCTGGGGGCAGCGCAGGTCACACTGTGTGATTAACTATTTGTTGGATATTTTGCTCGTTCGTGTGTGTGCGCATGTGTTTATGACCACTGCTTGTGTCTTTCAGGACTCCCTGCTACCTGCTTAAAAGGGGGTTCTCCCGGTCCTAGGGTCCCTAGAGTAAATTGGGCATCCCAAAAATCCTCCCACTTGGGACTTAAAGGGGCATCCCGGGTTGCTTATCAGCGTAATTCCCTCTGGTCATTGTGACTACCTTTAAAAATCACCATATGGAGGCTCCACTGGATACCGGGCTCGGGCTCCCTTCGGGACAATCCCGGCTGTGTGTGGGTTGTGGGGTACCCCTTGCGGGGGAAAATGTACTAATTTGCATACCATGTGCGCAACAGGCTATAATGCGGCAGTCGGGATCCCAGGCTTCTGGGTCAGTGCCGCCCGTCTCATCTCCCACCCCACCCCGCATTATCTGTACCCCAGTTGACACTGTCATTAGTGGGGAGTCGCACTCTGATGTATGTGCCAGGCTGGCCAACCTAGAGAAAATTATTTCTAGCTCAGTGGGCAGAAAAGCCCCTGCTAAGAAAAGGCATCTGTCACCGTCTACGCCGATACTTGATTTTGATGATTATGACTCCCCTGACTGGTCTGATTATTCCCCTCTTGAGGAGGGGGAATTGTTTGGGGAATCTGAGACTGAAGAACTACAGTTCCTTGATTCTGATGCCGGGCAGGCGCTGGGAGATGCTGTGGATACCCCCAAAGTCCTGGCCCATCTCTTAGAGGTTCTGGATATTTTTCCTCCAGCGGAGGCCCCTCCGAAGAAGGGGGAATTCTTTGGCTCATCTAAGCCCTGCTTGGAGTTCCCAAATCAGGATCATTTTGATAGCATGATTCTTAGAGAATGGAAGAAGCCGAGTCGGTTTCCCAGTGTTCAGCAGGGATGGGATAGGAGGTATCACTTCCCGGTGGACGCGGTGAGGCGATGGTCTTCCCCTCCTGAGGGAGTGGAGAACACGGAGGCGGACTCCCTGAGCAGGGGATTCTCTCGCCGAGGGGAATGGTCTCTCAATCACAGGGTATTTCGGGCCCTGTGTCACAAGTGGGGGACTCCGGAGGTGGATCTCTTTGCCTCTCGGCACAGTCACAAGCTCCCAACCTTTGTATCTCTGTCTCAGGATCCTCTGGCCCTGGCAGTGGATGCCTTGTCCCTTGCCTGTAGGGATCTGGGGTTTCGGTACCTGTTTCCCCCCTTCTCCATGGTAGGCAAGGTAGTGCGCAAGCTGGCTCTAGAGGGGGCACCAGCAATTCTGGTGGCCAAGACAGGTTTGGTTTGCAGACGTCGTAAGATTGGCGGTTGATCAGTACAGGCTGCACCTGTTTCTGGATCTGATCTCTCAGGGTCAACTATGTTACCCCAATTTACAAATGCTTGCTTTGACGGCTTTCCTCTACCATTTACTATAGGACTTGGCGGTCCTATATTGACTGGTGTGAGGCTAGGGCCTTACCTTGCAGGGTGTTTTCGATTCCTCGGATTTTGGAGTTTCTACAACACGGTCAGATCTGGGGTTCCAGCTCAGTACTTTGAAGGGTCAGGTTTCTGCCCTGGCTTTTTTTTTTCAAAGGTCCTTTGCTTTGCATCATCTGGTCAAGACTTTTTTCCAAGGGGTCACTCATGTTCGGCCCCCTAGAAAGCCTTTGGTTCCCGTTTGGGACCTAAATTTCGTTCTCTCGACCCTCCAGGGGCCTCCTTTTGAGCCGATGCAGGATGTGGCACTTTTTGTGCTCACTCAAAAGGTGGCCTTTTTGGTGGCTATTACTTCTGTTCGGCGTGTCTCTGAGTTGGCGGCTCTGTCTATTCATGCCCCTTACTTTGAGAGACACCAGGACAAGGTGGTTTTTCGCTTTAAACCAGATTTCCTTCCTAAGGTGGTTCCCGCTTTCCATCTCAATCAGGATGTAGTTCTCCCTTCCTTGTGTCCTCGGCCTAGCAATGACAAGGAGAGGGTTTTGGATGTGGTTCGTTGTATGAAGTACTATTTGGTCGCTACTTCTCCTTTTCGTAAGACGGACGCCTTGTTTGTGGTGCTCTCTGGGCCCAGGAAAGGTTTGGCACCAGCCAAGTCTACCATTAGTAAATGGATACGTCAGGCCATTGTTGGGGCCTATTCTGCTAAGGGGAGGGTTCCTCCTTTTAAGATCACTGCTCATTCTACTCGTGCTGTTGCGGCTTCCTGGGCCTTTCAGTTTGTAAGGCTGCCGTTCATACTTTTTCCAAGTTTTATAAGGTTGATGTGCGGGCCTCAGCGGATGCTGTTTTTGGCCGCAAGGTTCTGCAAGCTGCAGTGGTTTAAATTGGTGCATTTTTTGCTGTATTTGGATCCCCACCCATGACGGACACTGCTATTGGATGTCCCATATGTCATGAATAGTGGAAGCGGGGAATAATACCATTTTGTGATTACTCACCTGTAAAATGGGTATTATAAGTATGTCACATACACCGCTTCATCCCGCCCTTTGGTATTCTGGATCCTTTATATGTAACCAAATAAGCACAGAGCAAAAACAGTTCAGTGTTTCAACTAATACGCAGCTCCTCTGTATGATCCAAAAGAAGCTGTAATCCAATTACCAACTATTTGATAAAGTTGGATTTACCAATGAAACGCGTTAGGTAGGGGAGTGTGGGCTCTCTTGTTATTCCTTGTTGATTGGAGTGATTTTCTCTGTTTCCCAACGACGGCCGCGTGTGGGAACTTGGGGGAACACCTCTCAGACGGGAAATCCTTATATGCTATTAATCTACATTACTGTGTAAGTGCATATGAGTTTTATTAAAGCCTGAATCATTAACTGACAGAGTTGCACTAGATATCTTTTCTTTTCCTTTTTTGGTTTTTGGACTACATTGAGTCCAATGGTGTATAAAGACTGAAAGAGGACCTACAAGCATATATTTTGGAAAGACGACCTCTGCGTAATAGGAGAGTGTATGACATATGTTTTTGCCTGCTAATCTTGAACCTTTTGGTAAGAATATTTCCTAAGGGTGACGGGCACAGTGTGGACTTTGTGCATGCGCACTGGGATTACAGCTTCTTTTGGATCATACCGAGGAGCTGCGTATTAGTTGAAACACTGAACTGTTTTTGCTCTGTGCTTATTTGGTTACATTCTATTGAGGACTGGTGGGATAAGTGGTCCAGCACGTTTGAGCATTTTTAAAGACATAAAGTTATCTTCATATGTAATTGAACCATCATTATTGAGATTAAGCGCGGTGTTTTCCTGTATTTGATTGGATCCTTTATATGGTGAACCTTTTATTGTTAAGAATGTTTTATTGGCTCTTCCTGGTCTCCTTACTGCTGTCATATACTGGGGAATGTGTGGGAGGTCCCAGGTATTTATGGACCGGGAGGGGCTTCTTTTTTGCTTTCATCTCTGCAGAAGTTTGCCCTCTACTGGACCATAACCCATATGTCATGAATAGTGGAAGCGGGGTGTGTGACATACTTATAATACCCATTTTACAGGTGAGTAATAACAAAATGGTATTTTTGCTCTGTAAGACGCACTCCCCCCTAACTGGGGCGGAAAATGTATGTGTGCGTCTTATTAGGTAAATTATTTTAAAATTTAAAAACTTACATTAACAGTCACTTCCGCGCCACAGCCGGACAATGAGAGGACGGGCAAGGAGAATTCCTGCTCTGGGGGCCACAGCCCAGCACACTCAACCACACAAACACTTGGGTCCATGCAGAGGGTGGGCATCACAGGCCACACCAACTCGCTGTACGAACCCAGTATGTGCACAAAAGCGCCAGGCTGAGAGGCGGGGACTCTCCCTGCCCTTCCTATCGATGCTCCTTCATTGTCTGGCTACGGTGCGGGATCGACTGTTTCTTTTTGTTTTTCCTCCAACGTCCAGGGTAGGGAGGAATCCTCTCTGCCAATAGCATGGGGAATACTTCACTGCCTATGGGATGGGGGGATGCCTCACTGCCTATGGGATGAGGGAATGCCTCGCTGCCTATGGGATGGAGGGAATGCCTCACTGCCTCTGGGATGAAGGGAATGCCTCACTGCCTATGGGATGGAGGGAATGCCTCACTGACTATGGGATGGAGGGAATGCCTCACTGCCTATGGGATGGAGGGATGCCTCCCTGCCTTTGAGATGGGAGGAATGCCTCACTGCCTATGGAATGGGGGGAATGCCTCACTGCCTATAATGAAGGGATTGGGAGGGGGTGCCACACTGCCTATAATGAAGGGATTGGATGGGGGCAATGCCATGCTGTCTATAATAGGGAAATGGGGGTGCCACTCTGCTTGTAATGGGGGAACTATGCACCTTAACTATTATTTGGTTCTTGGGGGGGGGGGGTCTTTTGGCACAACATTTGGTTCTAAATATTTTTTTCCTTATTTAACTCCTCCAAATTCTATGTGCGTCGTAAAGGGTGAAAAATATGGCACATATTTTCCAGGATAGAAATTTCCTCTATGTAGCATGAAGCAGTTCACAGAAAATCAGGAACAAAGCTTTTTTTCCAGACCAGTGTAACATAGCTCTTTATGGATCAAAAGTCCATCTATCAAACTGTGTAAACTGTGAAAATAGAAATCATAGCATGCCGAGAATAAAGGGTGTCACAGATGTTTGGGGAACGCCGAACATTCAGACATGATCTGACTGGCTTTAGATGTCCACAGCCAGCAGTCCAGCCATAAACATGAACGTTTATTCACCAGAACAATCACACTGCCATGTTAGAACATAAGAAGTAGAAGTTAAGTTTGGGCTTAGTTAAGTTATTGCATGGCTGTACATTCTAATGATCTGCCAATGTATTAGCTTTGGCGGGTTTAGAAAAATGCTGTTGCGTTATCTATTTTGTTTCTTTTTTTTCTACCAATCAGCTTGTATTTTTTTTTACACTATTCATTCCCATCCAGTGCTGAGAGATGACAGATTTATAGATGCTAAGGCATCCTGTTTTGTTATATTTAATTTTACATCTTGTCTGATTTTCTCCAAATATTGCTGTAACTTAGTATATAGGAAAATAAGTTTTACAAAATACCTTTGGATTTCTGATTGTGGAGCCATTGGATGATAACTAACTTATGAGTTAAAAAACCAATGCCAAAAGATCAACCCTGTGTCTATACAGATGCTTTTCGTGTGGACCTATAAGCTTGTTTGCCGGCACTGAAGTCATAAAGGCTCTAGTGCCGGTCGATTAATTCCCCTCAGGGCATCCTGATTTGGATACCTCACTGTGTAAAAACCCACTGATCGCAAACACCGCTCTGATTCAATGCTGCATTTGTGGGCCACAGCTGCATCTCCAGCATCTCATGGTTGAGGCATGCTCCCATCCCCCATCTAAATGTTGACAGCCCGGGGATCTGGCCACTGCCCTTGACTATAGGTCAACTAAGTCACCCACCCCCGTGATATCCCGGTTTGGGATGGCTGCCTTTTCAATACCCTTGCAGTACATATGTATATATGTACCTATTGTGTGCAGCACTACATCTGAAGGGGACACACAAAAGGGTTGATTCATGGTCGGTGTTCTGGTAAGTTGGCACATGCTATTTGGAGCATCAACTCGCTCTTGGCCATCAAAATGGGATGCGCTTTAGTTTTAGCGTCAATTTGCACACTAACGTTCATCATTGCACCTGAAATTTTCCACTAGTGTCCTTTTTGCGCACCAAGCTGTTTCCGGGGTTTGATTTATGAAATGTTTAGAGGGCAGAAAAGCGTGTGCAAATGTGGCAATTTGAAGAGTGAATTTCCTTCAGCAAAAAGTATTTAATTCCAAAAACACATGCCGGCAGCATCCAGCATGTTTATGAACAATGAAAGTGTCAGCCGCAAGTTCTTTTTAGGGATTGAACCATTTTTTTGGTTTGGGTTCCTACAAAAAAAATGATAAAAAGTTTTTTTTTTTAATATGCAAAACAGATGAGGGAGGGCTAAAGAGAACATTAGTTTCCAGGGCCAAGTGGGTTTTTTTCCGCTTTAAGAAGACCTATACTTTTTTTCCTGACCAATCCAATTTTTTTGCCTATTGTTTATTGTCTGGGCCAACCTGGGGGCCCAGTTGGGGATAGTGCAGGTGGTATTTGTGGAGTATTGTCTGGGCCAACATGGGCGCCCAGTTGGGGATAGTGCATATCTGAACTAGGGTTACATAATTTGCCCCATCCATGGTATTTGATAGCACTGTATCCACCATGATAAAGTCTTACACCAAAGAGCCTTTGAGGTCAACAACAACCTGCAAACATGAATTGCTGAAGGATCCTAAAATCCAACCATGGAACTGAAATCTTTGCACCCATTTCTGCACCATTTCTAGGTTTGTTTGCATGTTCCGCCTCATGGCTGTTTTACTTGAGCTAAAATACCAGTTTGTTTTGCAGTAAATTTAAGTTAGTGGTGTTTGATGAAGTTGTGGAGTATTGTCTGGGCCAACCTGGGCGCTCAGTTGGGGATAGTGCAGGTAGAAGTTGTCTATTATTGTCTGGGCCAACCTGGGGGCCCAGTTGGGGATAGAGCAGCTAGAAGTTTTGGAGTATTGTCTGGGCCAAACTGATGGCCCAGTTGGAGATAGTGCAGGTAGAAGTTGTGGAGTATTGTCTGGGCCAAGCTGGGGACCCAGTTGCGGATAGTGCGCCTAGAATTTGTGGAGTATTATCTTGACCAACCTGGGGGCCCAATTGGGGATAGTGCGACTAAAAGTTGTGGAGTATTGTCTTGGCCAGCCTGGGGGACTAGGGTTACTTCATTTGCCCTATCCACTGTATCCAACATGATAAACGCCAAAGAGCCTTTGAGGACAACAATGACAACCTCGGCAGCTGCCAAAATGAATTGCTGAAAGATGCTAAAGTCCAACCGTGGAACTGAAATCTCTGCACCCTTTTCTGCACCATTTCTAGGTTTGTTTGCATGTTCCTCCTCATGGCTGCTTTATATAGAGCTAAAATAGCAGTTTGTTTTGCAGTAAATCTAAGCTTAGTGGTGTTTGATGAATCCAAATTTGCAATGTAGATTTCTTGGCAGCGAAAGCCGTGAAGCCAGCCAATATGTTGTCAAGTTTTCGGTAAAATGGTTTGCAGTCTAGTGCCACTAAACTGTCCTGTTCCGGTAGCGGAAGAATATGCAATTTGAGGTTAGTTTTACAATAATGGGGAATAGTATCCGAAAAAACTATTTATGAGAGAGCAGGACCCGAAGACAAGGTGATAAATCAGCATTACGTCGCCTTGAATCTATCTTTTATTCAGTTTATATTTTGCACAAATTCAGGAAAAAGTATCACATAAAAGAAGAAATGGTCAGAGGGTGTTCGAAATTGTCATTCATTAAACTTTACCAGGCAGCTCTTCGTGTGCCTAAGTGGAATATGGTAGAAGGCTTGCCTGTTAGTAATCATCAATCATATACAGAAATAAATACATAATACCGCATTGCACAAGAAATATAAAATAATATTAAGCTCAACGTGTGTAAAAGAGTCCTTCCTCTCAATATAATCTTGATATAGATATAGACTTCTTGTAGACTTAACGGTCCCTAGGTGCAAACATCTCCACCAATTAAGTTTAAACTCTTACCAAAAAATTGGCAAGTGCGACGAAATAAACATTCCAAATAAGTTTATCCAATTCCAAATATCAGAGTCCCCAGAAACATCCGATTACAAAAGGTGCCAGCTTATTTATTCTCCACATGAAGCCATCCAATTAGTAAAGCATGTGAAAATAAAGGGGAACAAATCTAGTGCAAAAACTTTAAGGCTTCCAAAATTATTTAATATGTAAAATATTGCACTCACAAGCAAAAACAAGACATAGAGTAAAATGACGGCCAAAGGCATTTCTTTCAACAGCTCTCACCGCCAGGGGTTCCAATCCTTAAATATCGCTAATGCGCCCAAAGGTAAAGAAGTCCAGCAGATAGAAGCCAGTAGTAATCCAAGCTCCTCCAACGCGTTTCGTCCCAGTAGGGACTTTAATCATCAATCATAGAATTAATTTTCTAATGATGGCATTTCTCCTAGTTTGGTGGCTGTAGAATGGAAGTACTGCAGAGAACTTCCTAGCTCCATTTTCCTAGCTTTGGATTTCTGACACCCCCATGCATACCTACCAACTTTTCTGGGTGGGAAAGAGGGACATTTGTTAAATTAGGCCACGCCCCCTCATTTAGGGATCGATGGGAGTTAGGTTGTAATGGTTGAAACAATAGAAACACTTTGAATAGGCATAGGAATCATTTATTGATTCAGATCTACATGTTACACCTCAAAGAGGGACAGAGGAGAACAACAAGAGGCAGCGGGACCTGGACTCAGAAGAGGGACTCTCACCGCCAGGGGTTCCGATCCTTAAATATCGCTAATGCCCCCGAAGGTAAAGAAGTCCAACAGATAGAAGACAAGTAAGCCAAGCTCCCCCAACGCACTTCGTCCCCGTAGGGACTTTAATCATCAATCATAGAATTAATTTTCCAATAATGGCGTTTCTCCTAGTTTGGTGGCTGTAGAATGGAAGTACTGCAGAGAACTTCCTAGCTCCATTTTCCTAGCTTCAGTTTTCTGACACCCCATTGCATACCTACCAACTTTTCTGGGTGGGAAAGGGGGACATTTGTTAAATTAGGCCACACACCCTCATTTAGGGATAGATAGGTTGTAATCGTTGAAACAATAGAAACACTTTGAATAGGCATAGGAATCATTTATTGATGCAGATCTACCTCAAAGAGGGACAGAGGAGAACAACAAGGGGCAGCGGGACATGGACTCAGAAGAAGGACAGTCCCTCCAAATCGGGGACACTTGGGAGTTATGCCGGTGGTTCTACGTGCATACAGAAAAAGATGCACATAGAACTGATTTGATGGTAGCCGTGAAAAATAAATGGCCACGAGCTTCCTTTTTTATTACCACAACAGTGTGCAAGTGCCATTTGAGATCCCGTGTGATATGTATACCCACCAACTTCAATTTTCTCTTGTGACCTCTACACCATGACTGTGAATTGGGGAAATCTTTGAGGAAGCTTTTTGGTTGCTCAGCATTTCTATGGTTTTATCTGTGTTAAGGATCAGGTTGTTATTGAGCTCATTGTGTTCATATTCAGTCACTAGCAACTACCTGTTTTCTCCCACATAAAAACCTATTGTCCCTTCCTGATGTCTGACACTGCTAAAATGCTAGTACAAACTCTTATCACATCTTGACTATTAAAACATCTGTGGTCCACTAACAGACTGGCACCCCTCCAATCTAAATGTGCATAAATGCCTCAGAAACACAGGCAGCTTGTGTATTATGTTCTATAAAGACACACACTGAATAACCAGATGCTAGAGGGATTTTGTGAGAAGGGAAAGCTGCAACAATGTTTCTTTACCGCACAACATTCAGTCAGCATATTTTCTAAAATGTTACAATTCTTAAAGCTGTGCAGCAGAGCAATGAGTCATCACAGCTAGCTGCTGACTTTCTGCTAGAAATAAAAGAGTATTGCACTGATAGGTGAGGCAATTTTGACTGTAGGATTGGTTTGATTTTTTATAAGCTGGACTCTTGTATGTGGCAAGATGGGCGCTTCTGTACAATTATACAGCATAGAATCTGCCTGCTATTCCATAACATCTGCATGGAGTTAAGCCCTCTCAAATAGTTTGTCACTGATTTCCGCAGTGGGGCTTTTAGGGTACAATTTACCGAAATTGCTTTTTTGAGTTTTGGTCTGCTTTAAATCTTTTTAAATCTCAAATAGCTTATCTAGTGTTGGAAGCGGAGCTCCAATAATCGTTTTTATCGTTCTTTGCATTTGTGAATGTGCTAGTACCCCCAGAAAAAGATGCACGTAGGACTGATTTGATGGTAGCTGTGAAAAATAAATGGCCACGAGCTTCCTTTTTTATTACCACAACAGTGTGCAAGTGCCATTTGAGATCCCGTGTGATATGTATACCCAGCAACTTCACTTTACTCTTGTGACCTCTACACCATGACTGGTTTCTCAGCATCTCTATGGTTTTATCTGTGTTAAGGATCATGTTGTTATTGAGCTCATTGTGTTCATATTAAGTCACTAGCAACTACCTGTTTTCTCCCACATAAAAACCTATTGTCCATTCCTGATGTCTGACACTGCTAAAAAGCTAGTACAGACTCTGATCATATCCCATCTACTAGAAACATCTGTGGTCCACTAACAGACTGGCACCCCTTCAATCTAAATGTGCATCAAAGGAGAAACAGCTCAGCGTTTGAACATCCCCTCCATAAGACTTGGCAGTGCTTGGCAGTGACAGTCACTCGCTAGATGAATCCAAGTACAAAGTTGCCTGACCAAGTTAAGCGTTAAGCATTTTTTTAAACAATCCAAAATTGTAAAAAACCTACAGAGATGCAGTAAGCTACCAACAGCAGCTGCTGCCTGTACCGTGTTTCAAGCAAAAGCTCTTAATCATACAAAAAAGTAAGCTCACCTCTACCTCATCTCCCTGTTTTTTTTTAATACTTATGTGGCATATGAGCATGCCCGCCACAGCGCATTCCCCGAAGCCGCCCCTAGCCGATAGATAGCCATCATATCGAAAAGTGTACTATGCAAAGACAATCTATGCAGGGGTGGTTATGCTCTGTAGGGGTAGAAAAAGGGAGGGGAATGAAAGTCCGTTCTTTGTCTTTTTTATCAAAAGGCTGTGGCTTCTCTTATTTCTAAAGTAGTAGTGTTGATCCAAAAGCATAAAAGACAGGAGTGAAATTAGGAACGACTCTACATAATTTACTACTGTGTTGTTACTTCCTGTATATTGAGCTGTAATCTCTATGACTGCTAGAGTTCCTTCCTGTCTGTGGTTCCAGCCACCATGTAAGGTGACATTCTCTTACCGCAGAAAATACAAGTTCCTGTTATACCACTAATGTCTGGATCTGGATCTGACTCCGCTGCACCCAGCACCCAGCTTTGGCCATGTGTTATATTCTTGTCATTGCAAGGAAACTAGGAAATGGAAGGCCTGAGTCTTTTCTTTTGTTTAGTCTTACAAACTATGTTAAATACGACTCCTGTTTCTGATGCCCAAATAGAAAGTAAGATTATCTCTCCGAATGGGAAGAGCCTATCTCATATGTCCCCCCCCCCGTACATACAGATTGCCCACATTAATCTGGACCCTCACCCTGAATAAGAGTAAGAGCCTATCTCATATGTCCCCCCCCCTTACATACAGATTGCCCACATTAATCTGGACCCTCACCCTGAATAAGAGTAAGAGCCTATCTTATATGTTCCCCCCCCCCTTACATACAGATTGCCCACATTAATCTGGGCCCTCACCCTGAATAAGAGCCTATCTTATATGTTTCCCCACCCTGTACATACATATTGCTCACATTTATCCGGACCTTCACCATGAATAAGAGCCTATCTTGTATATTTCCCCCACCCTGTATATACAGATTGCCCACATTAATCCGGACCTTCACCCTGAATAAGAGCCCATCTTATATGTTTACCCCACCCTGTATATACAGATTGCCCACATTAATCCAGACCTTCACCCTGAGGCAAGATGGCCGGCATATCTTTTAGAGTCCTGAACAGAGTTGCAGCCCAGCGGGCAAAAGAATAATAAGGAAGTGACTAAACACTTAAAATATATTAATTTTAGATGCTGGGGAATCGTTTATTAAGGGTTTGGGCTTTTCATTAAATGATGATGAAGGTCTGGTTTAAATCAGAACTAAAAAAGTTTTGGCCGAAGTTTAAAAATTGTTTCATTTCTTTGGAGTTTACCTTATTTAGTGACCCTCAGCACTAGTGATGTTCTTTTAAAGTTAAAGAACCTGTGATTGTATAGTATATATCGTTGAATCCTTTTTGTTCACCCAGTAGGTGGCTATTATTATGTTCAGGAGTTTCAGAGTGAACATTACAACACGTAATAGAGGCCAAAGATATTCTGTATAAATCTGCGCCTTTCCTTCACCTTGGTTCTCGGTATCAAATACAAAACTAATGGCATGTTGATAAAAGTCCTTCAACTTTATCTGGGTCCTTCCTTCCTGTTTTCTGTTAGCTTTTTTTATTGTAAACTATAAAACAAACTATTCTATTATTGTAGTTTATTGTGTTTTTTTGTTGTTGTTTACAGATATAAAACACTGGTTAATCCGGACATTCAGCATGATTTAATGAAAAGCCTAAATCCTTAAAAAAAACTATTCCCCAGCATCTAAAATTAATATATTTTAAGTTTTTAGTTACTTTTTATTCTTTCCCCCACCAGGCTGCAACTCTTTTCAGGACTCTAGGATATGGGCGCCTCTATCTTGACTCAGAAGCATCAGATACTGAGGAGAGGAGAGCAGAATAAAGTACAGGGGGCAGGGTTATAGCTGCGCTTTGCACAGACAGAGCAGAGCTGGGGTCAGGGAAAGCACAGCAATCCCAGAATGCAGAGCAACAATCAGAAGACACTTCCTGTTTGCAGGCTGCCTGATGCTCCATGAGCCACCATCTTGGATGTTTAAAGACTCATAACATGCAGTAAATGCAGGTAGGATGATTTTTAATGTGAGCAATCTGTACAGGGTGTGGGAAACATATAAGATAGACTCTTATTCAGGGTGAAGGTCTGCTTTTAATAAATATAAAACTGGGAACAAATGTGCATTGTAAGGTAACAATAGGTTAAATTTGCATAATTTGCTGTTTACCAGTTATAGAGTTTTTGGTACACTGGAAGCAATCAATATTATTGCACAGTATGTAATACCATAGTGCCTAACTTGGCGTTAATACATATTCATCCCCTTGAAAGTGTTAATTTTGCTATGATAGAACATTAAATTAAATAGGATTTTATTAGTTTATTTTCAACATTAAAGCGGACAAAACCCACTGAACTTGTGAAATACATTTGGTCAAAGCCCCTGCTGATACTCCCCTTTTAGGGTGTAGAACTAGAAATGTATATTTTCACTTTTTAAATCGTCCTGGAACACTTTTTTTTTTTTTTTTTTTGCTGTCCCTCTGCCACACCAATGTAATGACCGATCACCTGCCATTTTACACAAAGACATCATTGCCACACACAACAGTGGCAATAAATGGAGGAGGTGGAGCTTTACAGCTAAAATAGACTCGTTATCTGGGATTAGAGTTAAGTAGGCAGTGAGAATTGGCAAAAGGTGCTCTTCATGGGGAGAGCAATTCAGGGGATGCTAATTAAAAATATTGGTTTTGGTCCGCTTTAAGTAATACCGAAGTGAAAAGAGATCTCTAGAACAACTAATGTGCTGCCACTTCCCCAGTCATAGTTTTTTAGAGGGAGTGGTAGTAAAGCAAGTCACTGTTACAGATGTGTGCACTCCGACCTTTTCTTCTAATATGGTTAAAGAGGAACAACAGTCAAGAATGACTTTTGCTTAAAGCAGAACAAAACACACCAGTGACCGGCCTGGAATCTAAAAGATTGGAATGTCCCACTGTGTGAAACCCCCCAAAGGCACCGTTAATCACTCACTTTTCCCCTGTCCAACAGCACATGCGCAGGCTCTTGTCCAATCAGAGCTGAACATATTATTATTATTGACATAATTCGGCAAGGCGGCTTTTATTGTTTACTATGGGGAGCGAGAGCGGGCACATCCTCGGACTGTGCACACGCTCCTACCCTAGCCATTCAGATTGGCTGGGGCACAAGCACAGGGCAGCAGGGGATGTGGTCGCAGAATAGTGTCACTTCAGCAGGCGGCTCTGATTGGACAGGAGCCCGCGCAGGTGCCATTGGACCTATAAGAGGTGATTCTGAATGCAGCAATAGTGGGGGTTTCACACAGTAGGGCATCCCAGTGTGGTATGCCTGGGAGGCACTGAACAAAACCTGGGAAAGTGAAAATCCCGGGTTTTATTCCGCTTTAAATCAGACATGAAGCAGGGGGAGCATGTTTTTGTACAATGAAAGTTTCAGCCACAAGTTTTTTGAACCTTTTATATTCTTAGTATACAGTACGTCCTGCCTATCGGTGGGCCCTATTTAAGTGGCCACCGTCCTCCCTCATCCTCCTTGTAGTCTTCAGGGGAAAAGAGGGGGGGGGGTGTATGTGTATAGATATGTATGTTATGCAGTCTGTGCTTTCTCTTTTCACATGCCTTTATTCTTGTGTCAGCCGCCGCGCTGACTTGTCTTTACTGCCTTTAAATTTGCCGCTGCCGCCGCATGCTGACTTGGTTCCGCACTTGGCGGCGGCATTACCTCAGGCGCTGGTGTGCCATCATTGGCTGTTGGTCGTTCTGGCTTTGCGCTCTTCGGGGGGGGCAAGGCCCGTCTTTGGCACGTTCCGCATCATCGCTGTTACTGGCCCGCCCCTCGAGGTATACCGACGCCATCTTTCCTGCTTGGTTGGCCTATGTGCGACGGACTCCTACCTACCGCGGTCCATTAGTGCCCTCGCGGGCGGCTTTATCTGCTTCACCTTGGTTACGATGTACTTAAGGTCTTGTCTGCTTATGTCTTTCAGGCGGGACGAACCCTTCTTGGCTTCTCCCGGCCCTGTTTTAGTATATTACTTGTAGGCCTTGTAGAAATTATACTCCCACTTCCTTAGCGGGTTATTGGGGCATCCAGGGTTGCTACATAGCGTTATTCCCTATCGGCGTATAGCGCCGCTATAATCACCATATAGAGGCATCCCAGGATAATGTGACCGGGGTCCCTTCGGGACAAGACCGGCTGTGTATAGCGTGTGGACAGCCTCATGCTAACGCTGACAAGGCGCGGGTCTGTGTACCCTGTGCTGAGCAGGTGCTTGCATTGCAATCTGGCCTGCCAGTGGCTGCACCTAGTTTCACTTCGCCTACTCCCCCAAGCTTAAACCTCACTCCTACTGAGTTGCATACTAGTGGGGATTCTCAGCCTGATGTGTCTTCTAGACTGGCTACTGTTGAACAGTTGATTGCGAAGTCCTTAGCGCGTAAGGCCCCTGCTAAGAAGCGGCACTTGACGCCTAATGTTACTGTTTTCCCTATGGGAACTGAGGAGTTTTTGAATCTGTGTGGCTATACCCCGTCTGATGAAGGGGAGCTCCTTTCTGATTCAGGCTCATCTGATGAGAGACCGAGGGGTCATGACGATTCTGGCTCTGACCCCTGGGCCCTGGATGACACTGACAGATTATTGACCCAGATGTTTGAGGTTCTGTCTATCTCTCTCCCTGTTGAGGCTCCCAGGCAAAGAGGGGAGTTTTTCCATACAGCAAAATCACGTTTGAAATTTCCAGAGCAGGCACATTTCCATAACCTTGTGCTCAAGGAATGGGAGCGCCCCAGTAAACTTCCCGGGGTTCCAAGGAGTTGGGAGAGGAAGTATCCCTTTCCTGCTGAGGTGGTTAAATATTGGTCATCCCCCCCCCCCCCCCCCCCCCCCCGACGTGGATGCCCCAATCCTAGGGCTATCTAACACCTCTGTCATGCATTCCCCTGATTCTACTACCCTGCGGGATGCTGAAGACCGGCGTATTGATCAGCTGGCATCCCACGCCTTTGCATGTGCGGGGACGGCGCTGCGCCCGGTCTGTGCCTCTGCCATTGCAGCTGTGGCCACTAGAACCCTTATCAGAAATATGCTTGATAGTGCCCCTGATGATTTGCCTTGTGAGGTGTTTAATGCACTCTCCAGTTGTGATGTTTTTGTAAATTTTGGCCTATCGGCATTGGATGACACCATCAGAATGTGTGCCAGAACTTCTGCCCTTGTGGTGGCTATACGCTGCTCGGTTTGGCTGCGCCAGTGGGCTGCTGACAACGCTTCCAAGAAGGCCCTCGCTGGTTTTCCCTTTAAAGGACAGCACCTGTTTGGGGACCGCCTGGACCTTTTTGCTAACGGAGGCAGGTTACCCCAGCGCAGGTGGCAATCTCGGCCCTTTCGGGGTCAGGGTTCCTTCTTCTCCCCTTACCGTGGTGCAAGACAGGGAAGGGGGGTCTCTTTCCCTGGGGGCCGGGGAGATTTCTGGGGTAGAGGCAGAGGACGTGGACGTCCTGGCTCCTCCTGGGGTTCCAAAGCTAAATCCTCTCCCAAGCCCCCTCAGGCATGATGGGGCGCTTTCACCCATCCTGGTGGGGGAACTTCTGCAGCACTTCGCTCACGTCTGGAGGCTTCATGTCTCAGACCGGTGGATTCGGGAGGTAGTGTCCTCCGGTTACAAGTTGGAGTTTGCTGCCGATCCCCCTTCAAGATTCATCAGATTCCGGATTCCTCAGGACCCTGTGTCAGCTCAGGAGCTAGTGTAAGCAGTGCAAGGCCTCCTGGAGCTGGGGGTCATCTGCCAGGTCCCCTTAAGAGAAAAAGGCAAGGGCTTTTATTCCAACCTATTCACAGTACCCAAAAAGGATGGTTCTGTCAGGCCCATCCTGGACTTAAAGATTCTCAACAAGTTTGTCAGGGGCAGGCGCTTTCGCATGGAGACTCTGCGCTCTGCCATCAGTTCCCTGCGCCAAGGGGATTTCATGACTTCTGTGGACATCAAAGATGCTTACCTTCATATTCCTGTGTTCCCAGGTCATCAAAGGTTCCTCAGGTTCGCTCTAATGGATCAACACTACCAATTTGTGGCCTTGCCCTTCGGCCTCACTTCAGCTCCCAGGGTGTTCACCAAGGTGCTGGCTCAGGACAAGCCCAGCTGTGTGTAGTGTGTGGGGCATCCCCTGTGAGCGATGATGTGCGGGTCTGTGTACCCTGCGCCCAGCAGGCGCTTGCGCTGCATTCTGGGCTATCTGTTGCTGAGCCTGCGCCCGCTATGTCCACACCCACTCCCCTTCGCTTGATTATGACTCCCAGTGAGCTAAATACTAGTGGAGAGTCCCAGCCTGACGTGTCTTCCAGGCTGGCTAACATTGAGAGGCTGATTGTTGTGTGTAGTGCTGTGTGTACTGTGTGGGGCATCCCCTGTGAGCGATGATGTGCGGGGTCTGTGTACCCTGCGCCCAGCAGGCGCTTGCGCTGCATTCTGGGTTATCTGTTGCTGAGCCTGCGCCCGCTATGTCCTCACCCACTCCTTCGCTTGATTATGACTCCCAGTGAGCTAAATACTAGTGGGGAGTCCCAGCCTGACGTGTCTTCCAGGTTGGCTAACATTGAGAGGCTGATTACTAGCTCTGCGGCCCGTAAGGCCCCGGCTAAAAGGAGGCATGTGGCGCCTGGTGTGTCTGCTTATCCTGTGGAGAATGAGAATTTCCTTGATTTGTCTGATTATACCCCACTTGAAGAGGGTGAATTATTCTCGGATTCAGAGTTATCTGATGATCAGCATTTCAGTGGTGCTGACTATGGCTCTGATCACTGGGATGCTGATGACACCAATAGACTGTTAATTCAGATTTTTGATGTGCTTTCTATCTCCCTTCCTGCTGCGGCTCCCAAGCTACAGGGGGAACTTTTCAGTACTGCTAAACCACGTCTGGAATTTCCAGAACAGGCCCATTTCAATAATCTTGTTCTCAAAGAATGGGAGCGTCCCGGCCGGCTTCCCAGAATCCCTAAAGGCTGGGATAAAAGGTACCCTTTTCCCACTGATGTGGTTAAATGTTGGTCTACCCCCCCCAGAAGTGGATGCTCCAGTATTGGGGTTGTCCAACACATCTGTGGTCCATTCCCCTGATTCCACTACCCTCAAGGATAGTGAGGACCGGCGCATTGACCAGCTGGCCTCCCATGCCTTTGCTTGTGTGGGGTCTGCCTTACGTCCTGTCCGTGCTTCTGCTATTACTGCTGTTGCTGTTAGGACTCTCCTCAAGGGTCTGTTGGAAGGCGCCCCTGATGAGACTTCTAGTGCCGAGTTCAGGGCCTTGTTGCAGTGTGAAATGTTCATTGCATATGTCCTTTCTGCCTTGGATGACACCATTAGGATGTGTAGTAGAACCTCTGCCTTGGTGGTTGCTATACACCGCTCTGTTTGGCTGCGTCACTGAGCAGCTGATAACGCTGCTAAGAAGGCCCTCGCGGGGCTCCCCTTTAAGGGGCTGCGCCTATTTGGTGATCGCTTGGACCTGTTTGACAAGGGGGGTAAGTTGCCTCAGCGTAAGAAGCAGCTGCGGCCCTTTCGGGGTTTGGGTGCCTTTGTCCCCTCCTACCATGGATCCAGGCCTGGAAGAGGGGTTTCCTTTGCAAGTCCTAGGGGGGACTTCTGGGGCGTGCCCGCTCCGGATCTTCCTGGGGGTCCAAGCCCAAATCTGTCGCCAAGCCTCCTCAGCCATGAAGGGGCGCCCTCACCCATCCGGGTGGGGGGACGGCTGCGGCTCTTCGCTCCTGTCTGGAGACAGCAGGTCTCAGACAGGTGGATTCTGGAGGTGGTGTCCTCCGGCTACAAGCTAGAGTTCGCTGCCTGGCCGCCTCCAAGATTCCTCAGGTCTCGGATTCCTCCAGGACCCCTGGCAGCTCAGGGTCTGTTTCTGGCTGTACAAAACCTATTGGACATGGGGGTCATCTGTCAGGTCCCTCCTGGGGAGAGAGGTCAGCGTTTTTATTCCAATCTCTTCACAGTACCCAAAAGGGATGGTTCCATCAGACCCATCCTGGACTTAAAGCTCCTCAACAAGTTCATCAGGACCAGACACTTTCGCATGGAGACCCTGCACTCCGTGATCAGCTCTTTGCGCCCAGGGGACTTCATGACCTCCATAGACATCAAGGATGCTTACCTTCATGTACCAGTCTTCCCAGGGCATCAGAGATTCCTCAGGTTCGCATTGGAGGGCCAACACTACCAATTTGTAGCACTGCCCTTCTGTCTCACCTCGGCCCCCAGAGTCTTCACCAAGGTGCTGGCAGGTGTTATGGCTCTCCTCAGAGCTTGGGGCATTCGCATTCTTCCTTATCTGGACGACCTCCTCATCACTTCTCATTCTCTCCAGCAGGCAGAAGTGGATACCCAGCAGGTGGTGACTGCTCTGGAAACATTCGGATGGGTGATCAATCACCCCAAATCCTCCCTGTCTCAGTCTCTGGTGACCTCCTTCCTGAGCATGAATCTGGATACTGTTCAGGCCAGGATTTTTCTTCCTCAGCAGAAGGTGGATTCTCTTCATTTCCTTCTGTCTTGCCCTCGCCCTTCCATCCGGCAAGGTATGCAGCTTGTGGGACAAATGGTGTCCTGCTTCAAGGCAGTTCCTTATGCTCAGTTCCACATGAGACCTCTTCAACTCCATCTCCTCTCAGTCTGGGACAAGAGTCCCCTGTCTCTGGATCATGCCTTTGTTCTGTCTCCTCTGCCCAGCGGTCCCTCTTGTGGTGGCTGGAGTCGAGGAACCTGTTGGGGGGCAGATCTTTTCTGGCCCCCTGTTGGGAGACGTCACCACGGATGCCAGTCTGTCGGGTTGGGGGGGGCTTCTGGAGAGCCCTTCAATTCCAGGAGCTGTGGGGCCCTCAGGAGGCCCATGCCCCCATCAACGTCCTGGAACTGAGGGCGGTTCGGTTGGTACTGGCCCAGTTGACTCCTCACCTTCAGGGCCGGCCGGTCCAAGTTCGCTCAGACAACCAGACGGCGGTTGCATACATCAATCATCAGGGAGGGACTCGGAGCAAGAGTGCCCTCAAGGAGGTGTCCATGATTCTTTCCTGGGCGGAGGACAATGTTCCTTGCATCTCAGCAGTGTACATTGCGGGGGTGGAGAATCTGGAGGCGGACTCTCTGAGCAGGGGTACCTCTCACCTGGGGGAATGGTCTCTCAGCAGCGAGGTCTTCCTGTCCTTATGTCACCGTTGGGGGATACCGGAGGTGGATCTGTTTGCGTCCCGCCACAATCACAAGCTCCCAGTCTTTGTCTCTCTGTTCCAGGATCCCCTGGCCCTTGCGGTGGATGCTCTGACTCTATCCTGGCAGGGGTTCCCTCTCCTGTATCTTTTTCCTCCATTTCCCCTGCTGGGCAGGGTGCTGCGCAAGCTGGCTCAGGAAAGGGTACCAGCAATCCTGGTGGCCCCCCAGTGGCCAAGACAGGTGTGGTTCGCGGATATCGTTCAGCTGGCGGTAGATCAGTACGCTCTGCCCCTGGTCCCGGACCTTCTCACTCAAGGGCGGCTGTGCCATCCCAATTTACAAACGCTGGCTTTGACGGCCTGGCTGCTGAAACCTCCATCTTAAGGGAGTCTGTGGTTAAGACTCGGAAGAAATCCTCTTCTACCATCTACTATAGGATCTGGCAGGCCTACATTGACTGGTGTGAGTCTAGGGTCCTTCCATGTCGGGTGTTTTCCATTCCTAGGATCCTGGAGTTCCTCCAGCATGGTTTTGATCTGGGACCTCATCTCAGCACGCTCAAGGGTCACGTTTCTGCCTTGGCTGTTTTCTTCTAGAGATCCTTCGCTCAACATCCTCTGGTCAAGACTTTCTTCCAGGGGGTTGCTCATGTGCGTCCCCCTCGCAAGCCTCTGTTGCCAGTTTGGGACTTGAATTTGGTTTTGTCTGCCCTTCAGGGCGCTCCATTTGAGCCTGTGCATGAGGCTGTTCTGTCTCTTCTTACTCTTAAGGTTGCCTTTTTGGTGGCTATCACCTTGGTCAGGCGTGTTTCGGAGTTGGCGCCCCTTTCTATTCAGGCCCCCTACTTTGAGAGACACCAGGACAAGGTGGTTTTCAGATTTAAACCTGATTTTTTTGTCTAAGGTGGTCTCTGCCTTCCATATCAATCAGGACATTGTGCTTCCTTCCTTGTGCCCTAATCCTGGTAATTCCAAGGAGAGGACCTTACATTCCCTGGATGTGGACAGGAATTTGAAGTACTACTTGGTGGCTACTGCACCTTTTAGAAAGACTGATGCCTTGTTTGTTGTTCCTTCGGGCCCCAAGAAGGGCCTGGCACCTGCTAAGTCTATCAGCAAATGGATTCATCAGGCCATTTATAGGGCCTATTCTGCTAGGGGAAAGGATCCTCCTTTCCGTGTTACTGCTCATTCTACCCATGCTGTTGGGACCTCTTGTGCCTTCCAGCACCAGGCTTCTGTTGAACAAGTTTGTAAGGCTGCTACTTGGTCTTCTGTTCATACCTTTTCCAAGTTTTACAAGGTTGATGTTCGGGCCTCAGCGGATGCTGTTTTTGGCCACAAAGTTCTGCAGGCGGCAGTGGTTTGAACTGCGCGTTGTTGCCTTTGGGATCCCACCCTATTTACGGACACTGCTATTGGATGTCCCATCTTTTATGAATCATTATCTGGAGCAGGACGTGCTGCATACTTAATACATTTCTGTGATTACTCACCTTGTAGAATTGGTATTATAAGTATGCAGCACGTCCTGCTCCACCCCACCCTGTTTGCATTATCTTGGATCCTCTGTATGGTGGTTGTTATCCTTGTTAACGTTGTTGATTTCATTGGCTTCTCCTGGTTCTCCTTACTGCTTTTCTATACTGGGGAATTTGTGGGAGGTCCCGGGTATATATGGACCGGGAGGGGCCTCTTTTTGCCATCTCTGCAGTCAAGCGCCCTCTGGCGGAGGTAATCCCATTTGTTATGAATCATTATCTGGAGCAGGACGTGCTGCATACTTATAATACCAATTCTAAAAGGTGAGTTATCACAGAATTTTATTTTCTAGTTCTACACCCTAATAGGGGAGTATTGTCAGGTGCTTTGGCAAAAAATATTTCACAAGTCTGCTGGGTTTCGGTCCACTTTAAGCGCTTAGCTGGCCAAAGTACCTGATGCAGGGCCATTTGTGCTGCAAATCAGCAGATTATTCTAAGTATACAGTACGTCCTGCTCCAGATAAGATTCTTTACGTCTGGGTATTACTCTGCCAGATGGCGCTGGACTGCAGAGACAGCGAAATTGGCTCCTCCCGGCCCCTCAAATACCCGGGACCTCCCACAAATTCCCAGATCTTATCTGCAGTCTGGACTGCGAAGGACAAGAAGATGGCTCTCTCTACTCGCAGGTGAGCAGGGCTTTTGGCCTGCGACCCTGTAGGACTATTCCCACCCATTCCATTGTTAATTTGCCTCCCAGCCTTGGCTGCGCTGGATCGGGTGAGGGTAGGCAGCACCACTGTCAGGTGTTTAGGAGCGCCGCTCCACCGCAATCCCCCACCAAAGGGTAGACGGTATAGGCACATGGTGAGCCTTTATGGGATGCCCCTCCCGCACTATTGCCCCTTGCCCCTCTCTATTGGTGGGCCCTACGTTGGGTGGCCGCTGCCCTCCCTCGCTCTCCCTTGTAGTTCTCGAGGGGGGGGGGGTGAGTGTGTGTTTCTGTACATTCACTTTGTATGGTGTGCTTGGTTTGCCTTTAATCCTGTCACCGCACAGCTTTGGTTGCACTGGTTGCTTTTTGAATATGCCCCGCTGCGCACGCTTGTATGGTGTTCCGCGGTCGGCCGCGACATTATCTCAGGCGCTGCTGCACCATCATTGGTTGGTTTTGTCACGTGTGCGGCTCCCTGAACAATCTCATTTTAATAATCTCGTGCTCAAAGAATGGGAGCGTCCTAGCAGGCTCCCCGGAGTCCCTAAGAGTTGGGATAAGAGTTATCCCTTTCCTGCTGATGTGGTTAAATGTTGGTCATCCCCTCCCGAGGTGGATGCCCCAATTCTTGGTTTGTCTAACACCTCTGTCATACATTCCCCTGACTCTACTACCCTGAAGGATAGTGAGGACCGGTGTATTGATCAGCTGGCTTCCCATGCCTTTGCCTGTGTGGGGACGGCACTGCGCCCGGTTTGTGCCTCTGCCATTACAGCTGTGGCTATTAGAACTCTGCTTAAAAGTGTCCTAGATGGAGCTCCTGATGATGTTTCTAGTGAAGGTATTTGTTGCTTATGTCCTCTCTGCCTTGGATGATACCATTAGGATGTGTGGCAGAGCCTCTGCCTTGGTGGTGGCTATACGTCGCTCGGTTTGGCTGCACCAGTGGGCAGATGACAACGCTGCCAAGAAGGCTCTCACTGGTTTTCCCTTCAAAGGACTACGCCTATTTGGACCTGTTTGCTAAGGGAGGCAGGTTACCCCAGCGCAGAAGACAGTCTCGGCCCGCCCGGGCTCCTTTCCTTCCCCCTACCGTGGATCCAGAGCGGGGAGAGGGGTCTCCTTTACTGGGACCCGAGGAGATTTCTGGGGTAGGGGCAGAGGACGTGGACGCCCTGGCCCATCCTGGCCCTGGCCCATCCAAGCCCCCTCAGGCATGAAGGGGCGCCCTCACCCATTCGGGTGGGGGGACGGCTTCAGCGCTTTGCTCACATCTGGAGGCATCATGTCTCAGACCGGTGGATTTAGGAGGTTACAAGATAGAGTTTGCTGCCTGGCTGCCCCAAAGATTCATCAGATTCCGGATGTCTCAGGACCCCATGTCAGCTCAGGCTCTGATTCTGGGCGTGCAAAGCCTTCTGGAGCTGGGGGTCATCGGTCAGGTCCCCTTACGAGAAAGAGGCAAGGGTTTTTATTCCAACCTTTTCACCGTGCCCAAAAGGGATGGGTCAGTCAGGCCCGTCCTGGACTTGAAGATTCTCAACAAATTTGTAAGATGCAGGCGCTTTCGCATGGAGATTCTGCGCTCTGCTATCAGTTCCCTGCCTCCAGGGGACTTCATGACCTCTGTGGACATCAAGGATGCTTACCTTCATATTCCCATCTTTCCAGGTCATCAAAGATTCCTCAGGTTCGCTCTGGAGGATCAGCAATACCAATTTGTGGCATTGCCCTTCGGTCTCACTTCAGCTCCCAGAGTGTTCACCAAGGTGCTGGCAGGAGTGATGGTTCTGCTCAGGTCTCAGGGCATTCGCGTTCTGCCCTATTTGGTCGACATTCTCATTACTTCTCATTCCCTCCAACAGGCAGAGCTGGATACTCAGCGAGTAGTGTCCACACTGGAGTCATTTGGCTGGGTGATCAGCCATCCCAAATCTTCCCTGTCTCCCTCCTTGGTGATGCCATTTCTGGGAATTAATCTGGATACAGTTCAGGCAAGGATCTTTCTTCCTCAGCAGAAGTTGGACAGTCTGCTAGTGCTGGTTCAGTTCCTTCTATCTTGCCCTCATCCCTCCATCAGGCAGGGAATGCAGCTAGTGGGTCTGATAGTGTTGTGCTTAAAGGCGGTTCCTTATGCCCAGTTTCACATGAGTCCTCTGCAACTCCACCTCAGTATGGGACAAGGATCCTGCGTCCCTGGACAAGATCCTTGTTCTGTCCCCCCTAGCCAGGTGGTCCCTCTCGTGGTGGCTGGACTCCAGGAACCTGTTGGCGGGCAGATCCTTTCTGGCTTCCTGCTGGGAGACAGTCACATCGGATGCCAGTCTGACGGGTTGGGGGGGCTTCTGGAATTCCCTACAATTCCAAGGGCGCTGGGGCCCTCAGGAGGCCCACACCCCTATCAACATTCTGGAACTGAGGGCGATCAGGTTGGTTCTGGCCCACTTGACCCAACACCTTCGAGGTCGGCCTGTTCAGGTACGCTCGGACAACCAGACGGCGGTTGCCTACATCAATCATCAGGGAGGGACCCGGAGCAAGGGAGCCCTCAAGGAAGTGTCTCTGATCCTGTCCAGGGGCGGAGGACAATGTTCCCTGCATCTCAGCTGTGTACATTCGGGGGGTGGAGAATCTGCAGGCAGACTCTCTGAGCAGGGGGACCTCTCGCCTGGGAGAATGGTCCCTCAGCGACAGGGTGTTTCACTCTCTGTATCACCATTGGGGTCAGCCAGATGTCGATCTGTTTGCGTCCCGTCACAATCACAAGCTCCCAGCCTTTGTCTCCCTGTCCCAGGATCCTCTGGCCTTGGCCACAGATGCTCTGGCAATGTCATGGCAGGAATTTCAGCTTCTGTATGTCTTTCCCCCATTCCCCCTGTTGGGCAGGGTTCTGCGCAAGATAGCTCAGGAAGGGGTGCCAGCAATCCTGGTGGCTCCCTGTTGGCCAAGAAGAGTGTGGTTCGCAGACATAGTGCAGCTGGCAGTAGATCAGTACGCTCAGCATTCTCTGGTCAAGACCTTTTTCCAGGGGGTTACTCATGTGCGTCCTCCACGTAAGCCTATGTTGCCTGTCTGGGACTTGAACTTGGACCTTTCTGCCTTGCAGGGTGCTCCCTTTGAACCTGTGCAGGAGGCTGCCTTGGCCATTCTTACTCTCAAGGTTGTCTTTTTGGTGGCTATCACTTCTGTTAGGCGTGTTTCTGAGTTGGCGGCGCTTTCCATCCAGCCCCCCTACTTTGAGAGACACCAGGACAAGGTGGTGTTTCGCTTCAAGCCAGATTTTCTGCCTAAGGTTGTGTCTGCCTTCCATCTTAATCAGGACATTGTTCTACCTTCCTTGTGCCCTAATCCTAGTAACACTAAGGAGAGGGTTTTGCATTCCTTGGATGTGGTCAGGAATCTGAAGTTCTATCTGGTGGCTACTGCACCTTTCAAGAAAACTGATGCTCTTTTTGTGGTCCCTTCTGGTCCTAGGAAGGGTTTAGCTCCTGCTAAATCTACTATTAGCAAATGGATCCGTCAGGCTGTGATTCAGGCCTACACTGCTAAGGGGAAGAATCCTCCCTTCCGCCTTACTGCTCATTCCACTCGTGCTATTGGTGCCTCTTGGGCTTTTCAGCACCAAGCTTCTGTTGAACAAGTTTGCAAGGCCGCTACTTGGTCTTCTGTTCATACCTTTTCAAAGTTTTACAAGGTTGATGTTGGGGCCTCAGCTGATGCTGTTTTTGGCCACAAGGTTCTGCAGGCGGTAGTGGTCTAAACTGCCGTTGTTGCCTTTTGGGGATCCTACCCTACTTTACGGACACTGCTATTGGATGTCCCAGGCGTAAAGAATCTTATCTGGAGCAAGACGTACTGTATACTAAGAATAATGCAATTCTGTGATTACTCACCTGTAGAATTGATATTATGAGTTTACAGTACGTCCTGCTCCACCCCACCCTTGGTTTTCATTATTCTTGGATCCCCTGTATGCTGATTGTTATCATTGTTGGTTTAGTTAGTGGTTGGTTATGTTATCATTCTCCCGACTTTTTGTTAACTGCTTTTCAATACTGGGAATTTGTGGGAGGTCCCGGGTATTTGAGGGGCCGGGAGGAGCCAATTTCGCTGTCTCTGCAGTCCAGCGCCATCTGGCGGAGTAATACCCAGACGTAAAGAATCTATCTGGAGCAGGACGTACTGTATACTCATAATATCAATTCTACAGGTGAGTAATCACAGAATTGTATTTTCCTTGCGTAAGGCGCAAATTGTTGCAAGAAGATGCTATTCGCCCTTCCCCCGTTCACTCGCCATTTGGTGTAATTCGAACATGCACCTGGCATGTGCATGCAGCTGTGAATCATGCGCCATGGTTTACACTTTGATTCTCTACCTCATCCTATTTAAAAAAAAAAAAAAAAAAAAAATATATATATATATATATATATATATATATATATAGCATGAACAGCAGGGGTGTCTGAGACATCACTAGATCCCATGAGGGAGTTTTCCATTAACCCAGCAGGGAGGATAGGGGGAAAGCACTACTCACCAGGGAAGGACAGATCCCAAACTCCTTGGAAGATCAGAACAGATGTCCCCTTGAGGGTAGCAAAGAGATGAGATTGTAAAAAGGCTTCTCTGGAGATGCCACATCAAGTTAAATCATTGGAGCGCGGAGGGTCCTTTCTTTCTGAAGGCTGAGTTACGCATAACCAAGAGATTTGTCCCCAGAGCTCATCACATGTGACAGGGCTGAAACTAAAGTCTCTCTGGAGAACTGGAATATTATAGAAAAATCAACAGAAAGCATGGAATAATACAATATATATATTGTAATTATTCTTGGCAATGTACATTGCGGTGGTTGTATTATTATGTAGTATGTATTTTGCCAAGTTCTCCCTCTACATTTTACCTTTTAACACTGTTTGTGCCAATGAAACTGCCAGGTAATTAGACTAAATTACAATTAGCATCTCTACTCCCATGGTCCTTGTCCTTCTGTTGCCTTTCACTGGTACTTAGTTATTAAAACAGTTGCATACAGCGGGTAGCGGTGTCTATTTTTACATAAGCTCTGAAGCACATGACAGGTGATTTGGTAATGTTATAAACCTAGTATTTTCTATCAATGAACTGGGTTATAGAGAACTGTTCCCACCCACAATCCAAACCCCAGATTTGCCTATAATAAATGGTTGGTCTTTTTTGTTTTGTTACAGTAGATAACTGTTCCAAAAAGAAAGTAGAATTACAGCTTGTGGTCCAAAGTTCTTTGGGGATGTAATTCAATATTAACAGGGAAAGCATTAATAAATAAGGAATTAGAATCACTTTTGCCAAGTATATACATACATTCAGTACAATGGACATTTCCTGGCAGGAAGGGACCAAAGTGGACCAAAACCCAGGATTTTGAGTATCCCGGCTTCTGGTGTTTGCCCCCCAGGCACCTCGATCAGGAGTGTCCCGCTGTGTGAAACCCCCTAGGTCGCTGAATCAGACTCAACGTTCCCTGGTCCTACGGCACCTGCGAGGCCTCTCTTCCAATCAGCGCGTTTGGATTTGCTCATCTTAGTGAGCGGACGCATCCCCACTTCCCTCTGACAGGGAGCGTGCCAGTGGCGGCCATTCACTAAGGCCTTGTCTGGGGGCACGTGCCCTGCTAAAAGGCTAGCGGGGACGCGGCTGCCACTCGCACATGTGCTGTTGGACCGGGGCAGAAGCTGAGTTTTCGGGCTACCTAGGGGGATTCACAGGGCCAGAAATGGAAATATAACGGCCCTGAAATATTGTAGATTCCAAGGCTGAAATCTGTTGGTCCTCTTTAAGGCAATACGTCAGATCTTGGCCAACTACTTGTGCTGTCATTTTAAAGCACAAATGCTCGACCTGCGACCCAGGGGCCACATGTGGCCCTCAGAGCTATCAGATGTGGTATCTGACCTCCTGTGGGGAAAGTGGGAGCGGTAAATAGAACTGACACGTAAAGGTAGTTAAATAGGGCTACATTAAGGATGGACGTGCAGAGAGTGATATTGGAGAGGGCGCACTGGCAAATAGAGGTGTTGGTGGTGGCTTGGAGAATTGTGGTGACCTTGATTGTACAACACAACCCCTGGGTGACATCTTTGGCACAATAATTCGGTATGTAAGTATATAATAATTGTATGCTTAACATTGGTGGGAGCTTAGATTGGTTGAGTGAGTTTGGTTGGGTGTTACATATGAATGTAGGGGGTGTGGTGGAAGGACATACGAGTGGCATTTGTCGGTATCCTAGAAAATCTTCATTATACTATTCCGACTGAGTGTGTTACCTATGGCCTGCGTTTGTCAAAAGTTTGAGCACCCCTGTTTAAAAGTGGACCAAAACCCAGGATTTTGTCTCAGGTTTCGGTGATTGATGCAGGATGCCCTGCTGTGAGAAACCCCCAACCTTGTCCTACTGCATTTGTGTGGCCTTCCAATCAGCACGTTTGACTGCACTGACACAAGCTTGTCTAAGGAGCCTAGCCTCTAACAGGAAGGGGCCATTCACAAATCCCTGGTGCGGGCACACACCCTGCTAAAGAGAAATCAGGGATTCGGCCACTGCTCGAACTTTTGCATTTGGACCAGGGGAAGAGTTGAGTATACTAGGCGATCTAAGGGGTTTCACACAGCGGAGCATCCCGATTCTGGATGCCCCTAGGGAAGGAATCTAGCAGACCTGAAATCTTATAGATTCCAGGGCCTCGGCCGTGGGGTTTGGTCTACTTTGGTATTTACTATTTTACTTATAAGTCCACTTTCACCAGCTGCCTGATGGAGGTGCCCATTATTCCCAGTGGAAGCCAGACCACCACCACCCACCACGTGGAATCATGAAGCGCAGTCCACGCAGTAGCAGGCAGGACACCGGAGAGGTGTGAAAGGGGCCAGAGAGGTGTTATTGATATTCTTTGTGGTCCCGCTGCGTCTGCCGCGAACGCAGAAATGCATGCGGTACCAGACAAGTGTGAATGAAGGCTAAAGGCAGCAAGCTCGAAAGACCTGAACGTCTGTAACAGCTTCCATTCTCTATAAATAAGATTAATAACTGTATCCCGGAGTCATCCTAATATGATCTCATTTGTACTCTGATATAAATATGCTCTTAATGAATGCTACACTGTATATATATATATATTAGATGCAACAAACAATTTATATTGGCTGTTTAGGAGATAAGCTCTCTCGGTTCCCAGAAATCATGCACAACTCAGGCTATTCCCCATGGTCTCTAAGCTGCAATATTATTTGTGCCCATCCGTAAAATATTTATAGCGAGGTTAAACAGTGCTTGGGACTATAAATCCTGAAATTACAAGTTTGTGCTAGCATGTTTTATTCCACAACACCTGACACCTGCACCATAACGGTTCTTAGCCATTCCTGCGGTGAGCTTATTCCCGACGCCAAGGACATAGCAGCTTTTCTAGGCAGTCTATTATACTTTGTAAACAACAACTCAGAATGTACGATGCTCTCCCGAACGTCACAGAACTCCGCAAATGTTCTTACATGTCGACCCACTCAAAAGTAAGACTGCGTACGCGACATGATGAAAAGCTAAATCTCTTGCTGTTTTATTTTTTGTTTCTAAACCTCTCTGCCCCCAAGTCCCCGACATTATTTAGGGGGACCCCCTGTAATGCCCTGTGAGACTCCCACCTTCTGTGAGCTGGCAAACCCCAATCTCCGCCACCGCTTGTGCTTATAGTCAAGCTCCCGTTTGCCGGGATGCTTGATACACCTCGCCGGACGATTACCCCAGGGCTTAAATGGTGCAAAGCCCACTCAAAAGCAAGACCGCTTATGCGACACGATGAAACGCTAAATCTCTTGTTTTATTTTTTGTTAATAAACCTCTCTGCTCCCAAGTCCCCCCATTGACACCACCATTATTTAGGGAGACCCCCTGTAATGCTCTGTGAGCTGGCAACCCCCAATCTCCACCGCCACTTCCCGCTACAGTCAAACCCCCATTTGCCGGGACGCACGATACACCTCGTCGGACACTGTTTCCCTCAGGTCTTAGGGTGCAAAGCCCACTCAAAAGCAAGACCGCTTATGCGACACAATGAAAAGCTAAATCTCTTGCTGTTTTAATTTTTGTTTCTAAACCTCTCTGCCACCAAGCCCCCCATTGACACCGCCATTATTTGAGGAGACCCCCTGTTATGCCCTGTGAGACTCCCACTTTCTGTAAGGTGGCAATCCCCAGGCACAATACGCCTCGCCGGACACGGTTGCTCTCTGGTCTTAAAAGGCGCAAAGCCCACTCAAAAGCAAGACCGCTTATGCGACACGATGAAACGCTAAATCTCTTGCAGAGGTAGAGTTAACGCGTTATCCAAGAGGGTCAGGCAAAGTTCAAGGTTGGGCAGGCGAAAGGTCGGTTCGGGCACCAAGCTGGGATCAAAGCTGGGTTAGTAACAAATACAGCACAGATAAAGTAACACCTTGACAACACTATGAATCCACTGGGGTGCACCACTTACTTATACACAACCGTTTGATGTGCTCACTCTATGAAACCAAACAATGAAAATAGGAGTGGACACCGCACCTCTCTCCCTATGAGAAGCACCAGCCCAATATACTACAACCAAATAATAAGTACTAATCAAAACCTTTATTCAAAAAGACAGCTCATTAAAAATTACATGTACAACACAAGACATTTAAAACCAAGATGCTTCCCCCCATTATTTACAAAAGATATATGCAATCAAAGTTTGCCATAATGGAAACAATCTCAATACACATAAATATCAATGGCTGACTGTCCTGCAACCCTATCCAGAATGTTTTTGTGCCGGCACAAAAGAAAAAACGTAAAAATATTTTAACCGTGTTTCAAAACAAGAGCCAATTACAAATTCCTATGTGTGTATCTCAAAAAATCACAAAATCACAAAAAGGTAAGTGCACACAATATATCTCAATAAGCTATACTAAATAATACATACATAACCACTAAAGCACAATGCATAATGATAAAGTGACTAGTGCATAATAAAACCCTAATCAAAATTCATTTCCAAATGTACAAAATATATAGTGTATGTTGCACAAAACTTCTGCTATAAATCAACCATGTCCTCAAGAAATATCAACAATAAAAGCAATACAGACAAAAATAACAATAGATAATGCCAGTAAGCAATCAAAAGGGTCACCTATAGATCAACGGACAGTCTGCAGCAGTGAAGCATCGGGGGGATCGCATCAAACACCCGCGCCCGCGGCTCCCATGCAGCTTCAAAGGGTGAGGGTAACACCTTGACAACACTAGCTATAGCGGGCACTCTATTTAAAGAATGTCTGGCCAATGGGAACATTGGGAGGGGAAAAGGAACGTGATTGGTGGCACTGGGATCCTAAACTGGATTGGTAGTAATACAAGGGGCTGGACAGGCTGTCCAGCCTCTGACAACTTTCAGGTGTGGAGGAGGCTGCACTGTCTGCCACCAACATCAGTGCAGCACCTCCCAGGGACACAGTGTGGCACGCGTGCCAGCATAGCTGGAGAGGAGCGTGGGAGACAGCCAGGGCGGCTTGTTGCGTCCTCCGGCTTCCGAGAGCAGCATGAGTGCCCTGCTTCAGTCAGCTGGGGAACGCTGTGCCGGCCAGGGAACACTCACCGTTAGCCTCCCGATGCAGGTAAGTTCCTCACACCCCCTCTTACATTTATACAATAATAGGTTCCTAGGAAATGTTTGAATTTTACTCAGTGTTGCCAAATGTGTGCCATGTGGGTAGGTTTCATAACATTCATTAATTGGCATTTTTTTCCTATTGCATGGCATGGCCTGCTTCAAGAAGTCCTTACGTATGGGATATTTCGCGAAAAGGTGGTGCAGTGTACTGCAGAAGCATTGTGGCTCCTCCCGGTACCATATAAAAACAGGATCACCAATAGACCAATTCAGTGTTTACTCTGCAGTGATTCTGCGAAGATAGAAGATGGCGCTTATACTGCGCAGGTGAGCGGGGCAACCAAGCCTGCGTCCCTGCATGTCTATTTCCACCCGTTTCCGGACCCTCTGTGCCTCCCAGCCTCGGCTGTCGGATCAGGTGAGGGTAGAGGAGCACTAGGGTCAAGTGCTCAGGAGCGCTGCTCCTGGCCGCAGACCCTGTACCACAAAGGGTAGCCGGCCATAGGCTTTATGCTGAGCCTACTAGGGATGCGGAGTTCCTGTCCTAGCTTCTGAAGGGGGTGAGTGTTTGGAGACTATGTGACTTGTTTATGCTGTTTTGGGCCCCCCTCCCCCCCCCCCATCCCTGGCCTGGGCTCTCGCCGCTGCCTGCTCGCTCTCCTCCCACCCCTCCCCGATGTGTGTTCGAGGGGGGGGCGGGGGGTAGCGGCGAGTGCATTTTGCCTTTTTGCTGTTTTTATCTGTTTTCGCCGCCGGCTCCGCTTTGTACTATGCTCCGCGGCGGGCGGCGCTATTGTTGTGAGACGTTTCTTTGCAGTGTAATGACGCCGGCGCGGTCACGTGAGCGCCGTTTTTGCGCTCTTCGGGGGGGCGGGGCCGGAGGATGACGCGTATCGCTCACCTTCTCCCAAGCCCCCTCAGGCATGAGGAGGCACCCTCACCCATCCGGGTGGGAGGACGGCTTCGGCTCTTTGCTCACGTCTGGAGGCTCCGCGTCTCAGACCGATGGATTTAGGAGGTGGTGTCCTCCGGTTACAAGATAGAGTTTGCAGCCTGGCCGCCCCCAAGATTCATCAGATCCCGGATGTCTCAAAACCCTCTGTCAGCTCAGGGTTTGCCCCTTGCGGTTCAACGTCTGTTGGAGTCAGGAGTCATTTGTCTGGTGCCTCCTCAGGAACGGGGTCAGGGCTTCTACTCCAATCTTTTCACGGTCCCCAAAAAAGACGGGTCCTTGAGGCCCATCCTGGACCTGAAGGGTCTCAACAAGTTTCTCAGGTTCAAGCACGTTCGCATGGAGACGCTGCGCTCTGCTGTCAGTACCCTTCATCCGGGCGACTTCATGACCTCCGTGGGTATCAAGGATGCCTATCTTCACATGCTAATCTTTCCAGGTCATCAGAGATTTCTCAGGTTTGCTCTAGAGGATCAGCATTACCAGTTTGGGGCCTTACCGTTCGGTATCACCTCGGCGCCTCGGGTGTTCACCAAGGTGCTGGTGGGTGTGATGGCTCTGCTGCGGAATCAGGCCATTCGCATCCTCCCTTACCTGGACGACATTCTGATTGCAGCTCAGTCTCTTCATCAGTCCGAGAAGGATACTCAGGTGGTGACCTCCACTCTCGAGTCCTTCGGCTGGGTGATCAACCATCCCAAGTCTTCACTATCTCCGTCTTTGGTGAGGTCCTTTCTGGGCATGACTCTGGATACCTCTCAGGTCAAGATATTCCTGCCTCAGCAGAAAGTGGAGGGCCTTCAGAAGCAGGCATGGGCTCTGCTCTTGTGTCCCCATCCCTCCATCCGGCAAGGGATGTTAGTGGGCCTGCTTCGAGGCGGTCCCCTTTGCTCAATTTCACATGAGACCTCTTCAGTTGCACCTCTTGTCAGTTTGGGATCGGGACCCTGTGTCCCTGGATCAGGAATTTGCTCTGTCCCCCCTGGCCAGACAGTCCCTCTCGTGGTGGCTGGACTCAACGAACCTTCTAGTGGGCAGGACCTTTCTGCCTCCGTGCTGGGAGACTGTCACCACAGATGCCAGTCTGACCGGTTGGGGGGGCTTTTGGCAGTCTCTGAAGTTCCAGGGTCGGTGGGGCCCCCAGGAGGCCCATGCTCCCGTCAATGTGAGGGCGATTAGGTTGGTTCTTTCCCAGCTGACCACACACCTTCGGGGTCGGGCTGTTCAGATCCGCTCGGACAACCATACCGCGGTTGCTTACATCAATCATCAGGGAGGGACTCGGAGCAAGTGAGCCCTCAAGGAAGTTTCCCTGATACTCTCTTGGGCGGAATAGAATGTCCCTTGCATCTCAGCGGTTTACATTCCGGGGGTGGAGAACCAGGAGGCAGACTCCCTGAGCAGGAGGGCATCTCGGCTGGGGGAATGGTCCCTCAGCAACAAGGTGTTTTACTCCCTGTGTCACCGCTGGGGTCAGCCGGATGTGGACCTGCTTGCATCCCGCCACAATCACAAGCTTCCCAGGTTTGTCTCCCTGTCACATGATCCTCTGGCCTTCGCCACGGATGCGCTAGCAATGCCTTAGACGGAGTTTCGGCTTCTCTATGTGTTCCCTCCCTTTCCTATGCTGGGCAGGGTGCTGCGCAAGATAGCCCAGGAAGGGGTAGCAGCCATTCTGGTGGCTCCCTGTTGGCCAAGGAGGGTGTGGTTCGCAGACGTCATGCAGTTGGCAGTAGATATGTCTTGCCCAAGGATCCAGATCTGCTCACTCAGGGACAACTGTGCCATCCCGATTTACAAACGCTGGCTTTAACGGCTTGGCTGCTGAAACCTCCATCTTGATGGATAAGGGGTTGCCGGCTTCTGTTGTTGATACCATGATTAGGGCTAGGAAGAAGTCCTCATCCTTAATTTACTACAGGGTCTGGCATTCTTACATTGCCTGGGGTGAGTCCAAGTCTCTTCCTTGTCAGGTGTTTTCCATCCCCAGGATTCTGGAATTTTTGCAGCATGTTTTGGATTCGGGCCTTCAACTTAGTAAACCTGTATATGGGGTGGTGGGAGCACCACTCTATATACAGGGAACAAGGAACTGTTCTCGCCTGGACTCCTTTCTTGAGGAATCCACTCAGATACAATCTAGGCTTACTGATAGGGGCTATCCCCCTTGGATGCTTTCAAGGGCCAAAGATATAGCCCTAGGGAAGCCAAGGGCTACCATTTTGAGGGACAGGAATAAAAAAGTGGGCGGCACTAGACCAGTACCGTTTGAGGGTGTCACTTTTAGCACCCCATACACTTTAGAGTTTAAGCAGATTAGTAGAATTATTAGAAATAATCTACCCATATTGAAAGCCGATCCCCTTCTCAAGGAGGTACTGGACCAAGGAGTTCGTGTGGTTAGCCGCAAGTCCCCTAGTCTGTCGAGTTCATTGTCACCAAGTTTTTTTCAAATGTCTGGTCCTGATAGTCCCACGTGGTTGTCAACCACGGGGTTTTTCCCATGTGGTGCCACCCGCTGTGGCCCTTGCAAATATGTTCATAGAGGAAATAGGTACACCTCTACTACTACTGGCAGAAGTTTTTCTGTTAAATCATTATTAAGGGGAAGCGCGGACATATGGGCTCCTTAGCGTATGTGCTTGCGCTTCTTGGCGTGCGTGTGGGCTCCTCAGCATATATGCTTGCGCTTCTTAGCATACATACTCTGCATGCTGGAATGGGGTTGCTGCTCCTAATATTGTATGATTTGTACATGTTGGTAACAGCACACATGCTAGTGTACAGGCTACCTCCTTGCATGCTGTATGTTATATTCTAATATGCCATACTCTATATTCTATTATGCCAATATGTTGTTACTAATTTTCCCCTTTTTGTGCTAGCCGTACCCCGGGGTTGCCTCTCTCCCTCCCAACGGACGTGTCTATTTTTGGCGTCCCCGTCACTTAGCAACCGCTTTGCTGTTGCGTTTACTCTGATGAGGGGCTTTCTTCTTTTTTATTGGCCTGTGACTTGCGCTCCAGACTGGTGCGAAGTCCGGCCGTATGACCCATGACGTCATCTCTCTTCCGGTGGCGGGGAACAGACACGCCCGGTGTTGTTGACGGCTGGAGGTGAGTCCATCCTTTTTGTATTTAAGGTCTTTTATAATGTCACTTATTATCTATGATTAAGGACCCATCATCTGCGTCCGAAACGCGCTAGATAGCGTGGCATGCCTTGACATGCCGGGGTTCTGTACTGTTTTTAAGCTGCCCTTTTTTTCTACGGAGATGCTGATTTTACTCTTTTCATGAATAAACTTCCAAGATTTTAAGGAGTGCTGATCTCCCCTTTGTTTTTTTTTCCTTCAACTTAGTACCCTCAAGGGACAGGTGTCAGCTCTGGCAATTTTTTTCCAAAGATCCTTTGCCAATCACCGGTTGGTTAAGACTTTTTTCCAGGGAGTTACTCATGTACGTCCGCCACATAAGCCTATGCTACCGGTTTGGGACCTGAATCTGGTGTTGTCTGCTCTGCAGGGTCCTCCCTTTGAGCCTATACGTGGGGCTGCCTTGCCCATTCTGACTCTTAAGGTGGCCTTTTTGGCGAGTCTCTGAGCTGTCGCCGCTTTACATCAAACCTCCTTATTTTGAAAGGCATCAGGATAAGGTGGTGTTTCGGCTTAAGCCGGATTTCTTGCCTAAGGTTGTGTCTGCTTTTCATCTCAATCAGGACATTGTTTTGCCTTCTTTGTGTCCTAACCCTGCTAATTCCAAGGAACGGACCCTTCATTCTTTGGATGTTGTCAGGGCTCTGAAGTTTTATTTGGTTTCTATTGAGCCTTTCAGGAAATCTGACGCTCTTTTTGTTCTTCCTGATGGACCTAGGAAGGGTTTGCCTCCGGCTAAATCCACTATCAGCAAGTGGATCCGTCAGGATCCCCACCCTTGTTATCGTTATTCTTGGTTGCCTCTTTATGGTGATTGTTCCAAGTTAGTTGGGGTTGTTACCTTTTTTACCTTTATTATCTCCCGGTTTCTTGAATAACTGCTTGTCAACGCTGGATTGGTCTATTGGTGATCCTGTTTTTATATGGTACTGGGAGGAGCCACAACTCTTCTGCAGTACACTGCGCCACCTTGTGGCGGAATATCCCATACGTAAAGACTTCTTGAAGCAGGCCGTGCCATGCATAGTAAAAGCAATTCTACAGGCGTGTACTCACAGAATTTTTTCTTCCACTTCATGCTACATAACTTCATCTGTACCAAGGTCGAATAGTGTTTTTGCATGCACAGTCTGTTTTTCCCCTAGGCTACGGTGAGCTTTAGTTTGAGCCTTAACTCGCTGAATCCTCCATTTCTGTTTTTCTGTATTATTGAAGCTTGCTTCTAGTTGACTTTTAGTCTTTAGACACATGATCCCTCTTTTAACCTCAAACATCCTCTGCTACAATAAAGGGATTGACCAGTCGCACTGTTCTCTAAAAGGAAGGGGACATTTCTTCTTCCTATTTGCTGCCTCCAGTGTTTCTTCTTCCTTTTTGCTGCCTCCCTTGATTCTGCAAGAAATCGAAGCTTGAGGCTCGTGTCAGGTTAACACACCCTCTCTTAGTGATAGGTTAGAATGGAGCCATCCACACTGTTAGCAAGGCCAAGCCACTCCGATGCAATGCACACAGTGTGCTTGCATCACTTACCTATATCAATCCCATCACAAAGCATAGCATAACATGATCTTCTAGCATTTCAATCGTCTGATTGGCTAAGACACAGGCAACAGGGAGGATCACACTCTTGTATTCAGTAGTTAGAGGGTTACTGGGGGAGCCTTCCCAGATGGGAAGGGTGATTACTGCTGCTTGACTTGGCCAAAGGTGCTAAGGTTCTCACCTGTTACATTGGAGGGATTCTGGAATATGTAATCAGTACATTTTATTTGAAGCTAGACAGACCACTACCATCTCAGGGTCACAGCCACACAAGAATATAGAAAACTTGCACAATCCTAACACAGATGCTTATTTTACATCCCAGAAGAGGAAAACAATAAGGCAGAACACCAATAACCCGAAAAGTACTTTGGTGTACTGTTCGGGTCGCTCCATTCTTGACAATTGGGTTATCCGCCACAAGGTGGCGCAGTTGACTGCAAGACGAAACTTGTGGCTCCTCCCGGCTCATACAAAGGCATCTGTTTCCCTAAGAATCCCCAGAGTTCTCTTGCAGTCTGACTGCGAAGATGGATGCTATCTCTCTCTCTCCATGGGTATCGCAGACAAGCGGGGCATCCTAAGCCTTTTGACCGCTGCAGCCCTATTCCCACCTTTTTCTGTGGACCCTTTCTGCCTCCCAGCCTTCGGCTACGGATCAGGTGAAGGGGAATGCCGAGGGTCAGGCGTTCGGCAGAGCTATGCCCTGGGACGCAGACCCTGTCCCAAAGGGTAGCCGGCCATAGGCAATGGTGAGCCTATATGGGGGGAGGGGAGGAACCACCTTGGGATCCCTTATGTTTGTCTCCCACAAACTTTATTTTGGTATTGTGTTTGTGCACTTGTCCTTTATTTGACTTCACTTACTCACCTTTTCCTCCTCTTCTGCTCCTCTCCTCTTGTCCAGGCTGCGAGGTGCGCGGACCCGGCCTGAGCCATTGGATCGGGCTCCGGCGCATCATCCCTCCCTCCCCTGCCTGTTTCCTCTATGCGGTCCGGGCACCATTTTGGTCTTTTGGCGCCCGGAGTCCGCTCCTTGCCCCTCCTGTCTGCTGCGGGTGGGAGCTTGCTCGTGGAGCTTGCTATCGGCTCCATTTGCTGAGTGCATGTTGGCTGGCTGCTGTGTCCCCTTCTTCCTCGGATCTTGACCGGTCCTCGCTCGGTGGGCTCCTTCCCACCTGGATCGTTGCTGCTCCTGGCCCTGCTTCCCCGGCTGCAATCCGTGAGTCACTTGTTTTGAATTATTTTTGCCGTGTTCATGCGCTGTGGGATGCTTCTTCTATGTTTTCCAGACGTGTCCCAGTTTATCCATAGAGTGGTTCCTCCCGGTTTCCTCTACCCCTCCCCCCTCCCTTCCTGCCCAGTTGTTTAAGGGGTTCAGAGGGACCAAATTGGGGATTGTCCAGGTCTGGGCCGTTAGTGCCTTGTGACCCGAGTTTATTCCGCTATAATCACCATAATGGAGGCTTCTGGGGATCACGAGCTTGGGGCCCCTTCGGGACTAGTTAAGCTCTGTCTCTTGTGTGGTACTTGCCCTCTGAGTGGTCGCATCACTGTTTGTGTACCCTGTGCACAACGCGTAATTTCGGAACAGGATAGGGCGAGCGTTGCCGGCCCCATTTTGCCGACGGCCTCACTGACACCCCCGCGTCTGCATTTAGCTTCCAGTGAGGGGGAAGCCAGCAGGGGGTCTCAAAAGGAGTTGGCAGTGGCCAGTATAGAGCGTCAGTTATCGCGTTCGGCCGCTGGCAAGGCCACGCGTAAGAAGCGACGTTTGGAGCCGGTTTATTCACCGATGATGAGGATGATTATGAGGCCTTTGGTGGCCGAGACTTCATGGAGGAGGGTGAGTTATTTCAGGATTCTGACTCCTCGGGGATCGACCGGGGGGCCTTGACAGTGGCCCCGGGTCCTCCTCGGATGAGGACGGTTGGCTTCCCGATGACACAGAGAAGCTGTTATCTGCGGTTTTTGAAACCTTGCACATTGGCAGCCAAAAAGAAGCAGTGACCTGTTTCGGCCTGAGAGACAGCGTCTTGTCTTTCCTGAACAGGGCCACTTCTCTAAAATGATTTTTAAGGAATGGGAGAAGCCTAATAAACTGCCGTCGGTGCCTAAGGGCCTGGACAGACGGTATCCCTTTTCGGAGGACTTGATTCGCCTCTGGTCCCGTCCCCCTGAGGTGGATGCTCCTGTTTTGGGGCTCTCCAATACCTCGGTTATGCCGTCGCCTGATACTTCCTTACGCGATCATGCTGACAGGCGCATGGATCAGCTGGCATGCCACGCTTTCACTTTTGTGGGCACTGGTCTTCGTCCTGTCTGTGCCGCGGCCATTGTCTCCATAGCCATCAAAAAGAAGGTGAGACGCCTTGTGGATGTCGCCAGATCTCACAAGCGAACGGAGGAGTATAAGGATCTCTTAGCTTGCGCGGACTTCATTGTCTTTGTGATTTCGGCCATGGATGATACCGTCCGGCTTAACGGCAGCGCTTCGGCCCTGCTGGTCGCTCTTCGTCGTTCTATCTGGCTGCGACAGTGGGCCGCGGACGCTGCTGCCAAGAATGCTCTCACTGGTATTCCCTTCCTGGGACTCCGGCTATTCGGGGAGCGTCTGGATCTCCTGGCGAAGGATGGGAGGCTCCCTCAGCGTCGGAAGCCTGTGCGGCCCTTTCGGGGCTCTTCTTCCTTTCGTTCCTTTCGATGGGGACGAGGTTCTTCCTTCTCAGGTGGCCACAGAGTCCAAGCCCTCTGCCAAGGCCCCTCAGGCATGAGGGGGCGCCCTCACCCATTCGGGTGGGGGGACGGCTTCTGCTATTTGCTCACGTCTGGAGGCACCACGTCTCGGACCGGTGGATTCAGGAGGTGGTGTCCTCTGGGTACAAAATAGAGCTGGCAGCTTGGCTGCCCCCAATATTTCTTCGGTCGCGGATTTCCCAGAACCCATTGACGGCGCAGGGCCTAAGATTGGCTGTCCAACGACCTCTGTTGTCCGGAGTGATTTGTCCTGTGACTCACCAGGAACGGGGTCGAGGGTTCTATTCCAATCTCTTCATGATGCCCAAAAAGGACGGTACTCTGAGACCTATTCTGGACCTGAAGGGTCTCAACAGATTTGTCAGATTCAAACACTTCCGCATGGAGACCTTACGGTCAGCGGTGAGTTCACTTCGACCAGGCGACTTCATGACCACGGTGGACATCAAGGATGCTTACCTGCAAGTCCCTATATTTCAGGGACATTAGAAGTTTCTGAGGTTCGCGCTGGAGGATCAGCACTACCAATTAGTGGCACTGCCATTTGGTATTTCTTCAGCCCTCCCGGGTGTTCACCAAGGTGCTGGCGGGTGTTATGGCCCTGCTGAGGAGCCAGGGCATTTGTGTTCTTCCTTATCTGGACGACTTGCTGATTGCTGCTCAATCTTTTCAGCAGGCCAAGAGCGACACTCGGACGGTGTTGTCCACTCTCGAGGAATTCGGCTGGGTGATCAATTATCCCAAGTCCTCGATCACTCCGTCATTGGTGAGGTCCTTCCTGGGCATGCCGTTGGACACCTCTCAAGTCAAGGTGTTCCTCCCCCAGCAGAAGGTGGAGGGTCTTCCGACGCAGGCGCGGGTCTTGCTGTCATGTTCACACCCATCCATCCATCTGGGGATGAAGCTGGTGGGTCTCATGGTGTCTTGCTTCGAGGCTGTACCCTTCGCCCAGTTCCACATGAGACCTCTTCAGTTGAATCTCTTGACCGTTTGGGATCGGACACAGGATTCCCTGGTGCAGGAGTTCTCTCTGTCCCCTCTGGCCAGGCGGTCCCTTTTGTGGTGGTTGAACTCTTCTAGTGGGCAGGTCCTTTCTGACTCCGCATTGGGAGATTGTCACCACGGACGCCAGTCTGACCGGTTGGGGAGGTTTTTGGCAATCCCTGTTCCAGGGCCAGTGGGGCCCTCAGGAGGCTCACGTGCCTATCAATCTCCTGGAGCTGAGAACGATCCGGTTGGTCCTTTTTCATTTGACTCCCCATCTACGGGGTCGTGCGGTCCAGGTCCGCTTGGACAATCAGACGGCGGTCTCCTACATCAATTATCAGGGCAGGACTCGGTGCAAGCGAACCCTCAAGGAGGTGACCCAGATCCTGTCTTGGGTGGAGGAGAATGTTCCCTGCATCTCGGCGGTTTACATTCCCGGGGTGGAGAACCAGGAGGCAGACTCCCTTAGCAGGGGGACTTCTCGTCTGGGGGAATGGTCTCTCAGTAACAAGATCTTTCACGCTCTGTGTCGCCGCTGGGGTCAGCCGGACGGGGACCTGTTTGCGTCCCAACACAATCACAAGCTTCCAAAGTTTGTCTCTCTGTCAAGAGATCCTCTGGCCTTCGCCACGGACGCACTGGCAATTCCTTGGATGGAGTTCCAACTTCTCTATGCCTTTCCTCCTTTCCCTCTCCTGGGTCACGTGCTGCACAAGATAGCCCAGGAAGGAATACCGACCATCCTGGTGGCCCCTCGTTGGCCGAGGTGGTGTTGGTTCGCGGACATAGTCCAGATGTCAGTGGATCGCTACGTCATGCCCGACGATCCAGGGCTTCTCACTCAGGGTCTGTTACGCTACGCCAATTTACAAGCGCTGGCTTTGACGGCTTTGCTGCTGAAACCTCCATCTTGACGGAGAAAGGGCTGTCTGCCCCGGTCGTGCGTACCATGATTCAGGCTCGGAAGAAATCTTCTTCCATGATTTATTACGGCACGCTTACATTGCCTGGTGTGAGTCTAGGGGTTTCCCTTGTCGTACATTTTCTTTTTCTAGGATTTTGGAGTTCCTACAACATGGTTTGGATTTGGGCCTCCAGACGAGTATCCTCAAGGGGCAGGTTTCGGCCTTGGCTATTTTCTTCCAAAGATGCTTCGCCAATCATAGACTTATCAAGGCCTTTTTCCAAGGAGTCACTCATGTACGTCCACCGCGTAAGCCTATGCTACCGGTGTGGGATTTGAATTTGGTGCTTTCTGCTCTCCAGGGTCCTCCCTTTGAGCCCTTGTGCGATGCTGCTTTATCCATTTTGACTCTGAAGGTGGTCTTTTTGGTATCACTTCGGTGCGTCGCGTCTCGGAGCTGGCGGCACTTTGTATGAAGCCTCCTTACTTTGAGCGGCATCAGGATAAGGTGTTTTTTTTTGTCTTAAGCCTGACTTTTTACCCAAGGTTGTTTCTGCCTTTCATCTCAATGAGGACATTGTCTTGCCTTCCTTGTGTCCCGCGCCTTCTAATTCTAAGGAGAGGACCCTCCATTCCCTGGATGTGGTCCAAGCCCTTAAGTACTACCTGGTTGCTACGGAATCCTTTAGGAAGTCGGATTCTCTTTTTGTCCTTCCTGACGGGCCTAGGAAGGGTTTTCCTCCAGCCAAATCCACTCTCAGCAGGTGGATCAGACAGGCGGTGGAGCAAGCTTACTCTGCCAAGGGGAAGGAACCCCCTTTTCTGATCACAGCTCCCTTTACCAGAGCTATTGGAGCCTCTTGGGCTTTTCAGCACCAGGCTTTGGTTGTACAGGTTTGTAAGGCCGCTACTTGGTCTTCAGTTCATACTTTTTCTAAGTTTTACAAGGTTGATGTTAGGGCCCCAGCTGATGCTGTTTTTGGCCATAAGGTGCTTCAGGCGGTAGTGTCAAGAACTACGTGCTGTTGCTCACTGGGGATCCCACCCTTCTTGGACACTGCTTTTGGATGTCCCAATTGTCAAGAATGGAGCAACCCGAACAGGACACCAGGAAAAATACAATTCTGTGAGTACTCACCTGTAGAATTGATTTTGGTGGTGTCCTGTTCGGATCGCTCCATCCCACCCTTGTTTGTTATCCTATTTTTGCCTGTTATGGTGATTACTTTTTGAGAGAGTTCATTTTGGGGCTGTGTGCATTAACATGGTCTCTGTATTTACTGCTTTTCAACCACTGGGGATTCTTAGGGAAACAGATGCCTTTGTATGAGCCGGGAGGAGCCACAAGTTTCGTCTTGCAGTCAACTGCGCCACCTTGTGGCGGATAACCCAATTGTTAAGAATGGAGCGACCCGAACAGGACACCACCAAAATCAATTCTACAGGTGAGTACTCACAGAATTGTGTTTTTCTTTTTTTTTTTTTCAAATTCTTTTTTATTTGAGTTTTTGACAGTCTTCCAACATATAAGATACAACGTTTGATCTTTTCAAGAAAAATAGAAAAATTACAGCATACTAAAAGAGGTACAAGCATAACTCTTCATAGGAATTGACTACATTTTTTCCATTATCAATGTATGTCAGATCCAAGTATTTAACATCAAAACATCTGATCCTAGTCGTCATTGTTTGATCACGAAACATCGTTTTTGTGTTTTTCTTTTAAAGGGTCTGTAAAACCTTTGCTAATGGCCAAAACGTACCCAAACACCAAATATTTTACTAATAGATGCCCAAGGCAGGGCTGCTAATATAAATTCAGGTTGGTTATGTTGTTTTAAAGAGATCAGGGCATAACAATAATATTATTTTATTATAAACAAGATAATAGATAATATAAGGTAACAAGAGAATATAAGATAACAAAAGAATATAAGATAATAGAATTTATAATATACTTATTAACAGAAAAGAAAGCTATTAAAGGTAATATAAATACATCAGAATGCAAATAAACTTCACCACACAGTAATAAATAGCCTAAAACTCAGTTGAATGCATATTATTTCACCACAGAAACAACCATTGTCTGTCGGATTTATTAGCCAGAGGAGCAAGGTTCGGCGACAGACAAGGCGCTTGTGGGAAAACAACACTATAGGGTCGATTCATGGTCATGCGCAAACGAATTTGCACACGTATTTTTAAGAGCCAAGTTGCACTTATGCTTCCGCCTGATTCATGGTTGTCAAAAAGGGATGCGCATTTGTTTATGTGCCAATTTGCGCACCAAACTGTCTCCAGCACCTGATTTATGGTATGTTTAGTAGGGGTGTGCGAAAAAAAACGATCCAGAGTATTCCTTACACATGGGTTATGCATCCACAAGGTGGCGCTGGACTGCAGAAAAAGACTTGTGGCTCCTCCCGGGCCTATATAAAGCCAGGAACCTCCCACAAATTCCCAGTTCTTATCTGCAGTCTGGGCTGCGAAGATAGAAGATGGCTCTCTAACTGCGCAGGTGAGTGGGGCTTATCAGCCTGCGGCCCTGCAGGACTATTACCACCCGTTCCGAACCCACTGCCTCCCAGCCTAGGCTGACTGGTTCGGGTGACGGTAGGTTAGCACCAGGGTCAGGTGCTGAGGAGCGCTGCTCCTACCGCAGTCCCTGCCTGACAGGGTAGGCGGTATAGGCTTATGGTGAGCCTTGTGGGATGCCCCGGCCTACACTCTGGGTTTTGCCTTAACCATTCCTCTCTAGGTGCCCCCTCCTTCCTCCTACGTTTTACTATGGGCCGCTGCTACCCTCCCTTACCCCGGGGGGGGGGGGGGGTGGCGGTGGTCACTTTAATTGGGTATGTTTTACTTTTTGCTTGTACGCCGCACCGCTTGTACGGCGGCGACATTGCCTCAGATGCTGCGGTGCTACCATTGGCCGGTGTGATCACGTGGGACGCGATTCGCACTCTTCGGGGGGGGCGGGCTTTGCGGATGACGCTTTTCGCATCCTCTCTCCCCGGCCCGCCCCTCGAGGTCTCTGCGGGCGCCATTTTCTTCCCTCCTTGCTGCGTGCGCTGCTGGCTCCCTGTGCGATCCGTGACTGCCCCTGCGGGCTGTTTATTTTCTACATATCTTTGCACTTGTATTTACTTAGGGGGATTTCATTTATGTCTTTCAGGCGGGTTGAACTTCACTGTGGTTTCTCCCGGCCCTCTTCCCCTGACAATCTCCCACCTCCCTAGCGGGCTTTTGGGGCATCCCAGGTAGCTATCATTAGCATTAACCCTATACTGGCCGGTTGTGCCAATCAAATCACCATATGGAGGCTTCTGTGGATAATGTGCTTGGGGTTCCTTCGGGACAAGCCTGGCTATGTGTTGCGTGTGGGGTATCCCCTATAAGTGATGATGTCAGGGTATGTGTAACTTGTGCCCAGCAGGTACTTGCGTTGCAGTCTGGGTTGTCTGTTGGGCTCAGGTGATGCGCCCCCTCTGGCTTCACCTACCCCCCACGCTTGCATCTGACCCCCAGCGAGGGGCATACTAGCGGGGAGTCTCAATCTGATTTGGCTGCAGGGGTGGCCAGCATTGAAAAACATATTGCTGGGTCTGCCCCGCGTAAGGCTTCTGCCAAGAAGCGGCATTTATCGCCCGCTGCCTCCCTCTTCCCTGTAGTGGATGAGGGAACGTACTCACTGTCTGGTCCCTACCCCCTTGAGGAGGGGGAATTGTTTTCTGATTCAGAATCCTCTGAGGAACAACCTAAGATATATGGCGGTACCGGGTCTCCCTTTGGGGAAGATCCATGGTCCCTGGATGATACTGACAGGTTGTTGAGTCAAATATTTGAATTACTTTGTATTTCTCCTCCTGCAGTGGCTCCGCAGCAGCAGGGTGAGCTTTTTCATACGGTTAAGTCACGCTGGGAGTTTCCTGAGCAGTCTCACTTTAATAATCTGGTGCTCAAGGAATGGGAATGGCCTAGCAAGCTACCTGGGGTGCCCAAGAGACAAGACAAGAGGTATCCCTTTCCTGCTGATGTAGTTAAGCGTTGGTCATGTCCTCCTGAGGTAGATGCGCCCGTCCTAGGGCTGTCTAATACTTCGGTCATGCACTCTCCTGACACTACTACCCTGCGGGATGGTGAGGACCGGCGCATGGACCAGCTGTCCTGTCATGCTTTTGCCTGTGTGGGGACCGCCCCCAGGCACCCTGATTGAGGATGACAAACGGCTCTCATTGATATTAATGGGAAGTGCATGCTGCCACTTCCTCGGCCATGTGTGCGCCCACTCCGACCCCAGCCTATCTGAATTGCTGGGATGGGAGTGTGCACACAACACCAGGGAAGCAGGGGATGGGCATTGTGTAAACAATGAGAGCCATCTGTCAAATGATGTAGTCATAGCTCTTATTGGACAAGAGTCCACGCATGTGCCATTGGAGCAGGGAAAGGTGAGTGTTTATGGGCGAACTGGAAGGTTTAACACAGCGGGGCATCCTGATTCGGGATGCCCCGGTGTAAACCCAGTGGCCGGCCCTGGAATCTTTTAGATTCCAAAAGATGGTGGCCGCCGCACTCCTATGCATATCACTGATTCTCCAATGTGAGTACACGGTCCGGGGAGACTCTGCCAGTCCAGTCCACATATGCAAAAAAGATCTGCACACCAGATTTCAGACTGGCTGCTGCAGGGATTTATAGAGGACCAAAATCTACGCCCGGCTGCCCCAGAATCTATAAGATTTCAGGGCCACTAGATTTCCTCCCCTATGGGGCGTCCAGAATCCCCTATGGGCCAGCTCCTAGACAAAGGCTTCGACCGGAACGGTCCGACTTGCTGATTGGATGAGAGGCTGCTCATGCTCCGCAGGACCGGGGAAAGGTGAAATATTTCAGGAGACCTGAGGGGTTTTACACAGCGGGGCATCCCCAAAACCCAGGATAGTCAAAATCCTGGATTTTGATCCACTTTAAGCTTACAGAACTCCATTCTGGTTGTCAGGCAATTGTTATTTTTTCTCTCTCCTCACTGGACATAGACCTTAAATGAAGGCCTAAGCCAAGCTCATCAGGGAGGGAGGTAAAATACATTCTGCCTGGAGTTATACTTTAAAGATAATTATCCTTGTTTTTGAAGTTGCTCTGCAATCTTTCTGGCGCTGTTGTTACAGTCATGCCTACAGTAATCGTTATTGTTGATGAACATAATGCTTCAAAATTAAGTGACACGTCTAATGATGCCACTTTGGCTGGCGGCAGCTTTGAGACTAACGTATGGCGATGTCGGCGTCCTTAAAGGAAAACTCCATTTCATTATTTAAATGAAGCGCCATAAAAAATTGCTATGCAAGCAACGTCATCTGGTTTTAGTACTTTTTTTCATTTCAATTTGCGGCCAAGCATGAATTTCTTTTTGTTGTTGCCATGGCAATGACATTTAATTTGAAGATGGCTTAAGGACCACCATGCGACGTGGCATCCCAAGCGCCGTCCTTAGATGTGCTGCAACTGGGAGTTTAGATCGTTGATGAGTTACTTGAAACTAATATTACCCGGGACGCAATACTGCTTTCTACAACTTTTTCAAATGTAATTGTAGTAAGTCATCCCACTGGGCACTTTTTAATAAGCACATGCTCAGACGTATCTTTATATCTGCTCTAGGAAAAAAAATGCTACATATTTACCGTATTTTTGCCCTATACGACGCACTTATTTACCAAAGTGGGGGGAAATGTCACTGTATCTTATCGGGCAAATGTGGAAAAAAGTTAACTCACTTTTTCATGTCCCCACCATCTTTGCTGTATCTGCCGCCTTCTACGCGGCACCACCAGACACATCCGCCTCTGTATAGTAGGTGGACGTGGGCGACAGTCAAGCATCGGCCATGCCCACTGCTGTATGGAGCCGGGTGTCTGTATGTGCAGGTGGCGGGAACAGTGTGAGCTGTGGGGCCGCTGCCGCTCACACTGTCCCTGCCACTTCTTCTCTGTGGCACCTGCACACACAGACACCCAGCTTCATACAGCAGTGTGCGTGGACGATGTTCGAGTGTCGGCCACGCCCACCGCTGTACAGAGCCAGGTGTTCGATATGTGTGTGCTGGTGCTGCGGAGAAGCAGTGGAAGTGTCTGCCGCTCCTTCTCCGCGCAGCCAGCACACACAGACACCCGGCTTCATACAGCGGGTGGGCATAGCCAACGATCGCGCATCAGCCATGCCCACCACTGCACTGAGCCGGGTGTCTGTGTGTGCAGGCGGCGGCAGATACAGCGAAGACGGCGGGGACAGCAGGAAGGATGGAAAGGTGAGTTTACTTTTTATTTTTTGCGTCTTATAATGCAAATTATACGGTATGTCTAAAAATCTCCCACTCATCTTTTTGCCTGTACGGAACCACGATGCTTGTGGCTGCAAAATGCCAGCTACCGCAAGCCATTAACGCAAAGTGTTTGCCGCAAGCGCAGGCCAGACAGATGTGAATATAATATAACCATTAGCCTGGTGTATGTCTTGCGTTAATGGCTTGTGGTAGGAGTTTGCATTTTACAGCCACGTTTGACATTTTTTTCTACGCTTTTTTAGCGTTTTGCCATTAGAAATAAAAAAAAGACATGGGTCCTGCTTAGGCATAGGGGCAGCCAATGGGGATAGAGGAAATGAATAGGATGGAGTGAGAGTGATAGCAAGTCACTAGAAAATAAAAAAGACATGGGTCCCCCTTTTCCAAGCATACCAGCCAGCACACCAGGCATAGGGGCTGGGTTCACCATGACTCAGATGCCACACGGCCAGCCTCCGGCAGTGCTAGGATACCAGCCTCTATGCCCTTCAGCATAGGTTTCGTGCTCCCCCAGGGGTGGCTCTTCTGTCCGTACGTCCCCTCCCCAGCCAATGGGGATGCAGGAAATGAATGGGATGGGGTAACAGCAAGTCACAGCAAGTCACAGCAAGTCATTAAAATAAAAAAAAAGACATGGGTCCCCCTTTTCCAAGCCTACCAGGCATAGAGGCTGGGTTCACCAAGACTCGATCACAATCTTCACATAATATACAGAAATCGTGTTAAGGTGGACCAAAACCCATTGCCGTCGGGTTAAACTGCGGTTGTGTAGGCCTAGTAGTAGCAGTGGATGGAAGCGGAGGAGCTGTTTCCTCTGGGGAGGAAATATATGTTCCATGGTACATCCACAGTGTTATCTCTCTGTAGGATGAGGCTGGCATTGTGCGCCAGGTGTAGGATGGACTCTGGGGAACAAATCAGGAATCATTTATTTTTTTTTTTTTTTTTTTAGCATGGTTTACTATTTATTGGCCTATGACATTGGGGGTCACGCTAAAGATTTTGTAAATTGAGTTTACCTTTTGGGTGCACTTTTGGGTGTGAACTGAAACTTACATCCGAGTGAGATTTTTGACTTTGACAGTCTCTCCACATAGTGGCTTGCAACTCCCGCCAACATCCGCTTTAGTGCTGATGAGATCCTAAAGCTCAAAACATGTGTCCACTAGTTGGATGTGTTTGGCTGTGTAGATTTAAAACTAATCATTGGCATTGCACTCTTAGCGTTTCAAGGGCCTCGGATTGCTGAGAGACATAAAGAGATGATTTGCATAGCTCCGCCTGCTGCAAGGATAGATGGCTAATGCTATCTGTCCTTGTATTGGGTACTGGGCAAATACTTTCCATTTTAGGAAAGGTCCTCTTTTTCTTTACCTGAGTAGAGGGTGTTTTTGGTCTCTTTAGCCCCCTATATTAAGCCTAACATGGGTCTCTCCACCTACTGGCTTGCAACTCTGTTTTGACTTTGACATACAAAGTGCAACCAAAAATGGATGCTCTAATTTTTTTTAAACAAATCACTTGTGTCTGTGATTTTTCCATGCAAGATGCATTAAGGATTTTTAGGATGGGTGGATTTTTGCCACCCCTTCATGGTATCATGGGTTGTGATTGCCAACAAAGATTTCTGTGATGCTGCTAATCAATTTACTCGACCATGATGGCCATGACACTAGTGTGTGAATCAGAAAGCCTAGACCTAATAATGTACACATCCTGGATAATTGGGTTTGACCCACAGCTATGAGGCAAGCCATTTGCTGTGATGGGTTTTTATCAATATTAATGGACCTGTGTGATAAAAATTAATTTTGCTTCACTAATCGTATGTTGTTAGTTACCAGGATGTCCAATAGACTTGGATTAATTCATGTGTTTTTAATACTCACGGACAATTTGCTCCTAGTTATATATGAGGTAATGGAGAGCTGACTTTATCATCCAAAAAGCTGAGCAAATTGATTTTTTTTGAGCCATATTACAATGTTTTTTTAAGAGTCATTATGACAATATAATCTCCAAATATTATATTGTTATAGAGCTTATATAGACCTTATATTATATATTATTATTATTATTATTATAGACCTTATATTTGTAGATTATATTGTAGGGTGCTTGCTTATATTTGTGTATTATATTGTAGGGTGCTTGCTTATATTTGTAGATTATATTGTAGGATGCTTTCTTATATTTGTAGATTATATTGTATGGTGCTTGCTTATATTTGTAGATTATATTGTAGGGTGCTTGCTTCTGGGTAATGCACGTGGCTCCCTCATTTTGTGGGTGCCCGCCTCTATCAAATTGATCATTGCGTAGGTACAGGCATCTTTGTAGTATTTACTATATATATGTTAAATTGGATCAAAACCCAGGATTTTGTGGTCCTTTACCCCATCCGGCTCCAAATGCGTTGATTGGATGAGCGGCCGCGCATGCACCGTAGGACCGGGAAGAGGTGAGTTACCTTCGGCAATCTGGGGGATTTATTGAGGTCCTCAAAGTGGGACAGTTTAGTTTGTGGGTGATGTTAGGGGTGTGGTTTAGGGTGTGGCTTAATTATGGGTCACATGCTCTAAGAATAGTTGGTCCATAAAAGATGTTGGCGATGGAGCCAATGCGCAGAAGTCCGTGCCTTACCACTGCCATAATTTAACCAAAGAGTCAGAGCAGTTGTAAACCACCCAGACATCCAGCATTGTGCGCTTGGTGGGACAGTGTTGCCCATATCAGTAAAGTGGGACATTTAGATGTTTTCATAGTTTTCAGAGGGACAGGGGCCTCAAAGTGTGACCCTACTTTACCGAATGCTGGATGTCTGGGTGCCTTACACCTGTTTGACGCCTGGATGGTTTACAACTACTCTGACTCTTTGGTTGAATGGTGGCAGTGGTAAGGCACTGACTTCTGAGCATTGGCTCCATCGCCAACATCTTTTATGGACCAATTATTCTTAGAGCATGTGACCCGTAATTAAACCACACACTAAACCACACCCATCACTTGCAAACTAAACCTTTCCACTTTGAAGACCCCAATAAATGGTCAGTTTAGTTATAGGCATAAGAATAACCTGTAGCAAAACACTACTAGACACTTTGTAGTTCTCGCAAACATGTCATCCTTAGTCTTGCAACGAAGTACAAAATGTTTTCAGCTATAGTAATTCATAATGAAGAATTTCACATCTCGGCTAGAAACATGATACATGTCATATGCCTTGCTTGTCGCAGATTTCTAAAACAAGCATCTGGATCTAAGATTTCTAAAGCTCAGCAATTGTAACAATGGTGATGGTCTCAAAATGGGCTGAAAATATACAAATTGCTGCAGAATGCAGTCTGTAAAGGTTATAGTAAATTGACCAGATGGCCCACTTTCGGTGGGACAGTCCGTTTACTATAACTCCATTCTGCAGTCTGCTACTAGCAGCCATTTGTATATTTTCATCCCATTTTTACACCATCACCAACAACCATCATCTTACAATTGCTGCGCTTTAGAAATCTTAGATCCAGATGCTTGTTTTAGAAATCTGCGACAAGCAAAGTATATGACATGTACCATGTTTCTAGCCGAGATGTAATATTCTTCATTATGAATTACTATGGCTGAAAACATTTTGTACTTCATTGCAAGACTAAGGATGACATATTTGCAAGGCCTACAATGTGTCTAGTGTGACATCTGATGACTTGCTTGTATTTAGCTGAACGTTGTTAGCATTAGAAAAAAATCCAGCCTGTGCCTGTTGCACAGCCGGCTCCATACATTAGCAGGGAATCATGTGTGCAGAACGCATTGTGATTCAAATGGCGAAAGAGACGGAGACAGCAGATGAGCCGCACGGGAGCCCTTACCTGACCCGTATGTGAAAAAGAATAAAAATTACGAAGCAGAAAGTTCCTGGGTGAGAAATGGAATGGCCTTTAATATGTGTTTGTTTTAACCATGCTGCAATAAATGTTCAGAGACAGACTCTGGATTTACACCGCCGAAGCAATTACAAGTATTTGTGCAATGATGAAAAGATGCCCAACAGATCTTACGCAAGCCTTCATCAGATGCTCCGAAGAACGGCACGCACCAACCGGGGAAATCTAAGCAAAACTAATCAATCTGTTTGATTCCTGTTCAATTAAGGTGGCCCTTAAATTACTTAGCTTCAGCTAGATTGCTCAGATTTCTTTCAGCCGCTGACATTCGGGTCAGCGTTAAGAGTAGTTTCTACTCATCTGCTAGGAATGCAGCTAAGGACCATTGTATAGATTTTCATTGATGGTACGTTCTTAGAGCTACAAATACCTTTTTCCCAAACAACTAGGTCAAAAATCATTGAGCATTTACATTTCTTGGATCTATCAAGGGCTTTGATTTCACTCCAAATGCTTTCTTATTGACTTAAATATCACATAAAGCAATACAGTGAAATAAAACTCCCAAGCAACTACTGAGGCACCTGGCCACAGACATACAGTAACAACTTCTGCGTGGTGGTATTACACTAATTTCTAGGAAAGTATACCTCAATGTGTTACCAGTTTCTTAAAGTCAAACAAAACCCACCAGCTGCCGGCCTGGAATTTAAAAGATGTTGGACCAAATCTAAAAAAACAGATCAAAATGTTTTTCTAGCTCACCCAAGGTTTAAAGATTGGCTAATTAAAATGGTCCCAGTCTAAGCAACCAGGTGCGGTGCCACTTAGTGACATTAGTTAGCCATTTAATCCGCACAAGCGATCCCACCCCAGCCATTTAATCCGGACCCCCCCCCCCCCAATCTATAAGATTCCCAGGCCGATTGATTCCCTCCCCCCGGGGCATCCAAAATCGGGATGCCCCTCTGTGTGAAACCCCCCAGGTCGCCCCATTCACTTACCTTGCTTCCCGGTCCAACGGCTCATACACGAGCTGCATTTCCGCTATCCCTCCAGCAGGGCGCATGCGCGCGCCAGGCATTTGTGAATGGCCAGCACGCACCCTGTTAGAGGGAAGCAGGTGATGCGGCCACCAGTGCGCTCTGAGCCACTTGCCTTAGTCGAAGTCTTGGACGGCGTGACATCGGCGGCTCCAAGCGCGCTGATTGGATGAGCGGTGGCGCATACGCTGTAGGACCAGGAAGAGGTGAGTTGCGCTCGGCGATCTGGGGGGTTTCAGACAGCCCCGGGGGAAAGGACCAAAGCCCAGGATAGTCAAAATTCTGCAGTTTGGTCCACTGTAATGTTTATTGGGAGAGTTATATGCAAAATTAAATGCTTTTAATTTAAACAGGGTAGCTTGCGATCCTCAAATACCTGCACACGGTTTTAACTTACATCCCAAGTTTGGCATTAGTGTTATGTCATCCACAAATTAACTTGACTTGCGGCGATTAGCTTCAACATCTAGACCTGAAATATCCTCGGCTTGTTTAATAGAAATCAAGGGGGGGGGGGGGGGGGCAAACAATATAGGTGATAAAGTTGCAGCCTTTCCTGGAGCCTCTTCGTATTTGCAGTGCTCTTCACAGTAGCAAATCAAGTCCGCAGGTGAGGCGTATAAGGCTCTGTCCTACTTTACAAAATATGGACTAAACCCCCCCCCCCCCCGTCTCTTCATCATATGTCATAAATATTCCCATGACAAAGTCTTGCAAGCTTAGCACCCATCTAAAGAAAGCAAGATAGCCTCAGGTTATGCTATAAATAGGATAAATTTACTGTACGTCCCATAATATCACTACCCTGTTTTTAGGCCACAAATATAAATGTGGAAATGACTAGGGAGAGTTTTAGCATTTTTTTAAATAATTTATACACAGGGATGCAAAAGTAGAGTTATACCGAGCTCTTTATTATTTAATCCTCCCATTTTGAAGCCTGTTTTTTGCTGCCACAATGCACTGCCAATCGCTTCTGATTGACCTTCAGGAGTGGATATCGCTATACCTGCACTTTTTTCCCTATATTTCTCTTCCAAACCCTATGTGCGTCTTATGGGACAAATATGGCGGCACCTATTGTCAAAAGCTGCCACCACCTGACATCAGAGAGGACGTCACACATCTGACGTCAGACGCAAATTGCGGACTGCAACGGCAGCTTTTGATTGGCCCACTGGGCCTATTTAACTTTTTTTCTTAATTAATTAATTTATAAGCTATAATGTTTTGACAAAATATTATGGCAAAAACTGGACTGAAAACAGCTCGCAGCATGTCCCATTCGATTTTAGATCCGTTTTAAATTGGACCAAAACTGATCGGTGATGCCCAGCTAAGCGCAAATCACCTCTTTCCCGGTCCTACGGCACATGCACGGCCGCTCGTCCAATCAGCACGCTGATGTCATGTCTAAGCCAGCAGCTCTGAGTGTGCTGCAGCTGCATCCCCCCGCTTCCCTCTAACGGGAAACGTGCACAGGCCCTGCTAGAGGGATAGCGGGGATGCGCCCGTGACTCGCGCATGCACTGTTGGACCGGGAAACAAGGTAAGTGTATGGGGCGACCTAGGGGGTTTCACACAGCGAGGCATCCGATTTTGGATTCCCCAGGGGAAGGGAATCTTATAGATTCCCGGCCAATCGCTCTGGGTATTGTTCCACTTTAATACTTACAAGCATTCAGATTGCAAAAAGGTGGGAATCTTGGAAGGTCCTCCCAGCAGTTCCCATTTGTTGATAACTTTCCTGATGGGCACATGTATCACTGCATTCTATATACCGTATTTATTTATTGTATCTAACCTTCTAATGGTGGGGCATTGAGCTCTTCCAGTATCTTGGGATGACTATCCTATCTACTTATATCTCTCATTACAATAAGTCACATGGACAGGAGGGTGATTTTGTGGGCTGTTGCATTTTCACCTGTATGATCAGCTCATGTATACTTACTGTAAGATTTGTCCTCATTATTTAAAGCAGTTCAATACCCACATTTTAACTAGCATCCCCTGAATTGCTCCCCCCCCCCATGAAGAGTACTTTTTGCCAATTTTTACTGCTCCTGCTTCACTCTAATCCCAGATAATGGCGCCTGTTTTAGCTGCAAATCTCCGCCTCCTCCATTCATTGCCACTGTTGTGTGTGGCAGTGATGTCATTGCCACACCGATGCAATGACTGATCATCTGCCATCTCACACCGAGGGACGGAAAAATAATCAGTGTCCTAGGACAAAGCGAAAAGTGAACATATCTATTTCTAATTCTACACCTTAAGTAGGGAGTATTGGCAGGGGCTTTGGCCAATTGTATTTCAAAAGTTCCGTTGGTTTTGGTCCGCTTTAAATATTGTCTCAGAAGCCAATTAAATATGCAACTTTGATCCAACTGTCATATTACACTTACAACACAGAGCTTTCAAACTTGGATAAATCTACTGGCAGAGGCGTACATAGCCTGGATGGTGCCCCGTAGCATGGCTAATGAGGTGAGTGTAGTGGGCGATCCCTGGAGATGCACACAGCATGCGGTGGAGGGAGAGACCACCTTTTGGGAGACCACTGGCCCTAGAGCCTTAAACACTTCAGGAAGGTTGTTGTTCCTCTTTTACATCTAACTTTAATAGTAATATAAAGTGTAAAATAGACCTACTTCTATTATCAGAGTTAGATTGGAAATCATAGCATCTATACCTTTATCTGTGCATAACTGGGTTCCTTTCTGAGGCAGCTATACGTAGTATAAGTATAAGTTTCGCTGAGATGATGCCAAAATCTGTTCATATTTCTTATAATGTGCAGTTAGACCATCTGGACCTGGCTGTTTATTTTCCAAGTTTGTATGCATGTGTAGGCGCTTAGGCTAAAAGTATAGTGAGGATGCAGTTTGGGATCTCTGACAAGGTGAGTGTAGTGGTCAATCCCCGGAGATGCACACAGCACATGATGGTGGGAGAAGACCACCTTTTGGGAGACCACTGACCTTAGAGCCTTAAAGACTCCAGGAAAGTTGTTACTCTTTTACATCTAAATTTAATAGTAATATAAAGTGTAAAATAGACCTACTTTTATTTTCAGCGTTAGATTGGAAATCATAACATATATACCTGTATCAGTGAATAACTGGGTTTCTTTTTGAAACAGTTATACAAGTTTCACTGAAATGATGCCAAAATCTGTTCATATTTCTTATAATGTGAGTTAGACCATCTGGACCTGACTCTTTATTTTCTAAGTTTTTATGCCATCTAAATTTTAAAATTCTAAAGAGTTCTGAGATTTTCAATTGATTCTCTGCCAGCTGCAGACAAAGGGAGACAGAGAGAAATAAAAGTTTATTTCATTTATTCCAACTTGCTTTCCAACGGAATATAGAATAAGTAATTTCTAAAAGCTGTACAGTTCTTGTGGAAATTGGACTGTTTGCTGCCCTGCATCCCTTAATCCTTGTAAACCCATTTTAAGCATGGTTTTTGCTGCCGCAATGCACTGCGATAGCGACTGCTAAGTAAATTGCATAGCGATTTTCAATCCCCTGTACCAGGCAGTGTGCAGAATCCCTCCACTATAATAGGCCCCATGCAGAATCCCCCCAAACCCATATAATAGGCAGCAGGCAGAATCCCCCCTAATCCCCCATACCTTGCATTGTCGCAGGATCCTCTAATCTCTGATACCAGGCAGTGTGGCAGAATCCCCCCAATCACCTGTACCAGGCAGTATCCCTGCAATCCCCTGTACCAGGCAGTGTAGCAGAATCCCCCAATCCCCTATAATAGGCAGCTTGCAAAGTCCCCCCAATCCACTATAGCAGACTGTGTGGCATAACCTCCCCCCCCCCCCAATACCCTATAACAGGCAGTGCGGCAGAATCCCCCCAATCTCCTATACCAGACAATATGGAAAAGTTCCCATAATCCTCTATAATAGGCAGCATGCAAAGTCCCCCCATCACTGTGTTGATGTAGTTACTAAAAAAAAACCTCACTTCACCTGTTATCAGCAGTGGACTGTACACAGAGAGACTTCCCTTGTTATGTGAGTATGCCTATCCGCCCATTCAAGTGAATAAAAAAAGGAACAAAAAAAAGAATAGAGAAAGCCAATGAAGTAGGACCAAGATGGCTGTGACTGCCTCTAGATCCTGGGGGAGGTAAAGATTCATCCCCCATCCTGTCCATACTGGCATTCCTGCACCGCCATGTCCTGCATCGGATGGTCCTCCTGCAGTCTGTGGGAACCAGAGCTGCAGGAGGAAGATCAGATGCAGAAGGACAAACGGGAGCGTGGGAGAGGCGGTAAGGAGAGGGGACAGTCCCTCCATAGGATGCACAGACATTTTCCCTCCACTTTTTGTGGGGGGGGGGCTTTTGGAGTATTGTATGACTGGCCCCAATGGGAGGAGATATTTTGTTGTTTTTTTGTTTATATGTCTTTATATCCACTTACTAGTGTAAACAATTTAGTCTTCAAAAAAATCACAAGCAATATGGCCAGATATGGAAACAATTTTATAAAAGACATCAATAGACATATACGGTACATCAATGATTAATACAATAATAACTTCTGCCTGGCAAAGCCAGATTATATATATATATATATATATATGCCTGACTCGACTAAAATAGGAAAATATATAAATACTCTATACACAAAAGACTGTAAGATCTTTAGACATCCGGTAAATGGTAAATAAAAAGATATATTGTTGGTACAATAACAGTAAATGCAATCAAATCTTACAAAACAACAAGATACAACCCACTATGATTCAGAGTTATATGATCGTATGATATACATATACAGGGATTAAGGCAGACTTAAGAGCATTACCTAACCAGCAACTCATACAATTACCTTCCTGACAGGGGAACCCACAAGCAGACCGTCAAGCTGGCAGCCTTCTTTCTCCTAGGTCTCTTTTCCTCAGTCTCCCTCTCGGGCTCTCTTCCTAAGGCTCTCCTCTCCTCCGGCCTTCTCAGCTCTTTCAGTTATACCCAGATATACCTTTGATGTCCAGATTTGTCTTCCCAGTCTTCCTACCCTGAAACTTGTGAAACTGTTTTCCTAGACTCTAGGTGGGTAATTATTGAAATTTCCCAGCATCTGCACTCCCAAACTTGATTTGAAAACCTGTTTTTATTAGGGTGGCAGAACTGGAATGTGGGCTGACTCTGGGCCTGTGAGGGACATCAGCCTGCCTGAATGACCTGACTTGTATGACTATGTATCACTGGTCAAAACCAAGAGATTATACATAGCGAGAGATACAAATAAATCAAAACATTACATAATATTTTACCAAAATTAATTTTCCATCAAGGCCCCTTGTTTACACTAGCAGCAATATATTTTCTCTTTTAAACCTTACAGGTTAAAAAGATATTTAACCTTACAGCTGATTTTTCTTTCTGAATTAATGTCACTGTAGTTTTCCTTTAAAAAAACTGTTGGTAAGTATCCCCTTGAAGCTCTTTCTTTTAGTGTTTTTAGCCACTGCTGACTTTTCACATTCTGACCATTGAAATGCGAAGAACTTTCACTGTTAGCATTAAATATTAATAGCACAGATGACTGGTGGTGGTTAGATCAGACATCATTCTGAATCCCACATAGGACAAATGAACATTCTTATTTCATCTTCTTTTCAATCTTTTAAAACCTATCTGCAGCTTTCACCCATCAACATAGGAAACATGGATAACCTTTATTGCAGCCGGATGAGATGCGGTAAAGAAGGAAACCGCAATGCTAAAGGTCAGTCCAGCAGAGAAACAAAGTCACCTAATAGTAGGGTTTAATATTAGAGCTTTGTGTTTTTTGTAGACAATTACCTCCTTTTAAATGACAATAAAACAGAGTGGGGCTTGGCCCTCTTAAAGTGTCCATAAGTCCAGGATTTTGGCTATCCTGGGTTTTGGTCCTTGCCCCCCGCTGTGTGAAACTCTCCAGGTCGTCCGATCTGACTTACCCTTCCCCATTCTTACGGCGCTTGTGTGGCCTCTCACCCCAATCAACGTGCTTGGATCTGCTCCCACCCCTTCGTCTAAGAGATTGTCTAAGCGAGCGGATCCAAGCACGCTGGCGGCCACATCCCCTGCTACCCTCTAACGGGGAGCATGCCAGCGCAGCCCCCCCCAATCCACCGTAACACACCGTGTGGTATAACCTCCCCCCCAGTACCCTATAACAGGCACTGTGGCAGAATCCCCCCAATTCCCTGTACCAGGCATTGTGGAAAAGTCCCCATAATCCCCTATAATAGGCAGCATGCATAGTCCTCCTAAAACAGACGGTGTGGCAGAATCCCCTCGCTCCCCCCAATCACCATTCACAAATGTTAAAGGGATAGCAGGGATGCAGCTGCTGCTCACGCATGCGCCGTTGGACCAAGGAAGAAGGTGAGTTTCCGGGCGACCTGGGGGGTTTCATACAGCGGGGCATCGGGATTCTGGATGCCCTTGGGGGAGGGAATCAAGCAGCCCTGGAATATTATAGTTTCCATGGTCGTTGGACCGTGGGTTTTGGTCCACTTTAAAGCCACATTGGACAACCTGCAGCTCTATAAGAAACTTATGAAGCCAAAAAAGACAATTATCCACATAAGAAATTAGAGTTCCCGTCTGTGTACTCCAGATTGGCAGAACAGGGCTGTGCAAAATTTGTGGCAAATTTTGGGGTTCCTAGCAGGTACCACACACCCGTTTATCCTACTCCTTTAAATGGCAATTCCATATACTATAATAAGGCGGAAATTCAACACCATGGCTGTACAGTCAACTAATCCCATGTATAGTGTGTCCCGCTTATAGTGTAAAGACTTTAAATATAATAATGCTACCAGATTAAATAACATAAAGAGCACTTACCATTGCAGTCCAGGTACTTGTAACCCGGGCGTACAAATCCAAAGTTGCCTGTAGTAAGTTTTCACCACGATATCCACTGCCGTTCGGTTTATCTCTGCTACGTACAAAGCTAATCCGTAATACAGTGATGTCGTCACCTCGTATAAGAAACACAGCCCTTTATTAGCACTTGATACAAAATAAAAAAGTGTTCTTCTAATGCACACTGCTGGTATAAAATCCACACTTTAAAAGTTCAAGCTGTTTAGCAGCGCTGGCCGTTGCCAAGCGCGATGCACGTCCACTGATTGGACACGCAGCCGCGCATATGTTGTAGGACCAGCAAGCGGTGTGTTGGCATCGGCCATATGGGGGGTTTCACACAGTGGGGCACCCAGGATAGTTAAAATCCTGGGTTTTGGTCCACTATAAACTTTATTCTTAATAGGGATGCCCCAATGTGTGCATCCCGCAGGTCACCCTGCTTCAGTCACCTTCCTTTTTCTCCCACGGCACAGAATCGTGTGAGAGCGCCGATTGGCAGAGAGGCGCGCTCAGCCAATCGGTGCACTTGATGCCACTTGGCTCCCTTTGGCGCCGCTGCCAGCCGCCTCCCCCGCCCATCTTGCAGCTGTGGCGTGCCTGCACTGCCCATTCATAAAGGGCGGGCATGGCTAGAGGTGAGCAGGCATGTGGGCGAGGGCTCCAGGAGAAAGTGAGGGGAACTGACAATCGGGAGGGGGTCAACACAGCAGGGCAAACCGATTTGGAGTGGAGCTCAGAGAGCCCGATGTTCCTCTTTAAAAACTTAAAAGAAATATGTTTAATTTGAGCACACAGCTGCTGTATAATATTGTTCTTGGGTGTGAGATGTAATTGGACCTGTAGAGTAAGAGTAAGTAACAATTGTGGGTCACGTGCTTTCCGTGTTCTGGAAAGGCTCTCTGGTTCTGGTGAGTGAAGATTAAGCTGACTCTTACTGGGTTTTTTAAATGAAAATAATGCTTGTACAGTTCTTGAGATAGTGTGCAAGGGCCTGTTGCAATATTTATACACAGTCAGTAATTGAATAAAGTCAGTGCAGGGAGAAGGCCTACACTTGAGTTACTGCTGGCTCCATAACGGTTCCTTTTAAATATTCAGGATATAAGGTGGCTACCTGATCCTTGATTTTACCAGGGGTGCGCAACCTTTTTTGGTCTAGGGGCCACATTGTCGTATTGTTCCACTTCAAAGGGCTGCAAAAAAATGTAAGCTGCAAATGCCTTTATGTTTAAGCAAAGGTGAGCAAAGGTGCTAGGAAGAGGTGGGGTGAAATGAAGAGGAAATACCAAAGGTGGGTAGAGGTGACGTGAGAAGGAGGTGGGCAAAGTTAAGGAGGCAGGGAAAGGTCATTTCAGCAGAGGTTAAATGGAAAAAGGTGAGGTGAGCAGAAGTGAGATGGTAAGAGAAGCAATGGACAGAGGTGAGGTGGGCAGAAGTAAGATGGTAAGAGAAGCAATGGACAGAGATGAGGTGAGCAGAAGTAAGATAGTCAGAGAAGCAATAGACAGAGATGAGGTCGGCAGAAGTAAGATGGTAAGAGAAGCAATGGACAGAGGTGAGGTGGGTAGAGGGGAAATAAGAAGGAGTGAGCAGAGGTAAGGAAGGGAGAGGAGAAGTGAGCAGAATGGAGTCAGGAGTTTAGAATAGGTGAAATAGTAAGAGAAGTGATGGATAGAGGTGAGGTGGATAATGATAGGTAGAGTTGAGGGAAGCGGAGGTAAGATGGGACAAGGTGGAAAGAGGTAAGTATAGGTAGGCAGAGGTAACATGAATACAGGTAAGGAGAATAGAGGTGGGCAAAGGTGAGCTGGGATTAGTCGACCTGGGCATCTCCTGACACAGCCAGCACAAACAACACTCCAGTAGCACATGTGTGTCACCCACCTCTACAGGGAAGTTTATCAGTGACCCACTTTCTGCTTCGGAAATTAGAGACACACTGCTCTCTAGTGGTCAGCTGCTTGCACTGCAAGGAAAGCTCTGCTAGCTAACTCCTTAGGGGTGCTGGGGGCTGCAAATCATGGCAGTGCAGGCCACATGTGGCCCCGAGGCTGGAAGTTGTGCATACATAATTTATACCTTCTTCAAGTACAAACTTGAGTTTTCCCATTTTGAGCTGACTTGGCTGAAAATTGTGTGTCCCTGTTCTGTTGTCTGCTGTTCTGGTTTTCTGTTCCAGTCTTGTTATGCTATAGTGCTGTTCCCGCTCTTGCTTCAGGACATCCCAATGGGGGTTATGCTAAATATTTGCCAGTGGGACTTGCAGTGTGCATTGTGGTGTGGATTGCAACCTGTATGCCGGTGAGCTTTTTAGCTTTTAGACACCAAAAAGTGCAAAAAAATGTTTTTTCTACCCTTTTCCCCCACCTGCGATGGGGCATTTTTACAGGTTAGGAGCATCATTTTTTCCAATGAGGTAAGAAAATTTGAGGCCGATTCATTAATAGCGGCAGGTAGGGACAGTTGAGCGACTGTAGCAGTATTTTCACAGCGCCCGCTAGTAGTCGCTGTGCTTCGCCGTTGTTCGGTAGTTGATAGGGACTCAGTCGGTGTGCAGTAATGTTGAATATTGGGTGAGGAGTCGCTATTTGACAGGTTCCGCGCTGTATGGGAGCGCATGATAACGACTGGCCATAGCGACTGGCTCCCACCATATTCATTAACAAATCACGCTCAAAAAATTCTCGCGCTGTGAAATGCATGTTTAAACCCCAGAGTGCTGGCGGCGATGGGTTAAAAGTAGTTTTGTAACCCCCAAACATATTTTTGGAAACCAAAAAAAACAAGTTTTTAATTACATTTTGTAATATTAATACATTAATATCAGACCTGTAATATCAATTTTGCACAAAGTTTTTTTTTTTTAGCTTAAAAAAAATATATAACATGGCAGAAGTGGTCACAGAATTTTTCACATTTAAAAAAAAACAAAAAAAACATTAATATGAATTAATTATGAATATTTAAAGATTGTTCCATTGAAATGCATTGGAGAGCGCCAGGTAGCGAGAGGTCATACCTGTCGCTGTTCAAGGTCGGACGCTGGCGCTGTGGGCTGAGGCTGGAATAATGATGAATGAGTATATATGGCGCTATCTCAGTCGCTAAGCAGGATCGGCTTGATAAATGTGTGATTGTGGTGGGGAGCCGGCGTTCTCGTGGCGGGGCCCGTCATTACCGGTCGCTCACCAGGCGCTACCTATCGCTATCCCTTGTTAAATAAGGGCCTTTGTTTTTAAGTTTGCAAACAACAAAACCTATGGGCTATGGAGAATAAAATGGTGACATTTTAGCATAGCCCATTGGGTTATGCCATTTTTTAAAATATATCCTTACATCACTGGAAAATGAATGCACATAAACTGTAAAAATGTGCCATCACATGTACAGATGATTTTTTGGGGAAAAGTAGGACAAAGCACTTTTTTGGTGTGTTATTGTTAAAAAATTCACTGGGATGCAAATTGCAATCCACACCACAATGTACCCCAGAAATCACACCAGCTTCACCAAATATTTAGCATGACCCCCCATTGTCGTCAATTAAATGATAAAGATAATAGATCTGTATTCACTGTAAAATGATATCCTTGATAAGACACATCACTAGCTCCTTTGCTGTTTGAGATGCCTGTTCTCTTTTGAGTATTGCTGTATAGGGCCAGGTTGTAGGCAGGGCAACTTTTCAGCTGGCCACACTCCCAAAGGTTTTTACCAGTATTACAATAAAACTAGTTTTTTCTTTTAGTTGTAAACACAGTTAAACCGGACCTTCAGCATAATTTAATTAAAAGCCCAAACCCTTAAAAAATTGTTCCCCAGCATCTAAAATTAATATATTTTATGTTTTTAGTCACTTACCTATTATTCTTTCCCCCGCTGGGCTGCAACTCTGTTCAGGACTCCAAGATACTTGCGCCGCAATCTTGCCTCAGAAGCATCACATACTGAGGAGAGGGGAAACTGCATGGGGGCACTTTATAGCTGTGCTTTGCTCAGACAGAGCAGAGCTGGGGTCAGGAAAAGGACAGCAATACCAGAATGCAGAGCGTCTCAGTCAGAATACACTTCCTGTCTGCAGGCAGCCCGAGACTCCATGGGTCGCCATCTTAGATTTTTAAAGTGGACCAACACCCAGGATTTTGACTATCCTGGGTTTTGGTCCACTTCGGTGGGGCACCCCGATCGGGGGTGACCCGCTGTGTGAAACCCCCCAGAAACCCCAAAAAACTCACCTCTCCGCGCTCCCACGTGAACGCCGCAGCCAATCCCCGCCAACGTCTAGGCGGGGGACAGGAACGTACAAGCCTCTTCCGCCGCCGCCGCCTCCCGCGCGTCACTCTCGGCGCCCGCACCGGCCATTCACAGAGGGCCGGCGCGGGTGCGCGCACGTCTGGAGGGGCGCGCGGGAGGCGGCGGCGGAAGAGGCGGCGGATCAGGTAAGGTCTTTTTGGGGTTTCTGGGGGGTTTCACCCCGCGGGACATCCCGATCTCGGATGCCCCGCGGTGAGGGAGGTGATCGGCCCGGGAATCTTATAGATTTCCGGGCCGATCACCCCTGGGTGTTGGTCCACTTTAAAGGCTCAGAAAATGCGGTAGATGCAGGTAGGATTATTTTTAATGTGGGCAATCTGTATCTACAGGGTGGGGGAAACATATAAGATATGCTCTTATTCAGGGTGAAGGTCCGGATTAATGTGGGCAATCTGTATGTACAGGGTGGGGGAAACATATAAGATAGACTCTTATTCAGGGTGAAGGTCCGGATTAATGTGGGCAATCTGAATTTACAGGGTGGGGGAACATATAAGATAGGCTCTTATTCAGGGTGAAGGTCCAGATTAATGTGGGCAATCTGTATGTACAGGGGGGAACATATAAGATAGGCTCTTATTCAGGGTGAAGGTCCAGATTAATGTGGGCAACCTGTATGTACAGGGGGGAAACATATAAGATAGGCTCTTATTCAGGGTGAAGGTCCGGATTAATGTGGGCAATCTGTATGTACAGGGTGGGGGAAACATATAAGATAGGCTCTTTATTCAGGGTGAAGGTCCAGATTAATGTGGGCAATCTGTATGTACAGGGGGGAACATATAAGATAGGCTCTTATTCAGGGTGAAGGTCCAGATTAATGTGGGCAATCTGTATGTACAGGGTGGGGGAAACATACAAGATAGGCTCTTATTCAGGGTGAAGGCCTGGATTAATGTGGGCAATCTGTATGTACAGGGGGAACATATAAGATAGGCTCTTATTCAGGGTGAAGGTCCAGATTAATGTGCACAATCTGTATGTACGAGGAGGGGGAAACATATAAGATAGACTAGGCAGGCCATACTGTTTCTGAATCACTGCATTGTTATTTTAGCTTTATATTTGGTGTAACTGTCTATACATTATTAATATTAAAAAATACTGTACCAGAATAAGATGGTTGATAACATGCTTGATTATGTTAGTGATAAACAATAGTTGTCTTTGTTTTCTTCTATAGCATTTATGAGCTACTGTTAGTCTGTATCTGACTGATGAATTAAAATTAATAATACATTATATAATACTTTACATACCAAAGGTAAAATGTGGGCTGTGATTACTACTAATGTATCAAACAATAGTGATGATATTTGTACCTTAACCTGTGAATTAAATCACAGAATTGCTAAGGTTGTCTACGATGGCAGGCAAGGTCATGAAATGTTAGGGCTTTTCATTCCGCTTTCAGCATGGCCACTCGGAAGTCAATTAACATGTTTGCCTGGATGGAAAATTAATTTTGCTTAGATAGAAATTGGATGTGATTCAAGAGATTCAAGTCGACCATTCCTATTTGTTTGCATTAATAGCTTGATTAATTATTTAAACATCAATATTTATTTAATGTAGTCTATAGGAGCTTGAGTTGTGTGGGGAGCATCCAGATTTTTCTTCACAGTATTTTTTCTGGGCCTTTAATTTATAAGCAGAGGATTAAAATCTTAGCCTTTCTCTTTCATACATTACATTTCCCAAAGACCCACCGAAACAGAAACAATTCCAATAATACAGATCATACATTCAATGCATCACTGTTGCCGTACAGTATGTGGTCTGTGGAATCTGGATTGTCCAGTAAGAAGCTTTACAGAGATGTAAAACGTGTTCCCCAAACATCTGTAGGTTTGGACACATTGGTCTTGATTCATCAAGAGTTGAAAAAAATTCTCATGGTAAAAAATACAATTCATGGTAGTAAAAAATTCATTTCATGAGGAAAAACCTGAGAATTTCAGTGTTGATGAATAATCAGATAGGAAGACAATGAAAGTCAATGGCACTTTTTACTACAGGTAAAATCGAATAGAAAGTTCAATAATTTCTCAGGAGTAAAAAAAGTGCCATTGACTTTCATTGTCTTCCTATTCCTATCCAATTTTTACTACCATGAATTGTATTTTCAACTAGTCAAGGCTATAGTTTGACCACTCCATGTTTTTCCTTTTTTTTCTACATTGTAGATTCATTTTGGAGACAAGGAAACTCTGAAGTTACACTTTTGTAATTAAGCAGTGCATAAAAATTAGTCAATATTTTTCATATTTTAGATTCTTCAAATTAGCCCCCCTTTGCTTTAAAGAGGGACATCAGACCTAAAATAAAAAGGGTCTGATACCCCCCAATCAGTCCCTACTTACCTTTTGGATGTCACCACTGCCTGCGGCTGCAACATCCGTGTTGCTTCAGGTCCCGATCCTCACCCCTCAATTGTGAAACCGGAGGGGGGCGAACAGTCCGGTGAGGTTCGGGGGAGGTTTTAACATTCAGGGCCTGATCCTCACCCCGCTGCCGGCTTAGCTGTCGCTAACTGACAAGCATGGCTTTAGGTCTGCAATGTCCCACGCAGCTCCACAAAGTCTTGCGGGATTTCAGGTGGCTCCATTGCATCTCATTCATTGGCACTGTGCCGGCACGAGATTGGGGGCTGCATGCAGTGCCTGATGGGATTCAAGGTGGCGCTGCCTGTCGGGAGGTCGCCCAGAATCCGAGGGACCCAGAAGATGGATGACCAGGTAAGTAAATAGTGCTCAATTGTGAAACCGGAGGGGGGGAGCAGTCCGGTGAGGTTTAACATTCAGTGCCTGATCCTCACCCCGCTGTCCGCTTAGTCGTCGCTAACTGACAAGCACAGCTTTAGCCGTGCTCTTCAATGTCCCACACCGATCTCGCAGCTCCACAAAGTCTTGCGGGATTTCAGGTGGCTCCATTGCATCTCATTCATGGGCACTGTGCAGGCGCGAGATTGGGGGCTGCGTGCAGTGCCTCTTGGGATGCAAGGTGGCGCTGCCTGTCGAGAGGTTGCCCTGAATCTGAGGGACCTGATCCTCACACCACTGCCCGCTTAGCCATCGCTAGCTGACAAGCACAACCGCCCTCTTTAATGTCCCACGCCGATCTCGCAGCAATTAATCAAATAAACGCAAGGATTATATAATCTTAGTCACATAGTTTCATCAATTAACAATCAATTATAGAAAAGTCTATAACATCATACTCCAAGATAACATCATAAAAGTCCAAATAGCTTCTTTTAAGTACCAGCACCCAGTGATCAACACTTCTTTAATTCTATAATCCTTTACTCGGTGAGATAAATTCACTTACCAGATCACAATGACAAGATAGGCCCGTCTCAACCATTTAGTTTAGGTCCTCTTTAATCGGCTTCTTTCTTTCAATCCCGAGGATTTAAACAGACGCTCTCAACCATATAATTGGTTATTTTCTGTTTTTATTTGATAATCAATCATAGAGCTCAGCCCTTAGTTAAGCCGGACCAACACCCGTTTTTACTTTAATGATTGTTGGTCCCTCTATCTGTACTTCACAATAACCTCAGGGGGGGCATCCAAAATGCTGGAGCCCCCTCGCAGATAAGCTAGCAGAACGCTCATAGTACTCACCTTCATTATGAGCCAGCGCCAGGAAAGTCCCGCTATTGGCCGCCGGGCCAATTGCGTAATAAAGGTGAGTTTTACAAGCGTTCTGCTAGGTTATCTGCGAGGGGGCTTCAGCGTTCTGGATGCCCTTCCCAATGTTATTGTGAAGCACAGACAGTGGGACCAACACCCATTAAAGAAAAAACGGATGTTGGTCCAGTTTAAGCCTCTTTCCAAATTCCAGTAAAATTGAACACATAATCCAGTAAGCTCAGTGAGAAGAGATTGGGCCTTTCATCCTCTGATCTCTGTTTAGGTCAACAGTATGTCACCTTCCTCCGCGTCCCCGGCTGTAGGATTCGTCAGTTTTCAAAAGCATCAAGTAACGTGTGGCATTAGCTCCACCCTATTTTTATTAGTATCTACCCGTATACTTTGACTAATACTGTGTACTACTGAGGATGCTAATATGAACGTCAACTTGCTGGGTTGCAAGCGGCTTACCGCCTTGGGCAAATGGCTGTGGTATAGAAAAGCAGGTCAGCTAGATCTGTGGTCTAAGAATCATGATGAAAAATGGCAGGTAATAGTTTAGCTATTTTCTTCTTACCCTTAAACGTTATTTCTGTCACCGTTATTCAGATTTCCCCAAGCCCATTTACAAATAGGAAATGAAGATGTGAACCTTTCAGCTACAGTCCAGGCCCCTTTTTATTTACCTGGGTTTCTTCCACCATCATGTCCTCTTGTCAGTGACCTGTAAAATGACATGCTCGGCAAATCCATCTTCTCTATTTGTGTTGTGCTGTTTCGTCAGCTTGTTCCAGAAAGATTTTTATTTTATCCCATGAATAAACTAATGAATTGTTTACCGCTCAATGTCTGACATTCTGAAACCCGTAAATAAGGAAACGGGGTGTAAGCGTTAAGAATTATCTGAAACAGACTAGATTAACCATGTTTGTTGACAGCATTTTATGTCCTTCCTTGAATGCCAATTAACTGCATCTGGAAATGGCGACACGCTCCTGCAGTGTTAGCATAGCAATGGGATAGCGTGTAATAAAGTAAACGAGGATACTTATCGGCGTGTTTGCACATTGCAGCTTCCTCTTCTCAGATAAAAGGGGAGATCTCCTTCCTTCATTTTTGAAAGGGATGCTTTGCGTCCCTACGCTGGTCACCCCGCCGAGACACTCTCGCATTCACTTTGGCTGAGAAAGCAAAGGCGTATTTGCCTTCTATGTATGTATTTATGCTCTCTATTCCGCATTCCTTTGTCGCCGTTCCTATTACACAGGGAAAGCTTTTTGCACTGCTCCTGGATAGTTTTACAATGAAGCAAATAGCATTCTGGGTAAAAAAAAACTAGACTTGCTAATGAGTTCAAGGTTTTGGTTTTGAAGCAGAAAAATAAAAAGAACAAAAAATGTAAATGGGTAAAAGGTTTTCACTTGTACTTAGCGTGGTCCTTCAAGATTTGAGAACCATAGTACAGGTGGAGACAGACCATGGCAAAGAGAATGATGACACCATTTGAAAATCAACTGTACAAAATGACTTGTCACAAAGATAATGATGACAAATGCCGTTGTCATGGAGTTTAAATGGACCCATGTGTGCTACTGAATTTAAATTAGGATGAGACTGACTAGTCTTGGCAGTTGTAACAGGATGTATATGGCACCATGGGGCATGCCTGGGCACTCACAGCATCTTTAGCCTAAGCTTATTCAATACAGAGAGAGCTCGAGAATTTAAGAAATGTTTAGTAAATTTATAGATTAAAAGTGAAATTCCAATCTTGAATAGCGGGTGTTAGATCTGATTAAACATTTTTAGAAGCATTTTTCATAGCGTTCATAGCATATTTTTGACCATCCTACCCTACTATACTATACCTACTATAACTGTGTTATAGATCCCACCAAGATGTATCTAAAAGTGCATATACAGTGGCATGCAAAGATTTTGCAGTCAAAATGACTTACTGTGTACAGTTAACCCCCAGGGTGGGGCGTGCAGTGTTGGGCATGCACATTTACTCACCTATACTGCCTAGATTTTTGTCCAGCCTGATCCACCAGAGCGGTGAGGGAGCTGTGGCTGGTGCTTTGGCGGATAGTTGACTGCAGTGGATCACGGTGGCAAGGGAGGAAGAGTGTCCACTGAGATGCCGATGCTACTGTGCTCCCACCCCCCGAGATGCAGCTGCTTGGCCTCCACCGCTGTCAGGTCACTGCTCCCCACCCTCGGCTGCCAAGATGCCACTGTACTGCCAGGCTGCCGCAGAGATGTCGCTGCCTCCCCCCCCCCCCCCACTGGACACTGAGATGCGACTGCTGCAGAGATGTTGCCTCTCATCCGCCATAGCCCAGGCCACACCCGCCAACCTTAGGCGGGCTGCTGTCCTCTGACATGCTCCCACTTCGCGCCAAGGTCTTGTGGCTTTTCTGATGCTGCCGCAGCCACCCTGGACTGAGATTAGTACTTCACTTTGCAGGCGCGAGATCTCGGGGATGGCGCAGTGCATCATGGGACAGAGAGAAAGACAAGATGGCACCCTACAGAAAGCGCCCAAGAAGAATGGTCGAGTGCAGGAGGAAGAGTAGAAGACAGGTATGTTTTACATGCCAAATGCAGAAGCGGAAGCTGAAACAGAGGGCGAAGTTCCCCAGAAAATAATGGGAGGCGCACCAATGACTACATTTAATTTAATACATGCTTTTATGTGTGGTATCCACAAAAACATACACCTAGACATCTTAAAAACCATTAAAATACAAAAATACATTAACACACAAGACAAACCAACATAAATGGGAGGAGTAGGCGGTAGGGAGAGGACTATCCAATTTAGTACATCAATAAATTAATATACAATAAATACATCCACCCAAGTGAGGCTGTGCTGTAATTAATCCAATTATACCACCTAATAATCAATACCTGCTTATGATCCGGATCCTAATAAATTAATATATAAAGTGCTAATGCATACAATTAATATCTATAGCAACCACTTAAACTTGATAACTACCAGTAACCAAGCAACTTGCCCCAAAACATCTTAATCCAAAAAAATATTATTAATCTCAGAAAGTAATTAATCTCAGAAAGTAAACCGTAACCAACAATATCCAAAATGTGATAAATATCAATAACATAACCTATATCCCTATAATCAGAACCAATAACATTAAATAGCAATCATAAGCAATGACAAAATGGATGATCAAAAACAATAACAATATCGAATTAGTCTCCCCACCGCCTACCACCACCAGAGAGCCACGCGTTCCATGGGTCACGCTGCCCACTTCCAGACTATTCATGTTTTTGGTGAGCATACTAGAGTCCTAAAGAAGATCCCTAGACTGTTGAATGTTCCTCTTTAAGACTCTAGTATGCTTACCAAAAACATGAAGCCAAACACTGACCAGCTGTGAAAAAAATGTACAAATATATCATGTACAAAAGTAACACCATATCCAATTTTATTAAAAGTGATCATCCAAATTGCCAAAGGCTCTAGTGTAACCTCATATAGGGCCCAGGTTTCGTTACATCTGTACATTTTCTAAGTCATGTATATAGTCATAAATATAATCCCCCCCCCCCCAGCCAGGGCCTGTCGGTACCATACTGTATAACATAGTACGTTTGCTCACTTTCTAATTATATTCTTTGCCTTTCTGTGTTTTTTAATCGCCATAGAGGCAGATTTGCTTTCTTGCATCGTGTTTTCACAATTTCTTCTGACATGGTTTTTATCAGCTCTGTCTTCTCCTTGCCGCACTCTCTCAATCAAGCTGACAGCTTTACCCCAGTGTAGGGGGCTGCATTCTTGTAAAAGGGGCTGACATCGGGACCTGTCTGTCAGACACAGTTCCTTTCCACTTGAAGAGAGAGCTTTCAGCTTTCCACCTACATTAATTTGGAGGTGGTTGTGGCTGACAGGACTTTAGAGGGTTTCACAGAAACGCAATGCCTAGGAGAATGAAAGCATAAAGAAGGAAGAGCAGAGATGTCCCCGACCTGACAGAAAGTATGCCGGTATAGACCGAAGCAGATTGAAGGCACCGGGAAACCACAGGAGGCTCCAGAAAACATTAGATGAGGACTTTATTTTCTCATTCTGCTCACAGTAAACATTGACTTTATTCCTTGCCCTATGTACAGGCAGACCACAAAATATACCTGAAGGGGGGACAGTGACCGCCAGCAAGTTGACACAGCAATTAGTAAAGAAAATTAGTTTTAAAATGGACCAATCTATAAGATTCCTGGACCAAATGATTCCCTTCCCCCAGGGCATCCAAAATGTGAACCCCCCCCCCAGGTCACCCATAAACTCACCATCGTTTTCGGTCCAACAGCACATGCACGAGCAGCAGCCACATCCCCGCTATCCCTCTAGCAGGACGTGTGCCCAACCCAGGCATTTGTGAACTCCCTGAGGGTAGTGGGGGATGCAGCCACCCGCACACTCGAATACGCGTGCTTAGACGAACTGACATAAGCAGATCCGAGCGCGCTGATTGGATGAGAGGCTGCACATGCACCGCAGGACCAAGGAAGGGTGAGTGCGATCGGGCGACCTGTGGGGTTTCATATAGCGAGGCATACCTGTTCGGGGTGCCCCAGGGGCGAGAACCAAAACCCAGGATAGTCAATTATAAAATCATTGTTATGATTTCTACACTGCAAATACCAAAATATACAATATGCTAAAAAGGACATACTATCAAGTGCCAATCACTAAACAATCTGCTACACTCATTAGTGCATAATACAATATTCTTGCAACAAGAGCCACCAGTGATCTGCCTGTTTGAAACCCCCAGGGTGCCGGAAATCACTCACCCCTAAATTTACGTAATTTCGCAAAGGTGGCTCTGATTGTTCATTATGGGGAGTGAGTACCACGCAACCTTGATTTAGTAGGCAACAAATTCTATTTCCAGCCCTAAGGAAAGGGGTAAGGAAGTTCCATGATTGTTTATCCGCTTTGATTTATGACCATGCCACACCTGATTTTCCTTTATTCTAAAAAAGTAAAAAGAGATTGGCTAAACTCTTTAATACAGGATCTATATGCAGTCCCTCTTCTTGATATCTAGCATGCTTAAAGTCCCTGCCCAGGCACACACACTAACTTCCTCCTATATCATCCCATTTTGGGTACAGTGTAAAATGAGACATTTCAAGGCATCTAAAAATCTCTGATTATATAAGTAAAGCAAATTTTTTTCATTTTCTGGAGCACTTAAATGGGAGGGGCGTGTCATAGTGATGCTTTGTGATTCTTACAGACAATTTTCAGGCAAAACTATTTAAAAAAAAAGCTATACTCACCCTTTCACCCACACAGCTGCAGCTCTTACCTGATTGCTCGATCCAGCTCCCTTGCCGCCTGGTTGAACGCGTGTCTCTCTCCTTCTCTCTGACATGGAGACGCTCCCGTTTTTTAAAATCTTTTTTTAATCTGATACTACAGGCAAAGGTAATTGTTACATCATCGTCGGGCTACATTTGGCGCTGTCCAAAACTGTTTTCCGTTTTTTAAATTGAAGCAGAAATGGCCGAGATATCGGGATTTACAGATTTAGCCAATGACATTCTCTATTCCAAGTATGTCACACACCCCGCTTCCAATATTCATGACATGTGGGTTATGGCCAGTAGAGGGCGACCTTTGCAGAGATGACAGGAAAAAAAAGGAGCCCCTCCCAGTCCATAAATACCTGGGACCTCCCACACATTCCCCAGTTTTCGTCTCTGCAGACAGCGAGCAAGTCAGAAGATGGCTGTGTCTCCTCCTTGCAGGTAGCCGGGTTACCCCCGGTCTTTTGTTTCTATAGCTGCCCGGACCTTTTTTATTTAAGCCCTCATGATGCCTCCCAGCATTGGCTGTGGGTCCGGGCAATGGTAGGCAGCACCCTCGTGGTGTATACAGGGAGCCATGCTCCCCCGTGAGACCCCATACTAAGGGGTAGGCAGTGTCCGGGTTGTTGATCCTGGTTTGGGATGCCCCATCCCTTTCTGGGTCCCTCCTTATTGGTGGTGTGGTATCCCCTCTTCCCGGGTCTCCCTGTGCCCCTCTTCTGGGGGGGGCCTTCTCTACCTATATTTTTTCCTTTGTCATATGTGTGTGTAGTGCTTACTGCTTTACTGAGCATTTACTTTCTGGCGCTGGCCGTTTGTCATGGCCATTAGCGGTGGGGGAGCTTCTCCCCCTCAGGTGCTCGTTGGGGGGGTGGGGCCGGGCGCTACAAATCCTCCCACTTGGGACTTAAAGGGGCATCCCGGGTAGCTCAAGCAGCATAATTCCCTCTTGTCATGGTGACTACCTTAAAATCACCATATGGAGGCTCCCCAGGACACCAGGCTTGGGCTCCCTTCGGGACAATCCCGGCTGTGTGTGGGTTGTGGGGTATCCCTTACGGGGGAGAATGTACTGATTTGCATACTCAGCAGGCATAACGCGGCAGTCGGGGTCCCAGGCGTCTGGGTCCGTGCCGCCTGTCTCATCACCTACCCCACCCCGCCTTATCCATACCCCAAGTGACACGGTCATTAGCAGGGAGTTGCAATCGGATGTTTTGTGCTAAATTGGCCAACATCAAAAAATTGATTTCTAGCTCTGCGGCCAGAAAGGTCCCAGCTAAGGGAAGGCATCCGTCGCCGGGCGCGCCAGTACTGGATTTTGATGTCTATGATTCCCTTGATTGGTCTGATTATTCCCCACTTGAGGAGGGGGAATTGTTTGAGGAATCTGATGCTGAGGTTCAGCAGTTCTTTGATGCTGATGCTGGGCAGAGGCTAGGGGATGCCGTGGATACTCCCAAAGTCCTGGCCCACCTATTTGAGGTACTGGCTATTTCTCCGCCAGCAGAGTCCCCTCTGCAGAAGGGGGAATTCTTTGGGTCTTCTAAGCCTCGCTTGGAGTTCCCAAATCAGAATCATTTTGAAAGCATGATTCTTAGCCGGCTCCCTGGTGTTCCTCAAGGATGGGATAGGAGGTATCCCTTCCCGATGGACGCGGTGAAGCGCTGGTCGTCCCCTCCCGAGGTCGATGCGCCCGTTCTGGGATTGTCCAACACCTCCGTTGTACATTCTCCAGACGACACTCTTAAATGGGTACAGTGTAAAATGAGACATTTCAAGGCATCTACAAATCTCTGAATATAGTAAGTAAAGCGAATTTTTTTCATTTTCTGGGACACTTAAATGGGAGGGGCGTGTCATAGTGATGCTTTGTGATTCTTAAAGACAATTTTCAGGCAAAACTATTTAAAAAAAAAAAGCTATCCTCACCCTTTTACCCACACAGCTGCAGCTCTTACCTGATTGCTCGATCCAGCTCCCTTGGCGGATAGGAGGTATCCCTTCCCGATGGACGCAGTGAAGCGCTGGTCGTCCCCTCCCGAGGTCGATTCTGCCCGTTCTGGGATTGTCCAACACCTCCGTTGTACATTCTCCAGGCGACACTCTTAAATATGGTGAGGACAAACGCATGGATCAGATGGCGTGCCATGCTTTTGCCAGTGTGGGTTCAGCCTTGCAGCCTGTTTGAGCCTTGGCGCTCGTGACTGTGGCTACCAGGTCTGTGGTTAGGGACCTGTTGAGTGGTTCCCAGCTTAATCCGGCCAGCGATGATTTCACAGCCCTTAAGCGGTAGGAATTATTTATGACCTTTGTTTTATCTGCTATGGATTACACAATTATTATGTGTAGTAGAACCTCTGCTTTGTTGGTGGCTATTCGCCGATCGGTCTGGTAACGCCAGTGGGCGGCTGACATTGTGGCTAAGAAATCTCTCACGGCGCTACCCTTTCTGGGTACGCGGCTGTTCGGGGATAAATTGGATTCAGTGGCGAATGTTGGAAATTTACCTCAGCGTAAGAAGCAGCGTCGCCCCTGCCAGAGCAGGCAGAGGCTTTGCCTACTCTAATTTCAGAGGTGATTCCTGGAACAGAGGCAGAGGACGCGCACGTCCAGGCCTTATCTGGGGTTCCAAGTCCAAGCCTGCTGCCAAGACAGCTCAGCAATGAGGGGACGCCCTCACCCTTGCGGGTGGGGGGACGACTGCGGCACTTCTTCCAGGTCTGGGCCCAGGAGATCACAGACAAATGGATCTTGGAAGTGGTCTCTTCCGGGTACAGATTGGAGCTCGAGTGCTGGCCTCCTCCCAGATTCCTAAGGTCTCGGGTGCCTTCGGATCCCCGGGCTGCATAGGGGCTCCTGTTGGCTGTAACGAATCTTCTGGTCATGGATGTCATATGCTCGGGGTCTTTCTCAGAAAGAGAGGCTGGGGCTATTATTCCACCCTCTTCACGGTTCCCAAAAAGGATGAATTCGAAGCTTCTCAACAGGTTCATCAGAACCAAGAAGTTCCGCATGGAGACTCTGCGCTCAGTCATCAATTCCAAGACCATGGGATCCCACAACACCCCAAAACACTACCCAACCAAACAACTGGCACCACCATAAGCTATTATGACAAAATATATTCAATTTATTGTTTATCCAGTACAAAAGTTTTTTTAAAAACAATTAAAAACACATCTCATGGAGGGGAGGGCTACAAGAACACATGTGTACTTAGTCCATCTATATACATACAAAAAATCTATATACAATAACAACCAATTTATATGTGCATAACCTAATCTATATTCAATACTAACTTATACAAATATACAAAAAATGAAGTGCAATACAGTGCTATCAATCTCATATCAGCCCCCCCATACAAACACTGAGAGGGGGAAAGAGAACCATAGAAAAAACAGTGCAATAAATCATAAACATGTGCTATGTGTACTTAGCCAGGTGAACATGTGCCGAGCCCCTCACCCCATCCCAGTCTGCCGACGCGTTTCGTAACGGACCTCCCGTTACTTCATCTGGGCCACAAGTAAGGCTATCAGTCACCCCCATGTCCCCTAAATACCCCTCCAATGCCATAATGAGGAATTGAAAACTCCGGTGTCGATTGGCGCCGAGCGCCGGAAATGCGTCATCAGCAGCAAATGGAAACGAGGCTTGGGACTAGCTGTCATACTTCGGCCGGAAGTACGCCAGCCGTCCCGCCCCTTGTCAGTCACTGACATTCCTAAACACAAACGCTGTGCTTCCTCGCAGCGCGAGGCAGACTGGATACCGGTGTTACCAGTATACAACCCGGCAATCCAGGATAGTTAGACACAGGCTTTGGAAGGTAGATGTGGGACATGTCAGGGAACGGCAGCCTAATTAAAAGACATATATCCCACAAACGTACTTATATTTGTACTCTATTTATAACCTAATCCATGTCATAAATTCCCTTCGTCAGGGGGATTTCATGACGTCCATAGACATCAAGGATGCTTACCTTCATGTACCAATTTTCCCAGCACACTTGAGATTTCTCAGGTTTGTGGTGGGAGATCAGCACTTTCAGTTTGTGGCCCTCCCTTTCGGGTTGACTTCGGCACCAAGGGTGTTCACCAAGGTGCTGGCGGGCATAATGGCCCTTCTCAGAGCCCAGGGCATTCGCATTGTGCCGTATTTGGACAACCTCCTCATTACGGTATCCTCTCTGTCAGGCGGAGCTGGACACCAGGTTGGTGGTGGCGACGCTGGAGAGGTTCGGCTGGGTGGTCAACCATCCCAAGTTTTCTCTCTCCCCCTCAAGGGATATCGCTTTTCTGGGCACGAATCTGGATACCATTCGGACCAGGGTGTTCCTACCTCAGTCCAAGGTGCAGATGGTTCAGAATCTGATACGTCTTCTCCTGTCCAATCCTCGTCCTTCTATCCGGCTAGGGCTGAGACTGGTGGGATTGTTGGTGGCTTCTTTGGAGGCAGTTCCCTTTGCTCAGTTCCACATGAGGTCGATCCAGCTCCATCTATTGTTTGCCTGGGACAGATGTCCGCAGTCATTGGACTCCCTGGGTTCGGCAGTCCCTTCAGTGGAGGCTGGAACCAAGCAATCTGATGAGGGGCAGATCCTTTCTGTCCCCTTGTTGGGAGACGGTTACCGCGGATGCCAGCCTGTCGGGCTGGGGAGGATTTTGGAAGACACATCAGTTTAAGGGGCTGTGGGGTCCTCAGGAGGCTCACACCGCCATCAATGTCTTGGAGCTGAGAGCTATTCGGTTGGTTCTATCATGCTTGACACATCACCTACGGGGCTTACCTGGTTCAGGTTCAATCAGACAATCGCACTGCGGTAGCTTACATCAATCACCAAGGAGGGACTCGCAGCAGGAGTGCCCTTCGGGAAGTTTCTCTGATTCTTGCATGGGCGGAGAGCAATGTTCCATGCATCTCAGCAGTGTACATTCCGGGAGTGGAAACTCCCTGAGCAGGGGATCCTCTCGCTGAGGGGAATGGTCTCTCAACCACAAGGTATTCCGGTCCCTCTGTCACAAGTGGGGGTTTCCAGAGGTGGATCTCTTTGCCTCACGTCACAATCACAAGCTCCCAAAGTTGTGTCTCTGTCTCAGGATCTTCTGGCCCTGGCAATGGACGCCATGTCTCTTGCCTGGAGGGATCTGGGGTTGCTGTACCTGTTTTCCCCCTTCTCCATGGTAGGCACGGTGGTGCGCAAGCTGGCTCTAGAGGGTGCGCCAGCAATTCTGGTGGCCCCAAGGTGGCCAAGACAGGTTTTTGGTTGCAGACGTCATAAGCCTGGCGGTAGATCAGTACAGGCTGCCCCTGTTTCCAGGATCTGATCACTCAAGGTCAACTACGTTACCCCAATTTATAAGCGCTGGCTTTGACGGCGTGGCTTCTGAAGCTTCCATCCTAAGGGAGGAAGGTTTGTCTGAGGCTGTGATTCAGACACTCATATACTACAGGACTTGAAGGTCCTATATTGACTGGTGTGAGGCTAGGGACTTGGCTAGCAGGGTGTTTTCGATTTCTAGGATTTTGGTCTGGACCTGGGGTTCCAGCTTAGTACCTTGAAAGGGCAGGTCTCTGTTCTGACTGTCTTCTTTCAAGGTCTTTTGCTCTGCATCCTCTGGTTAAGAATTTTTTTTTTCAGGGGGTCACTCATGTGCGGCTACCTGGAAAGCCTTTGTTGCCCGTTTGGGATTTGAATTTGGTTCTGTCGGCCCAGATTTCCTTCCTAAGGTGGTTTCTGCCTTCCGCCTCAATCTGGATGTAGTTCTCCCTTCCTTGTGTCCTAGGCCTAGCAATGACAAGGAGAAGGGGTTTGCACTCTTTGGATGTGGTTCTTTGTGTGAAGTACTATTTGGTGGCTACTTCTCACTTTCGTAAGACGGACGCCTTGTTCGTGGTGCTTTCTGGGCCCAGGAAAGGTTTGGCACCCGCCAAGTCTACCATTAGTAAATGGATACGCCAGGCCATTGTTGGGGCCTATACTGCCAAGGGGAAGGTTCCCCCTTTTCAGATCGCTGCTCATTCTACTTGTGCTGTTGGGGCTTCTTGGGCTTTTCAGCACCAGTCTTCTGTTGAACAAGTTTGTAAGGCTGCTACTTGGTCCTCCGTTCATACTTTTTCCAAGTTTTATAAGGTTGATGTGCGGGCCTCAGTGGGTGCTGTTTTTGGCCGCAAGTTTCTGCAGTGGTTTAAGATTTGTGCATTTTTTGCCGTATTGGGATCCCCACCCATTACGGACACTGCTATTGGATGTCCCACATGTCATGAATATTGGAAGCGGGGTGTGTGACATACTTGGAATAATACCATTTTGTGATTACTCACCTGTAAAATGGGTATTATAAGTATGTCACACACCCCGCTTCATCCCGGCCTTATTGGTATTTTGGATCCTTTATATGGTGAACCTTTTAGTGTTATGATTGTTTATATTTGGCTCTTCCTGGTCCCCTTACTGCTGTCCTATACTGGGGAATGTGTGGGAGGTCCCAGGTATTTATGGACTGGGAGGGGCTCCTTTTTTTCCTGTCATCTCTGCAAAGTTCGCCCTCTACTGGCCATAACCCACATGTCATGAATATTGGAAGGGGGGTGTGTGACATACTTATAATACCCATTTTACAGGTGAGTAATCAAAAAATTGTATTTTTCATCCTGTCCCCCAATCAACTCAGCAGAGCGGGGCAGGATTGCTTGTTCCTACTTCCTCCCACCCCTTCTCTGCCTCCTCCTTCTGCACCTTAGCCTCCTCCGCATGTTTTGCTGCAGTCAGAGATAGCTGTGGGGCCACTGTGGTTTGCCATGATTTCTCACGATAAGACAACCAAGGGACAGAGGGGCTGTTGGACCACTTGAGTGGTCCTGTAGCAGCAGATTCGAAAGGAGGACAAACTCCTGCTACAGCTTCTACCTGTGATACAAGAAATGGGAACAGGTGAGCTGCTTGCTGCCTTTTATTTCCGTAGGGTTTACAGTCCCTTTTTTAATATTTTTACATTTCTATATTTAAAGTGCCTGTATAAATTACGGGTTGATACCATTTTGTGGTTCACTGGGTATATCTGTGGCTCACTGGGTATATTAGTGGCTCACTGGGTATATTTGTGGCTTACTGGGTATATTAGTGGCTCACTGGGTATATTAGCGGCTCGCTGGGTATATTTGTGGCTCACTGGGTATATTAGTTTCTCACTGGGTATATTAGTGGCTCACTGGGTATTTTCATCTGATCAGCAGTGACAGAGAGGGAGCTGAGGACATTGAGTAGGAGGCTGAGCCAGCAGGATAGAGCGGGGAATGTACATGGCATTATCCTGTGATACATCTCATGTTTAAGATGGAACTGTTATAATCATATACGGTAATCAAAACACAATTCCCTTTATATTATAAATATGAATTAAAAGACATAAAAGTCATCTAATAAGCAGTGACTAAGAGGTAACTGAGGACATCGAGGAAGGAGGCTGAGCCAGCAGGATAGAGCGGGGATTGTACATGGTATTATCCTGTGATACATCTCATGTTTAAGATGGAACTGTTATAATCATATAATCAAAACACAATTCCCTTTATATTATAAATATGAATTAAAGACATAAAAGTCATCTAATAAGCAATGACAGGGAGCTGAGGACGTTGAGGAGGGAGGCTGAGCCAGCAGGATAGAGCGGGGATTGTGCATGGCATTATCCTGTGATACATCTCATGTTTTTGACAGCACTGTTTTAATAATATAATCAAAACACAATTCTTTTTATATTATAAATATGAATTAAAAGTCGTCTGATCAGCAATGACAGAGAGGGAGCTGAGGACGCTGAGGAAGGAGGCTGAGCCATCAGGGTAGAACAGGGATTGTACATGGCTTTTATCCTGTGATACATCTCATGTTTAAGATGGAACTGTTAAAATCATATAATCAAATCACAATTCCATTTATATTATCAATATGAATTAAAAGACATAAAAGTCATCTGATCAGCAGTGACAGAAAGGGAGCTGAGGACGTTGAGGAGAGAGGCTGAGCCAGCAGGATAGAGCGGGGATTGTACATGGTGTTATCCTGTGATACATCTCATGTTTTTGACAGCACTGTTTTAATAATATAATCAAAACACAATTCTTTTTATATTATAAATATGAATTAAAGACATAAAAGTCATCTAATAAGCAGTGACAGGGAGCTGAGGACGTTGAGGAGAGAGACTGAGTCAGCAGGATAGAGCGGGGATTGTACATGGCGTTATCCTGTGATACATCTCATGTTTTTGACAGCACTGTTTTAATAATATAATCAAAACACAATTCTTTTTATATTATAAATATGAATTAAAAGTCGTCTGATCAGCAATGACAAGAGAGGGAGCTGAGGACGGAGGCTGAGCCATCAGAATAGAACAGGGATTGTACATGACTTTTATCCTGTGATACATCTCATGTTTAAGATGGAACTGTTATAATCATATAATCAAATCACAATTCCATTTATATTATCAATATGAATTAAAAGACATAAAAGTCATCTGATCAGCAGTGACAGAAAGGGAGCTGAGGATGTTGAGGAGGGAGGCTGAGCCAGCAGGATAGAGCGGGGATTGTACATGGCGTTATCCTGTGATACATCTCATGTTGGTAAATAACCTCCTTGTTTGCTTAAGAAGCTGCTAAGTCCCTACGAGAGAGTGTACACGGTGTGTGTTGCCTTTATCCTTCTCAGTGTCTTGTTCACCTCTGCGTGAGCCGGCGTGTTTGTTAACTCCGACTGTGATGTGGATGTTAGGCAGCGCTAAGCATTTCTGGTGACAACACATTTCCCCCTCCTTTCCCAGCCGCCTCTACCCATTGTGTCTGCCGGCCTTACACTGCAGCACTGGCAGGCACTTATTCTGCAACGCATTGACCACAAGTGTATATCAAGGAGCTACTAAAAGCGGAACTTCGGTTAAAAAGGACCCTGCCACGCTATGCTGGCGCTGAGGTAGGACAGGGGGGTTCAGCACAAAAAAAAACCACTTTAGCCAGGCACCCGCACCGCTTCTCCAGCACTCTGGATCTTGGACGTGATCTTTCTCTGTGTAAAGAACTGTGAGCACAAAGCTCACTTAAAGCTCACTCAGTCATGCTACACTGGCGCTGAGGGGGGTTACAAAAAAAACCCATACTTAAGCCAGGCACCCGCGCCACTCCTCCGGCGCTCCGGATCCTGGGCGCGATCTTTCTCTTTGTAAAGAACTGTGAGCACAAAGCTGGTACGTAAGCTGGTGGGATTGGGTTACTGGACCTATGGGGTTCCATAGCAATCACTACTGCACCCCCTGTACCTACACTTCTATTATTAAAGTGGACCAAAACACAGGACTTTGACTATTCTGGTTTTGATCTTTTCCACCAATTAGGGATGCCCCGCTGTTTGAAACCCCCCAGATCGAAAAGTGCAACTCACCTCTTCCTGGTCCTACGGCGCATGCGCAGTCTCGTCCAGTTAGCAGGCTTAGAGCCGCTGACGCGACGCCGTCTAAGCCAGCATCCAAGGCCAGCAGCTCTGAGTGCTTCCCTCTAACAGGGAGCGTGCCCGCGCTGGGCAGTTACAAATGCATGGCATGGCCACGCGTCCTGCTAGAGGGGTAGTGGTCACGGCTCGCACATGCGATGTTGGACCGGGAGGCAAGGTAAGTGTACAGGGCAACTTGGGGGGGGGGGTTCACACAGCGGGGCATCCCGATTTTGGATGCCCCGGGGGGAGCGAATTGATCAGCCCGGGAATCTTATAAAATCTTATAGAGATTGCTGGGTTTTGGTCCACTTTAAAAATGTGGAACTACGCTATAGAAAGGCCTCTGAGAGCCATGCTATGTAATATAATATGTGTGGAGGGTATAGGTGTCTAGCCTAACTTTTGGAGGATTTATAAGTGCATTCCCTATTATTCCTTGCTCAGAAAAGTTCAGGGAGATAGTGGTGTGCACCATCGTTTAGAAAAATAATTTGCTCTGACGTTTTATAATTGATATTTAATATGTACCGTGGTATACCACAAGGCTCTGTCCTGGGCCTTATTCTTTTTAATATGTTTAATATATGTGACATAGGAGAAGACTTGGTAGGAAAAGTTTGCCTGTTTGCTGATGATACAAAGGTTAGTAATAGGGTGGATATTCCTGGAGGTATCTGCAACATGGAAAATGATTTAGCTTTACTGGATACATGGTCAAAACTCAGAAACTAGAGTTTAATGTCTCTAAATGTAAAATCATGCACTTGGGTAGAAGGAATCCCTGCTCTGAGCACCGTATGGGCAGCACTGTGTTATCCAGGACCTCGGAGGAGAGAGATTTAGGGATACTGATTACTGATAGCTGCAAGATGATTGGACAGTGTAGCCAGGCAGTGGGAAAAGCAAGCAGGATGCTCGGCTGCATAGCTCGAGGCATCACCAGTAGGAAGAGGGAGGTTGTGATGCCGCTGTATAGAGCTGTATAGAGCCCTGGTGAGACCACAGCTAGAATACTGTGTGCAGTTCTGGAGACCTTACCTGCAAAAAGACATTATTCAAATAGAACGTGTCCAAAGGCCGGCAACAAAAATGGTGGAAGGACTTAAACTTAAAAGGAGAGACTTAAAGGTCTTAATTTGCTCAGTCTAGAGGAAAGATGATAGATTATATATGTGACAGGATTGAGAAGTTTCAGGAGGGAAATGTTTTTAAGAAGAAACTTAAACCGGACCTTCACCTTGACTTATTGAAAAGCACAAACCCTTAAAAAAACGATTCCCCAGCATCTAAAGTTAATATAAGTTTTTAGTCACTTATTATTCTTTCCCCCACTGGGCTGCAACTCTGTTCAGGACTTTAGGATACGGGCGCCGCCATCTTGACTGAAGCATCACATTTAATGAGGGGAGGAGAGTGGGATAAAGTACAGGTGGGTGGGTTATAGCTGTGCTTTGCTCAGACAGAGCAGAGCTGGGGTCAGGAAAAGGTCAGCAATCCCAGAATGCAGAGCAGCACAGTCAGAAGGCACTTCCTGTTTACTGGCTGCCTGATGTTCCATGAGCCGCCATCTTGGATGTTTAAAGGCTCATAACATGCAGTAGATGCAGGTAGGATGATTTATAATGTGAGCAATCTGTATGTACAAGGTGTGGGAAACATATAAGATAAACTCTTATTCAGAGTGAAGGACCACTTTAAAGATTCAACCTGAAGCTTGTCAGAGGGAAGATCAGGAGCAATGTCAGAAAATATTATGTTACAGAAAGAGTAGTAGATGCCGGGAACAAACTTCCAGCGAAAAATCGTCAGTAATTGAATTTAAAAATGCCTGGGATAAGCCTCCATCTATCCTAAGATAAAGAGAACAGACAGTATACACATAAGGGCAGACTAGATGGAGCGTATGCTCTCCTCCTGCCGTCAACCTTATGTGTTTCTATCTTTTTTCCCTATAAGACGCACCTAGAATTTGGAGGAGGAAAATAAGAAAAATCAAAAAATCTGTGCCAAAACACTATCCCCCCTCAAGAATCAAATAATAGGCAAGGTGCAGAATCCCCCCGTTACAGGCAGAGTGGCATTCCCTCCCCCTTTGCCCATGAACAGTGTGGCATCCCCCCTCCCAATCCCCACAGGCAGTGAGGCGTTCCCCCCATCCCATAGGCAGGGAGGCGTTCCCCCCCCCATCCCATAGGCAGTGAGGCGTTCCCCCCATCCCATAGGCAGTGAGGCGTTCCCCCCCCATCCCATAGGCAGTGAGGCATCCCCCCTCCCAATCCCCACAGGCAGTGAGGCGTTCCCCCCATCCCATAGGCAGTGAGGCGTTCCCCCCCATCCCATAGGCAGTGAGGCGTTCCCCCCATCCCATAGGCAGTGAGGCGTTCCCCCCATCCCATAGGCAGTGAGGAATTCCCCCCATCCCATAGGCAGTGAGGAATTCCCCCCCCATCCCATAGGCAGTGAGGCGTTCCCCCCCATCCCATAGGCAGTGTGGCATTCCCCCCCCATCCCATAGGCAGTGAGGCGTTCCCCCCCCATCCCATAGGCAGTGAGGCGTTCCCCCCATCCCATAGGCAGTGTGTCATTCCCCCATCCCATAGGCAGTGAGGCGTTCCCCCCATCCCATAGGCAGTGAGGCGTTCCCCCCCCCATCCTATAGGCAGTGTGGCATTCCCCCATCCCATAGGCAGTGAGGCGTTCCCCCCCCCATCCCATAGGCAGTGAGGCGTTCCCCCCCATCCCATAGGCAGTGTGGCATTCCCCCATCCCATAGGCAGTGAGGCGTTCCCCCCATCCCATAGGCAGTGAGGCGTTCCCCCCCCCCCCCATCCTATAGGCAGTGAGGAATTCCCCCCATCCCATAGGCAGTGAGGAATTCCCCCCATCCCATAGGCAGTGAGGCTTCCCCCCATAGGCAGTGAGGGCACCCCCCCAAAAAAAAACATTTACATTTCCTATGCCACAGCCAGACGATGGAGGACAGGCATGGAGAGCCCGATTTTGCTGCTGCTCAGATGAACTCACACACACCCGGGTTTGTAGAGCTGGTGGGCATGACCCACGCCCACCCACTTCATAGGCCCAAGTGTTCGTGTGGGCGAGCGTGCGTGCCCGAGAAACCTGTCCTTCCGACCTTCCTCAGGCTCACACACTCAAGTCCATTCAGCGGAGGGGGGTGAGTTGTTACACAGGCCACACCCATCCACTGCACAGACCTAAATGTTTGTGTGGGCGAGCGCTCTGGTGCACAGAGCAGGGACTCTCCCTGACCTCCCTCCCGATGCCTCTCCATCATCCAGCTATGGCGCGGGAGTAACTGATAATATAAGTCTATTTTTCTTAACATTTACTCGGTAAGACGCACTGACATCCCCCCCCCCACTGTTGGTGCTACTTATAGCACGAAGAATGCAGTATTTGGGGGTTTACAGTATATTTGCGGTGCTTTAGAGGGTCAGATTTGACTACGGGTGTACTTACACAATTTTTAGGCAAGTGAGTATGTTGACCATATTTATATATTTTTTTTTATATACATTTAATTGCTTATTGGAATGAAGCAGATCAGATAATGTGTATTTATGTAATGAGGGAGGGTGTGGTGCTAAGGAGATCAAAACCATCGATCAATGTGTGCAAAATCATTAGGCAACTAATTTATGCGCCAAAAAAAAACGGACTCACAAATTGTCTTACAGAAGGATGCAGAAATTGCTAACATAGCGGATGTCACCACAAACTTACCTCCTGTCCGGTCCCACGACATCCGCAGGCGGCTCGAGCGGCCTGAAACACCTTTCACTCCTCCTCTCTTCTCTGCCCCCTGGATTAGTTAAAGTGGACCAACACCTAGGATTTTCACCCCCGATGGGGGGTGCCCCGCTGTGTGAAATCCCCCAGAAAGCCCATAAAAACTCACCTCCGGACAAGCTGAGGCCACTGGAAGCCGCCTCTCACGCGTCCCTCTTACAGGGAGCGCGCCCGCGCTGGCCAATTACAAACAGCCGGCGCGGGTGCGCCCCCTGCTAGAGGGACGCGCGAGAGACGACGACGACGGCCCGCGCATGCACTGTTGGAACGGGGAGAAGGTAAGGTTTGTGGGCGTCCGGGGGGTTTCACACAGCGGGGCATCCCGATTTTGGATGCCCCGCGGGGAGGGAGCTGATCAGCGGTGGGTGTTGGTCCACTTTAAAGGGCCAATGAGTCCTAATATTACTGGTGGGTGTAGGGCCCTAATAATCATATTGGGCAATCAGGTTGTTAGTTGGGCCAATGAGTCTGAATGTTCCTCCCCCCTGCCAATCCCGTTAGTTCCCATCGATTAAAGGTTTTCCCTCCACATTGTCTCATTGCCCGTGATAGCGTGCTACTGGGTTTGATAGTACATGTGATCCTTCTTCGTTTCTGTTGCCGACCTCGTCTTGCTTGACCACCCCGTGACTGCTGCCTGGACCGACGCCTACCTGTACCCTGACCACCAACCCGTCTCATCCCTTGAGCTGCGTACCTGTGACCTCCTGGCTTGACCTCAACTCTTCTGTTGTCTCTCCCTTTGGTGCTCCGCTAGTAAGGGCTGACTATACGTGTATGACCCCGGCTTACCCCACATCGCCCAGTCTCGCCTCCGGTTCATCTGCCTTCATCCCTGTAAGTTCACAACCTTTGTGCTACAAAGTCCTGGGGGCAACCGTGTCCGGCTTGTAAAGCGTCCCGGCAAATGGGGGCTTGGCTATAGGTGAAGCTAGCTGCGGAGATTGGGGGTTGTGGACTTACCTTGACAGCGGAATATTAGAACAATTATTATTATTATTGTTACAACATTGTTTAAGCGACAGTTAGTAGTTCACAGTGGTTTAACACAAATGCACAGGATCAGCTCATCCCATGATGTAGGAATCTGCATGTTAGTCAGTGTAAAGTAATCAGAGAGGGATGTGTGAGCTCATTATACCTTTATCTATTTACTTATAGCCACTCGGGACAATGAGGAGAGCTGATAAATGTGCAGGTGCTCTGTGGCTTTATTAGGGCTGAGCTGAGTCTAGCAAGGTCATATCACCTTCTGCAAACTGATATACTAGGTGTTTTATTCTCTCCTCTCCAGTGGCTTGTAATGTCTACGTGAATATTTGTGCTCTTTGCTTTTAGCCTCCACATATTCAGGCACTTTGCTTTTAGCCTCCACATATTCGGGCACTTTGCTTTTAGCCTCTACATATTCAGGCACTTTGCTTTTAGCCTCCACATAGTCAGGCACTTTGCTTTTAGCCTCCACATATTTGGGCACTTTGCTTTTAGCCTCCACATATTCAGGCACTTTGCTTTTAGCCTCCACATATTCAGGCACTTTGCTTTTAGCCTCTACATATTCAGGCACTTTGCTTTTAGCCTCCACATATTCAGGCACTTTGCTTTTAGCCTTTACATATTCGGGCTCTTTGCTTTCAGCCTCCACATATTCAGGCACTTTGCTTTTAGCCTCCACATATTCAGGCACTTTGCTTTTAGCCTCCACATATTTGGGCACTTTGCTTTTAGCCTCCACATATTCAGGCACTTTGCTTTTAGCCTCTACATATTCAGGCACTTTGCTTTTAGCCTCCACATATTCAGGCACTTTGCTTTTAGCCTTTACATATTCGGGCTCTTTGCTTTCAGCCTCCACATATTCAGGCACTTTGCTTTTAGCCTCCACATATTCAGGCACTTTGCTTTTAGCCTTTACATATTCGGGCACTTTGCTTTTAGCCTTTACATATTCGGGCACTTTGCTTTTAGCCTTTACATATTCGGGCACTTTGCTTTTAGCCTTTACATATTCGGGCACTTTGCTTTCAGCCTCCACATATTTAGGAGGCCGTGCATATTAATTGCTTGGCAAACACACTCTGTTTACACGCCGAGCCCGGCAATGGGAGCAAGAGTGCCCGCATCCTGAATGGCTGGGCACTGGCGGGTACGCACAACCCAAAGGTAGCGACCACCCTTGTTTTCAGGCCAGGCAACACCAAGGGGCGGGGGGGGGGGGGTTCACATAGCGGGGCATCTTGATCTGGAATGCCCCAGGGGAAGGCCCCGTTGGGTTTTGTTCCGCTTGAATTGTTGCTACGTTAATTTAAATTACAATTTTGGAAAAACTGGTGTTTGAGAGCAAGGATCACATGTGTATTTTTTTAGGCCTAGCAATGCTAGTCCCTTAAAGTGGACCAAACCCAGGATTTTGACTATCCCGGGTTTTGGTCCTTTTCCCCGTGGCATGCCAATCCCCCGCTGTGTAAAACCCCCCAGATTGTCAAAGCCAACTCACCTCTTCCTGGTCCTACGGCGCATGCATGGCCGCTCATCCAATCAGCCCGTTCGGAGCAGCTGACATCACGTTGTCTAAGCCTTTGTCTGTGGGCAGCAGCTCCAAGCGCGCTGACGGGCACATCCTCCGTTACCCTCTAACAGGGAGCGTGCCCGCGCCAGCCATTCACAAATGTCTGGCAAGGGCATGCGCCCTGCTAGAGGGATAGTGGGGATGTGCCGCTGGGCCGGGAAACAAGGTAAGTGTATGGGACGACCTGGGGAGTTTCACACAGCAGGGCAACCCGATTTTGGATGCTCCACGGGGAGGGAATCGATCAGCCTGGGAATCTTATAGATTCCCGGGCTGATCGTGGTGGGTTTTGGTCCACTTTAATTTAGAAACATAATACAGCATATAAACAAAAAAGAATGATTAAACAGAGGTGGAAAAAGCTCCTAAACTACTGAAATAACAGCTGAAAGGTCTTTAATGTTACCTGGTATGGATCCTTCCCGCCTGCACCCAGTAATGCTGCTCATCAGCAGATGTACAGAGGCCTCCAGGCTGCGGCAATCCTGCACTATGATCAAACAGCCGCAGGTTTTCTCAGTCTTCAACGAATCCTCCTGAGCGTTTGTATGCTCCAAGGATGATTTTCTATATCAATCTAGAACAAGAGCATCGATTTACTCTCAGATAAAGTATGTTTACTGCGTGTTAAAATTTAGAGGGTATTTTTTTTTAGTTTCCCGTAGGTCTTCACATGGATACGATGATATTATAAAATGGGAAATGCTCTATAGCGTTTCTGTTAATGAAATCTGTAGTGGCCACTTCTTCCTACCAGGACTGTTTATGCGGTAAGTGATTTTGAGCGGTAAGAGGAATCAGCACCAGTCAGTGACAGGGTAATAAAGCCATCTAGAGCAGTGGTCCTCAACCCTGTCCTCAACCCTGTCCTCAAGGCCCACCAACATGTCATGTTTTTTGGATCTCCAAATAGCCAGCTCTATTGCTCTGCAGTTGCACTAATTACTCAACCAGTGCATCTTTGTGTAGATCTGCAAAACCTGGCCTGTTGGTGGGCCTTGAGGACAGGGTTGGGGACCACTGATCTAGAGCATACCTTCCAACTTTTCAGGGTGGGAAAGAGGGACAATTGTTAAAATAAGCCGTGCCCCCTCTTTGAGGGATGGAAGAATCCACTTGGCCTCTGTATTGAATTATAGGTCACGTATGTATATGCCATCATGGTCATGACCCCCCAGGGGCGTAGATTGGGGGGGGGCAGGGGGGGCATGTGCCCTGGGTGCAGCAGGTCAGGGTGGCCTGAGCACATGTGGGGGCACCATTTTGAATCTCTACTAGCTACTTCTCTGCCCCCCCCCCCTTTCCAGTGGGCTCAGAAGGCTATGATGTTGTATAGGTGAGCTACTGAAGGTGTTGCCTTCCCCAATGGGTTCTATACTGATCATGCATATGGGTGCCATCCACAGGTTTCAAGGGTTCATGTCTAGAGCATACCTTCCAACTTTTCAGGGTGGGAAAGAGGGACAGGTGTTAAAATAAGCCCCGTGCCCTCATTGCGGATGGAAGAATCCACTCGCCATCATGGTCATGACCCCCCAGGGGCGTAGCTAGGGGGAGCAGGGGGGCCATGTGCCCCAGGTGCAGCAGGTCAGAGGGGGGCCTGAGCACAGGTGGGGGGCGCTTTGAATATCTGCTCCGGGTGCCAGAAGGACTAGCTACTTTTCTGCCCCCCCCCCTTTCCAGTGAACTCAGCAGGTTATGATGTTGTATAGGTGAGCTACTGAAGGTGTTGCCTTCCACATTATTCCCCAGTGGGTTCTATACCTATCGTGCATATGGGTGCCATCCACAGGTTTTCTTGAATATTGTATCCAATTGATGGCCACCTTTAATAATAATAGGTAAAAGTGGCAACCTGGCCACCATTTTGTCTGGATCTCATCCGCCAATTTGTACTTGCTTGCTCTGCCATTTTTGTGCTTTGAGAATGGACGCCATCTTACAACTGGCGGACATTTTGTGACTATTGTGCTGTGGCGTAGCAAATGTAAGTCAGAAACATGTCTTGACATGCTCAGGATGGAAAATAACTGAGTTAAAAAGCATGTTTATCAAAATTACAGCTTCAGAAACTATCACAGGGCATAGGGGTATATCAGCACAGCATATGGATCTATGAATATGTTCCTTGCTTATCTTACCTAGGAATTTGCACAATTCTTGGATGAGATAGGTATGGAAAATTAGATAAACTAGATTGCACCCCTTGGAGTTCGGCCAGCTCTTGGGTGTGACAACCATCTATGGTATAAATATGAGAAGCAAATCACTGTGATGTCAGAATGCTCGGGAGCCATTGACGAGGGACGTCCATCATGGACAGTGATCTATGTGGCTGAAGACCCACGACCTATCAAGCTTGATCCTGACAAGCTTGTTCCATACGAACGTAACGGCCGTGGAGCCGTTATATAATATACATGTGGTTGTTGTATCTGAAGGATGTAGGATACATGTAGTTGTATCTGAAGGATATAGGATACATGTGGTTGTTGTATCTGAAGGATATAGTATACATGTGGTTGCTGTATCTGAAGGATATATAGGATACATGTAGTTGTGTCTGAAGGATATGGGATACACGTGGTTGTTGTATCTGAAGGATATAGGATACATGTGGTTGTTGTATCGGAAGGATATAGGATACATTTAGTTGTTGTATCTGAAGGATATAAGATACATGTAGTTGTTGTATCTGAAGGATATAAGATACATGTAGTTGTTGTATCTGAAGGATATAGGATACGTGTAGTTGTTGTATCTGAAGGATATAGGATACATGTTGAGTAACTTTGAGGTACCATTAAGCAGTGTGGATTGAAGTTGTTATGAAATGTTTTTATGTTTTTGTCATTATCCAATCCATGCTATTCTTGTGCTTTACAATGTCATGATATCTTTGCTATCACTAAAGTTACATTTTGTGCAACAATTTTGGAACCCCTCGGAACCCTTTACACCCGACATCAGTTTCAGCACCCCCTATTGTCACCTCCGCCGGGAACACTAAGTGCAGGAGATTCTTCTCCCTTTGTCGGGCAGATGGGGCCCTGGGGTGGATGCTCTGGCTCGCAGCTGGACCTTCGATCTTGCTTATGCTTTTCCTCCACTGCAGTTTCTTCCTTAATCCGGACCAACACCCTCCCTTTGCTGCTGGAAAGAAGCTTGGGGGGGGGGGCATCCAGAATGCTGGAGCCCCCTCGCACCTAACTGCACAGGACGCTAAAAAAACTCACCTTCCTTACGAGACCTTCCTCCCGCGGCCGCTTGCCCCTCGCCCCCTGTCCCTTCAGTTAGGCTCCTCTTAGGTCCGTTGCTTCCCCTTCGCTCCCCCTGGGTAGATCTCCGGGGGGGGGGGGGGTGTATATATATTACTATGTGTTTTTTGCTACGTCTTTTGCATTGATTGCACTGGTTTTGCTATTGCCGCCGAGTGCTTATACTCGCCTCAGGCGCTGCTGCGCTGTCATTGGCTGGCTTTGTCACGGGAGCGCGTTTTAGAGCTGTTTGGGGGGGGCGGGCCTTGCGGATGAAGTTTTCCGTATCACTTCTCCGCGGCCCGCTCCTCAAGGTATATGCAGGCGCCATTTTGGAGCTCCTGTGCTGCGTGTCTGTCGCCCCCCTATCGCGGTCCGTAAGTGCCCCTGCGGGCTGGCTTTTCTTTACATTTCATTGTATTATGCTTACGGGTTCTTTGCTTTATGTCTTACAGACGGGTCAAACTTTTTTGTGGTTTCTCCCGGTCCTATCCCCTCTATTTAGCGTTAACTCCCTATTGGAGAGCTATTGTATTGTATATCTCCCACTTCCCTAGCGGGCTATTGGGGCATCCCGGGTAGCCTTATTGGCGTCAATCCCAATTGGCCTATTGTGCCACAATAATCACCATATGGAGGCTTCTCAGGATAATGTGCTCGGGGTTCCTTCAGGACAAGCCCGGCTGTGTGTGGCGTGTGGGGTATCCCCTATAAGTGATGTCAGGGTGTGTGTACCCTGCGCCCAGCAGTCTAGTGAGGTGCATACCAGTGGAAAGTCTCAACCTGATTTGGCTGCTCGGGTGGCCAGCATTGAGAGACATATTGCTGGCTCTGACCCGCGTAAGGCTTCTGCTAAGAAGCGGCATTTATCACCTGGTGTTTCCCTCATTCCTATGGAATTTTTTGACGTTACCGGTTATACCTCCCTGGAAGAGGGGGAATTATTTTCTGATTCAGAATCATCTGAGGAACAATCTAGGGTGTATGGTGCCTATTCTGGGTATGACCCATGGGCTTCAGATGATACTGACAGGTTTTTAGCTCACATTTTTGAAGTACTCTGTATCTCTCCTCCTTCCGTGGCTTCACGTACCTATCTTTCCAGGTCATCAGAGATTCCTCAGGTTCGCTCTGGAGGATCAGCACTACCAATTTGTGGCCTTGCCCTTCGGTCTCACCTCGGCTCCCAGGGTATTCACCAAGGTGCTGGCAGGAGTGATGGCTCTGCTGAGATCTCAGGGCATTCGCATTATTCCCTACTTGGACGACATGCTTATTGCTTCTTAGTCCTTCCATCAGGCAGAGCTGGACACTCAGTGGGTGGTGTCCACACTGAATTCATTCGACTGGGTGATCAACCACCCCAAATCTTCCCTGTCTACTTCCATGGTGAAGTCTTTTCTGGGCATGATTCTGGATTCATCTCGGGTCAAGATCTTTCTTCCTCAGCAGAAGGTGGAGAGTCTTCAAGAGAAAGCTCAGCTCCTTCTGTCTTGTCCTCATCCATCCATCAGGCAGGGAATGCAGCTGGTGGGCCTGATGGTGTCCTGCTTCGAGGCGATTCCATATGCTCAGTTCCACATGAGGCCTCTTCAGCTTCACCTCTTGTCAGTGTGGGATTGGGGCCCCATGTCCTTGGATCAGGTGTTTGTCCTGTCCCCTCTGGCCAGGCGGTCTCTGTCATGGTGGCTGGACTCCAGGAACCTGCTGGGGGCAGATCCTTTCTGGCCCCTTGTTGGGAGACTGTCACCACGGATGCCAATCTGACAGGTTGGGGGGGCTTTTGGAAGTCTCTGAAATTCCAGGGTCAGTGGGGCTCTCAGGAGGCCCATACCCCTATCAACATTCTGGAGTTGAGGGCGATCAGGTTGGTTCTCGCCCATTTAACCCCACACCTGCGGGGTCGGGCTGTTCAGGTCCGCTTGGACAACCAGACGGCGGTTGCCTACATCAATCATCAGGGAGGGACCCGGAGCAAGAGGGCCCTCAAGGAAGTGTCCCTAAAACTGTCCTGGGCGGAGGTGAATGTTCCCTGCATCTCAGCTGTGTACATTCCGGGGGTGGAGAATCTGGAGGCAGACTCCCTGAGCAGCGGGACCTCTCGTCTGGGAGAATGGTCCCTCAGCAGCAGGGTGTTTCGCTCCCTGTGCCACCACTGGGGTCAGTCGGATGTGGATCTGTTTGCGTCCCGTCACAATCACAAGCTTCCAGTCTTTGTCTCTCTGCCCCAGGATCCTCTGGCCTTGGCCATGGATGCCTTGGCAATGTCTTGGACGAGTTTTCAGCTCCTGTATGTGTTTCCCCTGCTGGGCAGGGTGCTGCGCAAGATAGCTCAGGAACGGGTGCCAGCCTTACTGGTGGCCCCCTGTTGGCCAAGAAGAGTGTGGTTCGCAGACATCGTGCAGCTGGCAGTAGATCAGTACGCCCTGCCCCGGTTTCCAGATCTACTCACTCAGGGGCACCTACGCCACCCCGATTTACAAGCGCTGGCTTTGACGGCCTGGCTGCTGAAACCTCCATCTTGATGGAAAAGGGGCTGCCTGCCTCGGTTGTTAATACTATGATCAGGGCTAGGAAAAGGTCCTCTTCTTCCATCTACTATAGGGTTTGGCGTACTTACATTGACTGGTGTGAGTCTAACTCACTTCCCTGTCATGTGTTTTCTATTCCTAGGATTCTGGAGTTTCTGCAACATGGTTTGGATCTGGGTCTTCAGCTCAGAACTCTGAAAGGTCATGTTTCTGCCTTGGCCATTTTTTTCCAAAGATCCTTTGCTCAGCATCCCCTGGTCAAGACCTTCTTCCAGGGGGTTACTCACGTGCGTCCCCCACGGAAGCCTATGTTACCAGTCTGGGACTTGAACTTGGTCTTATCTGCCCTGCAGGGGTCTCCCTTCGAGCCCTTGCAGGGGGCCCCCTTGTCCATTCTTACGCTTAAAGTAGTCTTTTTGGTGGCTATCACTTCTGTTAGGCGTGTTTCTGAGTTGGCGGCGCTTTCCATCAAACCTCCTTATTTTGAGAGACACCAGGACAAGGAGGTGTTTCGTTTTAAGCCAGATTTTCTGCCTAAGTTTGTTTCTGCCTTTCATCTCAATCAGGACATTTTTTTGCCTTTTCTGTGTCCTAATCCTAGAACCTCTAAGGAGAGGGTTTTACACTCTTTGGATGTGGTTAGGACCCTTCAGGAAGACTGATGCTCTTTTTGTGCTCCCGTCTGGACCTAAGAAGGGTCTGGCTCCAGCTAAGTCCACTATCAGCAAGTGGATCCATCAGGCTGTGATACAGGCCTACTCTGCTAAGGGGAAGGAGCCTCCCTTCCGCCTTACTGCTCATTCTACTCGTGCTATTGGTGCCTCTTGGGCCTTTCAGCACCAAGCTTCTGTTGAACAAGTTTGCAAGGCCGCCACTTGGTCTTCTGTTCATACTTTTTCTAAGTTTTACAAGGTTGATGTTAAGGCCTCAGCTGATGCTGCTTTTGGTCACAAAGTTCTGCAGGCGGCAGTGGTTTAAACTGTCTGCTGTTACTTTTGGGGATCCCACCCTACCTTACGAACACTGCTATTGGACGTCCCGAGAGTAAGGAATATCTTCTGGAACAGGACGTGCTGTATACTTAGAATAATACAATTCTGTGATTACTCACCTGTAGAATTGGTATTATATGTATACAGCACGTCCTGTTTCACCCCACCCTTGTTATCATTATTTTTAGTTACCTCTTTATGGTGATTGTTCTTATGTTCAATTTTTATATAATGGTTATAGTTCTCCCAGTCTCATTTTTACTGCTTTTCAATACTGGGGAATTGTGTGAGGTCCCTGGTATATATGGGGCCGGGAGGTGCCACTTTTCTGTCTCTGCAGTCCAGCACCATCTACTGAATTTATAACCCAAGAGTAAGGAATATCTTCTGGAACAGGACGTGCAGTATACGTATACGTATAATACCAATTCTACAGGTGAGTAATCACAGAATTGTATTTTTTAGCATCCTGTGCAGTTAGATGTGAGGGGGCTCCAACGTTCTGGATGTCCCCCCCCCCCCCCCCCCCCCCCGAGCTTCTTCCCAGCAGCAAAGAGAGGGACCAACACACGTTAATGTAATAATGGGTGTTGGTCCGAATTAAGTGGTAAGAAAGATTGCTTCAGAGCCAGTAACAGTCATTCTGATAGCGTCGCTATGGCCAAGGAGAAGTTGGTTTGGGAGCTTGAAGTGTATGTAATTGGAAAACCCATGGGAACTCCCGCAACTGCTGAACCTACTGATGCAGGGACCAGTGCAACACTCAGGCCTCCAAATCTGAAACTAGCAGCCTGGATATTGAGTCATCGATCCTGAGGGGAAAGGGATTATCTAAGAGAGTTGTTATGACAATGCTGGATAGCAGAAAATAACTAGAAAGATTTACCAGAAAGTATGGAAGCGCTTTTTTCAGCTTACTGTGAAGACTACAGTTTGACTAAAAACTTGATCCCGGCGGTCCTTGTATTCCTGCAGGAAGGATTTGAATTGGACATTGCCAAAAGTACTTTATTGGATTTCTTAGACAAAAATCTTAGAAGAAATAAGTTAATCAATAGATTTGTTATAGCCATTGGCTGTAAGAAGCCAGTTTTGCGTATAAGTTGCCCATCCTGGAACTTAGTTTTTGAACCCCTGCAAGAGGCACCTACCAAGATCCTCTTCCTTTTTGATTGCTTTTTGATTGCTGTATCCTCAACTACAAGCGTGAGAGATTTACAGGCCCTTTCTGTCAGAGACCCCTCATGTATCTTACCAGATAGGGCAGTGTTAAAACCCCTTATTTACCTAAGGTTGCATACACTCTTCATCGCTCATAGAAGAACATTCTTCCATCTCTTTTATCTGATCCCAAAACCGTAGGACTCCTCTCATCTCCTAAATGTCCACAGAGCCCTTATCCTCTATTGAGAACACACTAATGAATTTTGTAAGACTGGTAACCTTTTTTTAGCCTTTTACAGGAAAAAATAGTCCACGTTAGCCAGGTGGATTAGACAGGCCATTTATATCGCTTACACGAGTGCATCTGAAAGCCAACAGGCTTTTGGCAGAAAGGTTTTGCAGGCAGTTTGCCACCCATAAGGTTTTCCTTGCTCATCCTGTCCGTAGGCCGCCCTGAAGTACGTTGGGAGAAAATCCTTGTTAGTCTTACTGATCAATAGATTTTTCTATAGCCATTGGCTTTAAGAAGCCAGTTTAGCGCATAAGTTGTCCATCCTGGGACTTAGATTTGGTCCTCAAGGCTCCTTTTGAGCCCCCGGAAGAGGCATCTACCAAGATCCTCTCCCTTTTTGATTGCTATATCCTCAAACAAAAGAGTGAGTGATGTACAGGCCTGAGACTCCTAATGTATCATCTTACTGGACAGAGCAGTTTTACAAACCCTTATATTTACCTCAGATTGCATAAACTCTTCATTACTCATAGAAGAACATTCTTCCCTTTCTTTTATCTGATCCCAAAGATTAGACAGGCCATTTATCTCGCTTACACAAGTGCATCTGAAAGCCGACAGGCTTTTGGCCGAAAGGTTTTGCAGGCAGTTTCCCACTCATAAGGTTTTCTTTGCTCATCCTCTCAGTAGGCCGTCCTGAACTACGTTGGGAGAAAATCTTTGTGTCTTACTGGTATCAGTATTTCTACGAGTCTTTCAGGATGGCCCTTACCACCAACCCCCCCCCCCCCCCATGTTACGTTAGGTTCTTTGTTTGAGTTTCTTGCATTATACTGAGGACTGCGGGAAGGGGCGGGGCTTTTAACCTGTCCCAATTTGTGTTTCCTCTCTACGGGGGGGGGGGGGGAGCCGCTCTCTCCATAGGCCATCTAAAGGACTCATAGAAATTCTGTTACCGGTAAGTCTGACGGGGATTTTCTGTTGCATATCCAAAACTCTGTAGAATATAATTTTGATTACCCACCTCTAATATCCAGAACAATTTGAGTAGTATTTTATTTTTTTTTATTTAGGTTGATCATGATCACGAATTCTGTTCCTCGCCGTTCTCTTGTAGGTTTTTTGGGTTAAGGTAAGACGAAACTGGGATAAATCATCATGGCAGGGCAAATGGCATATCACACTTCCATTTTAGGGCAAGCTTGTAATTCATAGCCGCCTTCATAGTTTGCATTGTACAAGTGTCCTTCAGGAAATGTATTTTTATTGTTTGAAAGGAAGCTATTAAATTAGAGGAAAGAGACAGGATGATTGTCTGCAGCCTAAAGAAATGGCTGTCTGGCATGGGTATCCGTGGATGCCATGCACAAAGATGTACCTGCTAGATTAAAAAGCAGCTTTTTCTAAATCAAATGTGAGCCACAATTTGCCTCCTGGGATCAAATACATTGGATATTACTTTGTTTTCTAGATAAGGGGATTAAAATTAGCTTTATGGTGATGTAAAAGCTCCCTGTGTTGTTCTTAGCATTTAAATATCCGCATTATCTCTTCCCCAAAAAATAATATAGACGTCGCCCCTCAATGGACTCTAGACTGCTGGAGAGCAGGAACAGTGAAGCTGCCCAACAACAGCCAACTGGTTTTATATGTGTTTCAATAAGATTTTCTGCAATTCTTTACTCGATGGGGGTAGGCTTATTTATTCATTTTTTTTAATATACTACGTGGTAGTTTGTGGGCAAACTTAAGGTCATTCAAAAACATATGCATTAATATAGCATAAGTTACATCTTTGATTTTATATGGCATGCCATCAGAAGTGTTAACCAGTACATGCTGCGTGTGCACAACTGCCTCGCACAATGCACTTCTTATTCTTATAAGAAGACGTTCTGTTTGACTTTTGCAACATGGCTGTTGGGCAAAAAGTGTTTTCTTTGAAACAGAAAGAAAGTAATTATGATTTATTGGCATGACTCTGCCCGCCACTAAGAATCAAGAGTTAATCCTGGTATTCTTGGTCTGTATCTGCCATGCAAATACTTTGTTTGAAGAGAGTGTTTTTTACTTTGTAGCCTTTTTGGTCCCTTTTAGCCTACTATATTAAACCAGACCTTCAGCATGAAAACGTGTTTTCTTTAAGACAGAAAGAGAAAGTAATTCTGATTTACAGGATTTACTCATGATTCTTAGCTCTAAGAGGAGCCATGGAAATCCTCCCTTTTTTGTTATATCTCAAGTGCCCATAAAGGTTAGACCAGGAGAGCAATGCTTGAGTCTTCTAATATTTATGGGATTGCACGCACACAGGGAGTGAAACACATTGCACAAAAGTTTATATTGGAGCCCCACAGTGGCTCCCAAGAGGCTGATTTAACACTAGTGCCACGTATCGCCATGTGAGCATCTGTGTAGCGGCGCTTAGAGTGACCTCTAGTAGATGCTGCAAGCGCGTGTTGGGCGCTGTAACCTAGCGTAGCGGTTGGACAAGTGGCGCTGTATTATCCTGTTCGGCATTGATGACTGTGATGTGTGCAGGGCGCTGTAGATTCACTGCAGAGCCAATCGCGTACGCTAGGTGATGTCCCGAGGTCAAAGCACCCAAGACTCTACACTACATCTAACAACAAGACAATACTGCAGCAAATGATAGGTAGCGCCAGTTAAGTGCGTCCGGTACTCGGTGCTGAAGCCCCTATTCAAGAAAAAACTACACACAACCAGCATCGGCGCTCTAGCATAGAGTGCCAGACGCTGTGTGATAAAAGACTGTTTTTCAACACATATCCACCAGCACCAGAGCAAAAACATATGGAATGACATTGTTTTAACACTGCACTACGAACATGCGGATTCCTATATCATGGGATGAGCTGATCCTGTGCATTTGTGTTAAACCATTGTGAGCTACTAACTGTCGCTTAAACAATGTTGTAATAATAATAATTGTCCTAATATTCCTCTGTCAATGTAAGTCCACAACCCCCAATGTCTGCTGCTAGCTTCACCTATGGCCATGCCCACCTATAGCCCCCACCACACATAATCGGGCCTTGGGTATAAGTGCATTGCTTACAGGTCCTCTTGGTCTAGTCTGGAAATTTGTGCCACGGGAGGGGGGGTAGTCATGAAAATCTAATCCATCATCATATGACTTGAATTTCCCTTGCATTGCAGAGCTGGATAGCATAGACACGGTTTTTCATGTTCAGATATGTGACATGCTTCCTGATAGGGAGCTTGACACAATGAATGGTTCTGCTACTTATACAAACACTGCTAATAAGTACACTGCGCAGTGTGTTCCTTATGTGTGAAATAAATGTGTATCATGCTGTCACTTACAGGAGAGAGGAAATGAGGAAGAGAAATAAATAGAAACACCGGGGGGGGGGCAATTTTGGGTGATTGTAAGCAAGGTTTGGGTTTCGAGTTTTTGCCGCCCTAGTCACCCAGTGATAATCCCACTTCATATGCACACCCAGGGGCAGGCTTATTATTTCTGGGGCACCATGCAAAGTTGTGCCTGGGGGCCCTAATCATAGACTCATTTGGTATAGTGAACTATTAATGCACCTTGTTGGGGATGTAGCTGTGACCTGTTCATGCACTGTGGGAGCGAGAGCGAACCCGGAGGGTATCACACAGCGGCATGTTGGCATTGTCCGTCCATGGCATAGGATTTGTCTAGGAATTGCCCTATGGCCGTCCAATTTCTGCTCCCTGTGGCATCCCAAACTAGCATGCCCCCCAATTTCTACTCCCTGTGGATGCCCCACTGTGTGAAACCCTATTAAATCGATGTGCCCACTCCCCTAACCTCGTTCCAATGACGCTTGTGCAGCTCACGGCCTCACTATACCTTTAGATGTATACCCGAAGTAGCCATTTGTGGTTGGCCCGCCCGTACCTAGAGATGAGCAGGCATACAACCAGTGGCCGCTCTGCACCAATCAGCTCGCTAGCGGCTGTGATGTCATGTCATCTTACATAACTGAATGGAGCTGAGAGCACTGATTCAGCAGCAGCCGGCTCACTATGTGAAACCCCCCAGATCGCCGAGCCCAACTCGCCTCTTTCCGGTCCTATGGCTCACGTGCGGCCGGTCATCCAATGGGCCAGTGGTTCCGAGCACGCTGGCGGCCACATCCCCCGCTTCTGTCTAACAGGGTGCCTGCCCGTGCTGGCCATTCACAAATACCTGGCGCAGACACGCGTCCTGCTAGAGGGATAGCGGGGATGCGGCTGCAGCTTGGGCATGCACCGTTTGACCGCAAAGCAAGGTAAGTGTATGGCTGACATGGGGGGGGTGGTTCACACAGCGGGGCATCACGATTTTGGATGCCCCGGGGGAGGGAATCGAGATTCCCGGGCCGATCGCGCTGGGTTTTGGTCCACTTTAAGCAAAAAGTTGCCACTGATCTGCCTCTGGGGGCCCCCATGCATGGTTTGTGTGGGGTTTAAGCACGCCACTGTGCACACCATACGTATTTATCAATCTTACACCTGGCAACACTTTTCCTCTTTTTTTTTTCTCTGAGATTATTGGCTCAGTCTACAAAGAGCTTCTGCTCAGAGCTGTCCACCTCTTGGGACTTATATACACCCTACAGAGAAAATGCCTTTCAGTCTACACATGGAGTCTCAAAGGAGGTGGGTGCCCTGCAGGCAAGAGCCTTCATGCTTACTAATCTTTTATCCTTCCATTTATTTCTGCTGTCTCTATACATTCAGGGAAAGGTGTTGCTGGCTGAAGTGTCTTCCAGGGAGACCCTGGTCTCTGAAACGGGTGAGAAATCTTTATCTTAGGCAGTTTGCCAAAGTGGCAAGGGAAGAGGTAACTTGCAACCAGTTCTTGGAAGTCTTTGGCGGATGTCTCTGCAAGCACGGCTCAGTACGCAGGGCAACATTAGAAAGTTCCCCAGTATGTGACAACTAATAATAACTAACAACTAATAATAATGTTTTATATGACTTTCATTTTTTCAAATAAACTTTTATTCTTAAGCTTTTCAAACAACCCAGACACTCCCAAGATACCCCACATATATTCTGAGAGCCCTCCAATGCCGACATATGCTAGAAAAGTGTGTTTTCAGCAAGAGTTTGTGTTTTTTTTAAGAATTCTGCCACAGCAGTTCACTGCCATTCTCCAAACCACTTTTCAATGTAAATACCTGTGACTTTTGCCAGCAAACTGCGGCGCAAACACAGCAAAGTCTTTGAGGCCGATTCATTAATAGCGGCAGGTAGCGACAGTTGAGCGACTGTAGCGGTATTTTCACAGCGCCCGCTAGTAGTCGCTGTGCTTGGCCATTGTTCGGTTGTTGATAGCGACTGAGTCGGTGTGCAGTAATGTTGAATACGGGGTGACGAGTCGCTATTTGACAGGTTCCGCGATGTATGGGTGCGCATGATAGCGACTGGTCAGAGCGACCGGCTCCCACCATATTCATCAAAAAATCACGCTCAAAAAATTCTCGCGCTGTGAAATGCATGTTTAAACCCCAGAGCGCTGGCGGCGGTGTGTTAAAAGTAGTTTTTTAACCCCCAAACCACCATATTTTTGAAAACCAAAAAAAAAATTTTGTAGAATTTAGTAATATGAATACAATAATATCAGACCTGTAATATCAATTCTGCACAATTTTTTTTTTTTTTTACCTTAAAAAAATTATCTAACATGGCAGAAGTGGTCACAGAATTTTTCACATTAAAAAAAAAAAAAAAAAAACATTAATAACAATTCATTATGAATATTTAAAGATTGTTCCATTGAAATGCATTGGAGAGCGCCAGGTAGCGAGAGGTCATACCTGTCGCTGTTCAAGGTCGGACGCTGGCGCTGTGGGCTGAGGCTGGAATAATGATGAATGAGTGGCTATATGGCGCTATCTCAGTCGCTAAGCAGGATTGGCTTGATAAATGTGTGATTGTGGTGGGGAGCCGGCGTTCTCGTGGCGGGGCCCGTCATTACCGGCCGCTCACCAGTCGCTACCTGTCGCTATTCCTTCATAAATAAGGGCCTTAGTTCACTGGTGTTCTCTGCAGTAAGTTTTGCTTACTCACTGGTCTATAGCATGTTCGGCGAACATACTTTTACGTTAAGTAGCGAATTGGTAGTGAACATAGTAAATCACCCCTAAAATCCCTAGGGGGATAAGATGGGAGGAAGTTAGTGTTAGTGCGCCTTAACAGGGACTTTAAGCTTCATAACTACATAATGTAAAGGAGTACTTCCCATCCCTCTTCACTGATGTTTTGTTGTTTTGTTGTTAAAGCGGTCCTTCACTCTGAATAAGAGTCTATCTTATATGTTTCCCACACCCTGTACATACAGATTGCTCACATTAAAAATCATCCTACCTGCATCTACTGCATTTTATGGGCCTTTAAACATCCAAGATGGCGGCTCATGGAACATCAGGCAGCCTGCAAACAGGAAGTGCCTTCTGACTGTGCTGCTCTGGATTCTGGGATCGCTGACCTTTTCCTCACCCCAGCTCTGCTCTGTCTGAGCAAAGCACAGCTGTAACTCTCTTCTCCTCAGTAAGTGTGATGCTTCTGAGTCAAGAAGGCGGCGCCCGTATCCTAAAGTCCTGAACAGAATTGCAGCCCAGTGGGGGAAAGAATAATAAGAGGCCGATTCATTAATAGCGCCAGGTAGCGACAGATGAGCGCCAGTAGCGTGATCTTCACAGCGCCAGCTAGTATTCGCTGTGCTTGGCCGTAGTTCGCTTGTTGACAGCGACTCAGTCGGTGTGCGTTAATGTTGAATACGTGGTTAGGAGTCGCTGTTTGACAGGTTCCGCGCTGTATGGGTGCGCCTGACAGCGAATGGCCAGAGCGAACGGCTCCCACCATATTCATTATCAAATCACGCTCAAAAAATTCTCGCGCTGTGAAATGCTTGTTTAAACCCCAGAGCGCTGGCGGCGATGGCTTAAAAGTAGTTTTTAACCCCCAAACAACCATATTTTTTGATGTAAAATTTACACAAGTTTTTAGAAACATTTTGTAATATGAATACATTAATATCAGACCTGTAATATCAATTCTGCACAAATTATTATTTTTTTTTTTTAACCTTTAAAAAAATATATAACATTGCAGAAGTGTTCACAAAATTTTTGCCATTTAAAAAAAAAAAAAAAAAAACCTTAAAATCAATTAATTATGAATATTTAAAGATTGCTCCATTAAAATGCATTGGAGAGCGCCAGGGAGCGACAGGTCATACCTGGCGCTGTGATGGGATTAGCAGCGGCGCTGTTCGTTGCAGTCGGCTACATGATGAATCCCGCGCTAGCTGACGCTCTCGCCGGCGCTAGCCTCATTTAGCGTGATAAATGCGTGATTGTGTCCGCCGCCTGGCGTTCTGGAGTCGGTAGCCGCCGATAGCTGGCGCTAGTCAAACACTACCTGGCGCTATCCCTTGATAAATAAGGCCCTAAGTAAGTGACTAAAAACTTAAAAGATATTAATTTTATATGCTGGGGAATCATTTTTTAAGGGTTTGGGCTTTTCAATAAATCATGGTGAAGGTCCGGTTTAAATGTAGCGCTGAGATGGGTTTTTTCTCGTTATTATTTTCAATTCATTTAAAGGCAGCAATGGCCAAATTCAAGCCAGACTTTCTCCATAGCCATGGGCATAGTTCCTCCTAAGAACTGAATGATAAAAAAATAAAGAAACACTACAATGTGGCTTGTGTATATCCTTATATTGTTACCTGCCTGGCTCTGAGCCTAGACTTTCTGCTGCCTGAGGCGAACTATGGAAAATGCCCCTCCATTCCTCAACAAAGCAACATTTGGGGGATAGGGAGTGGAGGCCAGGCTTTGGCTGCTGAGCACCAATATTTAATTTAAAAATTTGACGGCATGCAGCAGTGCCACAATCTTTGCTAAACAGTTATATATATTGTTTAAATAAAAAACAAATAAATAAGCAGGTAATTTACCGCCCCTACATCAGTGCTGCCTGAGGCAGTAACCTCACATGTCCTCATTACAGGCGCACCTCTGTGTCTCAGAGACATCAGTAGGCCTGAAAATAGTGCAAACCTCAAGCAGACCAACAGTTAAACATGACTTAAACCACACCAACACAACAAACAGTTCTCATATACATCCCTTCCCTGGGAAATTTAAATTGATGCACATAAAAATGTATTTAACTAACTCCTGCTGTAGTGAAGTTTAGAAACAAAATGACAGCTCACACATTTGCAGGCTGTCTGCAAACAGGAAGTACCGCTGGGCTTCCTGTTACTGTACATTGTCAATTCTGTCAGTTGAATCCAGGCAGCAGCATGGCTGAGATGCTGGGAGAGGCAGCTCCAAAATGGTCGCTACCTTTCTATTCCAGCTGTGCCAGGCTGTTGGTCCGGTTTAAAGTTACACTAAAGGCGAGCACCCGATTGTTGTCCCATTGTCTTGGGCTACATTTTGCACTGTTCTAAATTTCAATCTGTTTTCAAAAAGACCCTGTAGCTCCTAAGTTATTAGCAAAAGGTTTAGAGCACTGGAGATGCAGAGAAAAAATTAGGCGAAACAGTGGGTGTGGCAACAACGATGTGATGTAAGCACACTGTGCTTTTCATATATAATAGTAAAAAATAAGTGCATTGTTGTAGGCCTAGTTATTACTGCCAGCACATAGTGTGATCAGAGAAAGGGGGTGAGAGATGCTGCAGGCTAAGAACGTCTCCAGCCTGCCAGCACATAGTGTGACCAGAGAGAAGGGCGGGGTATCAAAGCTGCAGAGAAAGGCAGCTAATCAGGACGTCTGGAGATGCAGTGGAAGGTGTTTCCGTTGAAGGACCAGATGTCTAGTCTCCTGGCTACATCCATGGATAGGGCTGAGCAGAGCTCCAGGTGTGGGCGCATTGAAGAAAAAGTACAAATGAACAAATCAGAATTCAGGGGCTGGCGACAGACAGGCAAGGTCCAATGAATAAATCTGAGTTCAGGGGCTGGCAGCAAACAGGCAAAGTCCAATGAATACATGTGAGTTCAAACCATGTAATCCTTCCGAGGGTTAATCCAAGAGCAGGCCATGGCAATCCAGGAAGTCAGGAAACAGGAAAATGGAATCCAGGAACTTCACTGATAGCACAGCAATGAAAACAGGCCAGCTGTCTATTTAAATAGTGCTGTCAATAATGCTGGGAGGGATGTCTCAGAGTGAGGTAAGGTCACTTCCTGTCCGCTGAGACCAAGGAACACCCTCTAGGCTTCGTGCACTTGCAGTGTATTGAACACCAGGTGGCGCTGATGAGCAGTGCAATGGATGAAGAGCCAGATCGTGTACAAACACAAAAAGCTGGGCACAGACAGCGATGGAGATCTGACAGCACGCTTGCGTCCGATAGAAGACCGAGAAAGGCGAGGAGACCTACACCAGGTCAGCGGGCTGGGGATTGAGAGCTAAATGAGGAAGTGATTTTCTCACTAAGGAGACCGACAGCGCCTTAGCCACTTAATGATAGGTAAGCTACTGTTTTTTACTTTTGACTTGCCAATCACTTTAACTCAGTGGGCTCCTCAAAAGGGGGTGTTCTTAGTGTTATCCTAAATTCTATATTTAGTCATTTGTTCTCGTTGACGGCACATTCTTTTCAGGTCCTTGACTGTTCCATTCATTTATATGTAATAAGACTGTAACTTCTCTTTCATTTATAATAACTCTGCAATGTGCTTGCGACGGCTTCATTTATTGGAAGCAGCTGGAGTCAGACTGGGTGTAGGAAGCAGATTTCTTCTTAAGAATAAAGCCTCCTCTTTGTCTACAAGCACACCTCAACCCACATGCTGCTTTAAATACATGCCGTTCTTGAACAGCTAAGATTTCAGATGAGACTCGTCTTTTACTAAAGGAAGCTATTTCAGTTACCCACAGACTTTGTTCGGATTTATGCAAACTCGGCTTACCTGCCTTCTCCTTGGGATCACAGTGTTCTGGCTGCACGTCTTGATTTCAAAGTATAATTGGACCAAAGATCAAACGCTTCCTTTGAAAAGCCACTTATCCCATTGCCACTGTCCTGATTGAGAGACCATCCACGCAACAGTCAACAAGAGCGTGGACATTGCTGCCCACTGAAATGACTTGCTAAGACTAAGATAAGACAACAGGCTTCCAAAACTTGTTTAGGTTTACCCCCCTTTTTTGGGGGGACTGTTTGTGACCCCCATTGTTAAGATTATTATTGTTATTGTTTATAAAGCATCTTGAAGTAGAGAAATCTTTTCTCTCGAATTACTGGCCCCACCCTGTGGATGTATTTCCCCCTTTAAAATGGACCAAAACCCAGGATTTTGACTATCCTGGCTTTTGGTCCTGTCCTGTGTAAAACCCCCCAGGTCGCCCGAAAAAACTCACCTCTTCCCGGTCCTATGACGCATGCGTGGCTGCTCGTCCAATCAGCGTGCTCGCATCCACTCCTGCCCCTTCATCTAATAGCTTGTCTAATGCGAGTGGATTCGAACGCGCTGGCGCCCGCATCCCCTGCTCCCTTCTAACAGGGAGCGTGCCCGCACTGGCTATTCACAAATGCCTGGTGCAGGCGCACGCCCTGCTAAGGGGATAGTGGGTATGCAGCCACTCAAGCCCCTTCGCCCAGGAGCTCATCTAATGCGAACAGATCCAAGCTCGCTGATCCGCACCCCCCACTACCCTCTAACAGCGAGTGTGCCCGCGCCTGCCATTCACAAATGCCTGGCGCAGGCATGATAGAGGGGATGTGACGTTGGGCCAGGAATGAAGGTGAGTTTCCAGGTGACCTGGGGGGTTTCACACAGTGGGGCGTCCCGATCTGAATGCCTCGGGTGGAGGGAATTAAGCAGACCTGAAACCTTAAAGATTCCCTGTCCGACCTTCGTGTGTTTTGGTCCACTTTTAAGTGAACCAAAACCCACCCTAGAGTCTACCAGACTCCATGGCGGGCTCACTTCCTCCCCCTGGGGCATCCTGAACTGGGATGCCCTGCTGTGTCAAACGCCCCAGAACGCGCAGTAAACTCTCCTTTTCCGCCCTGAACCCACAGCGCACTTGCGAGCAGCGCCAGCATCATTCGCTTCCCTCCTCCCCGTCACCGCAACTGAATGGTTGTGTAGGGCCATGCACAGCAGAAGGGAGCCGAGTGATGCCAACACCGCTCAGGAGTGCGGCTAGGATTCCAGCTGGCTGCTCTAGCCGCAGTGTGGGCCTGAGTAGCGGTAAATGGACTCGGCAACCTGGGGGGGGGGGGTTCCAGGAACTGGGGTGCCCCAGTGGTACAGACCAAAACCTGGGATAGTGAAAATAACAGGTTTTGGTCCACTTAAATGGCACCAAAATGTTGTTTTACTCGCCACCATTGATGTTTCACTACTGGAAGCCCCTCCAAGATGAGAAAGCACCTCCAGCATCTATACAGAACTAAAGTCCCAATTTTGGGGTGAGCATGGCCTTTAATTAGACTATTAAGCCGTGTTTCACTATGTCACATTGCCTCATTCTCCCATTTTTCATCTTCTGTACTTATGGTCATTTGTTCCACAAAGGCAACGCGGTATCCGCAGCCAAAGCAGAACAATGCTACATGAGAATTATGGGAACATTGGGTCATCAGACACAAGGCCGACCCAATTACACAGCACAGATTACAACAAAGGGAGATACTGCCTTTTCATAAAACATATTTATAGTCGTTCCCGGCTCCGATAAGAACGCTACTTTGTTGATAACAAATGTTATGCGAGTTCCGGCTCAAATCATGGCTGCAGCAGTTTCTCTTCACCCCTCTGTCAGGTATAAAGATTAAAAGACTACGAGCCCACGTATAGAAATAACCTCTGGATTTATCAGAAAAAAATAATGGGCTTTAACTAATGACAAACCTCAAGCCAAAAACCAGGCCCTGCTAGTATATGACATGCCCATACCTCCAAAGGTTCCCTGATTTGGAGGGACTGTCCCTCATTTGAGTCCATGTCCCCCTGTCCCTTGTTGTTCTCCTTTGCCCCTTTTTGAGGTGTAATATGCAGATCTGCTTTAATAAATAAATAAATAAATACATTTGTCTATTCAAAGTGTTTCTATTGTAACTGTTACACCCTATCTCCGTGGCGTGGGCGTGGTCTAATTTAACAATTGTCCCTCTTTCCCACCCTGAAAAGTTGGTAGATATGGACATGCTCACTGAGCCTGAGTGCTCTCCAAGGCTGAGGCTATAGCATTGCAGGGGAAGGTCATGAACGGGGGAGGATATGGCCAACTCCATGGTACTGATTGTAGGGGGCAGATTATGTGGCAAGTGTGGGTATGTCTCAAACAGTTGGGATTCTGAATCTAAGCAGCAGCCCAGCTGGCCCCCAAGCAGTGCTGCCCACCAGGAATTATCCCTATGGCCATTACAATACATTTTACTACCCCGTGTCCCTGAAAATAAAACAGCTCTTAGATTACTTTTTTCCATAAACTACAAATAGATGGGCAGAGGGATGGATGGATAGATAGATAGATAGATAGATAGATAGATAGCTGGGAAGAGAGATAGATAGATAGATAGATATGAGAAGATAGATAGATAGATAGATAGATAGATAGATAGATAGATAGATAGATATGAGATGACAGATAGATAGATAGATGGAAAGAGGGATAGATAGATAGATAGATAGATATGAGATGACAGATAGATAGATAGATGGAAAGAGGGATAGATAGATAGATAGATATGAGATGATAGATAGATATGAGATGACAGATAGATAGATAGATAGATAGATAGATAGATAGATAGATAGATAGATAGATGGAAAGAGGGATAGATAGATAGATAGATGGAAAGAGGGATAGATAGATAGATAGATAGATAGATAGATAGATAGATAGATAGATAGATGGAAAGAGGGATAGATAGATAGATAGATAGATAGATAGATAGATAGATAGATAGATAGATAGGCAGAGGGATAGATAGATGGATAGTCACCCCCATCCCTTTGCAGCAAGTGTCCCTAATGACGGGCGGGGGCAGCAGCCCAGCCATCCCCAACCCTCCTCAGCAGCTGGCACACATGAGGGAGCAGCACAGACCCCCTCGTCCCTCTGTAACTAGGGCTTATTTTGGGAGTAGGGATTTTTTAGGGTAGGTATAGATAGATAGATTGGACTGGCATAATATATACATTTTTAACCACAGGACTTAAAGTGGACCAACACCCAGGATTTTGACTATCCTGGGTGTTGGTCCACTTAGGTGGGGCACCCCGATCGGGGGTGCCCCGCTGTCTGAAACCCCCCCAATCGCCGCAAAAACTCACCTCTCCCCGCTCCCACGTGACCTCGTCCGGCCAATGACAGCGCTCAGAGCAGCTCTGGTATGCGCGTCCAAAGCCGCTTGGATGCGCATACCAGAGCGCTGTCATTGGCTGCGTCTCTCGCTTCCCTCTAACAGGGAGCGCTCCTGCGCCGGCCATTCACAAAACGGCCGGCGCGGGAGCGCGCCCTGCTAGAGGGAAGCGAGAGACGCGGCCGCGTCTCGCGCATGCGCCGTTGGATCGCAGGTAAGGTGAGGATTGTGGGCCTCCTGGGGGGTTCCTCCCCGTGGGACATCCCGATTTCGGATGCCCCGCGGGGAGGGATCTGATCGGTCCGGGAATCTTATAGATTTCCGGGCCGATCCCCCCTGGGTGTTGGTCCACTTTAAAAGAGGAAACCTTCCCCAAACCTCACCGATCTGCTGTTCCCCCTTCAGTTTTACCTTTTTGCACTATTTACTCACCTCCCCTGGGGATCCATCTTCTGGGTCCCTCGGATTCCAGGTGACCTTACAACTTACGGCGCCATCTTGCATCCCATCAGGCACTGCGCACAGCCCCAAATCTCGCGCATGCTCAGTGGCCATGAATGGGATGCAATGGAGCCACCCGAAATCCCGCAAGACTTCACTGAGCGGTGCTGGACACGGCTAAGCTGTGCTGTAACTTACAGATGGCTAAGCCGGAGGCAGGGGTGAGGATCAGGCCCTAAAGCAGATGGATGTTCAAAGGTAAGCATCCAAAAGGTAAGTAGGAGACGGGAATCGGGCCCTTTTTGTATTTGGTCCGATGTTCCTCTTTAACATGTGAATTAGTTATAATTCTCTCCCTCCAACCTCCTTGTATACTTTATAAACCTCTTCTATACTGTATATAGATTTAGCTATGCACCGATCTTGTGTTCGGGTGTCACTCATTTTTAGGTTGTTTTAATGTGGACGGGATGATGTCAGTCATTTCAATTGATGACACTTGTTTTGTCCTTTGGATTGCATCAAGCCCTGTATGAAATAACTCTGTAATCCCCAAGACAAGCTGTTAGACAGAATCGAAACATAAAGCATTTCTTCTCCCTAATTCCTTTTTCGGGAACAATATAATTACCATTCAGAAGGTAGGACTTTTGGTTCTTCTTCTTGGCCCAGTTTCAGGACATCCATGTCATTTTCTCTGTATGTAATCCAATGATATATTCGTACACACAAATATATATGTCATTTTCATGTGAAATCTGAAAATATAACTCTGAAAGAAGCTTTACAGGTAAATGCTTAAAAGGGACGGTGACATCAAAGCAACAAAAATGCTAAAAAATTATTATTTTTACCAAACTGCTGATTTGGATTGCCCTCCTGGTGAAGAAGACCTCTAGTCACAACAGATTGGGAATCTGAAGATTTGCCAAAAAATGAGTAGCCCTCTGCTGTCACTACAGGATCAACGTGGCCTAAGGATATGGTGACAGTAGACAGTTTGAACACCGGGCGCTGTACGCAAAACCACATTTATGAAAGAGAATCTCGTGAGCGACTGTAACAGCACCATGTAGCGTCACATGTTTTATTACAGGCGGCTCAGTGTATACCGTCGGCGCTCTAGGCTCAGGAGCGCCATGTAGTACCTGTCGCTCAGTGTCGCTCTCCTATACATTTCTATGGGCTTTCACTAGTTGTGTATAAATAATGTTTGGCAATTTATATATATATATATATATTTTGCTCCAATCATTGTGTCACCTCTCCTGGCTGCAAACAAACACTTTTATACATTTTTTGGATATTTTTATGCAGGACTGTCATTACAGGTCTGGCACTAAACTGTTATTGTCACAGTGTTATAACAATGTCATTCCATGTGTTCTCACTTTGTTACTGGTGGATATGTGTTCAGAAACAGACTTTGATCACACAGCGTCTGGCGCTCTATGCTACAGCGCCCAGCTTTAGAGCGCCGATGCTGTGTGTGTAGTTTTTTGTTAAATATGGTGTGGAGCACCAAGTGCTGGACGCACTGAGCTGACGCTACCTCTCGCTTCCTGCAGCGCTGTACTGTTTTTAGAGCGCCCAACACACATCACATTCATCAACGTTGGACAGGTTACTACACTATGGTAGGTTACAGCGCCCGATACCCACTTACAGCGTCTACTAGAGGTCGCTCTAAGTGCCGCTATACAGACCCTCATCTGGCAATAACTGGCGCTAATAGTGAATCAGACTCAGTGTTGGTGGAGGTTAGGCTGCTCTGTACATGTTAGTGTGCCGCCCAATAGAATGAGCTGTCCATGGTGCTAAATCCTAGAATGATGTATCCAGCAAACTGCCATCTGAGGCTCGATTCATGGTTGAAGCAAGCGCCAACGGTTCCACATGCGCCTAGGTGCCTGATTTATGGCTTTGTGTGCCTCACATCAAATGGCATGTGCACAGGGTGAGCACAAAATTCCTCTTCAGATGCTTCCTGCATAAGATTCTGCTATTTTGAAGTGCAAGTTGCCCTGCCCCATGCTCATTTGGCTGGCTAAGCCCTTAACTGGTCCCAATGGCCCCCCATGTTTCTCCCCTTTCTTGCTATTTTCTCTCCCCAGCTTCTGTGTATTAGGCAAATCTCTATTCTCCACATCGGAGTGTATTCCCTGTCACCTGTGTTCTCCTTATTTTTAGGTGTCATGTTTATTTGGGGATATCCTGATTCCAGTTAACCTCCAGTGTTGCGTTTCCCCAATGTTTAACCTAGACGTACTCTTTACCCCTCCCTCCCCCCCCCAATGTTTTGTCCCAGATGTTCTCTTTACCCCTCCCTCCCTGCCCTGTTTGTTTTGTATATTAGAGCTTAATAATTGAGCTACTAATGCCTTTTATTTTATTTTAATAACTTATTGGGCCTAACGTCTACCGTTTTTTTGGTGTTTTTGCCTTTAAACATTTTTATATTTGTCGACTTGATAACTTGTCGATAGTTGTCGATTTGACAACTTTTTAACTTTTTGTTTTTCTCCACCAAACAAAAAAAAAGTAAAAATACCAAAACAATATTGGTGGCTACACTTTCGTTGCTAAAAAACATGCGGGGTGCTGCTGTCATGTGTTAAGAATAAATACGTCGCCAGTTTACTTCAGCTTTTTGCTGGAGGAAATTCACTTTGGAAATTTACACATTTGCACCCGATTTTCGGCACTCAAAACAACCTATAAATCGGTCCCAGGCGCCAATTTGGGGCGCCAAATTTTGCACTGGAGGAGAATTTCAGCATTTTTCTGCATTTGTGCACAGATTTCCGCCTTAAAAAATGCGCTTCAAATTTTGACGACCATAAATCAGGAGGAAGCCCGAGCACAACTTGGCGCTGAAAAAAACTTGCGCAAATGCACAGGTCCATGACCATGAATCGAGCCTCTAGCGTTCCTCCTTTTAAGGGCAGGAGGTGTTTTTGGAGCTTGAGCTTGTGTTTTACTTATGTACAGTAGGTGTGTAAAAGTGCGATTGTGGTATTCGATAAGGCACTGGGCGTTCTGTAACTAGGCACTGCCTCTGACTCAATTCATTCTTTGTTATTTGATCATTACTGATGGACTATAGTGGATCCATGTCCTGGACCAGGGTGGATTTATGGTGGCTCCACCCTTAATTTAGACTAGGACTGGTTGTTACAATACAAACCTTCCTCTAAGTTCTATAAATGAACCCTATGATGGCATTCTGCCCACCAATAGCAATAACCACAACACACACACACACACACACACACACACACACACACGTTCCAGGGCTGACCCCAGTTTTGAGAAAATCAGACGGCACAACAAAACGTGAAATGTGAAATTCTATTTATTTCAAGAAAGAAGACGATTAGTTGTCACAGGTTTTCTTTAAATATTTATATGAAAGGAAACAAATGGGAAATAAATATCTAAAGACACTTTCATCAGAACAGGCCAGTGGCTCCATCAGGTTATATGGCCCCGGTCGGGCTTAACAAATGGGTCTGCTGGAGTCAGATCTATGTCCTAGATGTAAAGCCAGGCCGGCACCCTGCTGCATATGATTTGGAAATCCCCGCTGATTTAGGCTTTCTGGGATGAGGTATCCAAATTTATGGCTACCTCCATAGGCCTGCCAGTTAGGAAGTCAGCCACCTTCTGTCAAGTGTGGTCGATTCCATGCTGGATGATGCCCGCAAAAAAAACCTCACGCTTATTAATGTTCTATGCAAGGAAATGTATACTACTGAACTGGAAGCACCCGAATGAACCAACTTTGCCAGGGTGGAAAAACCTAGTAAATGGGAAACCTATTCTATATAAGATGACCTACCAGGCCAGGGGATGCCCAAACAAATTTGAGCAGATTTGGGAGGCTTGGCTCAGCACCCCTAACTCCACTAGCTATTAGAAGCACCCTTGGCTCACCCCCCCCCCCCCCCCCGGCCTGAAAAAAATTCCTCATACAGATAAACATGGCCATTGGCAGGTGAGTTTGCAGGTGTTTTGTGTGTGAGTGTGTGTAGGTGGGAAAGGTTCTTTTATTGTTATGCAGGGTAAGTCTGGGATGCCCTTCTGCCCGGAGGTCAATACTTATTATTGTAACTTTTTTTGTAACCTTGTAATTTCTACTATGAAAATTTTAAATAAAAATGTATAAAAAAAGGGGGGAGAACAATTGCTAATGTTACCAAAGTAAGTAGGTCACTGGCCTTGTTGCACTTTTTTGACACAAGAAAAAATAATGTTTTACCTTTAAAATAATATACCAGACCAGTTAGAACCCCCTTGTTGGTGCACCCTTGAACAATGCCCTTGGGGTACGTTTTCCACAGGGTGAGAAACAGTGCTCTAACAGTACTTCCAAAATGCAGCTCGCAAGTAACATATTTAGCAGATGACCAACTTATCAACCCAAAAATATTCCAATCTTCTCAAATTCTCATTCTGAATTGAGAAAACTATATTGGATAACTAGTGAAACATTTGAAAAAAAAAATCCAGTCGCCATTCCTACAGATATTCCAAGACCTTCAGACTGTAATGCTAATTTCCCAACATTCACTTGCTGGTGGTGCAAACGGGCACAAGCGACAATAATCCATCTATAGTGGGAAAGTAGATACACTAAAATACTATGGCACGCTACCGCAGAGGTACTAGGGGTACTGATAAAGGAGAAGATTCAATTAACCCCAACATGGGGTCTGCTGAATCTCTTCCCAAGTAAGAGGCTGATTCACTACTAACGCCAGGTATTGCCAGATGAGTGCTTAGAGTGACCGCTAGTAGACGCTTTAAGCGGGTATCGGGCGCTGTAACAGAGCGTCTCAGTCGCTGTAGTAACCTGGCCAGCATTGATGAATGTGATGTGTGTTGGGTGCTGTAACAACAGTATAACGCTGCAGCAAGCGAGAGGTAAATCAGTGCGTCTGGCACTCGGCACTCCACACAATATTTAACAAAACATTAGACACACACAGCGTCGGCGCTCTAAAGCTGGTCACTGTAGCATAGAGCGCCAGACGCTGTGTGATTAAAGTCTGTTTTTGAACACACATCCACCAGTAACAAACCGAAAACACGTGGAATGACATTGTAATAACACTGTGACATAACACTTTAGTGCCAGACCTGTAATTGTAAAACAATTCTGCATAAAAATATAAAAAGTCAAAAAGTTTCTAAAAATGTTTGTTTGCACCAGGAGAGGTGACACAATGATTGGAGCAAAAAATACACTGAGCCACCTGAAATAATACATGTGACGCTACATGGCGCTGTTAGAGGTGCTCACCAGAGTCGCTTTCTTACATGTGGTTTCCTTTACAGCGCCCAGAGTTCACCAGACGCTGCCTGCCGCCACGAAGCACTGCCTGGCGCTAACTTAACAACAGATGCAGGGCGGCTTAGATCCCTATTGATATGGGCCACAAAAAAAGTTAATTGTTATGAAATGTGCTAACTCCGCACCACCGGATCAAAGACTCTGGATTAGAACCTTAACAACGCAACTAAAAAATGAAGTAGATTTGACCACGTGAGTCACTTATGCCCAACTCCTACGTCAATTTCTAACCAAAATACAGAGGCAGTATTAATATCCCTTAGAGAGGTAGGGAGGGACGGGAGAAGATATTCCAAGACCTGTGTGATTGAGAACCTTTCACAGACATAAACAATCCAAAACTTTCTTCTTCCCTGCTGTGAAATGTTAATGCTCCCAATTACTCACCGCACACAGCGGTCAGCACTCACGGCATTTATCTCTTTAACTCCCGTCACGTATACAGAAGCATCTCTCAGTATGTAATGGCCACAGAACGCGTGCATGAGCGGTGACTTCACTCCACGCTCCTTCAGATCACCCAGCTTTTTCATTGTGGTCTCATTTACATTTTTAATCATCAAACCAATGCACTGGAAACGGTAGCCATTTCTGATGTATTTACTGTGCCCCTCATTAGCATGGAACTGACGTTCCTAAAATTGTTTCATTTGTCACATTTTTGGAGCAGAAAATTGCAGGTGACTTTTGAGCGCACCAATTTCACATTCATACTGGGAGGGAAATTAAATGCAATACTATTTTCTTTCAAAACATTTGTCTATTTAAAGTGGACCAAAACCCACGGCCATCGGCCCTGTAATCTATAAGATTCCTGGACCACTTGGTTCCCTCCAGAATCAGGATTTCTCGCTGTGTGTCCAGCGGTACATGTGCGAGCAGCGCCGCTTTCTTTTAACATTGTGCATGCTCGCTCCAGGCATTTGTGAATGGCCCGCACAGCCATGCTCCCTGTTAGAGGGTAGCGGGGATGCGGCTGCCAGCATGCTTGTCAGAGATCGGCTGGACTCCGCTCCTTAGACTAACATAGACGAGCTTGTGTCAACTGCGCTGATTGGATGGGAGGCCGCGCCACAGGACCGGGGAAAGGTGAGTTTGTTCGGACAACCTGTGGCGTTTCAAACAGCAGATCAAAATCCTGAGTTTTGGTCCACTTAACGCTTGTCACATAGTGATAAAGTTTATTGCATTATTAAAAGATATTTAGCCATTTTTAATCTTATTGTATAAGAATAGTTTGCAAATAATAAGTAAGTCAGATCTACGTCTCTGTATTCGATTAAACCAGACCAAAAGCCATATTTGACTTCTGGTCCAGTTACAACGATACCTTGAGGCCGCCCCGATTTAGAATGCCCCCTGGTTGGAATCGCTGCCGAACCCGCAGCCTGAGCTGCACCTACTAAGCAATTATCCGGCAGTGTATTCAAATGCGGCACAGGAAGTGCATGCAGTGGCATCCTCTCCATAGTCAACAGGGGATGCCTGTGCTTGAGGCAGGGGTTAAACAGTGATTCTGACTGTGAGCCATCTAAAATCTGGGTGCTCCCTGGGAAGCAAGGGTTGATTCACGCCTAAAAACCCTGCACCAAGTGCCAATGATTCCGCATGAGCCTAGGTCATGAGTCAAGGTTTCATGCGTGTACATGCCACACGTGCCAATCGCACCAAGTGCCTGGAGTGAGTCAAATTTTATCTTCCGATGCCCTCAACCTGTTTTGAAGCACAAATGGCCCCGACCCAGGCACAATTGGCTGGCTAAACCCTTAACTGGTCCCGTTGGCCCCCCCATGTTTCCCCCCTTTCCTTACTGTTTCTCATTTGCAATTTTATCTCTCCAGCTGCTGTGTTTTAGACGAATCTCTATTCTCCATTTCGGAGTGGATTCCCTCAGGTGATTCTCCTTCACTCCGAAATAGAGAATAGAGATTCGCCTAAAACACAGCAGCTGGAGAGATAAAATTGCAAATGAGAAACAGTAAAGAAGAGAAATATTTAGGTTTCATTTATTTATAGGAGCTTATTTCGCCCTGTTTTTAGGCGTTGTGTTTTATTGGAGGTCTCCTGATTTCAGGTCATCTCCAGTGTTGTTTTTCCAAATGTTTAGTCCCAGTTGTTTAGTCTTTACCCCTCCTTACCTGCCCTAAATTATTGCTTAATAATTGTGCTACTAGTGTTTTTTTCTCTTAATTTTTGCCAATGTCCACCTTTTTGGTGTTTTTATCATTAAACATTTTGAAATTTGTCAACTTTTAACCAATTTTTTCTCTATTCACCCAAACCCCCCCAAAAAAACTTGCAGCTGACACTTTCATTGCTAAAAAACATGCCGGATACTGCCGTGTTTTAGGAATGAAGTCAACCTGTTAGTCAGTGAAGTGGGCAGTCCAGCATTTGTGCCCGCTTTTCTGCCCTCTAAACAACCCTTAAATCAGTTTCCAATTTGTGCTTACGGAAAATTACAGGTGCAAGTTTCCGCATTGGTGCACGATTGGGTGCAAATTTCCACCTTAAAAAAATGCGCTTCCATCATGAATCAGGAAGAAGTCCGAGCACGACTTGGCACTCACAAAAAGTACGCACAACCATGAATGAAGCCTATATATGAGTCTAATATGACTTTACAGTCTAATCCACTTTAAGGTAGTCATATAAGCTCATCCATATTCTTGTAACTTCCTCTATACAACAAGCCCAGTTCTGCAAGCCAGAGAGAGAGCTCAGTGCACCTGGTGGCTGCTTTAGAGACCAGGTGATAGCCAGGGGATCCCCCAACATGCCCACATGTGCTGTGCTTGAGCACCGAAAAAACAATAGATCTAATACATTACTATCTAAAGCCATTATTATATTATAAAATATATAAACCATAAATTATTTGAGATGAACTGAATGTTTTATTATTAAAGTAAAAGTTTACTTTCATAGACTTTCCTAAAGAAGCTAGGTTGACGGGTGGGCGTGGCCTTTGTACGGAGGTAAAAAAAGCTTATTTAGTCACCTAACACAATTCGATAAAGTGTAGATGATATAGTTTTGGCTCTTTCACCCGTCGCACACATCGGTCTAAAGAGATGAGTTTCATGGTTGGCCGCATTTTGATAAAGAGATACATTAAAAAGCTGATGCACTCGATCAGACAACTGTTGACCGCACATTACTGCCTATGATTATTTGTCTGTCATCCTGGTGTGGGGGCGCGCACTCCTAGCGAAATAACTTGAGACTGGGTTGCAGTTATTTACGTTGCTATGCCTGCGTGATAGTGTACAGATAAGCACTGCATATTGATTGCACTGCTTTAGCTCTATTTTATTCTAGCTATTCAATAAAGACCCTTTGTTTCTGGTGTATCATTTGTTTATTACCACAACCTCTTTGAATCCTTGGATTGTTGTTGTTAAAGTGGACCAAACCCAGGATGGGACGTCTCATACACAGTGTGGGTTTTGGTTCACTTTTAAATAAAGGAACAACATTTTTATATTACAAATAGACAAGTGTTCAGTGGACTCTTCTCTTTGTATGATTGCAGCAGCAGACAATTAGAGGGGTGAGTAGTATTCTGACATAGGGAGAGCACCCTAATAGTGAACAGCGCTACCTTGTCAGTTTCTCGCGGGAGACCAGTGTATTTTTTTTTACCAATTTTTACCTATAAAAGACATAGTGTTTAGAAATGATTAATAGGAAAAGACATTTTCTCTTCCTATTAGGCACATTGCTGTACAGTGCTGGTCTCCATTATCCATCTCCCAGCTTGCCTACTCCATTCAGCAATGAAAATGGTGTGCTAAGACCAAGGCGGCGGCACTCCCCTACATTGAAATGGCGTGGGTGTGCGGAGGAACGTTATTTGGTCCTGAAGGAGGCAGAGAACAGAGACCCCTGTTGTGTGGTGCGGTGTTCTCTATCTTGCCGATAGGTGAGATTTATAACACCCAAGCTGGACGGAAGAGCTGCGGGGGACAAAGGTGAGTGTAGCTTTTTTCATTTCCTGGCTAGACAGTGACTTTAAGGTGCCATTAAGCTTGCTATTAAACCAAACCAACACCCTGGCAGAGTTGGAAAAGAAAGGTAGCGGACATTTTGGAGCTTCCTCTCCCAGCATCTCAGCCGTGCTGCTGCCTGGATTCAACTGACATAACTGACAATGCACAGTAACAGAGAACCCCAGCAGCACTTCCTGTTTGCAGGCGGCCTGCAGATGCACGAGTCGTTACTACAACAGGAGTTAGAAAAAGGCCGGCTCCAGGTTTTGTGGGGGCCCTCAGGCAAGAGAGTCTTAGTGGACCCCAAAGTAGTGAGTCACATGATGTCACCTTTCAGCTCCGCTGCCACAAATGGTCATCTCCTGCTACTGATCACCCTCCAGTCCTTATCAGCTGTCACCTGGTTCTCGCCACCATCAGTTGCCCTCCGTTCCATGCCACCTTCTCCATTGTTGCTGACCATCCCCTTTTGCTGAGGCCAGCCATGAGCAGGTCTGCACACAACACCCGGAATTTGGTGGTTTTGTCCACTGTTAAATAATACCATGGCCAAGTGTGAGCCTGAGTGGGCCCCTGAAGATCCCAGGGGTCCTGGCAATCGCACAGGTTTACCCTGTGCTGGCGCCGGCCCTGTGTGCAGCATTCTAAATTGCCCTGGGAAGGGATGCCCATGAGCACTGTTTTTTGTGTTGGTGACTGTTGGTCCGCTTTAAAGTGGACCAACACCGAGAGGTGATCGGCCCGGAAATCTATAAGATTCCCGGGCCGATCACCTCCCACCCCGCAGGACATCCGAGATCGGGATGTCCCGCGGGGTGAAACCCCCCAAAAAACCCCCAAACACCTTACCTGATCTTCGGCGGCGGCCGGCCGCCGCCGCCTCCCTCGCGCCCCTGTAGGCGTGCTCGCGCCCGCGCCGGCCATCTGCGAATGGCCGGCGGGGGCGCGCGCGCGCCGAAAGTGACGCGAGGGAGGCGGCGGCGGCGGCAGCCGCTTGGACGTTCCTGATCCCCGCCTGGACGTTGGCGGGGATTGGACCGTCCAGTCACGTGGGAGCGGGGACAGGTAAGATTTTGGGGCTTTCTGGGGGGTTTCACACAGCGGGGCACCCCCGATCGGGGTGCCCCGCCGAAGTGGACCAAAACCCAGGATAGTCAAAATCCTGGGTGTTGATCCACTTTAAAACAGCCATGAGGGTAGCGAACAGCTCAGAGGCTGTAAGAATTACAGCTGGTGACTGTGAGTGCACCATGAGACATTTATTTTTTTTTAATTTTGACTAAAATTTGGATTGAAATCACAAATGTAAATGTTCTCACTCCCACAAGTGTTAACAGGCCATGAATATTCAACCACATGCACATTTCACAAAAAGTTCTTACCATATGTTAGCGATTAGCAGGAAAAATGTCGACTACACTCCAAACCTTTCCAGGTTGTCAGAGTTACCGGTAAACAATCGTCCAAAATAATATTAGTAGGGATGGGTGAACCTCCCCAAAGTTCAGGTCCAGCAAGTTGGACCAAACTTTGAATAAATGTTCAGGGACCCGAACTCGAGCCCTATTGAAATCAATGGGGACCCAAACTTTGGAGGGTGGTTGTGGCAGAGGGGGTGCAGTGTCTGCAGCAGAAGCGCCCTGCTTTAAAGTGGACCAAAACCCAGCGCTAGCGACCTGGGAATCTATAAGATCGATACCGTGCCGATCAATTCCCTCCCCTGGGGCATCCTGATTTTGTGTGAAACCCCCCAGTTTGCCCCATACACTTAAGTCCAATGGCCCATGTGTGAGCTGCGACCGCATCTAAGAGGTGAGTTGCACTCGGCTATCTGGGGTGTTTCACACAGCGGGGCATCTCCGATCGAGGGAAAGGACCAAAACCCAGTATATTCAAAATCCATGGTGTTGGTCCACTTTAACTAACCTCTGTCTGTGATCCTCTTCCTATCAGCAGCGGCATTTGAAACTGGTCCCAGCCGGGGCTACAGAAAGATGGCCGCTGGCTCCCATGAGTAAGGACACTTTTAGTGCCATCTTTTTGTAGACCTGGCTGGGGCCGGTTTCAAATGTTGCTGCAGCTGACAAAAAGAGGATCGCAGTCAGAGGCGAGTTAAAGCAGCTCGCTTCTTCTGCACACTCTGCACCCCCTCCGCCACAGGTGAGTTACAGCTTCTTCCTGCTGCTGCACCCTTAGATGATCCATCTTTAAAATGTATAACTACATCAAGTATTAGTGCTACATCAATACCCAACATTAATAAATGCCTGTGTCAAATATAATGGCACCTTAAAGCAGATGGAAACCCAAAAACAGGTCCACTACTGAACCTATGGGGCCCCCGGGCACTGCTTCTGGCTTGGTGGTGGCCACTGAAGCCATCTCCACCGCCAAAGCTACACCCCGTGGCACTTTTTAAGGAGCCGATTGGCAAAGGTGACGAGGTGCAGCCAGTTGGCCGCATCCCCGACACCCTGTTCAGGCGCCAAAGTGAAAGTGAGGATGAGGCACCTGTGGAGATCACGTTGCAGGATCCGCTGGGATCAGGTGAGGTCACCGGTGTCCCGATGGACTTTTCACACAGGGTCAGGCTAGCGGCCAGGCCTGGAATCTTTTAGCAGCCGGGCCTGGAAGCTTGTTTCTTGTTTATGGGGTCGAACAAAAGTAAAGGGCGACAGGATGTTCCCTATGGCGTATGCCTTCTAGCCTGGCCATGTGGCATTTTTAAAGAGGCTCATTACAGGCGAGTTATTAAAAACTCCCCAGACCTTGCTTGCCTGGCCCGCCTGCCCCTCCATTTTAGAAAATAGCTAATTTAAACTTACCTATCTGGTTGAATCGTGCTCGGCATCCCTCCTCATCATCCAGTCCTTATTGCCTTCCCTATAGCCACCAATCATCCTCCAGTCCTTATTGCCTTCCCTATAGCCACCAATCACCCTCCAGTACTTATCGCCTTCCCTATAGCCACCAATCGCCCTCCAGTCCTTATCGCCTTCCCTATAGCCACCAATCGCCCTCCAGTCCGTATTGCCTTCCCTATAGCCCCCAATCACCCTCCAGTCCTTATTGCCTTCCCTATAGCCACCAATCATCCTCCAGTCCCTATTGCCTTCCCTATAGCATCCAATCACCCTCCAGTCCTTATTGCCTTCCCTATAGCCACCAATCATCCTCCAGTCCTTATTGCCTTCCCTATAGCCACCTATCGCCCTCCAGTCCTTATTGCCTTCCCTATAGCCCCCAATCACCCTCCAGTCCTTATTGCCTTCCCTATAGCCACCAATCACCCTCCAGTCCTTATTGCCTTCCCTATAGCCACCAATCACCCTCCAGTCCTTATTGCCTTCCCTATAGCCACCAATCACCCTCCAGTCCTTATTGCCTTCCCTATAGCCACCAATAACCTTGTTGCATTCTCTACTGCCACCAAGCATCCTTCTGCCCTTACTGCTTGCTCCGCTGCTTAAAGACCCATCATTGCTGTCAGTTGGCACCTGGTTCTCACCACCTCCCTTCCATGCCACCTTCTCCATGTCTCTTTTCCCCTGTTGCTGAGGCCAGCCATGAGCAGGTCTGCACACAACACCAGCCATTCGGTGGTTTGGGACTGTGGAAAAATAATACAGTGAACAAGTGTGAGCCGCTGAAGATGCCGGGGGCCTGGCAATTGCCCAGGTTTGCCCTGTGCTGGCGCCGGCCCTGGACAGGTGGATTGCAGCAGGAGGCTGACGTTTTAGATAACGCCAACATCTAAAAGGTACCGAGGGAGGGATGTTTTTAAAGGAACAGAAAAGGTTTGACGTGGACCATTTTTGGAATAGTTCTCCTGTAAGCCATGAACTACAGTGAAAGCATTATTAGGCACAGCTTTCCATGAGCCTATATACCCGAAACGTGTGGCCTCATAAAACTCCAGCCTTCATGTCTTTTGTACCAGCCATCAGGAAACCTTCATTCTAGGCAATGCTGTGCTTTCATTGCTACACATATAACATGACATGTAATGGGCCGAGCCCGTAACGCCATAATTATTTTGTTGTAAAGTCTCGGGATTGCAAGATGAAAACATCTGATTGGCAATTGGATAAAAGGAATCTATAAAGAGAGCTCTATTGTACTGCCGAGCGGAGTGGCTTAATAAACACGGCGGCAATAACAATAACATTGCAGGCCCCATCAGAACACCTCCGGGTACAAAGAACATCATCTAAAAAGCAATTTTCATGGCTCTGATCGGGATTGGAAGCACAAACAACGCATGCTAAGAACATTTAGTCTGTAGCCTCTGTTGTGTAAGGCTTTAGCTGTGGAGCGGTTTGATTGAGCTCTTTTCTACGTCTCAGGGTTAGTACTTACTGTAAGGGTCTTATTTATGATGCGCGCCTTTTAGTGTTAGCGTTGCCACCTTTCCCAACACAAAATACCGACCTTTTCACGGGTACATGGGCGTGGTCTTGTGGGGGTGCGGTCTTATAAAATGTTAAGTTTAATCATACTTCTTCACTTAAAGCGGACCAAAACCAACTGAACTTGTGAAATACATTTCATCAAAGCCCATACTGCCAATACTTCTCTCTTAGGGTCTAGAACTAAAAATGGATATTGTCACCTTTTGAATAGTTCTGGAACACTGTTTTTTTTGTTGCTATCCCTTTCGGGATTTGGTCCCCTTTAAAATACCTTTTTTTTTTTTTTTTTACTTTCTAAAGTGCAACAGCCAACAAACACAAACAACATGCTTCTCCAGAGATCTCTAAAGTAACAGACCAGCTGAGATTTGACCACTGGCCCTGCCTAAACCGGACCTTCAGCATCATTTAACCAAGAGCCCAAACACATAAAAAAAAACTATTCCCCAGCATCTAAAATGAATATATTTACGGTTTTGGTCACTTTTTATTTCTTATTCTTTCTCTCACTGGTTTGCAACTCTGTTCAGGACTTTAGCATACAGGTGCCACCACCTTCCCTGGCGGGGTTATAGCTGTGCTTTGCACGGACAGAGCAGAGCTGAGGTCAGGAAAAGTTCAGCAATCCCAGAATGCAAAGCGGCATTGTCAGAAGACACTTCCTGTCTGCAGGCAGCCTGAGATTCCATGGGCCGCCACCTTGGGTGTTAAAAAGCTGAGATAAGGCAGTAGGTGGATAATTTTTAATGTGGCAATCTACATTTACAGGGTGGGGGGGCATATAAGATAGGCTATTATTCAGGATGAAAGTACGGATTAATGTAGGCAATCTGTATGTACAGGGTGGGGGAAACATACAAGATAGGCTCTTATTCAGGGTGAAAGTCAGGATTAATGTGGACAATCTGTATGTACAGGGTGGGGGAAACATACAAGATAGGCTCTTATTCAGGGTGAGGGTCCGTATTAATGTGCGCAATCTGTATGTACAGGGGGGTCATATAAGATAGGCTCCTATTCTGAGCCTAGTTAATCCGGACTTTCACCCTGAATAAGAGCCTATCTTGTATGTTTCCCCCCCTGTACATACAGATTGCCCACATTAATCCAGACCTTCACCCTGAATAAGAACCTATCTTATATTTCCCCCCCGTACATACAGATTGCCCACATTAAAAATCATCCTACCTGCACCTATTGTTTTTTTTTTTAGCCTTTTAACATCCAAGATGTCTGTTGAGTCTCAGGCAGCCTGCAGACAGGAAATGCTTTCTGACTGTGCCGCTCTGCATTCTGGGATTGCCGTCCTTTACTTGACATCAGCTTTGTCCCTGCAAAGCACAGCTATAACCTGCCCCTTGCACTTATCACCCCTCTCTTCAGTATGTGATGCTTCTGATGCAAGATGGCGGTGCCCGTAACAGAAACTGATACGTAAACTTTGAAGCAGACCAAAACCCACTGAATTTGTGAAATACATTTGGCCAAAGCCCCTGCTAATTCTCCCCTCTTAGGATGTAGAACTAGAAATGGATATTTTCACTTTTTGAATTGTCCTGGAACACTGTTTTTTTTGCTGTCCCTCAGTGTAAGATGGCAGATGGTGAGTCATTACATAGGTGTGGCTATGACATCATTGCCACACACAACAGTGGCAATTAATGGAGAAGGCGGGGCTTTACAGCTCAAACAGGCGCCATTATCTGGAATTAGTGTGAAGTAGGGGCAGTGAGAATTGGCAAAAGGCACTTTTCATAGGGGGAGCAATTCAGGGGATGCTAGTTAAAAATGTGCGTTTCGGTCCGTTTTAAATCGCAGTCAAGATTGTGTAAGAGACGCACGTTTGTTCCTGGCACAAAATGTAGCGCTCGCTGGTTGCTGCATATCCTTCCCAATCTGAAGCGCTGCCACAGTCAGTAACACTGCAGTTTGGATAGACATTATCCCATTTAGCCGCCCAGATGCTGATGTCTTGGAGGTCACAGACTAACAGGTTTAGCTCAGACACGAGCCGGCAGAGATGACAGCGAGCCTGACAGCTGGGATTCCCGCATCACTTACAGCAAACGACTGCTAACACTACCATACAGTGGCCCTGCTTCCTGCGGGACGGAGCTTTAATATCATCTAGAGACTCCTTCTTGTAAGATATCGGCTTAACCTGCCAAAAGTCTGCTCCATCACTGTAATGAAAGGTCGGCAGGGTGCAAACCTATAATGAGGAAATGATAGCGCGGAGTCTTTAGGTCATCACGTTGGGATTTTAGGGCGGATCTGTTTGAATTAAAACCTATATGCATGTATAATTTGCTAAGTAAGTTTCAGATTAAATACGTTTGACTCATTGCCTGAAACTACAGTAATGACACAGTGTTCCCCATAGATTCAAACTAGAGCAATATAGGTCTAGGCTAGAGAACACTGTCGCCTCATCAATGGGATTTTCCCCTCATACAGTATTGGGGTTCTTTTATTACCTTTTAAGTGGAACAATTTAAAAGATTTTCTTCAAGGGCTTCCCGAATCTGTGTGAAAAAAAAGCCACAAAATACTCACCCCACCACCCACCAACGACGCATGCGTGGGCTGTCGTCCAATGAGAGCCACTTGTTATGGAGACCCTGGACAATGTTCGGTGGGCCAGTTGTGCTGCTGCTTTTAACACCCACAATTCAATCTCTGCTCCTTTAGTCTCCCTCTCAGCCCTCTGTACCCAGCCCAAGCCAAGAAACCCCAGCCCCTAATGCTATAGCCCCATAATCATGGTGGGGGGGACCTCGGCAGGGATGTCTTGGGCTGGTAAAATCCAGGGCTGTTTTTTGGCCCCAGTCCGCCACTGGATATGACGTAGTCTTTCAGCGGGTGGCTCTCATTCTAATCAATGTGAACAAGTGCTTCCATCCCAGCCATTCAGATAGCCTGGGGCTGGAACGCACGCATGGCCGGGGATGCAGGGTATGCGACAGCACACACTCCCCATTGATTAGAATGAGAGCCGCCTGCCGAATGACCTTGTCATAGCAGGCCACTCTCATTGGACGAGAGCCTGCACATGCGTTGGAGAGCGGCGGACAGGCCCTTTTTTTAGCGCTTCCTGGTGGGTTTCACTAAGCGGGATGTCCCATGGGGCATGGAACAAAACCGGGGAAAGTCAAATTCCCAGGTTCTGTTCCTCTTTATGTAAAAGCAGGTGGACACATGTCTGTTATCTGTATTCATTCCTGGTAACACCTTAATTCCAGCTGTGATCTCTATTCTGTTGCATGAGAGGATATTATGAGAAATATGAAATACTCTAATATACAGCAATATAAAATTAACTCTGTGTCTAACTCTGTTTATACCTGAAACTAATTCGGAGTCAGGTGAGAATTCTCACTTCTTTTTTAGGCGAGAAAATTTCCATTCACTTTCATTGTCTACCTTGGGGCTGATTTAGAGCCAGGTGCAAATTTACTCTCTAGCCAATGATAGACAATGGAAGTAAGTTTTCTCACCAAGCTCTTAATCGACCCCTTAGTCATCCTGCTAAGCTTAAACTTTTTGGGGCTTTCCCTACAGAGATCAGGACTGCCATGGGGGTATGAAGATCCCCTGCTTACCTTAACCCAGGCCCGTGGCAGCCATCACACACTTGCTGCCCCAGGAAATGAAGCCATGTGCTGCACCACCAGGTTCAGTCCTGGAGCTTAGCCGAGTTGTCCACTGTGAATAACGCACCTGGCTTCATACATTGAGGCTGCTGCGGTATCAGATGAAGGTAAACCAGGGGTCCCCTCTGGCAGCCCTGATCTGTGCAATGCAGGGAAAGTCCATGAAACATGGATTATTATTATTTACAAAAATTATTTTGTATTCATTGTCTTGCTTCAATATTTTGTGAGTTCCTAGTTTGTGGTTAAGTGAGAAGATAGAGTGACTTGACAGATAGATGTTTCTATATTTTATGCCTTGATGTGTCTGTCCTCATTATAAACCATGTATTTTGCCTACTGTTATACATTGGTACAGTAGATATTGGAACCGAGTGAGGCTACCCCACTACGTCAGATGAAACTGTTGCTGTTGTAGCAGTGGATAATGCCGGCCATCCATAGTAAAATTGGGGCATGACTGTGAAATTTGTAATTCACTTGTAAACAACAGACCAATATACACCTTCATATTTTTGATACTGTCCTTAAATATACATGCACATTGCCCCCACTATTACTCAGGAAACCTGGGTGGAAATGAAGGGCGAGGCCTGTATAACAGATATGCTTGAATCAAATAGGTTATATGTTGGTACAGTCGATATTGGAACCAAGGGAATCTACCCCAGTATGTAAGCTGAAACTGTTGCTGTTGTAGCAGTGGATAATGCCGGCCATCCATAATAAATTGGGGGCATGACTGTGAAATTTGTAATTCACTTGTAAACAACAGACCAATATACACCTTCATATTTTGATACTGTGAAACAAAAATGTTCATTGCTCCGACTATTTTGCAGGAAACAACCTGGGTAGAAATGAATGGTGAGGTCTGTATAACAGCTATGCTTGAATCAAACATGTGCCTACATTTTGGCCAATATTATGGACACCTTTAGAGTGCCTTACCTGGCACCGAGTCACTACTGCCCTATAGCTCCAAGGGCCCACGTGTTCATTAGAGTAAACTGCCCATTTCTTGGGGTCCTCAAAGTGGGACAGTTTAAATGAGTTTGTGGGTGTTGGATGTGCTAGGGGTGTGGGTTTAGCGTGTGGCTTAATTAGGGATCACATGCTCTAAGACAGGGGTCCCCAACCCTGTCTTCAAGGCCCACCAACAGGCCAGGTTTTTCAGATCTGCACACAGATGCACAGGTGAAGTCATCTTAGAACCCTCTGCATGCTAACCGTAGGAAGCTGAGAAAGTTAAATTCTTCTTCAGCCAAAATTATTTAGAGGAATCAACAACCAGTGGTATTGCTCAAGTGAACCGCAGGTGAACTATCTCCTCATACATTACCAATACTAATTCCAAGCGCAACCGTTTTAGATCAGAGGTCTGACTGTGGGAAGCTTAACCCACAACCAGCCTTCTCCTAATTCCCATCTGACACCTTTCTTGAGTGTGGCCAGTGCAGTACACAAACTTTCCTGCGCTAACCCTACACCATCCAATCTGTATGCTAGGGGTGTGGCTTAATAAGGGATCACATGCTCTAAGGCAGGGGTCCCCATCCATGTCCTCAAGGCCCACCAACAGACCGGGTGTTGCAGATCTCCACACTGATGCACAGGTGGAGTTATTAGTACAGCAGCAGAGCTATAGAGCCGGCTATGTCGAGATCCACCAAACATGAGCTGTTGGTGGGCCTTGAGGACAGGGACCACCGTCCCCAACCCAAGTACATGTATTCCACTTCCACCATTCAACCGAATAGTCAAAGCAGTTGTAAAGCACCCAGACATCCAGCATTGTGCATTTGGTGGGACAGTCTTCCCCACGTCAGCAAAGTGGGACATTTAGGTGTTTTCGGAGAGATAGGGGACCTCAAAGTGGGACTGTCCCACTGAAAGTGGGACATCTGATCAGTGACTTTAGGACCAGGATTTATGTTAGCCGCAAAGCATAAATGGACACAAGAGGTGGAATATAGCAAAGTGTCACAGAAATCTGTGTATGGTGAGGAACCTTTATGCTGTACATCTTCTAACATACAGAGAGCTGTCCTTTAGGTCTAGGATATAGAGTGAGGTGCTCTGCCTCTACTCACACATTACACTTTGAACAGACCTTTTTAATCTACACATAATGATATTACTGAGTTTGTTTTAACACAAGTCTGTACCCCTTGAGGGACCCCTGATTATCCAACTATCTGTGTAACTGGATTACTGTTACATGTCATCATGGTAAATGGAATTACTAATGTGTTCTTAAGGAGATGATAACCGGCTTATCCCTTCTGGGAAGAGCTGTATAATATGTTTATTGGAGGAGCATTCCTGGAAACGCTTCCTCGGGGAGTGTGTCAGCCCCTTTTCTGCTCTACAGATTGGATTGTTTGAATCTTGAAGTCTACTGCACTGCTCTCAGTATAAGCTAAATCTGGCCAACTAAGATCTTTTTACGTAAGTCTGCAAGCTTTTAATTCCCCATGATGCAGGTTTACCTGAATGCGGGAAACCGTTTCTGTAGAACTTAAAGTTAAACTAAAGACAAGTGCCCGATTGTTGTCCTATTGTCTCGGGCTACATGTTGCACTGTCCTGAACTTTAATCCATTTTCAAAAAGACCCTGTAGTTCCTAAGTTATCTGTAAAAGTATTAGAGCATTGGAAATGCAGAAAAAAAGTGGGTGTGGCAACAGCGATGTGATGTAAGCACACTATAATGAGTGAGAGAGGTGGGCGGGTTTCAGAGCTGCAGTGAGAGGCAGCCAGGATGTCTGGCCGGGGAGTGGGGGGTGTTTTTGTTCTTGGTCCCCTGAAGGTTGATTGATGGACCAGGTTAGCGGGGTGGGGACTGAAAGCTGAATGAGGAAGAGATTTCCTCACTAAGAAGACAAACGGATCAGGAAGGAGAGAGCTGGAGCCAATCAATGACAGGTAAGCTACTGATATTCTTTTTTTGACTTGCCAAACAATTTAAACGAGTGTTAAAGTGGACTAAAACCCATGAAGATCGGCCCGGGAATCTATAAGATTCCCTCTCCACAGAATTGGTATGCCTCGCTTTGTGTGAAACCCCCCAAGTTGCCCATAAGCTCATCTTCTTTCCCGTTCCAGTGGTGCATGCATAAGCAGCGGCAACATCCCCGCTATCCCTTTTGTGAATGGCTGATGTGGGCACGCTCCCTGTTAGAGAGTAGCGGGGGATGTGGCTGCCAGCACGCTCAGATCCGTTTGTATTAGACGAGCTCCTGGACGAAGCAGCTGGAGCGGATGCAAATGCACTGATTGGATGAGCGGCCACGCATGTGGTGGACCGGGAAGAGGTGGGTTTGTTCGGGCGACTTGGGTGGTTTGACACAGCGGGGTGCCCCAGGGGCAAGAACTAAAACCCGAGATAGTCAAAATCTTGGGTTTTGGTCCCCTTTTAAACATGTGCAGATGCGGTTTCATTTGTGAGCAGTTTACTGTAGATGTTTACTGGTGTCACACACAGGAAATCCTGACCTGATACAGTTAGGTAGGTACTTCCTCCTCAACCCTTCCTATCCTAAATTGGTCATTCCAGAATCCCGAAATCAGTAGAAACTCTAGTGATGAATGTGGTGGCTGAATCATTGTTTGAATAATAACAGTGACACATTGGTGTATAGAGTTCACAATTTTTTTTTGTATAGGTGGCTTTATGTACTTAGACATAAACTCAACTTTGTTGTACCCATCTTACTTGCCTGTCTTAATGACTAAGGAACACTATGAAAATATTGAGCCAGTCAAGACATTCTACCGAATGGCCCATGGAACATTGACACAATATAAACTTGGAATCCCAAACAAAAAAAAAAAATGCATAACACTGTTACTGTATATACAAAGGTGATATAAAAATAACTGAGGCATGGGGGGGGGCAACCAGCAGCTATGTGACCACCAGATCTATTGTACAATGGGGAGCTTTGGGCGGTATTTGTATATTCTCACTGATATCATTTGTCTTCTGGTATTACAAGTAAACTCGTAACAGAGCAGATTTATCTAGGCAGCTGCAAATAAAACTAAAGCACAGTTGCCAAGAGAGAGGAACCCTTTTAAACCGGACCAACAGCCTGGCACAGTTGGAAAAAAAAGGTGGCGGCCATTTTGGAGCTTCCTCTCCCAGCATCTCTGCCATGCTACTGCCTGGATTCAACTGACAATGCACAGTAACAGGAAGCCCAGCAGCACTTCCTGTTTGCAGGTGACCATTTACTACAGCAGGATTTAGAGAAAGGTCAAATTCATTTTTATGTACAGCAATCTAAATTACCCCGGGGAGAGATGCATATGAGCACTGTTTGTTGTGTAGGTCTGGTTTAATTCATTTTTGACTGTTGGTCCGATTAACAGAAGCCGTGATATGATGTTGGATGCTCATTAAACTCCATATAGTTTGTTCTACAACCAAATGGTGTCATCATGGTGCATCAGCATGTCATCAGCTGCTCGGGGTCCAAACCGAGACGCACCCTTATTCTAACTAGATGTTTTTAAATGGGATTTGAAATATAATGATACTATGTATTTTCATAGAAACCCATAGGGCCAACAACAAGGAAATCAGATGGCTGACTAAGGCAAAGGTAAATGAGCAAAGTCAGGTGTGTTCAGAGCAAAAATGACTAAGGACAATAAAGATTATCGTAAAAATCACTAGAAGGTGCCACGCCACTAGAGGAGGCTTTGGCCCTTATTTAACAAGGGATAGCGCCAGGTAGCGAATGGTGAGCGAACGGTAATGACGCTCACCGCCACGAGAACGCCGGCTCCCCTCCGCAATCACACATTTATCAAGCCGCTTAGCGACTGACAGAGCGCCAGATAGCGAATCATTCATCATTATTCCAGCTTCACCCCACAGTGCCAGCGAGCGACGTTGAACAGCGACAGGTATGACCTTTTTTTTTAAGGTAAAAAAAAAAAAAAATTTGTACAGAATTGATATTACAGGTCTGATATTAATGTATTCATATTAAAAATTTTTTGAAAAACATGTTTTTTTTCAAAAAATATGGTTGTTTGGGGGTTAAAAAACTACTTTTAACCCATCGCCGCCAGCGCTCTGGGGTTTAAACGCTCATCTGTCGCTACCTGGCGCTATTAATGAATCGGCCTCCCCGTCTTCCTTGCCCTGGTTACATAAACCCTCTCTTGCATCTCTGTGTCAGGAAGTGCCTGGTCCCCGGGGACATTATACTAACTTTATAATAACTCAATGGGCCCTGTGTTAGAGAGATAATTAAAGTGACCCAAAAGCCAAAGTCCAACGCCCTAGAATCTATAACATTCCAGGGCCACGTGATTCCCTCCCCCGTGGCATCCAGAATTGGGATGCCCCACTGTGTGAAACCCCCCCAGGCAACCTGAAAACTCACCTTCTTAAACCGGTCCAACGGCGCACACACGAGCAGCGGCTGCATCCCCGCTATCCCTTTAGCAGGGCGCATGCCCACACCAGGCATTTGTGTATGGCTGGCACGGGAACACTCCCTGTTACAGGGTAGTGGGGGTTCCCCTCTCGGATCAGATCAGGTGACCTGGGGGGTTTCACACAGTCGGGCAAGGACCAAATCCAGGATAGTCAAAATCCTGGGTTTTGGTGCACTTTTCCTTGTGATGCCCCATCCAACTGAAACAAGAAAAGACCAGCACTCCAATAGATCTTCAAGATCAAAAGAATAGTATATTCATTGTCGAACCATGCAAAACCACGGTTGACGTTTCAGGGATACAGCAATGCCCCCCTTCATCAGGACATATAGTATAATATAGTTGTTACTATATATCCTGATTAAAAGGGGGGCTTTGCTGTACCCCCAAAACGTCGACCATTGGAATTAATACACTATTCTTTTGATATTGAAGATCTATTGGAGTGCTGGTCTTTTCTTGTTTTGGATCTGCGGCGCCTCCGCTGACCGTTCTGACCAGTGGATTTATGGTAGGAGTGCGGCGGCCATCTACTTGCCCCACCCAGCTGGGTACATGAAGCAGCTGAACACCTGTGGCAGTTGGAATTCTCTAATAGTATAATAATATACATTACTACCGGTATGACCTTTGACTATAATTTAGGCATTGCAAAGTGTAGACACCTTAAAGGCCTCATAGAACAAACACTCAGAAACAATCTTTAGATATTTTTAATTTATTATTTTTTAATTAATTTATTATTTTTTTTAACTAATGTATCACTAAATGGATGACGGGTGCCTTATGCGGTTTTATATTTTTAGACCTGACATTGACATTTTTTTAAATGAAAACATTATTTCTAAATGAATCTCTTCTTCGATGACTATTTTAATACCAGCGATAAATTACAAGCATAGTTAGGGTCTTAACCTTAATGATGAATTCATTATCAATTAAGTGAATTATCCATTGGGCGGAGTTATATTTCTAATTAATCTAAGAATACTCTTTGATTCAGTGCGTCCTTTTACTTTGCAGTTACCAAATCATAGTCCTTAAAATATATGCAGATTATATAGAATAATCTTATTAGACACCTCTAAGGAGAGGATGGTGAAAAATAAGAGAGCAGACGAACCTCTACTTAAAATATTAGAAAATAATTACTAATAGGCCGGTCAATGGAGGGTTCCTGTAAGTATTTTTCCAAAAAATGGGAGTGGGCCTCCCTAAACCCTTGGTACCACCGACCCTGCCATATAAACAGAGGATAGTTTACCTTTAATACATTTTTTTATTTTTCTGGGCTGGCATTGACTAGAGTGCCATTGGGACATGTTTAAACCGGAACTTCAGCATGATTTATTGAAAAGCCCCAACCCTTAAAAAACTATTCCCCAGCATCTAAAATTATTATATTTTAACTTTTTAGTCAGTTATTATTCTTTTCCCCACTGGGCTACAACTCTGTTCAGAACTATAGTATACGGGCACCGCCATCTTGTCTCAGAAGCATCACACATACTGAGGAGAGGAGAGCGGGATAAAGTGCAGGGGGGAGGGTTATAGGTGTGCTTTGCACAGGCAGAGCAGAGCTGGGGTCAGGAAAAGGACACAGTCAGAAGACGCCATCTTAGATGTTTAAAGGCTCATAACATGCAGTAGATGCAGGCAGGATGATTTTTAAATGTGAGCAATCTGTATGTACAAGGTGGGGGAAACATAAGGGTGATGGTCCGGATTAATGTGGGCAATCTGTATGTACAGGGGGGAAACATATAAGATAGGCTCTTATTCAGGGTAAGGGTCTGGATTAATGTGGCCAATCTGTATGTACAGGGTGGGGGAAACATATAAGATAGGCTCTTATTCAGGGTGAAGGTCCGGATTAATGTGGGCAATCTGTACAGGGGGGAAACATATAAGATAGGCTCTTATTCAGGGTGAAGGTATGGATTAATGTGGGCAATCTGTATGTACAGGGGGGAAACATATAAGATAGGCTCTTATTCGGGGTGAAGGTTCGGATTAATGTGGGCAATCTGTATGTACAGGGTGGGGGAAACATATAAGATAGGCTCTTATTCAGGGTGAAGGTCCGGATTAATGTGGGCAATCTGTATGTACAGGGGGGAAACATATAAGATAGGCTCTTATTCAGGGTGAAGGTTCGGATTAATGTGGCCAATCTGTATGTACAGGGTGGGGGAAACATATAAGATAGGCTCTTATTCAGGGTGAAGGTCCGGATTAATGTGGGCAATCTGTATGTACAGGGGGGAAACATATAAGATAGGCTCTTATTCAGGGTGAAGGTATGGATTAATGTGGGCAATCTGTATGTACAGGGGGGAAACATATAAGATAGGCTCTTATTCGGGGTGAAGGTTCGGATTAATGTGGGCAATCTGTATGTACAGGGTGTGGGAAACATATAAGATAGACTCTTATTCCGGGTGAAGTAATGTGGCCAATCTGTATGTACAGGGTGGGGGAAAGATATAAGATAGGCTCTTATTCAGGATGAAGGTCTGCTTTAAATAACAATACAAAAAGTACATATAATATAAAATCACTCATTTAATTTTCGGTATTGTCATTTAAACTTGTCCTAATGGCACTCTAGGCAATGCCAGCCCAGAACACTAAAAAAATGTATTAAAGGTAAACTATCCTCTTATTTGATTATATGGCAGGGTCGGTGGTACCAAGGGTTTAGGGAGGCCCTCTCCCATTTTTCAGGAAATATATGAAGATTAACTACCAATTCATTTAGCACCTTTGAAACGGTAAGTTAAACGTTAATCGCTAACTATATACAATACAGTCCTGATAAAGAATCCTCTTTTGGCCTAAGGTACGTTCCTTCCCACACCTTGAATACAGATTAGCTGCTTTACAATCATGTAGCCATTGTAGATATCATTTATTTGTGATGTGATCGAAAACGCTCAAATGAAAAAAATAAATTGCAGACCACAATCCTGTGAAGTGTCATGCATTTTTCATGATTGCCTCTCATTTGCCTGCGAAAGTGACAAACGCCTGCTTAAATGCAAAGCAATCAAGCTAAGTTTACAGCGAAACAGAATTTGCGGTCTTCCTATGAAGTCTCCTCCTCCCCTTCCTCCATGTTGTTATTGCTTCTAGCATATCCCCAGCGTCAGGGCTGGCTCCAGGTTTATGTAGGCCCTTGGGCGGCATGGTCCCCTTTATGGTGATGGGTCGCATCACATCACTAAGGGGAATCCTGCTAAGGATCATGCTATTTGGACCAAAACTCTAGTTTTGGTCTACTTTGAAGCGCACCAAAACCCCTTTAAACCTGACCTCAGAGTCTAAACGAATCTAGGGCCTGGTAAAAGTATCCCCAGGGGCATCCTGATTTTGGATGCCCCTGTCTGTGACCCCCCGTTCACTTATTACTTTCCTTAAGCTGGCGAAGGCACTGTGGGATCTTTCACAAACAAGGGCATCCCAAATTGAGATGCCCCTATAAAATGGACCAAAATATGGGGCTGGAAATCCTGGGTTTTAGTCTGCTTTAAATAGCAGCAGCAGACAGGAGGCTAACCTCAAGTATTTGTTTGTTTCTTAAACCAGTGGCAGCTGCCAGTGGGCCCCTGGCTGCTGCCCCACCTTGTCGGACGCTGACGCCGGCCCTTTCCAGCGTACTCTTTACAGACCAGCTTTCTTTCATATGGGGCGTGCAATGTCTGCCAGTCTTTAGTCCCCTTTGATGGACATTATGTCTTAACGTTGGTAGATGATTGTATCTTCTGGATGGTCTTTTACTTTGAGAGAGGCAAGTTAGGTGTCTAACTTGATATATTGTATGCAGTAAACTGCCCACGTGACTTCTGTTTATGCTAACAAATAATATGGAATTATGGAAAACAAAAGAGCCTTCCACTAATTGAACCACCATCACGAGGGACGACCTATAAACCCCTGAAAGCAACGACCCTCAATTCTTCCTGTATAGTCATGTGATCTGCCAGTGCCACACCTGCTTGGCCTTTTGAGTTCCTATTTATTTCCAAATAAAAATGTTTAAATGGGATGTGGAGTTAAACCGAACCTTCACCCTGAATAAAAACATATCTTATATGTTTCCCCCAACCCTGTACATACAGATTGCCCACATTAATCTGGACCTTTACCCTGAATAGGAGCCTATCTTGTATGTTCCCCACCCTGTGCATACAGATTGCTCAAATTAATCCGGACCTTCACCCTGAATAATAGCCTATCTTGTATGTTTCCCCTACCTTGTACAGGTTGCCCACATTAATCCAGACCTTCACCCTGAATAAGAGCCTATCTTATATGTTCCCCCCCTGTACATACAGGGTGTGGGAAACATATAAGATAGGCTTGTATTCAGGGTGAAGGTCTGGATTAATGTGGGCAATCTGTATGTACAGGGTGGGGGGGAACATACAAGATAGGCTCTTATTCTGGGTAAAGGTCCGGATCAATGTGGGCAATCTGTATGTATGGGGGGGAAACAAAGGCTCTTATTCAGGGTGAAGGTCCGGTTTAATGCATAACCCCCCCCCCCCCTCCTTCCACAAGACTTTCTAAAGTGAAAGTATGGTTGCCCGCTGTCACTCCAACCTTTACACATAACCACTTATTTCCTGATGTTTTACATATATGTGACATCTTATTATTATAGTTAAGTGGTTTCAGCTTGATAACAAGAAAACATAATAATTATATTATCCAACGCATCAGGATTTATCTCTCACTCTACAGTTATTATTCATTAGAAACAGGCATTAATCTGCCAGATATTGTCTCAGACCCTCCTTCCGTTCGCCTTCCATTCTTATAACCATTTTGAGCTGCAAATTGCTTGTTAATATAAAGCCACCAGCAAACAATGAGAAGAAAAAGAGAAAATGTGCGACAGTAATGAATTCCACTTTTTGAAGCAGCACTCGAAATTCGAACCTGTTATTTTACTGGACCAGGCATAAGAGTGGTCAATATAATGCAGAATTAGGGTAAGCTAATACCATAGAGGTGCCAATTTCATGGAATAAGAGGGTAAGGCCAGAATGTCACCCAGTCACGGAGGTTATCATAGGATCATGTGATCCTTGTGCTGCTCTACTGGTTGTAAACACAATACCAAATAATCAAGGTTTTGACACATTATACAGTAAATGGAAAAATGAGAGCAATATTATTTTGAGCTTTGACAGCAGTGTGTCATTGCAGATGTAATTTTCAAAAACAATTGGTTGTATCATCCAAACCCTAAATTGTGAAAAGGCAGCTTAGGCAGTGAGCTAGGGAAGAAAGGACCTTGGTTTATCATTTTTTTATGTATCTCTGTTACATGCAACTCCAAATAACAACTGTACGTTATGCACACAAGGTAATATACAGTTTGAGATATACAGTACAGAGCTTGGCATGCTTATCATCCTTTAAAGTGGACCAAAACCCAACGCGATCGGCCGGGGAATCTATAAGAAGAATCTATAAGATTCCTGGGCCGATCGATTCCCTCCCCCCGGGGGAACCAAAATCGGGATGGCCCGCTGTGTGGAACCCCCCCAGGTTGTCCCATACAACTACCTTAATTCCCAGGCCAACGGCGCATGCGCGAGCCACAGGCGCATCCTGCTATCCCTCTAGCAGGGCATGTGCACGTGCCAGGCATTTGTGAATGGCCGGTGCGGGCACGCTACCTGTTAGAGGTTAATGGGAGATGCGGCCGTCAGCACGCTTGGTGCCGCTGGCCTTAGACGACGTGGCGTCAGCGGCTCCTAGCTCGCTGATTGGATGAGCATCCGAGCATGCACCGTAGGACCGGGAAGGGGTGAGTTGGCATCGGCGAACTGGAGGTTCTCAACGAGTGGGGTATCCCCGATCAGGGTGTCCTGGGGGAAAGGACCAAAACCCAGGATAGTCAAAATCTTGGGTTTTGGTCCACATCCCAGTAGCTGTGCGAGCTCCCATGCCCAGCCATTCAGGGGATGGGAGCATGAGCCTGAAATTCGGGGGTGCGGCCAGCCAGCTGACATCACCCGGCGCTCTCGAGATCAGACAATCTCAAACGTGGCAGGGGTTTAGCTTCAGCAGTGGAAAAAGCCATTTTTAATTAACCAGGCCACCGACAAGCTGACAGCATCATCCGAGCTACTCGGTGGGTGGGGGTCATGGCCGGCTCAGGAAGGGTTTTGTTCTGCATTAAAAGAGTCGACTAACGCTAAAAAACATACCCATCCTAACATTCTAGAAGATTCCAGAACTGTGATCAGGATGCTATGCACTGCTGTCATCACAGAGGATAACACTCAGCTCTGTGCTTGGTGTGCAGCGGTCATGTCGGGAATAGTCCAGGCCCCCTCTGCTGTGACAGTGGTGGCACACATAAGAGGACCAAGGGCAAATCTTTAAACTGGACCACCACCCGTTTTTTCTGTAATGGGTGTTGGTCCCATTGACAGCAAATAAAAACAAGCTTGGGGGGGGGGGGGGAGTCCAGAATGCCAGAGCCCCCCCTCCCAATAATACTCCCCAGAACGCCCAATATTCTTACCTTAACCTCAAGCCTGCGCCAGAAAAGGAGTCCCGCGATTGGCCTCCGGTGTGCACGTAAGCAGGTTGTGAGAGGTGCGTTCCAGTGTCCGGCGGTGAAGACGTGAACATGGCCCACATGACTGCCCATTGGCCAATCGTGGGACTTCTTTTCCGGAGCAGGCTCAAGGTGAAGGTAAGCATACCAGGCGGTTGGGGGGATTATATGTGGGGGAGCTCCAGCATTCTTGATGCCTCCCCCCGAGCTTGTCTTTATGTGTTGGCAGCTGGACCAACACTCAGTAGAGAAAAAAAACAGTCTGGTTTAAGAAGAGTAATACTGGACAGATCTGCTACAAGAGAAGGTTTCGTACCCTTTTTTAAACAAATTTTTTGCCTACAGAAGCTCTAATATTTGCAACTTAAATGGGACCAACAGCCTGGCACTGTTGGAAAAGAAAGGTGGTGGCCATTTTGGAGCTTCCTCTCCCAGCATCTCAGCCATGCTGCTGCCTGGATTCAACTGACATAACTGACAATGCACAGTAACAGGAAGCCCAGCAGCACTTCCTGTTTGCAGGTGGCCTGCAAATGCATGAGCCGCCATTTTGTTTATAACATTCACTACAGCAGGAGTTACAAAAAGGTAAATACATTTTTATGTGCAGCAATCTAAATTGCCCTGGGGAGGAATAATATGAGCACTGTTGGTCTGGTTTAAGTCATTTTTGACTGTTGGGCCACTTTAATATTATTTAACCTTTCTAGTGCCAGCTACGTGAGTCTCAGATAGCAGCCTCTACTCCACTTAAGTGCCAGCTACAGGAGACTCACGTAGTTGACTTTAAACCCCCACAGTGTAAAAAATATAAAAGTTAAATACTCACCTGACTCCTCGTTGGATCCGGCTGGGTCTCCTCTTTAATTTGGTGCCATCAATCCCCCTGAATAGCCCCCCCCCCCCGCTTCGGCAGCAGCAGCTGCTAACTGTAACAATAAAAATAAAAATGACATTTACTTACCTGCGGTCGCGCTGTCTCCCGATGGGTCTCCTCTTCACTGGGGGGGCCATCGATCGCCCCCCCCAGGCTCTTCCGTGGTGAGGGGAGGGCAGAAATCGCGACTGCTAGCCTCACCCCCGGGGGCGGGGCCAGATGACATCATTGTAATGGCACCAGCAGCCGGCTTCTTAAAAACCGGCACCTGAGACTCTGAATCAGTCTGCTTGGGTGCTTGGAGGAGAGAGGTGGGAGGGGGAGAGGGCTGTGATCGCCCCCCCCCCCAGGCTCTCTGCTCCAAACACCCGAGCAGACTGTCAGCTGGGGGACAGAGGATCGGAGGTGAGTAAAGAAAAAAAAAATAAATGTCATTTTTTTTCTTATGTGTCAGTGTGTTTATTTTTACATTTAACCCCTTGTGAACTGGTAAGGGGTCCATGAGACCCCTATACCAGTTCACAAGTCTGGGGGCTGGCAAGTCACTTGCCATTAACCCCCCAGCACCCCTTTTACCTGCCTCCCCAAAGCCCAGGGGGGGGGCAGAAAAGCCCGGGCCCACACAGGCTATGTGGGCTTGTAGGCTGCAGGGTGGGGGGCCAAAAAGCTGGCCCCTCCACTCTGTTCCTACAAGCCCCCAAAGCTGGTCCCAGGCTGGTAATGCTGGGTAAGGGGGACCCTATGTCATATTTTTTTTTACAATTAACTCCTTATGTTCTGTCGCCCAACAGCTATAAAAGGCTTCCAGCTGCAGCAGGAGAGCAGAAGCCAGATTGATCAGCGTGGGACACAGGGGTGGATGGGAGGTAAGTATTAAAAAAATAAATAAAATATTTTTTCTGCTTGTTTCTGTGTTTTTTTTTACACTTAACCCCTTGTGAACTGGTAAGGAATCCATGAGATCCCTATACCAGTTCACAAGACTGGGGGCTGGCAAGTCACCTGCAGCTAGCGGGTAACTTTCCGTGAACCCCAATTACCTGCCTCCCCAAAGCCCGGGGGGGGGCTTAGAAGAGTCCGGGCCATGGCTATGTGGGCTTGTAGCCTGTAGGGTGGGGGGGCACCAAAGCTGGCCCCCTTGCACCCTGTTCTACAAGCCCCCATAGCTGGTCCAGGGCTGGTTATGATGGGTAAGGGGGACCCCATATCATTTTTTGAGGGAGTTTTAAGGGTTTTTAACCCAGGAAGGGGGACCCTATGTCATTTTTTTTTTTAAATTAACCCCTTATGTTTATAGTGTGGATAATAGTAGTATTTTATTTGTAAATGTTATAAAGTGCTATTTTCTAGTTTGGGGGGACTCCTGGGCAAGAATGGGGGGGGGGGCTACCGATACATATGTGGTACCGTTGTAATCGGGAGAAATTGGGCTTTCACATGCAATATGGTTTTCTCTAATAAAGTTTAATGTTTTATTTAAAATAAAGGAGACAATTGTCTACAAAATATTTATTTATTTATTTTTTTGTTTTTTTACACAAAAATATTTAAAAAAACAGCAGAAAAATTACAAACAAGACATTTGATGTTAAAGCCTAAACTCTGCTGCAAAATATATATCTATAATTTTCCTGAAATTCTGGCAAAAATCACAGTTAAACATGGCGCAGAATGGGGAAAAATGACCTGTCAACAGAGGGTGACAAAACTTCAAGTAGGCTGGCAATTAAAAGGATTAATAGTACCTATGCATGTTGGGTATTGTTCTGCTCGGAGGACCTTGCTCTTTCAGATTTAGCTTGTTTTTTCTTGTTTGCATATTTATATTTTAGGAAAACATGTTATTTATTCAGTTTTTTTTATTCATTTTTTAGGGAAACCCTGTGCAACCTAAGAATTCTTCGAGGGATTACTTCCAGAAAGATGAGCCTACTACAACAAGCTGGGTACTCTTATAAAGCTTAACATGTGTACTTTCAGGGAATATATGGTTTATCAGGGATATTTCAAATGTAAAGGGTTGTTTTGGTTGAAAAATTGCAAGGTGCGCACTTTGTCTGCAGAGCTGAAATTTTCAAGTAAAATTACTGTTATGCGCACATGCTTTACTTTGTGGTGTTTGCCAACTCTTCCCTTGACAGTAGCTATGCATGTTGGGTATCGTTCTGTTCAGCGCATGTTGCTTTCTGAGATTTTACTTGTTTTTTCTTGTTTGCATATCGTTTTTTTTAGAAAAATGTGGCTTGATTCTTCCTTTTTATTCTTTTTTAGGGAAACTTTGTGCAACCAAAGAATACATTGAGGGATTACTTCCAGAAAACTACACCCACATAAACAAGCTTGGTATGCCTAGAAAGCTTGAGGTGTGTACTTCCAGAGAATATATAGTTTGTGGAGGGTATTTCAAATGTAAAGGGTTGTTTATCTGGAAAAACTGCAAGGTGCACATAGCGCAGTTGTATTTTATCTGAAAATCTCCTAAAGCTCTGTTTCAGTTTGGGGGAGTCTCCTGGGCAGGAAAGGGTGTCTACCAATACATATGTGGTACCTCTAAAATTTTATTGACAAACTTACATTTTTTATTACAAAAAAAAACACTACAAATTTCCAAAAAATAATTTTTTTTTTTTGCACATATTTCACCGAAAAGTATTGAGAATACACTAAAAAAAGGCCATACAAGACATTTCATGTTGAAAAAAACAATATATCATTTTCCTGGGAAATCCCTGGAAATCCTTTCAAAAGTCACAGTTCAACATGTGTAGCGCAACATAGTGAAACATGGTCTGGCAACAGAGGGTGACAAAAGCTGCAGGTAGGCTGGCACTTAAAGGGTTAATGTTACTATTTTGACTAATTCTTATTTATTAGTATGCTAATGATCAACTTACCCCTCATTTTAAATAGTAAAAAAAAAAATTCTTTCCAGTGGATGGTGAGCCTAGAAAATTTTTCCTTCTTTGTGCCTTTCCAAACCTCGTGGAAAGCTTTAGATGAACCTTTGTTCTGCCTGTTTGACTTTATGCCCTGTGTGAATTTCAGCTCTGACGGATCTTTCCAGTTTTGTTCATTCCCTTCCAGCCTAGTAAACGGTAACCAGGACAATAAATAGCCAGCCTGGAGTTTGTATTTTTGTGAAGGTGGAGTTACCTTTTAAACAAAGTCTTCAATTCTTTTTAGTATTTGCATCATTAGCTCCCTACAAAGTTTCCTTTTATTTTTTCGCCTCAAGGTGAAGTTTGATTTTCTAATTCTTCTTGCTCACCCTTACTGTTTATAACAGTGGAGTTACACCTTAAAAAAAAGTCTTTCAGTTCATTTTAGTTGAACCGGACCTTCAGCATCATTTAATGAAAAGCCCAAACCCTTTAAAAACTATTCCCCAGCATCTAAAATATATATGTATTTTAAGTTTTTACTTGCTTACTTATTATTCTTACCTCCACTGGGCTTTAACTCTGTTCTGGACTCTAGGATACGGGCACCGCCATCTTGTCTCAGAAGCATCACATATTGAGGAGAGGAGAGGGGTGAAAAGTGCAGGGGGCAGGTTATAGCTGTGCTTTGCACAGACAGACCAGAGCTGGGATCAGGAAATGGACAGCAATCCCAGAATGCCTAGCGACACAGTCAGAAGACACTTCCTGTCTGCAGGCAGCCCGAGAGTCCACGGGCTGCCATCTTAGATGTTAAAAGGGTAAGAAAATGCAGTAGGTGCAGGTTGGTTGGGCAATCTGTATGTACAGGGGGGAAACATATGATAGGCTCTTATTCAGGGTGAAGGTCCGGATTAATGTTGGCAATCTGTATGTACAGGGGGGGAAACATACAAGATAGGCTCTTATTCAGGGTGAAGGTCCAGATTAATGTGAGCAATCTGTATGTACAAGGAGGAAACATACAAGATAGGCTCTTATTCAGTGTGAAGGTCCGGATTAATGTGGGCAATCTGTATGTAGAGGGGGAACATACAAGATAGGCTCTCATTCAGGGTGAGGGTCCGGATTAATGTGGGCAATCTGTATGTACAGGGGGGGAAACATACAAGATAGGCTCTTATTCAGGGTGAAGGTCCGGATTAATGTGAGCAATCTGTATGTACAGGGGGGGGACATACAAGATAGGCTCTTGTTCAGGGCGAAGGTCCAGATTAATGTGGGCTATCTGTATGGACAGGGTGGGGGAACATATAAGATAGGCTCTTAATCAGGATGAAGTTCCGGATTAATGTGGGCAATCTGTATGTACAGGGTTGGGAAACATACAAGATAGACTTTTATTCAGGGTGAAGGTCCGGATTAATGTGGGCAATCTGTATGTACAGGGCGGAAACATATAAGATAGGCTCTTATTCAGGGTGAAGGTCCGGATTAATGTGAGCAATCTGTATGTAAGGGGGGAAACGTATTGGATAGGCTCTTTTTCAGGGTGAAGGTCCAGATTAATGTGGGCAATCTGTATGTACAGGGTGGAGGAAACATATAAGATAGGCTCTTATTCAGGGAGAAGGTCCGGTTTAATGTGGGCAATCTGTATGTACAAGGGGGGAAACATACAAGATAGGCTCTTATTTTAGGTGAAGGGCTGGATTAATGTGGGCAATCTGTGTGTACAGGGTGGGGGAAACATACAAGATAGACTCTTATTCAGGGTGAAGGTCCGGATTAATGTGAGCAATGCGTATGTACAGAGTGAGGCAAACATACAAGATAGGCTCTTATTCAGGGTGAAGGTCCGATTTCTTTCCAGTTCTGTCTGATGGCTGAGAATTGTATTTCCACCCAATTCAAAAGCTGCACCTATATTAATATGCAGTGTCGAGCGGTGCTATATCATTTTTATTTCTTGTTGCAATTTAATAATTTGTTTCACAATTATCAAAACACATTTCAATATCTAAACATTTCTTTAAAAAAATGGCAAGTGATAAAAGTTTTTTTATATATATATATAGGGACTCCTTTAGATAAAGGCCACCTGCTTGAGATTAATGGGGGCGCAATGCATTGTCAGGGTGCCCTTCAGTCTCTGCCCAATTTTCCAGCACGCTGGTCAGCTAGCGAGTGTGGAACCTTGGGACACAGGATACACCTCTATCAACATCGCACGCTACAGATATTTGCTGAAGGATTTAAGCATCGGTAAGGGTTTCCACAGAGTGTATAAAAAAAAAGTCTATTGAATATAAAGTCTATTATATTAACATTTCACCTTTACAACTATGTTCTACCGTTCAGTTAAAATCAACATTTTGGATAGTAATGCGAATGTGCAAAAACAAATTCTCAGTGTAGAAAAAAAAAGCTCTCATCTGCACAAATAATTAGCCTCCTTTCTATCTTTATTTCCACTAGTGATAGAACAATTTGTATATATAAAAGAAAAAAAAATCCTTGTAGAGAAAAAAATATATACGTTCTATTGGTGACAGACGTTAAACAAATATTCATTGCACCATGTCTTTAATTTTTACCCTGAATTTAACAGAAGGGAACAAAAGCGAAAAAAGAAAGCCCCGGGTAATATGTAAATTGTATCCAAGTGCTTCCATCTCTCTGGATTTATCTCCTCGTTCTAAAACAATTTAAACTGCATTTTTTAAATGTAATTGAGGTCTCCTGCAACCCTTTCCACTTATCTACTATTCCGTATTTTTTTTTTATACTTAACGTGTTGGGATATTAATATTTGCATCTTTACCTCCCTACAAAATATTCCATCGAGTCTCATTTCCTTACTTTTTTTTTGTCTCAAGGTGAAGTTTGATTTTTCTATTTCTTTTGCTTGCTCTTTCTGTTATGAATCATTTGTGGGCCCCAGGAGAAATGAGATTTCGCTATGGGAAGGTATCTGGTCAGTCCAAACAAAGAATAATGATTCATCATGTATAAGAGTAGTCTGTGTCGGGGATACCAGCATCTCTATATCCCCTGTGGGTTCCGTAACCTATTGTGTGGGTACTTTTGTAAAGACTGGTGCCATTTGATGGGAATATGGTATGTATTACATACTCCTCCTTGGCCCTGTGAGGATTTATGGGTAACATTTGAAGCCCCGGTCCTCTAATTTCTAATATAGAGTTATCTTTTTTGGTGCCAGACTCGATGTAGTCGTCCTTCTTTCGGCTTTCGCGATTGCAGGCCCTTTCTCGAGTTAAGAGCTGTCCAGCGCGATGGACATACCAGCAGATAGAAGCTAAGATTAGAAAAAGGAAGACAAGTGTGACGGCGCCTCCTATTATACCAGCCAGTGGTAATCCAGCCAAGGGATCTGCATTTTGCTCTCGATTTAGTGTAGTGGTAGGGCCATAAGCATCCCCTGTCTCTGCTTTTGCACAGACAGGGGACTCGTCTGCTAGATAGGTGTTGCCTGTTTCCATTGTTACCATACAGATTATATAAGTAGATCTAGGCTCCAAAGCAGTTAGCAAATACTCTGTCTTGTCTCCTTGAACTAAAGTTTCTGTTATAGAACCAACAGCTGGGCTGTGTCCTAGCCTCAGCCAGCTTAGTCGGAAAGAACTGGCTGTGACAGATGATTTCCAGGTTATGCGAATGCTGTCAGCCGTCAGTGGTTTAACACTGATCACCAATGATTTAGTTGCTGCTCCGGTTTCCATTGGGTAATCCAAATTAGAATCTGGAAACCGAACTGGTCTTTTCGACTTAAGTGTAAAGAGGGAACCTTGGGGCGGAGTAGTGACAGAAGGTACTGCAGGTGTCGCGCGTGCAGATGCCGCATTTGTCTCCTTTAAAGGACCTCCGTCAAAGCACTCGTCCATCTCGTGTGTGATGTCTTTTATGGCCATTCCCCTAACTCTCTCTGGACCTTGACACATCAAACCCCGTACATTGACCACTGCTGATCTAGCTTTCACCCAATCCCGCAGCCATAAAAGACTGCAGCCACAGTACCAGGGATTATTCCTGAGAAGGAGCTGGCTCAGGTTCTCCAGGTCATCAAAGAGGCCACGGGGGAGTGAAGTAAGGTTATTGTTGGACAAGTCCAATCTCTGTAGTTGTTTCATTCTAGACAGTGTGTTGTACGGGATATGAGTAATTGCATTATCCTGTAAAAAGAGCTTCTGAAGATGATTGCCTGGCAAATTCACAGGTGGGGCTGCTAGAGAGTTTCTCACTAAAGACAGCTCAGTTAAATTTTGGAGCCGACTGAATGTGTCGTCTGCAATGCGCTGATTAGCCAGTAGATTCCCATCGAGTACCAATCTTCGCAAATTTGTGAGTCCTTTGAATGCATGAAGTGGAATAGTTGAAATACGATTATCATCCAGTCTTAACTCTTCTAAAGTGTGTGGTAAGCCGTTGGGGATGCTGCTAAGATGGTTGCGTGAAAGAAAAAGTAGTCGGAGTTGACGGGTATCTAGAAAGGCATCATCTTCAATACTGACAGTTGATACCGAGTTATCATCTAAGTGAAGTTTTTCAATTTGTGGTATACGAGAAAGGGCATCCCGTGTAACACTGTGAATATTGTTATCTTGAAGGTGGAGCTCTCTTAGTGACCGGGGAAGATTGAGTGGCAACTCATCCAAGTCATTTTCATACAGATAGATGACTCGAACGTTGGTCTTGGTTTTAAGCTCTGGTGGTACGCCGGCATTGTTTATCTGATTATTCTGGAGGTAGAGGGTCGTTGCATCATCTGGAATCTCTGCTGGAATGGAAGTCAGACCTCGGTCATTACAGTAAATGAAACCATTGTCACATCGACATACATACGGACAGTTAGTGCTGTCTATCACCTCGGTCAAAAATGCAATGAGTCCATAGCATAGAAACAGCCAATCACGTAAGTCCAATGTAGCTGTGGTCATGGCAACTGTGGTGGCAGTTGCTGTTGTAGATGCAGCTGAAGCAGCTGCTGCAGTGGTTGTGGTAGTTGTGGTGACCACCATGTTGCTGCTGAGACTTCTTTGTTAACTCAGTGGTTTAGTATTCCAAGGGATTAGAATGTTCAGTATTTCTGGAAAAAAAATATAGTAATAAAAATTAGAATACTATATAAATTACCAATTTCCAAAAATACATTTATAAATGCTATTATTTTCCAATTTTAAATCACTATCCTAACACAAAACACATTTAAATGGCTGTTTTTGTTCTATCGCTTAATTCATTCCTCAAGCACCAATGAATTTTAAGTATATTTTTAATCTCAATGTTTTCAATGTTACCAGCATACTGTATGTAAAGTGTACAAACTTGTAATCTAAAATTCTACGAATCGGATGTAGTGTCTATTTTGATCCCTTTGAAACCAGAAGATTTTCTGTTCTTCATAAAGTTAAACTGGATCTACAGCCTGGCACAGTTGGAAAAGAAAGGTAGATGCAATTTTGGAGCTTCCCTTCCCAACTGACATAACTGAAATGCACAGTAACAGGAAGCCCAACATGACTTCCTATTTGCAGATGGCCTGCCAGTCCATGAGCGTCCATCGTTTTTAAAATTTGCCCTAGCAGGCATTAAATACAAAACACGACCATTGAAATGTATGGTTACAGACACAGAACTATTTTGCTCAGGACAGATGGAATTGCGGAAATTTTTGGCCCAGAAAATATTTTAGCTAGCACAGATTTTCCCCAGGACAGATGCAGAATTATTTTCCCCAGGACAGATGCAGAATTATTTTCCCCAGGACAGATGCAGAATTTATTTCCCCAGGACAGATGCAGAATTTTTTTCCCCAGGACAGATGCAGAATTATTTTCCCCAGGACAGATGCAGAATTTTTTTGCTCAGGACAGATGCAGAATTATTCTGCCCAGGACAGATACAGAATTATTTTGACCAGGACAGATGCAGAATTATTTTGCCCAGGACAGGTGCAGCATTATTTTGCCCAGGACAGATGCAGAATTATTTTGCCCAGGACAGATGTAGGATTATTTTGCCCAGACAGGATGCAGATGCAGGATTATTTTGCCCAGGACTGATGTCGGATTATTTTGCCCAGGACAGATGCAGAATTATTTTGCCCAGGACAGATGCAGAATTATTTTGCCCAGGACAGATGTAGGATTATTTTGCCCAGACAGGATGCAGATGCAGAATTATTTTGCCCAGGACTGATGTAGGATTATTTTGCCCAGGACTGATGTCGGATTATTTTGCCCAGGACGGATGCAGAATTATTTTGCCCAGGACAGATGCAGAATTATTATGCTCATGACAGATGCAGACACTGAATAACTTTACCCAGGGCAACACTACAATAATTTTTCCCATCCCACTTAGCAATAGCTAGTAATAATCCCTGCATCAGCTGTGGCACACTTTGCTGTGGCAGTAAGTTGGGTGGGTTAACGTGCCCCCCAAAAGTTGCACACCAGCTGTTTTTATAGGCACCACATCTGAGGTCAGGATTAGAGGCAGAGCCAAACAGGTGTGAAGATGTGCTGCCGGTGTTAGAACCTTGGAGGGCCACATAAAAAGGCTTGGAGGCCTGCCCCCGGGCCTTGAGTTTGATACATGTGCATTACACTTATGCAAAAAAATCTGATAAATAAGGTGGAAAACCCACAATCATGGGCCCTTGGTGCACTTGGACCCCCTGCAACCGCTGTAGTTATGTCTCTGCACACATTAGATTATAAAGTCATTTTCCAGGCATCAAAACAAAAACACTAAACTCACCTTTTATCCCGCGTAGTCCAGCAAGGTCTTGATACGCTCGTTGCTTTGCGGTGAATAGTGTGCCATAGTCTCTGTTCTGTAACAGACGCCAGGTGGCGGTCCTTCGTCAATAGTGTTTTGAAGCCTGAACAATGACTTTACTCCACATTTAACTGTCATATACATGTCTTAATTTTATCTTAGTTGGGAAGAAACATAACATACGGTAGAAGGGTGACGGCAGAAGGAGACCATCCGGTCCATCTAGTCTACCCTTATGTGTATACTGTATGTTCTCTTTATCTTAGGATAGATGTGTGCTTATCCCAGGCATTTTTCAGTGACTAGCTTCAGGTTGGGCCTCCTTGTTCTATCATTAAGTTTCTTCTTAAAAACACTTCCCTCCTGTACCTTATTCAATCCTTTCACATATATAAAGGTCTCAATCATATAGAAGAACTTATACAGAAATGTCTATGGCTGGGGTTCCCAAACATTTGTCATCAAGTACCGCTTTTAATTTTCTCCTAGGTAGTATGTTTGGATTGTCACCTAAACTTGTCTTTAAATGCAGAATACAATCTTTTATAGCGCATAAAATACACATAAATATTTTCATCACCTTTTGGAGCAGTTGTATACTTATGGAGTAAATAAGTACTGTAGGGGCCACAGTGATTGGGTGAGAGCTTAACTGGCAGATGCCGCTGGTAGCCCCGAGAGGGGGGGGGGGAAGCTACGAAGTGCAGTTTTCTGAATGAACTACAACTTTACATTCTGTAGAGCACTGTTCCCCAACCCTCTCCTGGAGAGCCACCAGAGGGCTACGTTTTTTGGATGCCCACGTGGCCTATAGTTCAGTTGCTGCACAAATTACTGTACTCCACCTGTGCATATGTGTGGAGATCTGAGTGTTGGGGGGACACTGTTGTAGAGTGTTTGGGCACTGAAGTCTGTTCATCCTAATCACCATGGGGTCAAGGACCTCATGGAGGTAAGGTACTGTATTGTTGACTGCATGTACAATATTGAAGCTATGGCGTGTTGTTAAATTGCAGAGGGGAATAAGTATTGATAAATCACTCCTCTATGGCTTCTGTTCAAGTTTGATTTCTCCATTTTAGTACTGCAAACATGCGGCTTCTATTCTTTACATACAAGTACTGTACATTCCAGACCAGAGCTGACTTTTCTGTGTTACTGTGTGTCCATTGTTTTGACTTTTTTTTGTTACAGGATATTTTAAGAGTTAGTTAAACATTTACAGACAGCAGGCAGTTAATGTTTATGCCAGGGAGCTCATTCTAGACTGTGCAACCATTTTCCCCCAGCATTTCTAATGCTGCAGGGATTCATTTATGGAGTGTTTTAGGAGGAAGTAATAATTCAGGTTGGGATAGCTCCCCATCCCCGATACTTTTCTTGAAAATGGCGGCATGAAAGGAGCACTATCACTAAATTGTGTAATATTAAAAATCCATTTAAATACTCCGGCTAATGAGAGGCGGGGTCATTTATACTTTCAAACTGAATAAAACTCCCACCAAGCTTGTGGTTTATTCTCTCATGGTAGGAATGAAATCTAGGGGTGACAGGTTTAGTCTATCAGGGGGACAGAGAGAAAGAAAAACAAGCCTGGCTGGCTGGATATTTCTTGATGCCGGGTGTATAAGTGACCTCTCCTCCCGACTTCCAGCAAATTTATATGGATTTTTATCATTGGCCATTTTTTCGCGATAGTGCTCCTTGAAGGGTAAACAATGAGTGATATCTACTGAGCACTTTCACACATTCTAGAGGCTTCAAAATGACAATGTTCAGTAGTCAATGCAATTTACAGCTCATATGAATTTACAATCTAGAAGGACAAGTGCTAGAAACAAGAACGTTCAAAAGTCTTATTTGTTGAGGTTAGTTTGGAAGGTGCTTTTTAAAGATTGTTCAAGGTTGAAAGGACTTGGAAGAGAGTTCCAGAGATGTGACACTTTAAGAGGAACAACATGTTTTGCCGTGTTGTTCCTCAATGTGGCGGCTTCCCAAATTGGCATGGCCCGCTGTGTGTATTCCCCCCTCCCAGATTGCCCTATACACTCACCTTCCTCTCGCTCCCATGGCAAGAACGAGCAAGCTGATTGGCTTAGCGGCCTGCGTAGCCAATCAGCACACTTGCTTTCACTTGGCTCCCTTCAGCCCTGCTGACGGGTAAGCCGCCTGGATGGCACCAAAGGAAGCCGAGTGCACTGCCAGCCACATCTCCTGCTCACCTTCTAGCCCCAAGGACTGGCACTCAAACAGTGAGGTTCCTCTTTAAGATGAAATTGAACATAATAAGAAAAAAAAGAAAAGACGTTTATGGGAAGAGCTCAAGTAATGGCAGATAGTATCTGAAGATTAGCAAGAACAAGGGCCTTTTCAAAGGATGTGCAAGCAGGGTGATCACAGTGGGTGCCAACCCTTTTGTGTTTCCTGGGGGGGGTGGGAAACGCCAGCCATCCTGTTTTCTATAGATGGGTCAGGGTCACTGGTCGTGGTGCTGACCATATGCCAGGCTCCTCATCACCCCATATTGGGTTCAGTCATGGGAAGGGGGCACTGCCTGCACAGCATGGCACATAACAGTATGAAACATAGGATGGCTTTTTTTTTTCCAGCACCATTATCCAAGAACTATTTGGTCCAGAAACTGCCAGGAATTTTTTTGACTGATTTTGCACATTATTTTAAACATTTTGAATCTGTGCTATTAGTATCTAGTGAGGAGAGCTAAAGGAAACAGAGCTTCTGAGAGTAAAATACGCAATGCAAGTTTGTTAAAGTGGACCAAAACCCACCGCGATCAGTCTGGGAATCTATAAGATTCCCTGGCCGATCTATTCCCTCCCCCCAGGGCATCCTGATTTTAGAAATCCCCATACATTTACCTTGCTCCCCAGTCCAACGGCGCATGCGCGAGCCATTGACGCATCCCCGCTATACCTCTAGCAGTGCGTGTGCCAGGCATGCTCCCTGTTAGAGGTAAGTGGGGGATGCAGCTGCCAGCGCACTCAGAGCCGCTGGATTAGATGAAGCCTTAGACAACATGACGTCAGCAGCTCCGAGCATGTGCACCATAGGACCAGGAAGAGGTTAGTTACCTTCGACGATCTGGGGGGGAAAGGACCAAGACCCAGGATAGTCAAAATCCTGGGTTTTGATCCACTTTAATTGGTAGTCCACGGGGGAGGCCTATATTTACTAAAAGATTGCAAGCTCTGAGGGATATGAATCCTGTTACTCTGTCTGTGAGTTTCCTTATTCAGGGGCTGTTATCCCTGTTATATCTCTTTTCGCTCAATGCATATTGCATTGCCCGTGTAAATCACAGTGGCCATGATTTGCTCCACATAAAAGCAAATTAATAAGTGAGGAGACGAGGAAGATGAAGTGATTATAATGTGTGAGGAAGTTCTGAGAGTGATTTTTAAGCGCATGATTGTAAAAGCAAGTCCATCTTTTGACTTGACATAATAGCTTCTCAGAGCCATCTCAGCTGGGAGATTGCAGCCTGCGTCACCGGCATTATGATGGAAATCACATTCTGATAATGATTGAGCCCTTTTCAGACCCTCTGAGATCTGCATAATGTAACCCGTTCACAATACACTGGTGCCTTGCCAAAATCTGCCACAACCGCGCTCATTTAAAGGGTTAATGCCGTAATGTCCCCTGGAATGGAAACCAAAATGAAATGTCACAAGGTCAGGAGAAGACAATGCATGAACTACGAAGGGTCAGTCTATGAATTGCAATAATGTTGACAACTAATTATTGAACTAGTGTTTTTTTTTTTCTGGAGCCCTGGGGGCTGATGACCAAGTACTGGTTTGTGAGCATCGGTTTTCCTATGTAGGCTTGTTTTCCAGAGATTAGAATGTGTTACAATTGGCAATAATAAATCAATGTACAAAAACCATTAGCAGATCATCCCTGAGAAAAAGAAGCCCTTCATTGAGGTATTGGGTGCTAAGCATAAATCCAGACCTTCACCCTGATTAAGAGCCTATCTTGTGTGTTTCCCCCACCCTGTACATACAGATTGCCCACATTAATCTGGACCTTCACCCTGATTAAGAGCCTATCTTGTGTGTTTCCCCCACCCTGTACATACAGATTGCCCACATTAATCCGGACCTTCACCCTGATTAAGAGCCTATCTTGTGTGTTTCCCCCACCCTGTACATACAGATTGCCCACATTAATCTGGACCTTCACCCTGATTAAGAGCCTATCTTGTGTGTTTCCCCCACCCTGTACATACAGATTGCCCACATTAATCCGGACCTTCACCCTGAATAAGAGCCTATCTTGTATGTCCCCCCCCCCCGTACATACAGATTGCTCACATTAACCAGACCTTAACCCTTAATAAGGGCCTATCTTGTATGTCCCCACCCTGTACATACAGATTACCCACTTTAATCTGGACCTTCACCCTGAATAAGAGCCTATCTTGTATGTTTCCCCCACCCTGTACATACAGATTGCTCACATTAATCCGGACCTTCACCCTGAATAAGAGTCTATCTTATATGTTTCCCTCCCCTGTACATACAGATTGCCCACATTAATCCGGACCTTCACCCTGAATAAGAGCCTATCTTTAATGTTTCCCACACCCTGTACATACAGATTGCCCACATTAAAAATCATCCTACCTGCACCTATTGCAGTTTTTTAACCTTTTAACATCCAAGATGGCGTCTCGAGCACTCCCTGTCTGCAGGCAGTCTGAAAGTGTCTTCTGTCTATACCACTCTGCGTTCTGGGAATGCAGAACGACCCCAGCTTTGCTCTGTCTGTGCAAAGCACAGCTATAACCCGCGCCCCCCATACTTTTCACCTTTCTCCTCTCCTCAATATGTGATGCTTCTGAGGCAAGATGGCGGCGCACGTATCCTAGATTCTGAGTTGACGCCCAGTGGGGGAAAGAATAATAAGTGACTAAAAACTTAAAACATATTAATTTTAGATTCTGGGGAATAGTTTAAGGGTTTGGGCTTTTCATTAAATGATGCTGAAGTTCTGGTTTAAGGCCGGCAACAAGGCTTTAGTCGTGGCAACAGACTGTCAAAGTGAATCTACATCACCAAGTCTTTCCTAAATCCCACCAATGATACAGTCTCATAGATAAGGCAGAAAGAACAAGATGTAGAGACAAAGCCAAAACATATATATAGTTATATTAAAGACACAGTGTGAATAATAAGCATGCTGTCAGGATATTAAAAAAAAGCATAACAGATTGTATTTTATTGCAGTACATGATTTAATGTGAGCACAAAAGTGGGAGAGTTAGGAACAGTGATCATGATTTGGCCCACAAAACAGACCATGGCGCCATCCCTTCCTTTATGATCCTTCTTGGAAGGTTAAACCAGTGATGTTTGGGCCCTGTGTCAAGATGGATTGAGGTGCCAGTTCTACTTTTGCATCCTTCCCTAGAGGCACAAAAGAAAAAAGCCACAATTGGGCCCAATGTCATTGGCCTTGCTGTCATGCTTGCCTCTGCGCACCTTTAGATATTCCACTGGATACATACAGAAGGAACGGCATTTCTTCAAGTATATCCCTATGTATATGTTTACAATTGGGTGCCACTGAGATGATCTCTTAGACTTCACTGCACCAGGATAAATCCCCCTCCATATCGCTCCAGTGGCAGACTTATTCTGATGGGGGGACTCCTCAGAGGCTCCGCCTCTGGGGTATCAAAGCCTCCCTCCCAGGCATCAGCTATTACTCCTTGCTGGATGGAAGGAGGGGGTACCTGTACTAGCCGTCGCCACTGATCCTGCTGCTGGATCTAGAAGGACCTAGAAGAGGTGGCTTTCATGGTGGCAATAGGTTTAGAATACTTAATGTTTTTCTTTACTACTGCTGCAGACAGACCCCCATACCTGTTGACAGGGTAAGGGACCACCTTTACTGGATAGGCATACCTACCAACTTTTCAGGGTGGAAAAGAGGAACATTTGTTAAATTAGACCACGCCCCCTCATTGAGGGATGGATAGGTGATACACATAGGCAAATTACTTATTTATTGATGCAGATCTGCAAAGGAGAGCAACACAGAACAGGGGGGCATGGACTTAAAAGTAGGACAGTCCCTCCAAATCAGGGACACATGGGAGGTATGGTGTATACCGCCACCCGAATGAGCCAACCCTCTCTTACCCGCCCATCGGAATTGAATTACTTGTGTCCTTAAAGTAAATCTATCTTCAGACAAGTAAAGGGGGTTTCTATTGCTAAGGCCCTTTTAAAGGATGCTAGTTCCCTAGCTAAGATGGTGGCCTCAGTGCCTGTCATTGGTCCAAACCCAACCTAAAGTACAGTATGTGCATGGATGCCTTTTTCTACTTCTGTGTACCTGATGCAAAGAAAGAAAAAAACAAATGTAGAGTAGTTGCTAGGGGTGGGAACTGGCAAGAATCTGGCGATACGATATGTATCACGATACACATATGGGAATACACTATATCCCGATATATCCCAATTCTGTCTGAAAGATGATACATTGGGATTTTTTGAACTAATATAGCTTTGGAAAACCTAATCTACACATCAATACAACAGTCACACAATAATAACAACGCAGGACGACTCTCGCGGGATCTCGCCGTTTCTCTGCTGCGGGCGGGACAGAACTGCTGAATAACAGGTTCTTGTGCGGTGCGCTGGCAACTAGTGGTCGGGAGTAAATGTTACTTATTAATAGTGTATAAAAGATCTATTTGAACATATTTTGAATTAATACTAGTATTGTCTAATGAAATATCGTGATATTTGACAGAATCGATTTTTTTCTGACACCCCTAGTAGTTGCTCAAAGCAACTGCTGCCATGTTTCTCCAGTTTTTCCGGTACAAGTCTTGACAAATTTGACCTTCTGTTTTTATAAATGTTAAAGGGGAATGAGTCACCTCAATTCCTAACACTCAAAGTAGATTGTGTGCGGAAAGTCCTACCATATCTATGGTAAACAGACCATGACAAAAGACACCTATCACACCTAGCTACCTCCAACAGCCTTGAAAAGGCATCCTTGAATTCCTAATGAGGTCTCCAGACTCCAGACATTGAATACACATGGGCATATGGGCATTGGCTGTTATTTCTGGGAAGTATTGTGGCTTTTGTAATATGTCAGTTATGACTATATTAATGAGAGGGTCTTATTCAGGACAATGCGACCTTTCATTTGATATCAAACATAACATGTATATGTTGTCCAGAACCTGGTAATCCACATAGTACCGGACCCTGGATGATATATATGGGGTGTTTGGGTTCATTTAACTAAGAAATTAATGGGGATCATACATTTCTTGGTTACAAGTTGATAACATACATATTGTGGGAGTTATGCCTTTTATAAAATATACATCTAATCTCATGGAGATCTCATGTAGGCCGAGCTTGGCAGACACTCCCACGAGGCGGGGAATGCTGGCCACTCCCCCTATTGTTCATACATGGGGAGGTATTCAGTGGATGAATGGCCCTGGACCTGAATGACCAAGAACTGAAACCATAAGTATCTGTGTATCTGTCTATCTCTCTTACCACTATTACATATATTGTACTGTAACTAATGTAACTTACTTTCTTCTTACTTATTATAAGGTTATCTGGGAACTTTAGGAACATATTGGGTTAGTAAGGTTAATTACTGTGCTGCTAATTAAACCCTTCTTTAATATATACATCTTACTGTGTGTGTGGTGGATAATTCTCACACAATAGATTGTAGTTGCAAAGTATTTGGTATTAATATACTTCTTCTTAGGACATGTCACTGGATGTGTAGGGAGAGCCTTAGCGGCCATTGTTTGTATCAGATTAGTGGCCACTGGGCTGATATGATTGTTCGTATTTGAGATATTTATAGCATTTATCTTTAGTAGAAATATTGGAGATTAATGTGCAGCAAATAGTAATTAGAAATCACATATTTTTTCCTTTTTCAATAAATATGGGAAAACCGATACCTGAAGCCTATGAAATAGTGATGTGTCATTGCTGAGTTACAAAGGAGGGGTGGCAGCCGCTCAGACCATTTTATAACTAACCTGGGAGGTGCACGTTAGCAGGGCAATTAGCATACACAAGTCTTAAAGGAGCCACAGCTAACCTAAAGTCTCTAAATCTGGTTAAAAACAGAGGACTCTGTCACACATCTGCAGAAGTATGCTTAATCCGGACCTTCACCATGATTTATTGAAAAGCCCAAACCCTTAAAAAACTATTCCCCAGCATCTAAGATTAATATATTTTAAGTTTTTAATCACTTACTTATTATTCTTTTCCCTACTGGGCTGCAACTCTGTTAAGGACTTTAGGATACGGGCGCCGCCATCTTCACTCAGAAGCATCACACTTACTGAGGAACGGAGATTGGGATAAAATACTGGGGGGCGGGTTATAGCTGTGCTTTGTACAGACAGAGCAGAGCTGGGGTCAGGGAAAGGACAGCAATCCCAGAATGCAGAGCAGCACAGTCAGAAGGCACTTCCTGTTTGCAGGCTGCCTGATGTTCCATGAGCCGCCATCTTGGATGATTAAAGGCGCATAACATGCAGTAGATGCAGAGCAATCTGTATGTGCAGGGTGGGGGAAACATATAAGATAGACTCTTATTCAGAGTGAAGGACCGCTTTAAGCTGCACCACCAAGCGCCAAGGTGCCTCTGTGAGGTGCAGTCCTAAATCTTATCTCTAAGAGCCCCATTTGGGACATACAATGCAATAGATAATTTGGGAGCAGGCTTATCTGAGGTTTCCCTAAAACCTTGAGTGCAGCCCATGGGGTGGAAGGGTCGACGACCTCGCAGTACAGCCTAGACCCCACACCCCATGTGCTTTCACAAAATCAAAAGAAACAAAGGAGGGATGGCAGCCACTCAGGCCATTTTATAACTAACCTGGGAGGTGCACGTGAGCAGGGCAATTAGGATACACAAGTCTTAAACGAGCCACAGCACTGTTTTTAACCAGATTTAGAGACAGATTTTAGGTTGGTTTGCAAGCTAACAGGGCTGAGTGCCGTGTCTCCTTTAAGGATTGCTGAGTTACACACACGTGTACTATAGTCCATTTCCCAGACTAGCTTCTTGCCACCAACCTAATTTTGGAGCTGCAATGAATATGCATTATATAATAAAGTGGCCTTTTTCCTGTTTTAAATGCACTGCAGAATAGACCGCTATGAGACCTCAGGCTGAGAAGGTTTAATGGAGCTCAGTCTATCCACCTGTTTGAAGAGCTCATTGAACAAACAGCAGATAGATATAAGTAAATTTGCTTCACTGTGATGGTTTCTCCATTCCTTAGAGTCAGATGTGGCAAATGTTCTCTTCGCGTTCCTCTTTCTGTACCCGGGATTACAATGAAGCTCTCAGAAACCATCTCGCAGTGTCAATACTCAGCTCACAGAGCTCATTTTTAATCTGTGCTCTCAGAGCCAAGAGCTATTTGTCCCTGACAGGGTCAAACCTGAAGACTACCCCATCTCTGTTTGATGGCCTTCTGCTTTCATGCTCTCTTGGGAAGTATTAACCTCTCACCTTCATAGCTAGCTAAATAACTATTTCTCTCTCTGAAACGATCATCCTTTCAACTTTCTAAATATTGTATGAGCTGGGAATATTATTTAGTCACTACCTAGGCTCTTAGTTCTATAATACATGACTGTGTTGGTGGGTATATTTCCTGGTTACCTTTGACCCCTAGACACCATAAATCCCTTTCAGTATTCACATTCAGTTTATAGCTGTAACACTATTTTCAACTGTTGTGATGACTCTTACGACTCTGACGTTCTTTGAACCCTATTTAGATTTTCTGTTTGGCCATCGGAGACAGAAGATCTGTTCATCTGTGTCGTTTCTAAAATGCAAAATATGGGGAGCATGCGCCACGAAATGAAGGGAAGCTATGTACATGAACTCCCAAACTCCGTAGCTATGCAAAAAGGGACAGATGATGCGAAGCTTAACAATGGGTATTGATCGGAAAATATACACAATATAGTACAAAGCTTAAGCATATAATGCACAGAAGGTGCAGAGTGTACCCATTAGCTGACCACTAGATGGTGTCCGAATGTATATAGACAGAGGCACTATGCAGTAAAGCAGAGTAAGCTGTAAATTAAACATAACATATAATGAAAAATGTAGAAATACACAAAAATGGCATAGTAGTCCTCTGTATTGGAAAAAAAGATCATTGCATAGAGGTGCTAAGATAATGAAATGAGATGCTAGCATATGAACCAGAGATATGAGCAAAATAGTCAAGCAGTATACCTAGTGGATGAAACGCCAATGAACCCTCAACGTTTCGGTGTTTTAAACCTTCATCAGGAGGGGGAGTGGAGCCTGTACCACCAACAATGATTCTGTTAAATGCACTTCTTTGTGTGCCGCTCACCACTAGGGATAGATACGTAATCCACAGTATGGAGCAGCTAAAGGAGGACGGTTGCCAGTCGAGTGCAGGCAAAGCCAGTAGTGAAAACAAAAAGTTAATTCCTGCCCTTCACAGGCTATGAAAGTTAAAACTTAGCTTTTAATGTTCATCCTTTAAAATCCAATGACACAACTCACATGGCGGAAGACGAGAAGGAGAGGCAACGCCGTCACCTCCTAACAGTTTTGCACCCTCTTCTACGTTCTTTTCAACTTTCCCTCACGGTACTTGTCCGCTATCAGTCACGTGCCGGTATTTAGCCTTAAATGGAGATTGCCACCCACTTTCGGCTGCAAACCCAAACAACCCGACTCCAGGGAGACTGGGTCCTGCTGTGCCGGGGCCACCACCGGCCTAACACCGTCTACGGCCTGGGCTAGAGAGTGTGAAACCGTTAATAGGTGCCGATGTTGCCTCTCCCTCTCTTCTTCCACCATGTGAACTGCATCATTGGATTTTAAAGGATGAACATTATAAGCTAAGTTTTATCTTTCATAGCCTGTGAAGCGCAGGGATTAACCTTTTGCTTTCACTACCTCCTTTGTGTGCTCACTGTAGACGCCAAGTAAAGCTAAAATTACAGGAGGTGTATCGCGAATTTCTGTAAAATGAAAAATCCATATAAACACTTATACACCCAAACTGAATAAAACTCCTGCCAAGCTTGTAGTTTTCTTCTCCAGGTAGGAATAAAATCCAGGGGTGACAGGTTTGAGTATTGGGAGAACACAACCTGTACCCCCCATTTCCAAAAAAAAACAAGCCTGGCTGGATATTTCTTGATGCCGGGTGTATAAGTGACCCCTCCTCCCGCCATCCAGCAAATTTATATGGATTTTTATCACTGGTCCCTTTTTTTACGATAGTGCTCCAAAACACTAGATAAATTACACACCCTTTCTCCTTAATTAGGGGCACCCAAGTGGTCCAGATAACCTACAGCAGCAGGGTACCAAAACACAAAGTTAGGGAAAAAAAATAATACAGTGCAGGTGGTTTTGTTCCTAACACAGTATAAGTTCTGATTATTTTGGGACGGCTTAAACCAGACCAACAGCCTGGCACAGTTGGAAAAGAAAGGTAGCGGCCATTTTGGAGCTTCCTCTCCCAGTATCTCAGTCATGCTGCTGCCTGGATTCAGCTGACATAAATGACAATGCACAGTAACAGGAAGTCTAGCAGCACTTTCTGTTTGTAGACAGCCTGCAAATGCTTGAGCCACCATTTTGTTTCTATAATTTACTACAGCAGGAGTAGGAAAAAGGCAATTGAATTTTTATGTGCAGCAATCTAAATTGCCTCGAGGAGGGATGTATATGAGGACTGTTTGTTGTGGTGGTCTGATTTAAGCCATTTTTGACTGTTGGTTAGTTTTAAGGAGAACAACCATACACCATTGTACCCGAAAATAAGACTACTGCGCAGCATGCAAAAATGTAAATGTACAGTAAACTGTGCTTGGATTAAATACAGCATAAAGACATAAAAATTATCAGCGTATTACATAGTGTGACAGAAAATACAGCCAAATGTCCTTTTCCAAAAATTAGGCTATGAGGTGGTACATTGCATATGGCAACCGCAACCTGTAGGAACGTGGATTAGCGACCTAAGTGGAACACAAATCTACACCACAGCCCTTGTTCAGCAAGCATGAATCCTTCTTTATTAACACTCCGGTAACTCTAAATCATCCCTGCACCATTACCTTTATATAGAAGGTACTGGCAAAATGCAACTAGGAGCATGTATTTTTAAACACCTAGGTTACAAGCATAAAACTATTAAAATGAAAATGTATGTTCTGACATAAATGTCTGCTATTGACATTAAAAAAATGAGTTTTCCCAGTAACAGCCACCTGTACCCCTACTGGGACCAATGCTTAGGGGGCACCAGTAATAAGGCCATGTGAGGCAGCCGCCTCGGGTGCATTGCACGGGGGCTGCCATTGCTGGAACATTTTTTTAATGATTTTTTTTGTTTGTCAGGTTTTTTTTCAAAAATTGGTGGCTCAGCAGCAGTGGTCCCTCCCTACCCCCAAAGAGTTGGTGCTTCTCCCATCATAGGAAGCCACCAGATATAGAGGGGTACTGCTCTATTGAGGAGTAGCGTGGCACATACTGGGGGGTGCCTTTCTATAGTTTGCCTCAGGCAGCAGGGAGGCTAGGTTCACCCCTGGCAATGCTTTTACATTCTAAATTGCCACCCTATCCGGAGTTACCTAACCACTGCGGCAGTTCTAGGGCTGCCGCACATTTATTGGCTGACTTGACTGTCAGCCTCTAGAACAATAGAATCTCGCCGGCGCCCCAACCATGCTCTAAGTCCTACCCAAAATCCTTGGGGCCAACCCACAACCATGGATTAAATCTAATATCACATAACAAAATAGGGGAAGAAAAAAAGTACTAACGTGGGTCCAGGCTGGATATTAGGCAACTGCTATCATTTTGTATCGAAAATATAACAAAACTACTACCTGACACAGTAAATATTTAAAAGATATTTGATATTTTAATTAATTATTTATTTAATTAAATAAAATATTTTTTATTTAAAAGATAATAGCGCTATATCACCCTCTAATGATTTTGGAACCTTTGCCAATAAGTTTCATATTGGGTTATAAGTCTTGCAATAATTAGAAATAATACATATAAACCTTATTTTAATATATTTGGGACTGATTCTTATCTGTAGGTAAACGGTAACACCCCAGTGCCAAATCTTCCCAAGGCAACTTCACGTTGTGGCCATGTCACTATGCTTAATTAGTGATCCGCTTTGGTCCTCTGAGCTCTCTACTAGCCACCAAACCGCAGCTGCAGGATGCGGGGTTCAATCACACAAGCACCCGCATTTCTGCTTGCGGTGCTTTTATTTATATATACAGAAATGCTTAAAACACATACAATTGTCAAGACTATTATGTCCTGTTTGTATAGCGCTATATACTATATATGAGTGGGAAAAGACCATCCACTAATCAATTATACTCTAAAACAACAGAATCGTAAAGCCCATGTAGGATGCACCATCCTTAGCCTATATCCTACCCAAAGTCCTTGGGTCCACAATATCCCAGTGTATGCAGACCAAGCAAGGGGAGAAGAAGGGAGGTGAATGGCTGATATAGCGGTAGTGACTACTTGAGCTACATGTCATTATAGCTTGGAGTTTCCTGCACAAACACAGTATAGTGTTGAGGAAGCAGCCGACATAGCCCTATATCTTTTCAGCAGGATTGGACAGCCCCAGCGGGTACACAGGGTGATGCACTAGTATCTCATACAGCACCCCTATAGAGTGAGAACATTTCATGCTGTGAGGAGCCAAAGGGCGCATGGTCAAGTGGAGTAACATGCATGTCCAATGTGGATCCACAGTTCTTGACTTTTATTTACGCCCATAGCCCTTAGTGTCATGGAGGGTCGGACTAGAGGTTTGTGGGGGCTGAGGCCAGCTATGAGCATGTCTGCACACAGCACCTGGGATTTGGCGATTGGGTCCACTGGTAAATAATACTATGGCCAAGTGTGAGCCTGAGTGGGGCCCCTGCAATCCCCTGCCAAGTGTGAGCCTGAGTGGGGCCCCTGCAATCCCCTGCCAAGTGTGAGCCTGAGTGGGGCCCCTGCAATCCCTTGCAAATAGATGGCAGGGGCCCCGACAATTGCACAGGTTTGCCCTGTGCTGGCGCCGCCCCTAGTGTCATGGGTTAGGGCCATTCGGCCCCTCCAATCTGCCGGCATGCGAGTGGTGGAGGTATCTCTAGGGGGTAGGGTGATATAGCGCTATTATCTTTTAACGTTTTATATTTATAGTGCCAGGTACCAGTTTTGTTATATTTTGCTAATTAAAATGAAAGTAATTGCCTAATATCCTCAGGCAGCTGCTGAACAGGTGTGAGTTGCCAATCAGGAATGATGCATAATTTTGTTATCCTTGGTTAGTAATCACTGTGTAATGGTTCATTTCCATTAACCGATAATTCGCCTATTTGCTGTGCCTATGAACGTACAAATAACGCTCATGCGAATGGATAAACTTGCACTGGGATGCAGAAGATTGTCGGATAATTGTTAGAGTGATTGTTCATGAGATTGCTCGTGCTTTACGCTCTCAGTTTACGCTCTCAGTCCTATTTGTCCTTTCGGCGTCCTTTCGGTTTCTACATGCCAACGGTCATGCGGCGATTGATGCAGTGCTTGACCAATGGACAAATTCATTGTTTGATTGCAGCAGGCTTTTCCACGAATCTATTCTCGCCTGGTTGTGGACGATTTAGTGATTGTTCGTTTGCAAAATCATTAGTGGAAATGAATGAATAACTCCCTCCTATATTAAGAAAGAACTATTTCTATTTCCGTTTGAGCTCTTTTTTTAGATGTAGGCGTTTGGTCTCTTTTGGTTTATTTTATAGTTGTAAGAAATAAAAGGCACAGACAGACAATAGAAATTGGTCCTCCTAGGATCTTAATTATAATGCTGTCTCACTAAGTAAATTAATTTTTTTTTAAATGACAAAAATACTCTAGCTTAGAGGATTTATCAAATGATAGCTTTTAAATCCTGTTCTCCAAGATAATGGTGGATTTAGTAATCAGTGAGAAAGGTGGATTGCTGACACTTAGAAGCTATGTGTGCGATAAGCATCAATAAATAGGGATAATCCCAAGTGCAGTTAAGCTTATGGAGCTGTAATATATGGAGACGTGGTTCAGAGGTCATTGACAAGCTCGCTCCATTGCCTTTACTGATTCTCTTTTCACTTATACAGTCAGTATAAAAAAAAAATGATGTCCCCTGGAGCTCAGAGCAATCAATATGCATCTTGACTTTTCCTATGTAACTTTCCGGGGATTTCATACCATGTTAAAATGCAGGAGCACATATGGATATGTAGTTCTGGGCACCAGTTGGTAGAAAGGACGCCCTGATTTAAAAATGGGTGCAGACGAGAGCCACCAAACTGATAAGAGGAATGAAGGATCTTAGTTATTAAGAAAGATTACGAGAATTAAATCTGTTTAGTCGTCTGAGGGGGGGCATGATTAACTTGTATAAATATGTATATATGGCCAATACAGAAAATATGGAGAAAAATTCAGGTAAAATCCTCTCTAAAGACAAGGGGTCACTCCTTCAGTCGGGGAAAAAAAATCAATCTTCGGAGGCGACAATCATTTTTGACCATGAAAACGTTAAATCTGTGAAATAGCCTCCCACAGAAGCGTCAACAGCTTCAGAAAAGGATTAGATGCTTTTCTAGCAGACAGTAACATTAACAGTTACTATTAAAAAAAAAAAATGCATTCCTTGGTGGAACTAGATGGACATATACCTTGTAAAGCTCTACGGAAGATCATGGCGCTATATAAATAAATATTAATAATAATAATGTCTTTTTTCAACCATACTATGTAAACATTGATAGGTGTCCACTAACAAAAATGCTTTCACAAACCCTAAAGTTTTGCTCATATACCGTAACAAGCCTAAATTCCACATATAAGCGAAGTATTTTAATCAAAGAACTTAAAGCGGATCTTCACTCTGAATAAGAGTCTATCTTCTATGTTTCCCACACCCTGTACATACAGATTGGCCACATTAAAAATCATCCTACCTGCATCTACTGCATGGTATGAGCCTTTAAAAATCCAAGATGGCGGCTTATGGAAGCCGCCATCTTATCAGGCAGCCTGAAAACAGGAAGTGCCTCCTGACTGTGCTGCTCTGCATTCTGGGACTGCTGACCTTCCCCTGACCCCAGCTCTGCTCTGTCTGAGCAAAGCACAGCTATAACCCGCCCCCCTGTATTTTATCCCACTCTCCTCTCCTCAGTATGTGTGATGCTTCTGAGTCAAGATGGCGGCGCCCGTATCCTAAATTCCTGAACAGAGTTGCAGCCCAGTGGGGGAAAGAATAATAAGTTAATGACTAAAAACGTAAAATATATTCATTTTAGATGCTGGGGAACCGTTTTTTAAGAGTTTGGGCTTTTCATTAAATCACGCTGAAGGTCCGGTTTAACCAAGAGGGCATCGATATCCCTTTCCGATAAAGGGAAAATCCCTCCATTTCTATTTCACACCTTTGAGAAAATATATAATTATATAAAATATCCTGGTATTAACAAAACCAGACAGGAGCAATTGTGGTACATAAGAAGTGTGCTTTCTCAGTATTACAACAACATTGCAATAAAGCTGGAAGATACATCATACTTATAGGAGAGGTTAGAAGTACGAAATAAGTCAAAATCTATGCCCCTAACAAACATCAACCTAAATTCAAAAGCAACATACTTAGAATTATATCAGAAAAAGACAGGGTTTATTGATCTTGGTGGGAGATTTCAATATGGTGTCCACTGAAGAGGTTGACTGCACTGGCCCACCACGCTTGAAATGCAAGTTCCCATCTAAAGGCGCATAAACTAATAGATAAAAAAAACCTAAATTAAAGAGACTTTACATGTTACAATTGTCCCAGCAACTCCTACTCACATATCGACCTTTTATATATGACACAAACTGCTCTACCAAATATATCTAATTGCAAAATCGGCAATAGAACTATTTCCGACCATGCACCTATACTGTGGTCTCTAAAATTAGGATCAAAACTATATACACAAGGACAATGGTCTCTAGACAAAGAACTCCAGAAAGACATCAAATTTATATCCAAATCTGAATTAACACTTCAAGAATTCGACAAATACAACACACAGATGAGATTCCTAGAGTAACATTATGGGAAACACAAAAATACTATATGTGGGGGAATAAAATAAAAATAAATTAATAACTTATTCACTAAATTTCAAGAGGCTCAACGACAACGCACCGTCAAAAGAGCAGAGAGACTACCAGACCATGGTGCGAGTTCAAGAGAAAATTAAGGAGACAGTAGACAACAAACACTTCATACAAGACAGGGAAAAATACCTTAGGTTTAGGTCCAAAATTAATAAACCAGAAAAAACAATGCCAATGCAGCATACGTATTACAAAAATGCTGGATGGTACAACTCTCACTAAATTAGAAGATATTAAGAAAGAGTTTCAAACATTCTATGCTAGTATATATAATATAGAGGTGGAGAAAGGAAGTAGAACATACTCAATTTATGGAGAAAGTTAACCTGCCTAGATAGAACTAGCAATTAATAAGCTTAAAGCACATAAAAGCTCCAGGCCAGATGGACTTCCCGTTGAGTACTATAAAACCTTTAAAGATCAGCTAAAACCATATCTGTTATGCTCTGGTAATGATTTGGGGTCTACAACCCGGCCCACTAAAGTAATGAACCATAATATAATCAAATTATTTCTGAAGGAGGGTAAAGACTCCACCAACTGTGCTAATTATTGCCCTATGGCCTTAATCTCCACAGTGACATAAAACTTTATGCTAGCATTTTATCTAGGCAAATTGAGGTGGTCCTTCCTATAGTTCTCTCGCCCATGCAAGCGGGGTTCAGGAAAGGCAAAAACACCTCACACATCAATACAATGGCAGTAAATACAATTCAGCAAATATACAGAAGCAAAAATAAAGCATTAATTGTATCCCTAGAGGCGAAAAAAGCATTTGACAGGCTAAACTGGAAATATATGGAAGCCACCCTACAGCAATTGGCTTCAGACCAGAATTTATCAAGAAGATAATGTGCTATATGAAAACCAAAGCACAAAGAACATAATAAACAACTCTTTAACAGATTCATTTAATATTCACAACAGAGGTAAGACAGGGTTGCCTGCCATCACCTTTTTTTTAACATTGGCATCGAACCTCTACTATGCCGTATCAGGGACTCATGCACTGTTAGAGGAGTTACTATAAACTCCATTGATATTAAAATTCTGGCATGTGCCGATGACCTGTTGATTAACATGCAAGACGTCTCTTTACTCTCCAAAGTTTTGGAAATAAAGCATATAGGAAGATCTCTAACTTTCAAATTGATCAAGCAAAATCAGCAATCCTCCCGTTCCATGTGTCACTTCATATTCATATAAAAAAATTAAATTCATATTAAATTCATATTAAATCTATAAACCAAATTACCAAGCCAGATTAAATATCTAGCCATTAATCTGACGGTCTCAACAAAGAATCTCTACAAAGCCAATTATATTCTCCTTCTGGGCAAAATCAGAAACACAATCTGACAACAGCAAAATACAGAACTAAACCTCATAGGCAAAATCATGAAATTGTTTATTCTCCCCCGGATTATTTTTCCTTTTCAAAATTTACCAATTAATCTTCTTAATTCTATTTTCAAAGATCTCAGTAAATAAATCCAAGATTTTTTTGGTCAGGCCACAAGAGACGAAAGCATACAACCAATTGGCAAAAGGAGCAAATTCGGAAGGCCTAGAAGCTCCAGATTTTAAATTATCAGGCTATTCTCGCACACAGATTAACTCATTGGTCCAATTGCAATTGGAATGGGTACACGTAGAGGTGGCCCAAAAAAGAAGGAACGAAATCACATCATGACATCCTCGACTTGTTAAAAATCAAACTTAGCCGAACACAAACCCAATCGTCAAAGCTATAAAAATGTTTTGCTGCGGGTATTGGAAAGCAAGAGATTATGCCCATACCCAGATATTATAAGATTGCTAAAAAATAAGAATACACCAGCACCAATCGTACAAAAACTGGTAAAGATTGGCTTTAACTACGATAACTCTAGAATTCGGCAATTATTTAAAATTTCCTGAGCACAATAAACTGCTGAACTCTGGAGACTGGCTCTATGCCCACCAGCTTAAAGCTTTCAAGCTCCACTGGGTACCTTATTCCTTTCAAAATTTTATAAGGCTATCCTCCCAAATGCTAAAAACAACGTGAGCACTTTCCTCAACAAATGGAAAAACAGATTCAAGATTTAAACTGTCCCCAAGAGACTGTGAATGTTTTTTCAAAACCCTCAACTCTGTAGAAAATACGCAACTTCGTATGTTTAATTTTAAATATGCTATCAGATACTATTTTAGCAATCAGAAAGCAAGTTCCACCACATGCTGGTGGTGTAGAAATGATCAAGCGTCTTTCCACCACTTATGGTGGGCCAGTGACCGAATTCAAACCTTCTTTCTTAATGAGCTTAAAAAACAATGGTAGCTATTGACCAATAGTAACTATTGACCAACAGAAAAAAAATTTACTCGTGCATCTTGATGCACCAACTTTAACATATAGAGAAATTACCATTCTAAACCTTGCTGTCTTTACGGCACGTAAGATGATACCAACTTACTGGGGGAATAACCAGCCCCCTACTATAGGGTCTTGGAAAAAATCTTTTAAGCAGTCACTATAGACAGAGATAGCAGGAAAAACAAAGGAAGAAAAGAAATCAATATTTCAAGAAATCATTCCAAATATATCATAATCACCGTAGGTTAGGGGGAAAGGGGAGTGGGCACATGGGTTGCCAGATGGATCAGACACCTTATAATAGAAAAGATTTCATCTTCGTTAGGGTACCAGAAAACCCAACTTAAACCTTTAAATTAAAACATGAATTCTATCAAAACCATGATGCAATGCAGATGTCTAAACTCAAGGAGCTTCATGATGAAGCCTATTTAACGCGGGTTTACGACTACCAAAAGCTAAACCAAAAAATGAAACATTGGTGATATCATTCAAAGCCATACAAGCACATCAAACAGGCCCAGCAGAACATGGCTATGGCCAAGCTTTTTCAGGTAAAAGCATCTGCACACATCATGGGGCAGGTATCCCCTGTAAAAGCAGAACAATGTACAAGAAACCCCAATTGCTAATGGCGTTTCTACTGCACCTTTTATTGGCAGACAAAAGTACAAAATTACTTCCCTTTTCTTCTTTATTGGATCATAGTCTTTCCAAAAGTCTTTTAGAAGTTTTTCACTTGCGTTTGATAATTCCTTTAGAATTTGTATCTCTAGTGCTGCACACATGTGGCCACCAAGGCTGACTGGAAGCCTAAATTCTCATCTGACTTTTATTCAGCACTATGCGTGATGTATGATGCAGGCCATCTTTGATATCTTCACAAAAAATGATAAACATCTGATATAAAGTATCAGCAAGTGAGTATCCATTTTTTTCCTGCTGACATTTATCAGATTTCCATGTTATGTCATAAATTCATTGCTACAGCCAATCAAAGGTGCTGTAATTACAAACAACTCCATGAATATTCTAACAGAACTCTTTAGTCAATCTATCGCTGGGAAGATTCAGTTTGACAGATGAAGGCAGGCTTTAGTGTATGAGCAGGTAGCCCCTACATGAATAATAGACTGGGTAGACTTTTTTTGTGAAAAAATCTGGACATTTATGCACATTTAATACGGGGCAGGGCTCATTTTAACAAATTAAATATTAGTTAGATAGTGGGGGGCAGGAGCTGGCATGGAAGTGCCAGTAAATGGTGTTATGACCTGGGGTTATAACAGGAAGCGAGGACTGTGGCACGGGCTATATCGTATGCCGCCGCACACCAATCAAGCATAGGAGAGGGGGTGCACGGTTAGCGGTGACACCGCAAATCCAGAAATCGAGAGAAAACCAGCACTCCAGTAGTAAGCAAAAATAGAACTATATTAGTGAGTTTCAATCCAATCCAACGTTTCGGGGGTTACAGCAGGCCCCCTTCATCAGGGTCAACACACAACAAGTGGCACACAGACACAGCACATTATATATACATGAGTAACCAATAGCAGAGTCAGAAAAGCCCACCTGACGTCCGAGGGACGTCACAGCGGTGCCTGCTGTCAGAACTGACAGCGGCATCTTATAATAAACACATCAAACAGATAATAATCAAAAATACTCACTGGCAGAGCCCCCCCAGGCAAAAACCGCTGTGCTGCACTACTTGTATGGCAGCAGCAGCTGGTAACACACTCATACTGGCAGGCTGGTTGCTAGGAAAACAGCCTGGCCAGGCCTCCAATGAGAGGAGGCGGAAGTGACGTCACAGTGAGGGCAGTGAAGCCCTCACATGATGACGTCCGCCCACAAGAGCCTAAACAGGCTCTGGGCGCAGCTTCTGTCACTAAAGACAGACAAAGTGTGTGCCTGTAGGGGAGCCCTGACCAGGAGAGACTAAGAACAAAACATTTACATATGTAACCATAAAAATAAATGGATATTACACAGAGCCCCCGGATTGGCCCGTCAAAATAGAGACAGCACAACTAAGCACAGAGCCCAAATGAACAATCACACTCAGCGTGACAGGAAACCTATCCACTGTGTGTGACATTATAGTGCAATGTGGCCCCCTAAAAAAGGGGTGTTAAAGAAAGGTACTAAGGGCCAAATCGTCAGGGGCAACGGTTGTGATGCTGTGGATCGAGGCCAAAGAGTGAAGAAACAAGTGGAGAAAAGTCAGAAAAACACAGCTGGGATGTGTGAAAGAGGAAGGCGAAAAACAGGAGGAGGGCCAAAATAAGGAAAAACTAGCTGGAGTGGTTAGTGCAAGGGAGCAGAGAAAGAAAGAAAAAAGACAGAAAAGAAGGAGAATAAAGAAGAACTAAACCTGTGGCACGGGCTCGCATCAGGTTAGTTGCTGATCACTGGACTTGCACCATTAGGCCATGGGGGACAACTGGTAATTATCCTTTTGTTTTTTATTTGGTTGTTGAATGACCTTGTGGGCTTTATATACATGATTGTTTTTCAGAGGAATAAATGTGGTACTTTAAATGTAAGCCAAATGTAATTTCCATGCTGATGAAACAGGAATCAGAAAAGCTATGGGTGGCACTTGGAGCCAATGTAAGGGGTGTAAATATAGGGGGTGCTCACCTGAAATCATGTAACTGAAAAAGAAGCACTATTTGTCTATGTATAGCAGGAAAGAGGGCTCTGTGTGATCTTGCATCAGGGTCATGTCACATTTAGTTATGCCACTGGCAAAAGCTTTTCTTGTACAAGAATGCTACGTTTCCCAGGACGTCCTCCAGAACGACTTAGCCATCACTTCCTCTCCTGGGCAGGAAATCCAAAACTGACAAGAGTTTTAAAGTCCAGCTCCTTCCCCTCGGGCCTCAGTGTTTCTGTGTTTCCTCTCCAAGAAACATGTGATGGAATCATTTTTCTTTAACAATCTTTTTATTGTGTATATTCTGAACATTATTCTATAAGAATAATACTGTTCATACACAGAATTTAAAGTCACAATCAGAAGCTCATTCACTGCATACAAGAAAATCAAATAAGATTCAAGAGTTACTAAAGAAGTTTAATTCAAATAAATTAAAGAAAAATAACAACCCCTATAAGGGGGGCAAAGGAGGTAAGGGGGGGGGGGTAAAGGAAGGGGTCAAGGAAGGATCCGATGCTCATTAGATTTACATCAAAATCTGTAGGCAGAAAATTCCGAACCCAAGGATTCCACATCTCCCTGAACAGCTCCAAAGTCCCATTGTGAATGGCGGACATTTTTTCCATGGCCATAATGCAGTTAACCTTGTTTTTAAAGGCGTTGAAGCTCAAGGTGGGGGACCTCCAACTTGCCCTGCCCCTGATAGGATATAATACATCAACCGCTTTTGCTGTCTAGAACTGTGGGGGATTGGGGCGTTGAGGAGAGCTACCCAAGGGTCTCTGATTACAGATATACCACATACCTTGCTGAGAACGCTAAAGATTCTTGACCAAAATCCCACCAAAAATAATGGGCAATCCCACCACACATGCCGGTACGACCCCAGAGAGAGTCACCCCCGGAAGCAGTTCCCCTGGAACTCAGTGAAAAAGTGTTTCATTCTCTCTGGGACCATATAGCATCTTGCCATTAGTGGAATATTTTTTCTTGTTTTGATGGTGGATGGAGGGCCCGGATCCCTCACAAGGTTTTTCCCATATACTCCTTCAAATCTTCAGTTAAGGTCGACACCAAACACTGGGAAAATTGCACCTCTTTTTATGGAGGCAGGATGGGATATGGGACCTGGTTGTTATCTGCACTCCCCCACTCCAGTCCAGGCTGGGTGCTGGGCTCCCTGCATAGCGCTCCAAGGTGTTGTATTCCCTAGCAGGCTTGCAGGGCGGAGACTGCAGGCCAAATGGTGCTGCAGGAAGTGCAGGTTGGGTACCTGATTCCCATCAGCGTCACAGTAAATCCCATGGTGCCTGTGCCCTCGCCAAATCGTTCAGTATGGAGGCCCAGATTGTGTCGTCACTTCTGGGACGTGCCAGGTGCACGTGGGGTCATTTGCAGGGGCCAGAAGCAGTGAGGGTGCTGGAGGGACTGCAGCGGAAGACTTGCACTCAGACAAAAAGGATTTGGCGGCAAATATTCGTTAAAGAGATCGACATTAGGATTGCATTTAAGTTATTTGTATAGCCCTATTTACAGTTTTCGGTTTCCACATGCTGACCTTAACTAGACGTTTCACGTCAGTAAAAACTATATAACGCTCGACCAACAATCAAATTCTCTTTCCATGGATCAATTATCGATAGTTTTCATTTGCTTTAGAGGTCATTCGGTCGCGTATCGCTCCGTGGCAACGGGCCCTTAACTCCGTTTGTTTTACATGCACAGAAGCTTAGTGCCACACTTGTGACTAGTGAGCCATTCTTCTGTTTCTATTATGTATCAACATCCAATGATCTAAACCCTTCAGTGACAAGGTTTCCATTACTATTTCATTTTTGCTGCAGTTTTTAGGAGCCATGTAATCCATAATTCCAGAAAATCACTGCCTCTCTGCTCCCTATTGTAATTTATGGCTACAGCATATTTATTATGCTTAGACAAGGAACGCTGAAAAAATGAAAGATATAATATCACAGAAAGTAGTAAAGCCAATGATATTTTACAAATGATTCGGCAGGCACTCATATTAATGCACGCCTAAATTGGAGGGAATGTCATATAGCCCCGGGCAGGGGAGATTTAAGGGGGGTCATTTTGTTCAGTTTGCTTGCTATACATTTTTCTTCTATTATGTGTTCAGATAATGTTTCTAATGTTATAAATACCTAGCAAACAGCTTATCTATAACTCAGTTGAAAATGGTATGTAATGTTCACTTGCTGCAGCATAAATTACTGCAAACCGTTTTGAAGGGAGTGTTTGTAACTGTGTTTTCTTTCTGCTGCAGTGACAACTCGGGGCCTGATTTACTAACCCCTACACCAGCAGGGGCAGACTGGCCATAGGTAGACAATGCCCGGTGGGCTGCACGGCTTTAAGGCCAGTATGGCTGCTGCTTTTAACACCCTCATTCAATCCCTGCCCCCTTAGTCTCCCTCTCAGCCCCTTGTACCCAGCCCCACTATACCCACAAGCCAAGGAACCCCAGCCCAATGCTATAGCCCCGGCATCATGGTTGGGGGGGCCTCAGCAAGGATGTCTCGGCCCGCCAAGGGCTAGTAAAATCAGGGCTGATCTTTGGCCCCAGTCCGCCACTGTACACCAGCATACTCCAATTCTCCCCAGTTTCCACTGGCTTTAGCATTATTTAAAGTGGACAAAACCCAGGATTTTGACTATCCTTGGTTTTGGTCCTTTTCTCCGGGCACCTCAATCAGGCTGTGTGAAACCCCCTAGATTGCAGATGCAAACTCGCCTCTTCCCGGTCCTGCGGCACATGCACATCTGCTCATCCAATCAGCGTGCTCGGAGTCGCGCTGACATCACATTGTCTAAACCTTTGTCTAAGGCCAGCGGCTCTGCGCGCTGGTGGCTGCATCCCCCGCTACCCTCTAACAGGGAGCATGCCCGCACCAGCCATTCACAAATGCCTGGCGCGGGCACATGCCCTGCTAGAGGGATAACAGTGATGCAGCCATGGCTTGTGCATGCGCCGTTGAACCGGGAAACAAGATGAGTGACCTGGGCGGTTTCACACAGCTGGGCATCACGATTTTGGATGCCCCGGGGGAGGGAATCGATCACCCCGGGAATCTTATAGATTTCCGTTGCTGATCGATGTGGGTTTTGATCCACTTTAATTAAAAAAGCAGATCTGTCAGGTTCTTTCCCACATGAGCTAACATTATTTACCAAAACTGCAGGGAAACCTGGTGGAGATTGTTTGGGCACTGGTGGGGTTTTCTAGTTTTGAAGCCACTGACCATAGAGATCAATGATGGCCTTTCCCCACTGTTTTCCAGTCTATATACTGAAATCATCAAAGCAAAAGTCCAGTCTACATGTAACATCAATGTCTGTAGTTGTGTTCAAGAGGAACAAAACCCAGCAGAGGCTGGCCAAGAATCTAAAAGATTCCAGTGCCGGCTGCTGGCTTTGCCTGGGGTATCCTGTATCGAGATCCCCCGCTGTGTAAAACCCTCCATTTTGCCCATAAACACTCACCTTTTCCCGCCCCAACGGTGCATACACTCTCGTCTAATTGGAGCCCATGCTATGACTTTGTCATTTAGCAGGCAGCTCTCATTTTTTTCATTGGGGGGAGCTTGATGCCGCATCCCAGCAGAAGCGGCACAGGAAGCCGAGCGCACGGGTGTTCCCTGCTGGCCTCTCCCTTCACTGGTCGGTTTTGCTGATTTTCTTTTTGCTTGTTTAGTAACCCCTTTTGGCTTATGATGATATTTCTTTGCACAGATGCACTTTGTGTCCACAACTATTTAGTTTATGTTTTAGGATTACTTAATTATTTTATAAAGATTTGCACTATTGATGGTATTGATTATGTTTGTGACTCAGGATATACAGGGTTGGTTATACATGATTAATTTGTATGTACTTTATTATGCAATATTGTCGTATAGCACTTTATCTTATATATGGTTATATTATACGCACTAGCACTTTAATGTCCCTCCCGCCTGATGTAGCACAACATGGACACGTCCCTCTGATTGGTTTACAATTTTATATTTTGTGGCGGCACAAAAACTACAAAAGGGCCCCATTATTTGTTTATTTATATACTCCTTGGAGAGCCCTCCATCCATAAATTATTCCAACAATTGCATTTTGTATTATAAATATATACACAAATTCTAGGTGGTAGGTCCAGCTTTCTTCTTTTTTAATATGTCTTATGTGTAGTGTTTTTGTAGTTTGTGTACTGTGTGGCTGATGTTTTGGTGCTTATTTTTGTCAAATAAAATATTTTGGATTTATTTTTTATTAGTGGTGCTCCTTCTTTTTGGTGTTGGGGTGGCATTGGGTCCACAACCCCCCTCTGTGGCTGTAAATAAGTGAGCACATAGTAATTGGCAGGTGGTGCACTGCCAGTTTGTTAGTGATGCCACATCCCCGGCATTGTGCGCTTGCTCCTATTGTCAAATATGAAACTGGAGGGGGAGTGGGGCTGAGCAAGCCAGGTTTGGGGAGTTTTTATTAACTGCCCAATACCTGCAATGTTCAGTCATATATAAGTATATTCCATCTAGCATATATATGTGTGTTTTTTTCTACTGGACAATTTCTTTGCAATAGCTCTCCTTTTTTATAACTCGTGAAAATCTAATGTCCACAATGTAGTGAGCTTCAGCAATGTTACCAGTGTAATAATAGTGTGATCATCCATATTATCCCTCCACCTAAGAATCATTATACTTATGCGGCCCTCCCTTTATTTCCCAGCCATTAATTTTAAATTAAGGACATTAATTTCCAGATTTCAATTTTCATACATGAGCATCCTTTTTTTGGTTGTGTTAACTCCCTTGTAGGTCACCGTTGCATTGATTTTTACTTGCAGCCTGCACAATGTGTTTGGCCACATATATATATATATATATATATATATATATATATATTATTTATATAGCGCCATCATCTTCCTTAGCGCTGTACAAATTAGTAATTACAGACAGGATAGAAAAATACAGTACATAGACTATTTCAGATGCAGTGTTACAGAGTTAACAATGGATATTCTCAATACAAGATACAGTAGGAAAGAGAGCCCGGCCCTTGTAAGCTTACACTATAAAGGATATATATATATATAAGCTTACACTATAAAGGATATATATATATATATACTTTACTGTCATGAAAACACTAAATATTTAAATGGACCAAAAACCACGGCGATCAGCCCGGGAATCTATAAGATTCCTGGGCCGATCGATTCCCTCCCCCCTGGGGCATGCAAAATCGGGATGCCCCACTGTGTGAAACCCCCCAGGTCTCCCCATACACTTAGGTTCTTTTCTGGCCCAGCGGTGCTTGTGCGAGCCGCAGCAGCATCCCTGCTATCCCTCTAGCCAGGCATGAATGGCTGGCACACTCCCCATTAGAGGGTAGCGGGAGATGCGGCCATTAGCGCACTCGGAGCCGCTCGTCTTAGACGAAGGGACGTCAGTGGATCCAAGCTTGGTAATTGGACAAGTGGCATGTGCATGCACCATAGGACTGCGAAGAGGTGAGTTTGTTTCAGCAACCTAGGGGGTTTCACACAGCACAGCCCCTGCTGAACGGGACGCCCCATGGGCAAGGACCAAAACCCAGGATAGTCAAAATCCTTGGTTTTGGTTTCATTTTAAAGGGTTACTAAAGCCAAATAAAAAAAAAAGGGACTTACCTTTGCTCCCTTGTAGCTCGCCCAGGTTTTAGGAGAACAGTGCTGCCCGCTGTTAGTCATGGAGCAGGAAGGGTCCCCATGGCTGCCCCCAGCCACTGTTCTTGGAAACCCGGAGTCAGGGCTGCAGCTGCTGCGGGCGGCAGCAAAGGTGAGCGCCTTTTTTTGGGGGAAGGGGGGGCTTAGTAACTCTTTAACTACTAAATGGAATTGAACAATTCTTGCTATGTTCTAGTCAGGTCCTCAGTTATCTAAACCCATACAAACGAAGGGGTCGAGTCTGAGCCAGATGAGATTTCTCACTCCTTTTTATAGGAGAGAAAACTGCCATTCACTTTCATTGTCTACCGGGTGTAAATTTTCACCTGGCTTTGAATCAGCCCCAAGGTAAACAATGAAAGTCAATGACAGTTTTCTCTCCTAAAAAAGGAGTGAGAATTCTCACCTGGCTCTGAATTAACCCCTAAATATTAGGGAACTTAAATGTATCCTTCTCATTCGCACATGAGTCACAAGGATGCTGTGTTGTGCGAAATAATGCTTTTACCAAATGAATAATGGAAGGCGGTGTGTATGTAGACATGGTTGCAGACAGCAGGTATGCCCACTAAAGGAAAACTAAGGATTTGGCACAAGTTAAAGGGCTATTGTAGGCTTTCCTAGGAACCTTACCTTATCCCCTGTAGATCCATTCTGCATCCTTCACTTGAGCTTCTGATGTGCTTCTCCCCTTGGCAACATCTTACCTCCAATCAGGATAGGATGTCTGCCCTTCCCAGACCAACACAACAAACAGTGCTCATATGCATCCCTCCCCGGGGCAATTTAGACTGCTGCACATAAACATTAATTTACCTTTTTTTTCTAACTGCTGTAGTAAATTTTAGAAACAAAATGGCGGCTCATGCATTTGCAGGCCGTCTGAAAACAGAAGTTCTGCTGGGCTTCCTGTTACTGTGCATTGTCAGTTATGTCAGTTGAATCCAGGCAGCAGCACGGCTGAGATGCTGGGAGAGGAAGCTCCAAAATGGCCGCAACCTTTCTTTTCCAACTGTGCCAGGCTGTTGGTTCGGTTGGAGGAGTGCACCCTGTAGCCAGTGGGGTGCAGGGGGTCCACCGGGAGTTTATACATTCAGCACCATATCCTGAGTGAGATGCTGTGCTGTTTCATGTCTCAGGAGGGAGATGAGCAGATGACAGAATTGTATGCCTTCATTTGAAAGTGCTCCATAAGTGTCTGTGCTGTACTGTGTCTTTTTTTCTTCCGATCCATTCCAGACCCTCCTTACACTTGGGATTACTTCCTTGCCCGAAGGGTGTGACTGCAAGACAAAAAAGGTGTGGCCCCTCCCGGGCCATAAGTAGCAGCTGCTTCCTAATAATAACCAGTTTCATTCTTGCAGTTGAAGTGACTGTGAAGGTTGTTGAAGATTCTCTCTTAAAGTGGACCAACACCCAGGGTTTTGGTCCACTTCGGGGGGCACCCCGATTGGGGGTGCCCCACTGTGTGAAACCCCCCAGAAAGCCCCAAAAACTCACCTCACCACGCTCCCACGTGACCGCGCCGTCCAATCCCCGCGGACGGACAAGCGGGTGACAGCGACGGACAAGACAGCGCGTCCGCCGCCGCCTCCCGCACGTCACTCTTACAGGGCGCGCGCCCGCGCCGGCCATTCACAAACGGCCGGCGTGGGCGTGCGCACGTCTAGAGGGGCGCGCGGGAGGTGGCGGCAGCTGCCGCCGCCGATGAGGTAAGGTTTTGGGGGGATTTCACCCCGCGGGACATCCCGATCTCGGATGTCCCACGGTGAGGGAGGTGATCGGCCCAGGAATCTATAAGATTCCCGGGCCGATCACCCCTGGGTGTTGGTCCACTTTAAAGATTAGCAGCAAGCGGGGGAATGCACCCTGTCGGCTTCCTGCACAGCCTTATTTCCCACGGATTCCTCTGACCCAACTCTATGCCTCCCCAGCTTTGTTGCTGTTTAAATTGGGGTCCGTGAAGGTAAGGTGAAGCGCCGGGGTCTGGGGCGCTTGGTGAGTGTTAAACCCTCAGGGCTGCAGGCTTTCATTAACAAGCAAGTCAGCTGCAGGTTTTTGTCTGGTGAGCCTGCTTGGGGGGACCAAGGGATTTTCCCTTTTTACCTTATTGCTCTTTCCCATGTGTTTAAGCTGAGGTTATTGGCCAGCAAAAAGGGGCTGCTCTGAGCCACTGCGCGGCCACTCTCAAGTGGACCTAAACCTTTTGGCAGGTCATTTTGTTTGTTTTTTAATACTGTTTTTTGTTTTATGTTTAAATCTATACTATTATGGATTGAGAAAGGGCAAATATAATATTACTATATAATTTATATATATGGTGGTACCCCCCAGAGGTCTTGCAGTAGTCTTGTGACTGTCGAGAACCTATATATACTTGGTCTCAAGACCCCAGGGTCATAGACTAGTATTATTAAATTCACCATGACGGAGGCATCTGGGGTAGCAGATCTGGTCTTAACAGATTTACCCTATGTTCAGTATGCATGCAGTGGCACTGGACAAGGATAGCATGGTGTGCAGGGATTATACTACTGTTGTCTCCTCCCTGAAGGGGGCTCTGCCCCTGTCGCCAGTGCTTTCTGAGACTTAAAAAACCCCTTTGCAGCCTGCATGCGGACCTAAACCTTTAGTGAGGCTACTAAGAAGGTTTATAAAAAAAAAAAAAATTCTATGAGTGTATTGAAGAGGATATTGTGGCTGCCATAAGTCTTTTTCTGAGTCTTTAAACTCTTTCGGCAGCCCTCAAATGGTCCTAAACCTATAGAGTCATCATGGAGTATTGGCTACTAAAAAGGTTTTAAAGAAAATAATTTTTCCTCTGAGTTGAAAAGGATATTCGGGTTGATTCAGAGCCCCTTTCTCATCATTTTTATGGAGGTCTTGCTACCAAACGAAAAATCATGCAAAGATGAAAACATTTCACACTAAAGTTCTTGCAGAAAAGAGGCTTTGCTGAATCAGACGAGGGGAAAAAATGAACAAGAATGGAAATATTCACGCAAAAAAAAGGTGAGAAAGGGGCTCTGAATCAACCCTATTGTGGCTGCCATAGTCTCTTTCTGAGTCTTTAAACTCTGTCGGCAGCCCTCAAGTGGTCCTAAACCTATAGAGTGTCATAATGGAGTATTGGCTACTAAAGAGGTTTTAAAGAAAATAATTTTTCCTCTGAGTTGAAGAGGATATGGTGGCTGTCATAGTCTCCTTCTGAGGCTTTAAACTCTGTCGGCAGCCCTCAAGGGGTCTTAAACCTACAGAGTGTCATAATGGAGCATTGGCTACTAAAAAGGTTTAAAAAAAAAAATAAAATTTTTCCTCTGAGTTGAAAAGGATATGGTGGCTGTCATAGTCTCCTTCTGAGTCTTTAAACTCTTTTGCCAGCCCTCAAATGGTATTAAACCTATAGAGTGTCATAATGGAGTATTGGCTACGAAAAAGGGTTTTAAAGTAAAGAATTTTTCCTCTGAGTTGAAGAGGATATTGTGGCTGCCATAGTCTCCTTCTGAGTCTTTAAACTCTGTCGGCGGCCCTCAAATGGTTCTAAACCTATAGATTCATTATGGTGTATTGGTTACTAAAAAGGTAATAAAAAAAAAAAAAAGGGATTTTTTCCTCTGAGGAAGGGGGATATTGTGGCTGCCATAGTCTCTCAGGAAGTTACCCGTTGGGAGAATTTATCCATTCATACACAAGGGGGTGTCTGGTTATGGAGAAGATGGATGGATTGTTGTTTTCCTCCATGCGGGGCATATGCATTATTATAATCTGCTCAATAGGGAATGGCAGAAGTCAGGTTGTCTTCCGACCATTCCTAAAGTACTAGATACTATGTATCCTTTTCCCACAGATCAGATTAAACTATGGTCTCACCCTCCTATGGTGGACGCTCTGGGGCCAGGTCTCTTTAAGATTTTGGTTATGCCATCCTCTGATAGTGCTTCTCCAAAGGATCCAGCGGATAAGCGCGTGGGTCAGGTGGCATGTCGTGCATTTATGGGGTCGACCTTGCGGCCGGCCTGTGCTACATTCATAGCATTTTTTTTGTGACCAGGAGGTTGTTAAAGTAACTGGACTCTAAGACTTGTATGGCTCGTTCACGGAAGCCATGCTCCCAGTTGATCAAAGCCAGTTGGCTCTAACAGGTATGTGATCCAGGCTATGGAGGTTTGATCTGGTTGTGGGCCAGAGGCCTAGCTCTGGTGGTCACCTTAAGGTGTGCTTTATGGCTTAAGCAATGGCCAGCTGACATAGCCTCTAAAAAGGAATATGGCAGGACTCCCCTTTTAAGATGGGGCATCTGTTTGGGGAGTGCTTGGTTGACTTGGTAAAGCATGCTACTAGTGGTAAGTCATTTAATTTGCCACAGAAGCCGTGGTCTAATACTGCTTCCGCAGGGCCTCTAATACTCCGGGGTTCTGGCTAGAGGTTCAGCCTCTTCGGCATACCGAAGATAATTGTTTTGGAATAAGACAAAGTTCCAAACTAAGGCAACAGGTGTCTGGCAAATAAAGCCAGACCCCCTTTGAAGCCGGCTCAGGCATGAAGGGATGCACCCACCCTTGAGGTGTGGGGGGAAGCTTCTGCATTTGGCTCATATTTGCAGGCTTCATGCAACAGATATTTGGATACAGGAAGTTGTATCCTCAGGTTACAAAATCAAATTAGGAACCAGACCCCATCAGAGATCTCTGGTCAGGGGTATCCCAAATTCAGCAGAAAGCAGAAGCATTGAGATCTGCTGTATCTCACCCTTTTAGAGATTGGAGTTTTTATAACCACAGTGTATATATAAGGATGCATACCTACATTATAGTAGGTGGCCTACTTCTTCAGTTTGTGGCGCTACCCTTCGGTCTATCATCAGAACCAGGGGTGTTTACTAAGGTTGATATGGGCCCCATCATGTCAGGGGGCCAAGAAGGATATCTTCTCTGGGAATGTCATGACACGTCTCGGGCAAAAGTGCCTTTCCAACACAGAAGTGACTCAGGGTCTCTTGTCTTGCCCTCACCCGACGATTCATCAAGAAATGGGCCTGATGGTATATTGCTTGAGTCAGTACCTTTTGCACTGTTTTCACAAGACCCCTGCAGATGGAATTGCTCACAATCTGAGATCGAGACCCACACACTCTGGATCACTCTTTTTGCATGACACCATCAGCAAGGCAGTCTCTAGCCTTGTCCTCAGCCTCTTCAGATCCGCAAATCCTTTCTTCCAGTACAGTGGAAGATCATCAGCATGGATGCCAGTCTATCTGGTTGAGGGAGTGTCATGGATTCACAAACGATCCAGGGACAGTGGAGTCCAAAGGAGAGCAGAATCTCCATAAAGATCCTGAATCTGAGAGCTATTCTATTGTATTCAGACATTGGACATCCCATCTGATGGGGCATCTCGTCCGGATTCAAACAGACAATTGGACGGCGGTCGTATATATCAACCACCATGAGTTCATCAGAAGCAGTAAAGCCCTGATGGAAGTGAGCGGGGTTTTTACTTTGGACATAGAAACCGGTTCCATGTCTTCTGGTGGTACACATATCTGGAGTGGACAACTTGAAGGCCGATCATCTCAGCAGAACGGTCCTGCATCAGAGGGAATGGTCTCTTAGCCAGTGGGTTTTTTAATCCCTATGCATGTGCTGGGGGATCCCAGACGTAGATCTTTTGCATCACGGCTCAGTCGGAAGGTCCGAAGTTTGTCTCAGCCCAGGGATCCTCTAACAATAGCAACAGATGTTCTGACTCTTCAGTGGTCAGCATACAAGCTTCTTTATGCATTTCCCTCCGATTGTGTCGAGTACTAAAAAAGGTTTAGCTCACAAGGGAGTCCCAAACATTTTGGTGGCTCCTCTGTGACAAGAAGAAGCTGGTTCTCAGACATAGTAAGGATGTCACAGGGCAACTTGTGGAGGCGACGGTCCAGATCTTCTCACACAGCGGCCTCTAAGGCATCCCAAATCACAAGTTCTGGCTTGGACTGCCTGGCTATTGAATCCTTTATCTTGGAAGAAAGGGGTTTTTCTGCCAGAGTCATCCAGACTATGTTTCAAGCCAGGAAGAAATCTTTATCAAGTGATCTTCTATAGAGTCTGGCAAGCATTTACTGCTTGGTGCGAATCCAGGGGTTCGCTTGTAGAATATATTGATTTTTTGCAGAAGTCTTGATGAAGGTCTTCAATTGAGGACAAATATCTGCTTATCTATCTTTTTTCAGAAACCCATAGCTGAGAATGATTTTATCAGAACTTGTTTTACAAGGAGTCGCTCATGTGCGGCCTCCTCATAATCCACTTATGCCGGCTTGGGGCCTGAACTTGTTTTCAGGGTCCTCCTTTTTGAACCATGGTAGATGCGTCATTAAGTCTAAGGGCACTTATGGTTATCTCTGAGTGGCAATAACCTCAGCAGGCAGTTTTCTGAATTAGCAGCTTATCAGTAAGCCTCGTTATTTGAGTGTTTTAGGATTTCTTCCTAAAGGTATCTTTTCATTTTAATGAAGAGATGGTTTTGCCTTCCTTATGTCCTGTTCCAGTGTCTAATAAGGAAGGGGTGTTCTTCACTGTTTGGGTGTAGTGAGAGCGCTAAGGTATTATCTCACTACTACACAATCTTTCCATAGTTTGGACTTCTTATGTCATACCTGAGGGTCCACGGAAAGGTCTTCCACCAGCTAAGTCTGCCATCAGTCGATGGATTAGACAGACAGTGGTAAGAGTCTATTCTGCCAAGGGGAAGGAGCCCCTTTTTTGGGTCACAACTCTTTCCACTAGGGCCATTGGTGCTTCCTGGGCCTTTCAGCATCAGGCCTCGGTGGAACAGGTATGTAAAGCTGCCACCTGGGCTTCGGTTCATACATTTACCAAATTTTACAGGGTAGATGTAAGGGCCTCAGCTGACTCTGTGGTTGGTCGAAAGGTTCTTCAGGCTGTAGTGAAATAAACTGCCTGCTGTTCCGCTCTGGGGATCTCGCCCATAGATGGCACTGCTTTTGCAGATCCCAAGTGTAAGGAGGGTCTGGAATGGATCGGAAGAAAAAACACAATTCGGTGAAACTCACCTGTAGAATTGTTTTTTCTGGGGATCCATTCCAGACCCTCCCTTTTTGGGTCATGATCTATCTTTTGATGCGTTTTTTATGGTGTTTAGTCCATTTATTATTTCATGGGCATTAAAAAAAAAAAAAAAGAAAGAAAAGAAAAAGTATATTTTGAGAGAATTCAAGCGGAGTTCGGTGTGAGGTAACATTGTCTCCTATAAGGGGGCCTCCCGGCCTGCCTCTGGTTTTATGATTTACTGCTTTTTAAGTACTGGTTTTGATTAGGAGGCAGCTTCTACTTATGGGCCGGGAGGGGTCACACCTTTTTTGTCTTGCAGTCACACCCTTCGGGCAAGGAAGTAATCCCAAGTGTAAGGAGGGTCTGGAATGGATCCCCAGACAAACCAATTCTACAGGTGAGTTTCACAGAATTGTGTTTTTATCCTTTGCCTCTACAGTATTTTCATTATATTCCTGCATGGGAGGAAGGGGTACAAAGGTAGGTGGCAACCCAGCTAGCTGATTAACTATAATTAACTGTAATCGGCCGCTCACTGCACATAAGCCACCAAGCACAGCCGCTGGCAGCTCAATGCAGGGAACTGTTTTCTGCTGGAGCAGCTGGGGGCGACTACACCACCCCCACCCAGAATGGCAAAGAAGGAGTTCCCGAGCAGCACGCACCCGCACAAGGGACTCCATCTGACGTTCCAGTAAGTAGGCGGGAGCTTGACAACCACCAATCAGTTACTTGGCTGGACTTTTATTTTAGAGGAAAACAATACTGTATCTGGGTCCTCCACCAGATTTTGTGCCCAGGGGCCTCCAACACACTTAATTTGGCTCTGACAGACGCAACAAATATAAAATACACTTTACAAAATAACTTTATCTGCCATAAAGTGCTGCACACAAACATAATTGCAAATGGCGAGTACATCCAAGCTGGAAACAAATGCTCAGTGTTCTTTCCAAATGGTAAAGAATATTCCTCTTTGGAAAGAAAAAAGAAACCTACATCCTGCTGTATATAGAGCCCCAGAAACCATACATCAAACTTGCAGAGAAAATTGTCTTTTTGATTCCACTTCTGCAGAAATCATCAAACTTTACAATCAGTGAAGCATTTTAGAGAGGAGCCTGAGCGCTCACACAAAAGTTCATGCTCTGTAGCTTGGTCCTATATCTAGAATAACAGAATTAGGGCTCCTATAAAGCCACAAGGTCCTGGCTTCCATTCCCCGAAGCAATATGTCTCTACTCCACACAGTTTTGTGTAAATGCTAGCAAGCTTCCCAGCACTTTTTTTTTCAACAATTTTATTTGCAATTGCTTAATGTGGCCCAAAACCCTGGACTTTCTTTATCCATGTTTTTTGTCCATACCCGCTGTGTGAAACCCGGTGAATAGACGTTCCTCGCTGGGCTCCCACAGCACTGGCTGTGCTCCAATCAGCTGCATCGGCCGCACATATAAATGCATACCATCCAACTTTTCAACTTGGAAAAGAGGTACAAAGGGGGGTGGGAGCAGCTCAATCACTATTTATACAAAATTATCAACATTATTATTCAGGGCCTGGGAACTAATTTACCGCCCAGTTTAACCCTCTCATCAACTAAATATCAAGCAACAAACATGTCTAGCTATGTGGAAAGACAGAAATTTGGTTGCATATATCTGCAGATACATGTGGAAGCCACACTGCCCCGGCAAGGCACTCTGTGTTTAGTGTGGTCCCTACTCTTAATTCTGAGTCCCCAAAGTTGGGACATGCAATGCAGACAAATATCTGAGAGCTACTCACCTGGGAAGCAGCCAGCCTCCCTTTAGAACACATTCCACACTAAACACATTCCACACTAAACACAGAGTGCCTTGCCGGGGCAGTGTGGCTTCCACATGTATCTGCAGATATATGCAACCAAATCTCTGTCTTTCCACATAGCTAGACATGTTTGTTGCTTGATATTTAGTTGATGAGAGGGTTAAACTGGGCGGTAAATTAGTTCCCAGGCCCTGAATAATAATGTTGATAATAATGTTGATAATTTTGTATAAATAGTGATTGAGCTGCTCCCACCCCCCTTTGTTCGAAAAGAGGTACAATTGTTAAATTAAGCCACACCCCCTCATTGATTGATGGATGGAGATAGGATCTAACAGTTATAGCAATATAAACACAATGAATAGGAAAATTAATCATTTATTGCTGCAGATCTACATATTAAACCCCAAAGAGGGACAACGGGACATGGACTCAAAAGAGGAACAGGCCCTTCAAATCAGGGACAGTTAGGAGGTATGTAAATGCACAGCTTAGGAGACTGAATGACTGCTTAGCCACAATCACAATAGCCGATATGCATTCCTTTATGGCTGTGTGCAGCCTCGGCAGCCGTTCAGTTACGGCATGTGCGGCTGTGCACAGACCAAGAAGGATGCGAGAGATGCTGCCACTGGCCGGGCATGCACTGTGTGTTTGCTGGTGAGGTAAAAATATCAAGCAACTAACCGGGTTTCACTCAACACGGCATCCTAATTTGGGGTGGGTATTTAAATGGACCAAGCATCTTGTAAAAAGTATTATCATAAATATTGCTTACCCCCTAAGTGTCCCGATTTTTGTGGGACAATCCTGCTTTGGGGCCTTTTTCCCGTCATCCCGTACTGCAGTGTTGCATCCTGGGGTGCTTGGCAGCGTGTATGGCGCTTTAAGAAGTCCTGCGCTTGAGTATGACAGTGTGGCTTTAAATGGCTGTGCCACTTTAAGAAGTCCAGTGACCCAGTAGCTAGATGGAAGTTTGAGGGGGTGGAGCTGGAACAGGTGCGGTTAGGAGAGCTGAAGATGGGCCCCTGTGAACTGGCAAGGCGGTGTGTGGGAGCCGGGGGCACGTTGGCCATGCAACACTCATTGCTGGAGCTGCTGTGGGGTGAGGAGTTCTGCATTGTGTGGGGCTGTCAAGGCGGTGTCTCGAGAGACATGGGGTTGGCTGTGTGTTTGCGGGGGGCTTGGCTGTGTGGGGGGGCGCTTGGCTGTGTGTGTGTGTGGGGGAGCTTGGCTGTGTGTGTGTGGGGGGGCTTGGCTGTGTGTGTGTGTGTGGGGGGCTTGGTTGTGTGTGGGTGCTTGGCTGTGTGAGTGGGGGGTCTTGGCTGTGTGTGTGGGGGGCTTGGCTGTGTGTGTGTGAGGGGGCTTGGCTGTGTGTGTGTGAGGGGGCTTGGCTGTGTGTGTGTGAGGGGGCTTGGCTGTGTGTGTGTGAGGGGGCTTGGCTGTGTGTGTGTGTATGTGAGGGGGCTTGGCTGTGTGTGTGTGTGTGTGTGTGTGTGAGGGGGCTTGGCTGTGTGTGTGTGTGTGAGGGGGCTTGGCTGTGTGTGTGTGAGGGGGCTTGGCTGTGTGTGTGTGTGAGGGGGCTTGGTAGTGTGTGGGGGGCTTGGCTGTGTGTGTGTGGGGGGACTTTGCTCTGTGTCGGGGGCTTGGCGTGGCTTAAGCAATTCCAGTCTTATGTTGCAAGACTGTGCAAGTTGACATCCCCAGCACAAAACAGATTATAGGCCTTACACTGGACATCTATAGAACAAATCTGGCAGGGGTGAGCATGGGGCTCCCCTCCCATCCTGGGACAAAAGACACTGTCTGCCTCAAATGAACCCCAATTACCCCCTAAAAAGCAATCTGGTAGAGCCTGAGCGGAGCAGGTGGCTCCCATTTGCCCCACCCCTGACCAAATAGCGCCAGTTCATTCTAAAATTTGTGCCCCTATGATGATCCATCTGAACATCCCAAATGCCGGTCATAGTAATGTGAAAACGAACAATTTTAACTTAGGCTTGTGCTGTAGAAATGGGGTGATTGTTACCCACACACACTCGTGAGCCTGCTAAAAAATGTAAAAACTAAAATAATTTTCTAAGCAGGTGTTTGCTACAGCTTGGAAGAATCTATTTGTACCCATTGCGTAGATCACTACTAGAGTTAGGTTCTTCATTAAAGTTATACTAAAGGCGATCGCCCGATTGTTGTCCCATTGTATCAAGCTACACATTGCACTGTCCTGAACATCAATCCATTTACAAAAAGACTCTGTAGTTCCTAAGTTATTTGTAAAAGTATTAGAGCATTAGGAGAAATAGTGAGTGTGGCAACAGTAATGTGCATGAATGGGATACAATAGAGCAGGCCGAAATCCCGCGATAGTTTGCAGAGCTGCAAGATCGTCGTGGGACATTGAAGAAGCAGTTAAAGTCGTGCCTGTCAGTTAGCGATGGCTGAGCCGGCGCCCGGCGAGGATCGGGCCCTGAAGCAGCCGGATGTCACTGCAGCAGGCAGCGGTAAGTAGGGACCAATGGGTAGGGGAATCGGCCCCTTTTCTCTTCCATTTTAATTCAGGCCATCAGATTTAATTCAGAGACTACTGGGTTAACCTCTCCTGAAGGGTGTGGTCTGCAAGAACAAAGGTGTGTCTCCACCTCCCGGGCCTATATCCACCTGGCTGAAGCAATTCACTGGTCACTGCAACAAGGACTTATCTGAACTCCTCTCCCATTTACTTTTTGTTTTAAAGGAAGATTATGCGGGGGTAATGGAAACCTGACTGTTCCTTGGCCCTTATACTCCTTGGATCTGAATGGACCCACTTTGCCTCCGCAGCTAAGCTGCATTCGGATCAGGATGGTAAGGTTAGCGCCAGGGTCTTGGGGCGCTGTGGGGTGTCACCTTTTTGTTTTTTAAAAATGAGTGACACTACCTGGCTGAGAATTCCGCCACAGGAAAAAGCAGCCATGAGGCTTTTGTCTGGTGAGCCTGATTGAGGGAAAGCAGGGTAATTAATTCCTCTTTATTGCTCTTCCCATGTGTTTTTACTGTTGAAAAATTCAAAATTTGCGCCCGACGCTATGGAAACATTTTCGGCTTAGCAGCTGACCAGTTCTCCTCCGGCCGCCTTCAGTGAAAGATTTTTGGCCGGGACTAAGCGGCAAGTACCGCTAACATCGCGGTTCTCCTCTGGCCGCTCGCACTGCAACATTTTCGGCCGGGCCTAAGCGGCAAGCACCGCTGACATCGCAGATCTCCTCCGGCCGCCTTCAGTGGAAGATTTTCGGCCGGGCGAAACGCCGAGTACCGCTGACATTGCGGGTCTTCTCTGGCCGCCTTCACTTGAAGATTTTCGGCTGGGGGAAGCACAAAAATACAGTGAGCCGCTGCACGGCCACCCTCAAGCGGACCTAAATCTTTAGGTAGGTCATTTTTTTAATTATGTGTATTAATATGATATTTATTCATATATACATATTAATGTTTTTAATTGTTTATATGGTTGTGGGATAAGACTGGCAATATATTGATGTGGTTCACCCTCTGAGCTCTCAGAATGGTCTTGTGACTATCGGGAACTGTTCTAGGTTTTAGATCCCCTGGGAGGTAATCTAGTATTAATCACCATGACGGAGGCATCTGGGGTAATCGGATCTGGTCCTTTAGCAGATAGATTAACCCCATGTCCAGTATGCAAACAGACACTGGACGAGGATAGCACGGTGTGCAGGGTTATGCTACTGTAGTAGTGGATATGAAAGACAATTGTCTCCTCCCTGCAAGGGTTCTGACCCTTGTTGCCGATGCCCTCTGAGCTTAAAGCCCCCCCTGGCAGCCTTCAAGCGGACCTAAAACCTTAAATCATATGAGCTACTAAGAAGGTTTTGAAAAAAAACAAATTCCTCTGAGTTTTGAAGAGGATATTGTGGCTGCCATAGCCTCCTTCTGAGTCTTTAAACTCTGTCGGCAGCCCTCAAGTGGTCCTAAACCTTTAGAGAGTCATTTAGAAGGATTGGCTACTAAAAAGGTTTTTAAAGAAAATATTTATCCTCTAACTTGAAGAGGATATTGTAGCTGCCATAGTGTACCAGGAAGTTATCTGTTGGGGAGGATTTATCCAGTAGGGACTCGTATTCAGAAGTCCTCTACACAAGGAGGTGCTCAGTTAAGATGGATGGATGGTTTTGATTTCCTCGATTCTGGAGGATGTTGCAGAGCATACGCATTATTCTAATCTGATCAATAGGGAATGGCAGAAGTCAGGTTGTCTTCTGCCCATTCCTAAAGTACTAGATACTATGTATCCCTTTCCTCCAGATCAGATTGAATTATGGCTCACCCTCCTGTGGTGGACACTCTGGGGCCAGGTCTTTTTAAGATTTTGGTTATGCCATTCTCAGTGCTTCTCCAAAGGATTCAGCAGATAAGTGCGTGGATCAGGTGGCATGTCCTGCTTATTCTATTATGGGGTCGACCTTGCGGACACCCTGGGCTACATCCATAGCATTTTTGGGGAGCAGGAGGTTGTTAAAACAACTGGACTTGAAGACTCATAGGAAGTCATGCTCCCAGGTGATCAAGACCAGTTTGGCTACAACAGGTATATGATACGGGCTATTGAGCGGGTTAAGTGCCAGAGGCCTAGCTCTGGAGTTAGCCTTAAGGCGTGCTTTATGGCTTAAGCAATGGTCAGCTGACATAGCCTCAAAAAAAGAATGACATGACTCCCCTTTAAGGTGGGGTGTCTGTCTGGGGAGTGCTTGGTTGAATTAAATCTGATGGCCTGAAGTAAAATGGAAGAAAAAAGAGAATTCTGTGAGTACTCACCTGTAGAATTAATTTCTCTTCCATTATTACTTCAGGACATCAGACCCTCCCTGTCTGCTAGGTTACTATGGCCATGTGTTGGATGCCTAGTTTTAGTGGAGTGGTAAATATGTAAATAGTTGCTGTAAATAATGATCAGCATAATAAAAAAAAAATTAAACAGAGAGAGGAGTCTTGTATTTTGTCTCCAGCCTTTTGTTTCCAACAGGAGATATAGGTATGCCTCCTGGGGGCTGGTTCTACTGCTTTTTAATTAAACTGAATTACATCAAGTCAGCCAGGTGGATATAGGCCCGGGAGGTGGAGACACACCTTTGTTCTTGCAGACCACACCCTTCGGGAGAGGTTAACCCAATCGTCTCTGAATTAAATCTGATGTCCTGAAGTAATAATGGAAGAGAAATTAATTCTACAGGTGAGTACTCACAGAATTCTCTTTTATTTTGGCTCCAATGTTCCTCTTTAAACTAGAATCTCTCCCAGAAGCTAAATGTGGTTGGTACATTTAGCGGTGATATTTGAATGCCCCTGCCCTGATGTGCACTGTGGGGAAAATGCTGTGCGCGGCACTTTTTAAACGAGGCTTAATGAAAGCACGTCTTGTGCCAGCGGAACAGTGTTCATTATTCAAAGCAATAAGAAATAAGAACTCGTTTAATGCTGCAGTTTCTTAGTGGCAAATGAGTGGCGTTTAGAAATTATTAATTGTAGAACGCAACTCCAGGCAACAAATAAAATGATCCAGTGAACTGCTAATGCTTTCCAGGAAACAACTGCTGGGGCTAAATTCTGGACCTCCAATTATCCTTAATTTAAAGACAATCCCCTTTAATCCCTGCGGCGGCCCTGATCAGATTATCCTCCGGTTTGGTGCTAAAACCTCTCGTCTGTCTTTAGTAATAATGCTCAGGCATATAAAGGAATACGCCTATACATTCTAATTAGTGGAGAAGCCAGAACTATCTGACGCCCAAAGTAATATGGTGACATAATAAAGATAAACTGAAAGTATTTTGCTGTAAGGAAAACTAATAACTGTACCACAAATAAAACCAACATTATATTTAACTCTAGATTTTGAATTCATTGAATTATTGACAGACGTTCCATGAGGAATTGGTTCATGACTGACAGAGACCCTGGTTCTGTCGTGCCATTGATTACGCTTCATTCGGTGACCATTGGGATTTCCAGACCTGGGTAAGCTGGGGCGCCATTAATCATACTGGCAGCTCATCTGAATTGCAGGCACCGACACCTTATGTCTGATGGTGTGGCCGAGGTCGGCGTGCAATCAGCTTGCTTCCTTTTGGGCTGGAGTCCAGGTCTGTGACCCTTTTCCTGTCCACAGTGACAGAATAATAAGCTCATATAATGAAAAATCCAACAAGAAAACTAAAGGTGTCCACCAAAATGTGCTACAGTCTCATTCAGTGCCCCCATACCTTGGCTAGTTGCTACCCTGTGGCATCATCTGCCAGAAATACGCCTTTTCCTCTAAAATAAGTCCTAGTATGATTTTTCTGCATTTTTTGCTAATGCTTGAAATACTAGCTCTACCCCAAAAATAAGCCCAAGTTACAATTTATAATCCAGCTGCCGGGTTTCAGCAGAGGGATGGGAGCGTCTGTAAAGGAGAGTGAGGACACATCACATCTGTAAAGGAGAGTGAGGACACATCACATCTGTAAAGGAGAGTGAGGACACATCACGTCTGTAAAGGAGAGTGAGGACACATCACATCTGTAAAGGACAGTGAGGACACATCACGTCTGTGAAGGAGAGTGAGGACACATCACGTCTGTAAAGGACAGTGAGGACACATCACGTCTGTAAAGGACAGTGAGGACACATCACGTCTGTGAAGGAGAGTGAGGACACATCACGTCTGTAAAGGAGAGTGAGGACACATCACGTCTGTAAAGGAGAGTGAGGACACATCACGTCTGTAAAGGAGAGTGAGGACACATCACGTCTGTAAAGGAGAGTGAGGACACATCACGTCTGTGAAGGACAGTGAGGACACATCACGTCTGTGAAGGAGAGTGGGGACACATCACGTCTGTAAAGGAGAGTGAGGACACATCACGTCTGTAAAGGAGAGTGAGGACACATCACGTCTGTAAAGGAGAGTGAGGACACATCACGTCTGTAAAGGAGAGTGAGGACACATCACGTCTGTAAAGGAGAGTGAGGACACATCACGTCTGTAAAGGAGAGTGAGGACACATCACGTCTGTAAAGGCGGGCGAGGACACATCACGTCTGTAAAGGCGGGCGAGGACACATCACAGATGTAAAGGTGGGTGAGGACACATCACGGCTGTAAAGGAGGGTAAGGACACATTAAGGCTGTAAGGGAGTTAAGGACACATAACGGCTGTAAAGAAGGGTAAGGACACATAACGGCTGTAAAGAAGGGTAAGGACACATAACGGCTGTAAAGAAGGGTAAGGACACATAACGGCTGTAAAGGAGGTTGACACATCACGGCTCTAAAGGAAATTGAGGACACATCACGGCTGTAAAGAAGGGTAAAAACATATCACAGCTGTAAAGAAGGGTAAGGGTAAGAACATATCACATCTGTAAAGAAGGGTAAGGACAAATCAAGGTTGTAAAGGAGGGTGAGGATACATCAAGGCTGTAAAGCAGGGTGAGGACACATCACAGCTGTAAATGAGGGTGAGGACACGTCAAGGCTGTAAATGAGGGTGAGGACACGTCAAGGCTGTAAATGAGGGCGAGGACACGTCAAGGCTGTAAATGAGGGCAAGGACACGTCAAGGCTGTAAAGGAGGGTGAGGACACATCAAGGCTGTATAGGAGGGTGAGGACACATCAAGGCTGTAAAGGAGGGTGAGGACACATCACGGCTGTAAATGAGGGTGAGGACACATCACGGCTGTAAAGGAAATTAAGGACACATCAAGGCTGTAAATGAGGGTGAGGACACATCAAGGCTGTAAAGGAGGGTGAGGACACATCAAGGCTGTAAATGAGGGTGAGGACACATCAAGGCTGCAAATGAGGATGAGGACACCTCAAGGCTGCAAATGAAGGGTGAGGACACATCAAGGCTGCAAATGAAGGGTGAGGACACATCAAGGCTGCAAATGAGGGTGAGGACACATCAAGGCTGCAAATGAGGGTGAGGACACATCAAGGCTGTAAAGGAGGGTGAGGACACATCAAGGCTGTAAAGGAGGGTGAGGACACATCAAGGCTGTAAAGGAGGGTGAGGATACATCAAGGCTGTAAAGGAGGGTGAGGACACATCAAAACTGTAAAGGAGGGTGAGGACACATCAAGGCTGTAAAGGAGGGTGAGGACACATCAAGGCTGTACAGGAGGGTGAGGACACATCAAGGCTGTAAATGAGGGTGAGGACACATCAAGGCTGTAAAGGAGGGTGAGGACACATCAAGGCTGTAAAGGAGGGTGAGGACACATCAAGGCTGTAAAGGAGGGTGATGATACATCATGGCTGTAAAGGAGGGTGATTATACATCATGGCTGTAAAGGAGGGTGATGATACATCATGGCTGTAAAAAAGCGCAAGGACACATATAATTTGGTATATGCTTTTGATGGATTTAATACACTTGGATTGAATATATTTTTGGAGTGCTGGTCTGAATGATCTATATATTTAGAGCGGCGCCACTGCGGGCCTTGGCACCCATCAGCAGGATGGAGTGCACCTCATCGGACAAGAGCTGTTGGAGCCTGGACAGGTGAGTTCTACTGGGAGATCCGGGGGGGGGGGTTCACACAGCAGGGCATCCTAATTGGAGATGTCCCAGGGGCACGGACCAAAACCCAGGCATCTCTGATTGGTGTTCTGCTTATCAGTCTGACCCTGAGGAAGGGGAATCGCTATCCCTCGAATCTAACGGTTCCCCTTTTCTCAGGGTCAGACTGCTAAGGGAAGGGAAACTGTTAGATCCAGGGTATAATGATTCCCATTCCTCAGGGTCAGACTGCTAAGCAGGACACCAATAGGAGCAGTCTGATCCTGAGGAAGGGGAACTATCTCCTATTGGTGTTGGAAGGGGAACCGTTATACCCCAAATGTAACTGTTCCCCTTTCTTGGGGTTAGACTGCTAAGCAAAACCAATATCTACTTAGCAGTCTGACCCTGAGGAAGGGGAAAGGTTATCCCTCAAAGCTTACAGTTCCCCCTTCCTCAGGGTCAGACTGCTAAGGGAAGGGAAACTGTTAGGTTCAGGGTATGACGATTCCCCTCAGGGTCAGACTGCTAAGCAGAACACCAATAGGAGCAGTCTGACCCTGAGGAAGGCGAACTGTCTCCTATTGGTGTAGGTAGGGGGACCTTTATCCCCCGAAGCTAGCGGTTCCCCCTTCCTCAGGGTCAGACTGCTAAGCAGAACACAAATAGGAGCAGTCTGACCCTGAAGAAGGGGAACTGTCTCCTATCGGTGTAGGAAGGGGAATTGTTATACCCCGAATTTAACAGTTCCCCTTCCCTTAGCAGTGTGACCCTGAGGAAGGGGAACCGTTATACCCCGAAACGTCGGGCTTTATGGACTGCTGTTTTGGTATACATTTTAGATGGATTTAATAAACTTGTATTGAATATATTTATATATATTCTAAATACATATAATCTATTTACATATAATTATACATTTAAAGCCGCACCACCGCAAGCCTTGGCACCCACCAGCGGAATGGCAATAGTGCACCCGCTATCTTTTTTTTGAAGTGTCCTAATGTGATGCATCCACCTAAATATATTGTGAATCCTAGTACAGAATACTCCTGAAACAGTATTTTTATATCTTTGGCTTACAAGCAACAAACACACTTATCCAATAAATAAATTGAGTTTTTTTTTCTTTTATTACCATGACATCAGTAAGTTGGCAGTGTCATGACGGCACATCACGCCGCTGATAAGAGAATCTGCCTGGAAATGCCGTCCAGATTTACATTCCTGGGATGTCACATCGATTAATTACGCAATGACTGTTCCCGTCTGTGAGCTTCCACCAGATGCTGCCCAGTGTCTTTTTTGACCCCCAGACTCGCTCTTCCTGGCTGACCAGATCTGTTTGCTGTCATTTACAACATGGCTAAGATGATACATGGGAACAGCAATCAAGTGCTGGCCATGGCCCCAAGTTACAGATCAATGTCTTGTTCTAAGACAGAAATAGCTTCAAAGAGGAACATCAGGGGAGGTTAGAACCTCTGACGGACCTCTGACAAACCTCACCAGACTGCCCCCCCCCCCCCTCCGGTTTCACAATTGGGGAGTGTTTACTCACCTCGCTGGGGGATCCATCTTCTGGGTCCCTTGAATTCCGGGGGACCTCCCTGCAGGCGGCGCCATCTTGCACCCCGTCGGGCACTGCGCCAGGCCCCCGATCTTGCACCTGCCAGCTCCAGACTTTGTGGAGATGTGAGATTGTCGCGGTACATTACAGAGCTAAAGCCGTGCTTGTCAGTCAGCGGGGTAAGGATCTGGCCACTGCCTGCTGCATCCAAAAGGTAAGTATGGGCCGATTGGAGGGGGAATCAGACTCTCTTTATTTTATTTATTTGTAAAACAACATTGAGAAATCATCCTACCTTTTGTATGCCACCTGCTGATCACCCTGAACATTAGGTTTTCTATTTAAAGTGGACCAAAACCCATGGCTATTGGCCCTGGAATCTATAGTAGATGTGAGGCACGCATGCTACGCCGGTGGAGACGTTAGGCACTAGTGCGGCCCCAGTGGAAACGTGAGGCACGCATGTGGTGTAGGGGGACACGTGAGACACACGTGCGGCACCGGTGGAGATGTGAGGTGCACGGCACTTACAATACATGCAGCCAAGAAGGAGGCAGCATGGCTAAGTAAGTATGCGCAGGTACATACCACAGAGGCAGTGTAGGCAGCATGCGCTGGGTCCCCTTGTTTCACAGGCCCAGAGGCAATTGCCTGGACATTGCCTATGGTATGTATGACCCTGGCGTGACCCCTTGAAACATTCCTGCACAGAGAATTCAGTCCGGACTCTCAAATTTAGGTCTTACAGATGTTAATGGAGCACTATCGTGAAATTGTGTAATAATAGAAATCCATATAAACATGACGGCTAATGAGAGGATGGGTCAGTTTTATTCACACAAGTGAATAAAACTCCCACCAAGCTTGCGTTTTTTTTCGGCTGGTAGGGGTAACAGGTTTAGTCTATCAGAGGAGACAGGACCCGTCACCCCCCAATTTCCTCTTCCTTTAAAATAAAAAAACAAGCCTGGCTGGATATTTCCTGACACCAGTTGTATAAGTGACCCATCCTCCCGCCATCCAGCATATTTATATGGATTTTTATCATTGGACCATATCTCTTGAGAGCATCAGAATGAAGAGCTTCCAGACTGTAGGAGGAATAAGGCAGCGTTCTGAGCTTTAAAAATTAATTTATTCCCAAGTACGGATTTTAATTTTTTTAAACTATTGCAGCATTAAAGCAACGATACACTAGTCCAGTGCTCTTTTTTTCTTGTGTCTTTTCTACCAAAAAAAAATCCTGTCTGATGTTTTCTTCCAGTGCAGGTCAAAAAGCGGAAGGAATGATATTCAGCCAGTTTTTCCATGTTCTGTAAACCTAGTTGTTAAAACTGTATCAGGTTCAGCATTATATCTGTGACTAATTCAATACATAGAGTAGATAAATGATTGTTATTATTATTTTGTTATCATCCTCTTTACAAATCTTTTAGTGGTGAACCCCATAGGGATCAATGTTATTTGAGGAGAGATTGTCATTTTAGGTCTTTCTAGCATTTGTAACTTTTTTTTTTCGAGTGTGAACATCAGAAAGGTCAGTGGTATGTGAAAAACAACCAAGGATACTGTGTTCACATAATCTATTTTTCACTAAACTTGATTATTCCAAGTGTGACACTCCGCTTCAACTCTTCATGACATTTGGGTTATTCTCCAGTAGAGGGCGAACTTCTGCAGAGATGAATGCAAAAAAGGAGCCCCTCCCAGTCCATAAATACCTGGGACCTCCCACCAATTCCCCAGTTTCTTCTCTGCAGGAAGGCGAGCAAGACAGAAGATGAAGACTTCTCTTACTTGCAGGTAAGCCGGGTTCGCCTGGCCATTTTTTGCCCCTATTGCTGCCAGGACCTTTCCTAAATTATCCCTATTCGAGCCTCCCAGCCTTGGCTGCGGGTCCTGGTAAGGGTAGGTAGCACCTTATGGGTGTGCAAGGAGCATTGCTCCGCCGTGAGACCCCATTACAAGGGGTAGGCGGTTGCCCGGGTTTGGTGATCCCGGTGTGCCATGTCCCTGTCATTCCTATGGCCAGATTCTGTCTGGGATTCCCCCCTTCCGGGTCCCTTACTTCCCTCTAGGGGGGGGGGGGGCGGCCTGTATACCCTGTTGGTTTATATGTGTGTATGGCACTGTGTGTGAGTGTTTTACTTGTGTTGGGTGCTGACAGGATGTTTGCTTATACTTAGGGCCATAACGATGCTGGCCTCCTTCACTCTGCCTGGGGAGCTTCTCCCCCTCAGGCTTGTTCGGGGAGGGGGCCGGCCGGCGCGGCCGCGGTAGCCCTGTCCCCTTGTTTGGCGCGATGCTGCGGGCCAGCCCATGGCTGGGATCTGCGTTGCTGGGAGGGGGGCGTGGCCTGGCAATGCGCATTCTGCGCTGGCCCGCCCCCCCTCCTCTTCCTCCTCTTCTCACGAGGCTCTTCTCCGGGGGCCATCTTGGTGCTGCTGTGGGATCCTGTGTGCTCCTGGCCGGTAAGGACCTGTTGGCCACTTCCTTAGCTTATGCGGGGGCCCCTCACCAGCAGGGGGGCCTCCTGTTTTATCGCATGTGTGTGTATGGATATATGTTATTATATATGTTATTATATGTATATATATGTATATATATATATATATATATATATATATTTTTTTTTTTTTTTTTGTGAGGCAATTTTGACTTAGATGCTTCATTGTGTGTTTCAGATTGCATAATTTATGTGCATGTTAAGGGGTTCCTCCTAGTCCTGGGGTCCCTAGCCTTATATAGATCACCACAAATCCTCCCACTGGGACTTTTAAGGGGCATCCCGGGTTGCTTATTGCTTAAATTCCCTGCGGTCTTGCGACTGACCACAAAAATCACCATATGGAGGCTCCGCAGGATACCGGGCTCGGGCTCCCTCTGGGGCAATCCCGGCCATGTGTGGGCTGTGGGGCATCCCTTACGGGTGAGAATGTGCTTATTTGTATACCATGTGCACAAAAGGCCATATCGCGGCAGTCGGGTGCCCAGCCTTCTGGGTTGGCGCCCCCCGCTTCATCGCCTTCCCCTCCCCACCTTATCCGTACCCCAAGTGACATTGGTGCTAGCGGGGAGTCGCATTCCGATGTTTGTGCTAGGTTGGCCAGCATCGAGAAATTTATGGTTAGCGCGGTGGGCAAGAAGCCCAGGCTAAAAAGAGACATTTGTCGTCTGTCCAGGCAACTTGGGATATTGATGATGATTCTTTTGATATGTCAGATTATTCCCCGCTGGAGGAGGGGGAATTGTATGAGGAGTCAGAGGCTGACGATGTATGGTTTGGCGAGCCTGATGTTGGGCAGGCGCTGGGGGATGCTGTTGACACGGCCACGGTTTTGTCACATCTCTTGGAGGTTTTGGATATTGCGCCGCCTGAGGCGCCTCCTCTCAAGAAGGGGGAATTTTTGGGGGCCCACAAGCCTCGTTTGGAGTTCCCTACCCAGGGTCATTTTGATGCACTGATCCTTAGGGAATGGGAGAAACCTAGTCGGCTTCCGGGTGTTCCTCAGGGATGGGATAAGAAGTATCCTTTCCTGGTGGAAGCGGTTAAGCGCTGGGCTTCTCCTCCCGAGGTCGATGCGCCAGTTTTGGGGTTGACCAATTCCTCCGTGCTTCACACCCCAGACGCCACTTCCCTAAAGGATGGTGAGGATAGGCGCCTTGATCAGATGGCATGCCATGCCTTTGCCAGTGTTGGTTCGGTTTGCGGCCTGTTTGTGCATCTGCGCTAGTGGCGGTGGGTGCTAGGCCTCTGATTAGGAACTGGTTAAATGACGCTCACCTTGATCCGGCCAGCGCTGAGTTCACTACGCTTAAAAGATTTGAATTGTTCATGGATTTTGTCTTGGCTGCTATGGAAGACACTATTGTTATGTGTAGTAGGACTTCAGCCTTATTGGTGGCCATGCGCCGCTCGGTATGGCTCCGTCAGGGGACGGCGGACTTTGCGGCCAAGAAATCGCTCACAGCTCTCCCCTTCTTGGGTACGCGGCTGTTTGGAGATAAGTTGGATGCTGTGGCAAAGGGAGGTAAGTTACCTCAGCGGAAGAAACTGCGCCGTCCTTTTCAGGCTCTTTCAATCCTTCCTTTCGAGGTGCCAGAGCTGGTGTCAGAGGCTCTTCCTGGAACAGGGGCAGAGGTCGGGCCCGTCCCGCTTCTGCCTGGGGTTCCAAACCCAAGCCTGCGGGTAAACCAGCTCAGCAATGAAGGGGCGCCCTCACCCGCTCGGGTGGGGGGACGGCTGCGGCTCTTCTTCCAGGTCTGGGCTCGGGAGGTCACAGACAATTGGATCTTGGAAGTGGTCTCCTCCGGGTACAAACTGGAGTTCGAGTACTGGCCTCCCTGGACATGGGAGTTGTATGCCCGGTGCCTCCGTCGGAGAGAGGCAGGGGTTTCTACTCCAACCTTTTCACGGTTCCCAAGAAGGAAGGTTCTGTAAGACCCATTTCGGTCCTCAAGGTCCTCAACAGATTCATCAGATTCAAGAAGTTCCGTATGGAGACTGCGCTCGGCCATCAGTTCCCTTCGTCAAGGGGATTTCATGACATCCATAGACATCAAGGATGCATATTTGCATGTTCAAATTTTTCCAGCGCATCAGAGATTCCTCAGGTTCGAGGTGGACGATCAACATTTTCAGCTTGTAGCCCTTCCCTTCGGGTTGACCTCAGCGCCGAGGGTCTTCACCAAGGTTCTGGCGGGCATAATGGCCCTATTCAGAGCTCAGGGAATTCGCATTGTGCTGTATCTGGACGACCTATTGATTTCAGCGTCTTCCCTCCGTCAGGCGGAGCTGGACACCCACCAGGTGGTGTCGACCCTGGAGAGGTTCGGGTGGGTGATCAACCGCCCCAAGTCCTCTCTCTCACCATCATGGGAGATTTCATTCCTGGGCATGAATCTGGATACCATTCAAGCCAGAGTGTTTCTACCCCAGACCAATGTGCAGGGGATTCAGGATCTGATCCGCATTCTTCTGGCCGATCCTTGCCCCTCTATCCGGCAGGGGATGAAACTGGTGGGCTTGATGGTGGCCTCCTTCGAGGCGGTCCCGTTTGCGCAGTTTCACATGAGATCTCTTCAACTTCATCTATTGACGCATTGGGACAGGTGTCCGCTGTCATTGGATCAACCGTTCAGGATGTCTCCCGGGGTTCGGCAGTCTGTTCGGTGGTGGCTGGAGTCGAGCAACTTGTTGAGGGGCAGATCCTTTCTGGTTCCTCGCTGGGAGACGGTTACCACGGATGCCAGCCTGTCGGGCTGGGGAGGTTTCTGGAAAAGTCATCAGTTCAGCGGGGTGTGGGGTCCTCAGGAGGCTCACAACCCCATCAATGTTTTGGAGCTCAGAGCCATCCGGCTTGTTCTGTCACGGCTGACGTCGCACTTACAGGGTCTTCCGGTTCAGATTCGTTCAGACAATCGGACGGCGGTAGCCTACATCAATCACCAAGGGGGGACTCGCAACAGGAGTGCCTTCAGGGAAGTCTCTCTGATCCTGCATTGGGCAGAGAGCAATGTTCCTTGCATTTCGGCAATCTACATTCCAGGAGTGGAGAACACGGAGGCGGACTCCCTGAGCAGGGGGTTCTTTCGCCAAGGAGAGTGGTCCCTCAACCCCGGGGTTTTTCAGTCTCTTTGTCGCAAGTGGGGGACTCCGGAGGTGGATCTCTTTACCTCACGGCACAATCACAAACTCCCGGCCTTTGTGTCTCTATCGCAGGACCATCTATCTCTGGCAGTGGATGCCTTGTCCCTTGCTTGGAAGGATCTGGGGTTTCTGTACCTGTTTCCTCCCTTCTCCATGCTGGGCAAGGTAGTTTGCAAAATGGCTCTGGAGGGGGCACCAGCAATTCTGGTGGCTCCAAGGTGGCCAAGAAGGGTTTGGTACACAGACGTTGTAAGGCTGGCGGTAGATCAGTACCGGCTTCCCATGTTTCCGGATCTGTTATCTCAGGGTCAACTACTTTATCCCAATTTACCAACGGCTTGGCTGCTGAAACCTTCATTCTGAAGGAGGAAGGTTTGTCTGAGGCTGTTGTTCAGACTTTGATTAGAGCTAGGAAGCGGTCCTCTTCTGGCGTTTACTATAGGACTTGGTGGTCCTATATTGACTGGTGTGAGGCTAGGGCCTTGCCTTGCAGGGTGTTTTCGATTTCTAGGATTTTGGAGTTTCTTCAGCACGGTCTGGATCTTGGGTTCCAGCTTAGTACCTTGAAGGGGCAGGTCTCTGCTCTGTCTGTTTTCTTCCAAAGATCTTTTGCCTTACACCTGCTGGTTAAGACTTTTTTCCAGGGGGTCACTCATGTTCGACCCCCTCGGAAGGCTATGGTTCCTGTTTGGGATTTGAATTTGGTTCTTTAGGCTCTCCAGGGTCCTCCTTTTGAGCCGTTACAGGATATTGCTCTTTCTGTTTTCACTCAAAAGGTTGCCTTCTTGGTGGCTATTACCTCTGTTCGGCGTGTCTCTGAGTTGGCGGCTCTGTCAGTTCAGGCCCCTTACTTTGAAAGACACCAGGACAAGGTGGTCTTTCGCTTTAAGCCAGATTTCCTTCCTAAGGTGGTTTCTGCTTTCCATCTCAATCAGCATATTGTTCTCCCTCCCTTGTGTCATAAGCCTAGCAATGACAAGGAGAGGGTTTTACACAATTTGGATGTGGTTCGCTGTGTTAAGTACTATTTGGTGACTACTTCTTCTTTCCGCAAGACGGATGCCTTTTTCGTGGTGCCCTGCGGGCCCAGGAAAGGTTTGGCGCCCGCCAAGTCTACCATTAGCAAATGGATTCGTCAGGCCATTGTTGGGGCCTATTCTGCTAAGGGGAGGACTCCCCCTTTTAGGGTCATTGCGCATTCTACTCGTGCTGTTGGTGCGTCCTGGGGTTTTCAGCACCAGGCTTCTGTTGAACAAGTTTGTAAGGCTGCTACTTGGTCTTCCGTTCATACTTTTTCCAAGTTTTACAAGTTTGATGTGCGGGCTTCAGCGGATGCCGTTTTTGGCCGCAAAAATGGCATTTTTTACTGTTTATGGTTCCCTACCATGACGGACACTGCTATTGGATGTCCCAAATGTCATGAAGAGTTGAAGCGGAGTGTATGTCACACTTGGAATAATACAGTTTTGTGAGTACTACCTTTAAAACGGATATTATAAGTGTGACATACACTCCACTTCACCCCACCCTTTTGGTATTTTGGATCCTTTATATGGTGAACCTTTGTTTCTTGGTTGTTAGTATTGTTATATTTTGTTCTTCCTGGTCCTCTTACTGCTATTTTACACTGGGGAATTGGTGGGAGGTCCCAGGTATTTATGGACTGGGAGGAGCTCCTTTTTTGCATTCATCTCTGCAGAAGTTCGCCCTCTACTGGAGAATAACCCAAATGTCATGAAGAGTTGAAGCGGAGTGTATGTCATACTTATAATATAAAGGTGAGTACTCACAAAACGGTATTTTTAAATCCTTTCAAACTATCAAGAGACTCCCAGTACAGCCCACATATATTCTGAGACCCCCCCCCCAACCCGCCACGACATATGCTTTAGAAGCGAAGATTTCATAATTTTGTAAACAAAACACGCCACAGCAGTTCGCTGGCATTCGCCAAACCATTTTTAAAGAGGAACAACACACATTCACTTTCCCCTGTTCATTCCTTTGTGTGTATTCCCCTAGGTTGCCTGATCAACTTACCTTCCAGTCGCTCCCACTGCGCTGGCTCAAGCTGAAAGCAAGCATGCTCATTGGCTGAGTGTCCTGCTCAGCCAATCAGCACGCTCACTGTCACTTGGTTCCTTTCGGCACCGCTGACGGCGAAGGGAGCCGAGTGCATCCCCTGCACACCTTGCAGCGGAGACCTGCCCACGGCACTAATTCAGAAAGGCTAGAGGTGTGAGGGGATGAGGCCTCAGCACAGAGACGCGAATGAGGGCTCAGGAGAAGGTGAGGCACTGGGGGGTTTCACACTGTGGGGCATCCAAATTTGGGAAGCCCCAAGGACAGGAACTCAGACGGTCTTTTAGACTCCAGGGCCTCTGAAGTTCCACTTTAAATGTAAATGCCACTATTTTCCACCAGCAAATTGCAGCGAAAACACAGCAGAATGCATGGAGCAAGTCAGTTATCACAGACGCTCATTTGAGCAACATTCGCCACGGTTTACCCCCTCCCCCCGCACATGGCAAATGCATGGAACAGGAAAGTCGCACCCCCATTATCAGAGAGGATGCCGCTTTGTGTCACAGAAACCGGAAGAGGACCACAGCAAAGCATTTTTTTTCTTCTAACACCCCCATCATGTCTGAGGGCCAGGAAAGGGTGACAGGACAGGTGGGTCGTTTTTGGGTGGAATTCAGCTTTAATAACAGCGATTAAAGAGGAACATTGGACCAAAAATAAAAAGTGGCCAATCCCCCCCCCCCCACTTACCTCTTGGATATCCAGCTGCTTGAACTGGACCTTCACCATGATTTATTGAAAAGCCCGAACCCTTAAAAAACTATTCCCCAGCATCTAAAGTTAATATATTTTAAGTTTTTAGTCACTTACTTATTATTCTTTCCCCCACTGGGCTGCAACTCTGTTCAGGACTTTAGGATACGGGCACCACCATCTTGACTCAGAAGCATCACACTTACGGAGGAGAGGAGAGCGGGATAAAGTACAGGAGGGTGGGTTATAGCTGTGCTTTGCTCAGACAGAGCAGAGCTGGGGTCAGGAAAAGATCAGCAATCCCAGAATGCAGAGCATCACAGTCAGAAGGTACTTCCTGTTTGCAGGCTGCCTGACGTTCCATGCGCCACCATCTTGGATGTTTAAAGGCTCATAACATGCAGTAGATGCAGGTCGGATGATTTTTAATGTGAGCAATCTGTATGTACAGGGTGTGGGAAACATATAAGATAGACTCTTATTTAGAGTGAAGGGCCGCTTTAAGACAAGCATGACCTTAGCCGATCTCACAGTTCAGTGAAGTCTCTTGGGATTTTGGGTGGCCCTATTGCATCCCATTCATGAACATTGTGCAGGAGCGAGATTGGGGGCTGCACAGTGCCAGACGAGATGCAAGATGGCGCCACCCATCAGAACGTCGTCCGAAAACCGAGGAACCTGGAAGATAGATCCCTTGGCGGGGTGAGTAAAGAATACCCAAAGGTAAAACTGGAGGGGGAGTCCGGTGAGGTTTGGAGGAGGTTTTAACCCCGATGTTCCTCTGAAAACAAACAGAGCGGTAACTAGAGCTGTAGGAGACCATGTAACTAGCTGTCTTGTTTGCAATTTATCAAAACTGATTTTTTGGGGTAAAATAAAAATGGCTTTGTTAGGGCCTTGCCTTCAGACAATTGCATTGTCCTTCTTGTTTAATTATGTAATTTTCATTTCAAAATGTGATTGCTGTAAGGTCAATGGATATGTAATAAGTCTTTAGTAAAAGAACAATGAAAGGGTTGCAGATGTTTAAAACATGTTTTTACGGAGACACTTTAATAAGCCGCTTAACACGTGAATGTATGCACTCGGCTGTCTTATGTAAAACCTGGCACACTGCCATCCCATCATCATCACATGTCTACTGGACTGTGTCATACTGGAGGATTTTGCATTTTAAATGTTACTTTCATAAATATGGATTTATAATGCCGGGAGAAAAGGGATTTGTATTGTAAAGGCCAATCAGTACTGCAACGTTGAACCATTTCCAAGAACGTGAAATTGGAGGGACGCTGGAAATCTGAGGCCACTTTTGAATATTGAGACCACAGGCAATTATGGCCTTTGTCCATGACTTGCTGCTTACAAGGAAAAATACTAATTACAGAGCAGCCCCTTGCCACCGCCGAGCTCCGCGAATCCGAGGCAGATTGTCAATGCAATATTTACATAGCATAGCCAACGGATTCCAATATTACATCTCTGTGGGGTTGAGGCTTGTTTGTGCCAGTTCAGATGCAATGCTAAAGCAGGCCAGTATTGATGGAAGGGTGTCAAACCAACACCAGGGATAAAAATCAGCCTTTGTTTTAGGGTGCACCCAGTGAGCCCAATATCTCATAACATAGGGCACTGTTTCTCAACCTGCGGTACATGTACCCCAGGGGGTAGTCGGAGACGCACAGAGGTGCACCTACATGGGATGCCTGATGGGCCTGGTATATTATTTTAACAGCAAAGTGCTTTGATCCCTGTGACCTACTTATTTTGATATTATTACGAATCTTCGATCTCCTCCCTGGGGGTACTTCCTGTCGCTAGGGGTACTTGGTTGGGGACCACTGACATAGGAATTCCCTAGCCAATAGAGAGATGAGGGAGGAGCGGAAGTTTATTGCCAAATCTTAGAGGAAGAACGCGCTCGGTTTTCACTTTTTGGGGTGTTAGTCCTCTCAGTGGGGGCATCCCAAATTGGGATAACCCGCTGTGTGTATCCCCCCAGGTCACCCCATTCACTCACCTTCCTGTCGCTCCCACGGTGCAGACCTGGGTGAGAACAAGCTTGGTGATTGGCTGAGGGGCTCATTCAACCAATCAGCAGGCTTACTTTCATTCGGCTCCTTTCAGCGTCGTGAGTGAAACGCTGCTTCTGGGGGATTTTACACAGCAGGGCTTCCCAATTCGGGATAACCCAAGGAGTAGAACTTTTTAAAGAGGAACATTGAAGGCCCTGGCTTGGCTTGCATTGTGTGACTGGGTGAATAACTGGAACCAGTTAAATTGTTTTTATTTTGAAATGAAAGTTACCGGGGGGTGGGGTTATAGAAGGGGTTTCTTTAGTAGACCTGCTCACCGATGTTCCTCTTTAAAGAAAAATGGGAGGGGGGATGTGGGCTCTGTTGTAGTTGTGCACCTGACCTTATGCAGCTGTTTTTATTGGATGCTAGATGGATTTTGCATGTTTTAGTAATAGGAATATATATATATATATATATATATATTCACTGTAATGCATTTAGTAGGGCCTTTGACCACATTGACCTTAAACCTAAGGCTGCCCCTAGATCCAAACAATGATGGTTTGCCAATTTGGTTTATTGAAAATTGACAATTTTAGCATAAGTTGATTTCAGAGAAGAGTGCGCACAGTTCATGACCCAGAAGGTCAGGGAAAATCTCTGACAATCTGCAAACTGCTTATCCCTATGTCACCCAAGTCATTAGTTTTCTGAAGACAGCTTACCCAATATTGCTTTCCCACCAACAATGCCTTTCCATCAGTGACTTAAGCTATTATATGTATTATTGTGCAAAAGTCTGAGCAGCTGTACTGCTTCCAGATTAATGCTAATCACAGTGAAACCAGTCTGCAGGCTTAAAGTGGACCAAAACCCGCGCCAATCGTCTCCCTCCCCCCGGGGCATCCAAAATGTGTGAAACCCCCCAGATCGCCCCATACACTTACCTTGTTTCCCGGTCTAACCGCGACTTGTTTCCCGGTCTATCCCTCTAGCAGGACGTGTGTCCGCACCAGGCATTTGTGAATGGACGGCGCGGGAACACTCCCTGTTAGAGGGAAGCTCAAATGCTTAGACAACGTGACGTCAGCGGCCCTAAGTGCGCTGATTGGACAAGCGGCTGCGCATGCGCCGTAGGACCGGGAAGAGGTGAGTTGGCATCAGCGATCTGGGGGGGGTGGTTTCACACAACGGGGCACCCCTCGATCGGGGTGCCCTAGGGGAAAGGACCAAAACCCAGGATAGTCCAAATCCTGGGTTTTGGTCCACTTTAAAGCAGGCCAAAACCCACATTTTTAACTAGAATCCGCTAAATTGCTACTCCTATCAAGAGTATCTTTTGGCAATTTTAACTGCTCCTGCTTCACTCTAATCCCAGCGGGACAGTTCAGCCAAATGTCGCGTTTGCTGTCACTTGGCTCCCTTTGGCGCCGCTGATGGCTAAGCACCCGAGCGATGCCGAAGGGAGCCGAGTGCACCGCCAGCTTTTAACTCAACCCTGTGCCGTGGGAATGACTGGAAGATGAGTTGATTGGTCGACCTGGGGGAATACACACAGTGTGGCATCCCAATTTGAGATGCCGCCGCACGAAGGAACAACACACGTGAAAGTGAAATTTCTGTGTGTTGTTCCTCTTTAAATAGATGCCAATGTAATAAAGACAGATGAGTAAAGCAAACATGCTAACCAAGTATGATGGTGGGAAAGGTGCAGCACTGAATGGATCCTATTTATCTATATTTCAGGCCTCTTTGAAAATCCTCACTCTATTATCTGCCTATTATGAAGCAAAACGCGTTTTGTACTTTGTAAATCTCTTCAGCACTTTCTGCGGCGGAACGCGTGACCACCTGCGCATTGTTCTCAAAATGAAAAGGTTTTTGTTGTGCTTCTGAATATTTGAACATCCTATTTCATTAAATGGCTGCACACCTTATATTATGCACAACAATAGGACACCCATTTGGCGTTGTTCTGAATCATGGCTGGCGCTCTCAGTACACTGTATGGGATGCTGTGTGGCGTTTAGTTTCTATTATTTTCCGGAAAATCAGATATCCTTTTAAGAAGTGTGCATTCTTTTCTGTTATCTGTGTTTGAATGATGCTGTTTGCCGTACACTGCCTGTGTAAATTGGAACTGGTGTCCTCATTGTATGTGGGAACGCCACGGGTAGGCTTTCTAGCTGAGAGATGTAATGTGACTTTTTATTCACTTTGAGATTTTTTAGGTCACAAGTAACAAGCTGGAAACACAAATATAAGCTATAAAGACAAATTAATTATAAATAGATGAACAGCAATATTAAGAAAAAATGTTTGCTCGTGTTTATGGACCTGGAAGTGGTGTTGATAAGCCAGTGGAGCTAATTTATTATAAGCAATTTCATCTTTCTCCACTTATTCCTTCTACTTTATATCTTAAAAGTGCCCAAGTTCCAGCAGGTCTCTATAAACAGCCCTGCGAGCGGCATTTATTTATTGTGCTGCCATTTTGCAACTTATACACATTTAAATTAACACAACTTGGCAAATGTATCTTAATGTTGTAACTGCACAGTCCTGAAACTGTTCGTCCTAACTTATCGCTTGGCACGAAATGTCACTCCACAAGCTGGTATAGTTGAAATGCACAATTTTACATGGAAAGATATAAGTTGTGTTCTGTGATTTCTAGTTACACTAGTGTACATTTTACATTGCATTTGCAGTACATGAAGTACTGTATACAAGCTGTTGCAATGTGAATGGCAGAAGGGGCTCTATGTGCCAAGATGGGTATAGTGGGTCCACTGTAAGCTGCAGGTATAGCAAATCTTGGGATGGTCGGCAAATCTGACCTAGAGAAACAGAAGCACAGAAAGTAATGAAACTTGTGCTGGGAGTTACAGCTCAGCTTGTGCTGGGAGTTACAGTTGAACCTGTGCTTGAAGTTACAACTAAACTTGTGCTGGGAGTTACAGTTGAACTTGTTCTGGGAGTTACAGTTCAGCTTGTGCTGGGAGTTACAACTTAACTTGTGTTGGAAGTTACAACTCAACTTGTGCTGGGAGTTACAGCTCAACTTGTGCTGGAATTTACAGTTGAACCTGTGCTTGAAGTTACAGTTGAACCTGTGCTGGGAGTTACAATTGAACTTGTTCTGGGAGTTACAGTTCAGCTTGTGCTGGGAGTTACAACTCAACTTGTGCTGGAAGTTACAACTCAACTTGTGCTGGAAGTTACAACTCAACTTGTGCTGGAAGTTACAACTCAACTTGTGCTGGAAGTTACAACTCAACTTGTGCTGGAAGTTACAACTCGACTTGTGCTGGAAGTTACAACTCGACTTGTGCTGGGGGTTAAAACTCGACTTGTGCTGGGGGTTAAAACTCGACTTGTGCTGGGGGTTAAAACTCGACTTGTGCTGGGGGTTACAACTCGACTTGTGCTGGGGGTTACAACTCGACTTGTGCTGGGGGTTAAAACTCGACTTTTGCTGGGGGTTAAAACTCGACTTTTGCTGGGGGTTAAAACTCGACTTGTGCTGGGGGTTAAAACTCGACTTGTGCTGGGGGTTAAAACTCGACTTGTGCTGGGGGTTACAACTCGACTTGTGCTGGGAGTTACAGCTCGACTTGTGCTGGGAGTTACAATGTACTGGGAATTACAGTCCAACTTGTGCTGGGGGTTACAACTCGACTTGTGCTGGAGGTTACAACTCGACTTGTGCTGGGGGTTACAACTCGACTTTTGCTGGGGGTTAAAACTCGACTTGTGCTGGGGGTTAAAACTCGACTTGTGCTGGGGGTTAAAACTCGACTTGTGCTGGGGGTTACAACTCGACTTGTGCTGGGGGTTACAGCTCGACTTGTGCTGGGAGTTACAATGTACTGGGAATTACAGTTCAACTTGTGCTGGGGGTTACAACTCGACTTGTGCTGGGGGTTACAACTCGACTTGTGCTGGGGGTTAAAACTCGACTTGTGCTGGGGGTTAAAACTCGACTTGTGCTGGGGGTTAAAACTCGACTTGTGTTGGAGGTTAAAGTGGACCAACACCCTGAGGTGATCGGCCCGGGAATCTATAAGATTCCCGGGCCGATCACCTCACACACCGCGGGACATCCGAGATCGGGATGTTCCGCGGGGTGTAAAACCCCCAAAACCCCCGAAAAACCTTACCTCTCCAGCCGCTGCTTCCGCCGCCGCCGCCTCACTCGCGCTCCTCTAGACGTGCGCGCGCCCACGCCGGCCGTCTCTGAATGGCCGGCACGGGCGCGCACACGTCAAGAGTGACGCGCGGGAGGCGCCGACGGGCAAGCTGCTTGTACGTCGCTGTCAATCAGCTTGTCCGCCGGCGCCGATTGGACGGCGCGGCCACGTGGGAGCGGGGAGAGGTGAGTTTTGGGGGCTTTCTGGGGGGTTTCACACAGCGGGGCACCCCCGATCGGGGTGCCCCGGGGAAGTGGACCAATACCCAGGATAGTCAAAATCCTGGGTGTTGGTCCACTTTAAAACTCGACTTGTGCTGGGGGTTAAAACTCGACTTGTGCTGGGGGTTAAAACTCGACTTGTGCTGGGGGTTAAAACTCAACTTGTGCTGGGGGTTACAACTCGACTTGTGCTGGGAGTTACAGCTCGACTTGTGCTGGGAGTTACAATGTACTGGGAATTACAGTTCAACTTGTGCTGGGGGTTACAACTCGACTTGTGCTGGGGGTTACAACTCGACTTGTGCTGGGGGTTACAACTCGACTTGTGCTGGGGGTTACAACTCGACTTGTGCTGGGGGTTACAACTCGACTTGTGCTGGGGGTTACAACTCGACTTGTGCTGGGGGTTACAACTCGACTTGTGCTGGGGGTTACAACTCGACTTGTGCTGGGGGTTACAACTCGACTTGTGCTGGGGGTTAAAACTCGACTTTTGCTGGGGGTTAAAACTCGACTTGTGCTGGGGGTTAAAACTCGACTTGTGCTGGGGGTTAAAACTCGACTTGTGCTGGGGGTTAAAACTCGACTTGTGCTGGGGGTTAAAACTCGACTTGTGCTGGGGGTTAAAACTCGACTTGTGCTGGGGGTTAAAACTCGACTTGTGCTGGGGGTTAAAACTCGACTTGTGCTGGGGGTTACAACTCGACTTGTGCTGGGAGTTACAGCTCGACTTGTGCTGGGAGTTACAGCTCGACTTGTGCTGGGGGTTACAATGTACTGGGAATTACAGTTCAACTTGTGCTGGGGGTTACAACTCGACTTGTGCTGGGGGTTACAACTCGACTTGTGCTGGGGGTTACAACTCGACTTGTGCTGGGGGTTACAACTCGACTTGTGCTGGGGGTTAAAACTCGACTTGTGCTGGGGGTTACAACTCGACTTGTGCTGGGGGTTAAAACTCGACTTGTGCTGGGGGTTAAAACTCGACTTGTGCTGGGGGTTACAACTCGACTTGTGCTGAGGGTTACAGCTCGACTTGTGCTGGGAGTTACAATGTACTGGGAATTACAGTTCAACTTGTGCTGGGGGTTACAACTCGACTTGTGCTGGGGGTTACAACTCGACTTGTGCTGGGGGTTACAACTCGACTTGTGCTGGGGGTTACAACTCGACTTGTGCTGGGGGTTAAAACTCGACTTGTGCTGGGGGTTAAAACTCGACTTGTGCTGGGGGTTAAAACTCGACTTGTGCTGGGGGTTAAAACTCGACTTGTGCTGGGGGTTACAACTCGACTTGTGCTGGGAGTTACAGCTCGACTTGTGCTGGGAGTTACAATGTACTGGGAATTACAGTTCAACTTTTGCTGGGGGTTAAAACTCGACTTGTGCTGGGGGTTAAAACTCGACTTGTGCTGGGGGTTAAAACTCGACTTGTGCTGGGGGTTAAAACTCGACTTGTGCTGGGGGTTAAAACTCGACTGGTGCTGGGGGTTAAAACTCGACTTGTGCTGGGGGTTACAACTCGACTTGTGCTGGGGGTTACAACTCGACTTGTGCTGGGGGTTACAACTCGACTTGTGCTGGGGGTTACAACTCGACTTGTGCTGGGGGTTAAAACTCGACTTGTGCTGGGGGTTACAACTCGACTTGTGCTGGGGGTTACAACTCGACTTGTGCTGGGGGTTACAACTCGACTTGTGCTGGGGGTTACAACTCGACTTGTGCTGGGGGTTACAACTCGACTTGTGCTGGGGGTTACAACTCGACTTGTGCTGGGGGTTACAACTCGACTTGTGCTGGGGGTTACAACTCGACTTGTGCTGGGGGTTACAACTCGACTTGTGCTGGGGGTTACAACTCGACTTGTGCTGGGGGTTACAACTCGACTTGTGCTGGGGGTTACAACTCGACTGGTGCTGGGGGTTACAACTCGACTTGTGCTGGGGGTTACAACTCGACTTGTGCTGGGGGTTACAACTCGACTTGTGCTGGGGGTTACAACTCGACTTGTGCTGGGGGTTACAACTCGACTTGTGCTGGGGGTTACAACTCGACTTGTGCTGGGGGTTTCAACTCGACTTGTGCTGGGGGGTTACAACTCGACTTGTGCTGGGGGTTAAAACTCGACTTGTGCTGGGAGTTACAGCTCGACTTGTGCTGGGAGTTACAGCTCGACTTGTGCTGGGAGTTACAGCTCGACTTGTGCTGGGAGTTACAGCTCGACTTGTGCTGGGAGTTACAACTCGACTTGTGCTGGGAGTTACAACTCGACTTGTGCTGGGGGTTACAACTCGACTTGTGCTGGGGGTTACAACTCGACTTGTGCTGGGGGTTACAACTCGAGATGTGCTGGGAGTTACAGCTCGACTTGTGCTTGGAGTTACAGCTCGACTTGTGCTGGGGGTTACAACTCGACTTGTGCTGGGGGTTACAACTCGACTTGTGCTGGGGGTTACAACTCGACTTGTGCTGGGGGTTACAACTCGACTTGTGCTGGGGGTTACAACTCGACTTGTGCTGGGGGTTACAACTCGACTTGTGCTGGGGGTTACAACTCGACTTGTGCTGGGGGTTACAACTCGACTTGTGCTGGGGGTTACAACTCGACATGTGCTGGGAGTTACAGCTCGACTTGTGCTTGGAGTTACAGCTCGACTTGTGCTGGGGGTTACAACTCGACTTGTGCTGGGGGTTACAACTCGACTTGTGCTGGGGGTTACAACTCGACTTGTGCTGGGGGTTACAACTCGACTTGTGCTGGGGGTTACAACTCGACTTGTGCTGGGGGTTACAACTCGACTTGTGCTGGGGGTTACAACTCGACTTGTGCTGGGGGTTAAAACTCGACTTGTGCTGGGGGTTAAAACTCGACTTGTGCTGGGGGTTAAAACTCGACTTGTGCTGGGGGTTAAAACTCGACTTGTGCTGGGGGTTACAACTCGACTTGTGCTGGGGGTTACAACTCGACTTGTGCTTGGAGTTACAATGTACTGGGAGTTACAGTTCAACTTGTGCTGGGAGTTACAACTCAACTTGTGCTGGGGGTTAAAACTCAACTTGTTCTTGGAGTTACATCTCAACTTGTGCTGGGCGTTAAAACTCGACTTGTGCTGGGAGTTACAACTCAAGTGCTGGGGGTTACAACTCGACTTGTGCTGGGGGTTACATTTCAACTTGTGCTGGGAGTTACAGTTCAACTTGTGCTGGGAGTTACAATGTACTGGGAGTTACAGTTCAACGTGTGCTGGGAGTTACAGTTGAACTTGTTCTTGGAGTTACAATGTACTGGGAGTTACAGTTCAGCTTGTGCTGGGAGTTACAGTTGAACTTGTTCTTGGAGTTACAATGTACTGGGAGTTACAGTTCAGCTTGTGCTGGGAGTTACAGTTGAACTTGTTCTTGGAGTTACAATGTGCTGGGAGTTACAACTCAACTTGTGCTGGGGGTTAAAACTCGACTTGTGCTGGGGGTTAAAACTCGACTTGTGCTGGGGGTTAAAACTCAAGTGCTGGTCCGTATTTGGGATGCCTCACACTGTCCACATTTGGGATGCCACACACACTGTTTACATTTGGGATACCTTGCACTGCCCACATTTGGGATGCCAAACACACTGCCTGTATTTGGGATGCCACACACACTGCCTGGATTTGGGATTCCACACACACTGCCTGTAAAGAGGTGATTGGGAGGGGGAATATTTTTTTTTCTTATTTTCCTCTTTCCAAATCCTGGGTGAGTCTTATGTGCAGGTGCTCTAATTTGGTGGAGTTATAGCGGACTAAATGATCTCTGTAATTCGGTTCATCACTGCTGTGATTATTATTTGGAAATGCCTTAACAGATTAAACAGTGGGTGGGGAAGACACGTTTTAACCATTAAACCGGACCTTCACCATGATTTAATGAAAAGCCCAAACTCTTAAAAAACAATTCCTCAGCATCTAAAATTAATATATTTTACATGTTTAGTCACTAATTTATTATACTTTCCCCCACTGGGCTGCAACTCTGTTCGGGAATTTAGGATACGGGCGCCGCCATCTTGACTCAGAAGCATCACACTTACCGAGGAGAGGAGAGTGGGATAAGGTACAGGGGGGCGGGTTATAGCTGTGCTTTGCTCAGACAGAGCAGAGCTGGGGTCAGGGAAAGGTCAGCAGTCCCAGAATGCAGAGCAGCACAGTCACTTCCTGTTTGCAGGCACTTCCTGTTTGCAGGCTGCCTGCAAAAATGGCAGCTTCCATAAGCCGCCATCTTGGATGTTTAAAGGCTTATAAAATGCAGTAGATGCAGGTAGGATGATTTTTAATGTGAGCAATCTGTATGTACAGGGTGTGGGAAACATATAAGATAGACTCTTATTTAGAGTGAAGGTCCGCTTTAAGTAGTTGGATCTCTCTGAGACATTGCTGGGATTCATGTGCATCCAGCATACCCATGTGAGCGCCATTCCTGGCGAAGATGGAGGTAAGAATTTAGGGTGTTCCGTGGGGCTAAGTGCGGAGGGGGGGCTCCAGCGTTCTGGACACCCTCCCCCCCAGCCTGTCTTATTATTTAAGAAGAAATTGCATTTCTGATGCAAAGTGTTGCTCTCATGAATACTTTATATATCTAAGATGAAACATTGAATCTTGTAATTGTATTGATTATGTTCTAATTCAAATGAACTTGGATAGAGAGTGCAGTGGTCAGCTTCCGCAGTGACTTAAAGTGGACCCAAACCCGCCCTGGAGTCTATGAGACTCCAGGGCAGGCATACTTGCTACCTCTGGGACATCCTGAACTGTGAAACCCCCTAGGGCAGCCGAAATTCATATCTTCCCCCTGAGACCACGGCGCATGCTTGTCCGGCATCATACACACCCCTCGCTGTGTGTGGACCCGCCAGCTGCGCACAGCCATAGGGAGCGAGAGATGCTTCGCACCACAGGTATATGCAGCTGGGATCTCCATTCAGTACCCAGGTTTTGGTCCACTTTAAATACAAATCTCTGTAGATTACTTTAAGAATAGAACCACTCTGTCTGATTGTTAAAGGGGAAATTAAGTGTACTAATTATAGGTATATTTTATTATACTTTATATGATTATAGATATCCCCAAATGATGCACCTTAATTCTTAAGTAACACTCAAATAGGGTGTGAGCCTGAAATCCTGCCATGTCTATGGTAAACTGACCATGACAATACACTATATTCACACCTAGCTGCCAAAAAGGTACCTCAATAGCGGAGGTGTTTTCTGGGCTGCTGCTCATTTTCCCTTGAAAAGGAATACTTGAATTCCTACTTAGGTTGGTCCCCGACTCAGACATTTAAATACACATTAGGCATGGATGATATTTTTGAGAGCGGTGTAACTCCTGAAATATGACTGTATAATAACTCCTGAGTTATGGCTATATAGAGAGTCTTAGAGAGTCTTTCATTTGATATCAAACATGGCATATATGTATTGGCCAGAGACTGATAATGCTCATAGTATCATACTCTGTATGATGTGTATTTGATGTTTAGCTTCATTTAACTAAGAAATTAATGGGGATCATGAATTTCTTGGTTACATTATGATAACATGCATATTGTGGGAGTTATATTACTTTATAGCAAGGGTACTCAACCACTTCTTGTAAAGGTCCATTTAAAAGCGTCTGGAGAGAGGGCTGTGGATAGTTAGAAATCAGCATACTGAGGGAGGGGCTGGGTTGGAATGGATGAGGATGGGATAGGTGGGGCTGAGCTGGGGCGGGGGGGAAGGATTGGATGGGGCGAAGAGACAGAAACAAAGTTTGTGAGTACCTTGCAATGCCACTTCCCACCCCATGCAGTACTTCATATTGCAATGCTAGGTGCCAGGGAGCCATGAAAATGTCAGGGAGACTAAGGACTACATCGCCAATCAAGGGGGCAGCTCTGAGCATGGCAACACAGAAGCAACTCGGTGCAGGGCTGTCAAGGCAGGGGCCTGGAAATCTGGCACCGAGGTCGGCTAGTTGAGTATCCCTGCTCCTATAGAATATTTATCTAATCTCATAGAGGCGGGTTTTAGGCGGGTCCTTTAGACACACCCAGGAGGCTGGGAATGTTGGCCACACCCCCTAGTGTTGGTAGATTAGAAGGATGTTTGCTGGGTATTCAGTTGATGAACGGGCCCCTTACCAGAATAAATGCATATGGCTCAGTGTCTCTTGCTCTCTCCCTCTCCATTATATTTATTGTACTGTAACTAACATATAACTTAATCATGTAACAACTTCCTGTAATATCTAAGGTTGTCTGGGGAAACATCATGAGTATATTGGGTTAGTGAAGGTAATTTACTGTGCTGGTAGAGCCCGAAAAGTATACTGTTATAATCGTGTAGTCTATAGCAAAGTATAGTATAAAATATATATGAATATATATTTAAATATAGAATTTGCTCTTTGTATGATGACATCTTAGTGGATGGCAAGCCAATAATGATGTTGTGATTTCCGGATATTCCTTATATATAATCATTAAAGTGTTCTATGCCGTCTTTCTCTCTCATTTCCCGCACCTTCCCCAGAATTAGTGTCTTTTCTAAATGGAGAGGGAACTAAGTCACCTTAATGTCTCCTGCAGTTAATAACAGGAGAGAACGGGAACAAGATTTGCATTGTGTATCTGTCAGGGCTAAACACTAACAATGCAGCAAAAGGCAACATTCCCCGAATGTTTATCATGTTTTGTGGAATAATATGCCTCCAGCAGTGTTCCGTTGTCACTCGCTTACTCAATTCCCTGCGGCTTGAAGCAATCCCATCACCTGGTCTGCCACCATTATCTACAATGGCTGATTGTCAGTATAATTTTGTGTCTGTTCTGAATTTAAAAGTTAGCTCTTTAGACAATTAGTGTCGCTAATTATTAAAAAACCAATAGGATACATCTAAAATGTGTTTTTAGAATGGTGTACACAAATGGTATGAACAGGGTAGAAATCTAAACACGTGTTCCTAGAGCAGTGTACACAAATGGTATGAACAGGGTAGAAATCTTAACATGTGTTGCTAGAACGATGCGCGCAAGTGGTATGAACAGGGTAGAAATCTAAATATGTGTTCCTAGAAAGATGTGCACAAATGGTATTAACAGGTATGGTATGGTACAAGCAGATGGTGCACAGTAACATTAAAAAGTACATTTCCACTTTTTGCCTCCTAGGGACCCCAGGTGCATCTGATTATTGATGGGTTGGTTGGAACTGCTGATGGACTGTCCTTAGGCAGAAATGGAGAATCCATCACCACACGCCTTTTTCTGGGAACAGTTCCTAAAGACCAGAAGCATTTGTGAGATTGGAACCATGCTGCTGGCCCTGGAGAAGCAACTACTGTAACATAGGAGTGAAGGTGTATAGAAGGGGTGCACATTGCTGTATTGTTCTACTTCAAGGGGCCACAAAAAAGTAAGCTTCAAATGCCTTTATGTATATGCAGAGGTGAGCAGAGGTGGTAGGAAGAGGTGGGGTGAGATGACCAGAGGTGGGTGAAGTTGAGGTGAGGAGGAGTGGGCAAAGGTAAGGCAGGGAAAGGTCATTTCATCAAAGGTGAGGTAGGCAGAGGTGAGTCAAGCTGAGGTGGTAAGGGAAGTGATGGACAGAGGTGAGGTGGGTAGAGGGGAGATAGGAAGAGGTGAGGTGAAATGAAGTGGAAGAGGTAAGGTTACCAGAGGTGGGTATGAGTTGAGGTGAGACGAGAAGGAGTGGGCAAAGGTAAGGCAGGGAAAGGTCATTTCAGCAGAGGTTAAGTGGAAAGAGGTGAGGCAGAGCTGAAGAAAGAAGAGTTGAGACAAGGTGGGATGAACAGAGGTGAGATAGTAAGAGAAGTGTTGGGTAGAGATAGGTAGAGGTGAGGGGAGCGGAGGTAAGATGGGACAAGGTGGAAAGAGGTAAGTAGAGGTAGACAGAGCTAAAATCAACACGCGTAAGGTGAAAAGAGGTGGGCAGCGGGGAGACAGGAAGAGCTGGATGAGAAGGAGTGGACATAGGTAAGGCAGGGAGAGGAGAATTGAGCAGAGGTGAGGCAGGAAGAGGTGAGCAGGGCTGAGTCCAGAAGAGTGGAGCAGAGGTGGGATGAGCAGAAGTGAGATAGTAAGAGAAATGATGGATAGAGGTGGATAGAGATAGGAAGAGGTGGGGGAAGCGGAGGTAAGATGGGACAAGGCAGAAAGAGGTAAGTAGAGGTAGGCAGAGCTAAAATGAACACACGTAAGGAGAAAAGAGGTGGGCAAAGGTGAGGTGGGTAGAGATGAGGTGAGTAGGAGTGGGCAAAGGTAAGGTCATTTCAGTCGAGGTGAGGGCAAAGGTGAGGTGGGCAGAGGGGAGATAGGAAGAGGTGGGTGGGAAGGAGTGGGCAGAGGTAAGGTAGGGAGACAAGAATTGAGCAAAGGTGAGGTAGGAAGAGGTGAGTTGGGCAGAATCAAGAAGAGTTGAGACGAGATGGGATGAGCAGAGGTGAGATAGTAAGAGAAGTGATGGGTAGAGGTGAGGTGTTAAGAGGTGGATAGAGATAGGTAAAGGTGATGGGATAAGGCAGGAAGAGGTAAGTAGTGGTAGGCAGGGCTAAAATGAACACACGTAAGGTGAAAAGAGGTGGGCTAAGGTGAAGAGTGGAGATAGGAAGAGGTGGGTGGGAAGGAGTTGGCAGAGGTAAGGCAGGGAGAGGAGAATTGAGAAGAGGTCAGGTAGGAAGAGGTGAGGTGGTAAGATGGGACAAGGCGGAAAGAGGTAAGTAGAGGTAGGCAGAGGTAAAATGAACACAGGTAAGGAGAAAAGAGGTGGGCAAAGGTGAGGTGGGTAGAGGTGAGTTGAGAAGGAATGGGCAAACGTAAGGTCATTTCAGTCGAGGTGAGGTGGGCAGATGTGAGCTGATAAGAGAAGCAATGGGTAGAGGGGAGATAGGAAGAGGTGGGTGGGCAGAGGTAAGGCAGGGAAAGGGGAATTGAGCAAAGGTGAGGCAGGAAGAGGTGAGGTGGTAAGATGGGACAAGGCGGAAAGGGGTAAGTAGAGGTAGGCAAAGCTAAAATGAGCATAGGTAAGTAGAAAATAGGTGGGCATAGGTGAGATGGGATGAGACTACTTAAGTATCCCCAGACACAGCCAGCACAAACAACACTCCAGTAGCGCATGTGTGTCATCCACCCCTACAGAGAAGTTTATCGGTAACCCACTTTCTGCTTCAGAATTTAGAGATACACTTTAAGTAAGTAAGTTAAACACACTCTAACACTAACAACTTAGGGGTGCTGGGGGCCACACGTGAGGGGCAGTGTGGGCCGCAGGTTGTGCATCCATGGTGTATAGCCTAATGTCTATGGGCAACTGAATGTCAAAGTAGACTTTCTTATCCAGGTGGATGCTGGTCATGTTCAGCAGGTACAGTAGAGGAACATCTTTTCAGAGGTTAGCTTTTCAGCACAGGATCCCATTGCTTTTTTACAAATTAGACTTAGAGACTTAGATTTAAATGTATGGGATGCACTTGTTGGAAATCAGAATAAAGGGTTACAAACAATAGAAAAGGTAACCCTTCCTTGCTGCATAAGCTTAATAAAACCATTTGTCAAAAGTTCCACTTAAATAAACATTCATTTTCAGGTCCATTATACACAGGGCAAAGTGTGGGAAGACGTAAATGATGACGGGTCTGAATTTCTCCTGTGAAATGAGCTTTTATAGTAAATACGTTCTCTGCCTTGGGCTACATTTACTGGGCTATCAACATGGTGGATAGTCAGGGTGTTTCTATTTCCCAGCTTGACATAGAGGCATAATGTTTTCTGTGCACTCCACAGCACTTGCACACAGTATTAGATTCTAGAATGAGGAGCAAAACATAATGAAATGTTAGGACTGGGTGTTGTTTCAAGAGCTTAGATCTGATTAAAAACACCAAAGTAGGGGCGTGGTCTGGCCAACGGGGAAGATGGCAGCTGCTAGCTCGACCCTGGTAGCAACATCTGCATAGCTCCACAGCAGGACCGGTCCGAGACATCCAGCAGGACGACTCAATCGCAGCTGGGCATAAACCTGCCAGAAATGTATTCTAAATATGTCACACACCCCACTTCAAACATTAATAATTACAATAGGGTTAACGCACCGCTAGGTGGCAGCATTGCAGAGAATCTCCAAAAACTTCAACAGGCCCCTCCCGGTCTATACATACCTGGTACCTCCCAAGAATCACCCAGTGTTGTTCTCTGCAAGGTGGCGACAAGACAGAAGAAAGAAGTCTCCTGCTTGCAGGTAGCCGGGGTATCCCCCCGGCCCCCCCCTCCCCCCCGTGGTCTATTTCTGCCCGGCTCTTGTTTGGTAGTATATCTGTTTACTGGCAGCCTCCCAGCTTCGGCTGTAGGCCGGGCAAAAGGTAGCCGGCACCCTTGGTGCCTAGGAGATTAGCTCCTCCGCTCGACCCTTCATTGCGGGGCATAGCGGGATTCCCGGAGTGGTGATCCGGATGTGGGATGCCCCCATTTAATAGTAGGTTAGCGGTCAGGATGTACCTAGCCCTGGGACTTTTGTTATTCCACACTCCGGGGTGTGTGGCGCGCTTTGGGACCGGTGACATGGTTGTGTGAGTGTGGCTGCTGCGCTGCTGTATCGTGAGGGCTTATGCGCTGTTTACTGTGGCGATTTTTTATTGAGGATCTGCCTTGTGTGTCTTTATTGTCACTGCTGTTGGCGTGAATGGCGTCTCTCCCCTCAGGAGCCGGGGGGGCGGGACCGCGCGCGCGCGGGCCGCGCGCTGATTGGCTGTTCCGGAGGGACGGGGCCTTCTCGGCTCCCGCGCTCCCGGGGCTCGTCTTCCCCTCCCTCACTGTCTCGGAGCGGTGTTCGGGCCGCCATATTCTGCGGTGCCTCTCTGCGCTTGTGCTCTCGCTCAGGTAGGCGTTTTCTGATATCTTGCGGGGGATGTTTTTGGTCACATAAAGTTGGTGGCCTGGCCCCCCGTATTACGTCCCCTCCTTCTCCCGCCTCCTCGCTCCTGCACGTCTTTTTAAAGTGCTGGTTGTGTATTTTAACCATCTCCTTTTGTCTATGGTTAATGAGGGGGGGGGGGAGGGGGGTTGTATGTTATGCTTGTATGCTTGTATAGGTATTATTGTGCCTGGATTGACTGTTGTCCCTCTTCTTTTGTGTCTTTCAGATCCTGGGATCCCGTCTGGCAGGGCTCTCCCGGTCTTATATACCTGGCTTGTGGGGGGTGTTTTCATAAAACTATATATATATATATATATATATATATATATATAAGGGTTTTTATGCTATTCCCCTGGGTCAGGATCTTTTGACAATCTTTAGACAATTGTTAGGTTATTAAGGGGCATCCCGGGTCGCGTACCGCATAAATCCCTGGGTTCTGCTAATACCATAAATTTCACCACATGGAGGCTGCCACAGATACCGGGAATGGTTCTTCGGGACAATCCAAGGTGTGCGGGGGTTGTGGGACTCCGCTCCAGGGAGATGATGTCATTTTGTGTATCCCTTGTGCACAGCAGAACATTGCACAGCAGTCCAGTACTCCGGTGCCTAGCACTTCGTCAGCCGCGCCATCTCCCTCTCCCCCTCGCTTATTCCGGACCCCGTTTGACGTTGTCCTGGGCGGGGATTCGCAGTCTGAGGTATGTGCCCGTTTGACCAGCCTTGAGAAGCGGTTTTCTGCTATGGCCGCTCAGAAGGCTCCAGCTAAGCGGAAGCATCTGTCTCCGCCTCCGCCGGATTCAGATGAGGAAGTTGTGGGAGATCTGGATTGGTCGGATCGTCCCCTTGAAGATGGTGAGCTCATTGAGGAAGAAGATTCTGATGTTCAGCAGTTGCTGGGTTCTGAGGGGGATCAGGCTGACGGCCTCCCTCTCGATTCCTCTACCATTCTGACCCAGATGTTTGAGGTTTTGGATTTGGATCCTCCGGTGGTTGCTCCTAGGCCTAAGGGTCAGCTTTTTGGGGTGTCCAAGCGTTTGGAGTTTCCCAGCCAACAGCATTTTGAAGAAATTGTTTTCAAGCAATGGGAGCAACCTACACGTCTTGTTGGTGTGCCGTCTAGCTGGGATAGGAAGTATCCCTTCCCGGCGGAATTGATGAAGCGTTGGTCTGTCCCCCCTGAGGTAGATACTCCGGTCTTGGGACTGTCCAACACGGCGGTCGTGCATTCCCCTGACACGACTTCGCTCAGGGACGGCGAGGATCGCCGGGTTGATCAGCTTGCTCGTCATGGTTTTGTATGTGCGGGTTCGGTGTTAAGGCCTGTCTGTGCTTCGGCTCTTTTGACTTTTGCGGTCAGGTCTATTGTCAGGGACTTGGGTGTGGATCTCGAGCCCACCAGTGATGAGTCCCTTGCGCTTAAGCGCTGCGATTCTTTCTTGTCCTTTATCCTGGCCGCTCAAGAGGATGCCATGTTGATGTGTGGCAGGGCTACTGCCTTGCTGGTGGCTATCCGGCGCTGTGTGTGGTTGAGACAGTGGACGGCTGATTTTAATTCTAAAAGATCGCTCACGGCTCTGCCCTTTTTGGGTTTGAGGCTTTTTGGTGAGAGGCTGGATTCTGTTGCCAAGGGAGGTAAGTTACCTCAGCGCAAGAAATTTCGCTGTTCCTTTCGGGGGACGGTCTCCTTCAATCCGTCCTTTCGGGGAGCCGGAGCCGGTAGGGGTGCGGGCTCCTCGGCCCCCAGGGGCGCCAGTTGGAATAGGGGTAGGGGCCGTGGCCGTCCCGCTCGCGTCTGGGGTGCCAAGCCCAAGCCGGTTGCCAAGCCCACCCAGCAATGAGGGGGCGCCCTCACCCGTTCGGGTGGGGGGACAGTTGCAACTTTTCTCCCGGGTGTGGGACCAGGAGGTCTCGGACAGATGGATCCGGGAGGTGGTTTCGGCCGGTTACAAGTTGGAGTTCGAGTCCCGTCCTCCTCCAAGGTTCTTCAGGTCTCGGGTGTCTTTGGATCCTTTGGCCGCGCAGGGGCTCCTGGCGGCGGTAAGGAATCTTCTAGACTTAGCTGTCGTTTGCCCGGTTCCTTCTTCAGAGGTAGGGCGCGGGTTTTACTCCAATCTCTTCACGGTTCCCAAAAAGGACGGGTCCTTCCGTCCTATTCTGGATTTGAAGTTTCTCAACAGGTTTATTCGTCCCCGGAAGTTCCGCATGGAAACCCTGCGGTCTGCGATCGGTTCGCTTCGGCAGGGGGACTTTATGACGTCCATAGACATCAAGGATGCGTACCTGCACGTTCCGATCTTTCCAGCTCATCAGCGGTTCCTTCGTTTCGTGGTGGAGGATCGGCACTTTCAGTTTGTGGCTCTTCCATTCGGCCTCACCTCTGCTCCGAGAGTGTTCACCAAGGTGTTGGCGGGGGTGATGGCCCTGCTCAGAGCTCAGGGGATTCGCATTGTGCCTTACCTGGACGATCTTCTCATCATGGCACCTTCCTTCAGTCAAGCAGAGGGGGACACCAGCACGGTGGTGTCTATGTTGGAGAGGTTCGGCTGGGTGATCAACTACCCCAAGTCCTCGCTGGTTCCGGCCAGGGTGGTGACCTTTCTGGGGATGTCGTTGGACTCCTGCCAGCACAGAGTGTTTCTCCCTCAGGCCAAGGTTCTGATGATTCAGGAATTGGTCCAGCTGCTCCTATCCCATCCTCATCCGTCCATTCGTCTGGGGATGAGACTGGTGGGGTTGATGGTGGCCTCGTTCGAGGCAGTTCCCTTTGCTCAGTTTCATACGAGGACTCTTCAACTTCATCTTTTGGCGTCTTGGAACCGGCGTCCGGGGTCGTTGGATCGGTCCTTCCGGTTGTCCCCTCGGGTTCGGCAGTCCCTTCTGTGGTGGTTGGTCTCGGACAACCTTCTGAAGGGCAGGTCGTTTCTGACCCCGCTTTGGGAAACTGTCACCACGGATGCCAGTTTGTCAGGTTGGGGAGGTTTTTGGAAGGATCTTCGGTTTCAGGGGCAGTGGGACCCTCAGGAGGCCCACATGCCCATCAATGTTCTGGAATTGCGAGCCATCAGGTTGGTTCTGTCTCGCTTGACGCATCATTTACAAGGTCTGCCGGTTCAGGTTCGCTCAGACAATCAGACGGCGGTTGCTTACATCAATCACCAAGGAGGGACTCGCAGTCTGGGTGCCCACAGGGAGGTGTCTCTGATTTTGGTCTGGGCGGAGACTCATGTCCCTTGCATCTCGGCAGTTTACATTCCGGGAGTGGAAAACACAGAGGCGGATTTTCTGAGCCGGTGTGCGTCCCGTCGGGGGGAGTGGTCTCTCCATCCCCAGGTGTTTCGGTCACTTTGTCTCCGGTGGGGGACGCCGGAGGTGGATCTGTTTGCCTCTCGTCACAATCACAAGCTTCCGTCCTTTGTGTCCCTGTCCCGGGACCCTCTGGCTCTGGCGGTGGATGCCATGACCCTGAGCTGGAGGGACCTGGGGTGTCTTTATCTGTTTCCTCCGATTCCCATGCTAGGCAGGGTGCTGCGAAAGTTGGTTCTGGAGGGAGTTCCCGCCATTCTCGTGGCTCCAAGGTGGCCAAGGCGGGTGTGGTTCGCGGACATCGTTCGTCTGGCCGTAGATCAGTTCGATCTGCCTCTTCGGCCAGATCTTCTCACTCAGGGTCAACTATGTTACCCCAGTTTACAAACGCTGGCTTTGACGGCTTGGCTGCTGAAACCTCCATCTTAAAGGAGGAGGGTCTTTCGGATGCGGTCATTCGGACTCTTATTAGTGCCAGGAAGAGATCTTCTTCTTCCATCTATTACAGGTATTGGAGATCTTATATTTATTGGTGTGAGGCTAGGTCTTTGCCTTGCCGGGTCTTTTCTGTGTCTAGGATTTTGGAGTTTCTTCAGTCGGGGCTGGACTCCGGTCTTCAGCTGAGTACCTTGAAGGGGCAGGTTTCTGCTTTGTCTATTTTTTTCCAGAAGTCTTTTGCTAGTCATTCCTTGGTCAAGACCTTTTTCCAGGGGGTTTCGCATGTGCGGCCTCCTAGGAAGCCTTTGCTCCCAGTGTGGGATTTGAATTTGGTTCTTTCTGCTCTTAAGGCTCCTCCCTTTGAGCCTTTGCGGGATGTTGCTTTGTCCATTCTTACTCTGAAGGTTGCCTTTCTGGTGGCCATCACTTCGGTTCGGCGTGTTTCAGAGTTGGCAGCTTTGTCTATTCAGGCTCCTTATTTTGAGGATCATCAGGACAAAGTGGTTTTTCGATACAAGTCAGACTTTCTCCCTAAAGTGGTCTCTGCTTTTCATCTTAACCAGGACATTGTTCTTCCTTCCTTGTGTCCTAAACCTAAGAATGTCAAGGAGAGTGCTTTGCACTGCTTGGATGTGGTACGTTGTGTCAGGTACTATCTACGTGCTACGTCTTCTTTTCGTAAGACTGATGCCTTTTTCGTTGTGCCATGTGGGCCTAGGAAGGGTTTGGCTCCGGCCAAATCTTCCATTAGTAAATGGATTCGTCAGGCCATTGTTGGTGCTTATTCGGCTAAAGGGAAGGATCCTCCTTTCCGCGTTACTGCTCACTCTACTCGTGCGGTTGGTGCGTCCTGGGCTTTTCAGCACCAGGCTTCGGTTGAACAAGTGTGTAAGGCTGCAACTTGGTCTTCTGTTCATACTTTTTCTAAGTTCTATAAGGTTGATGTGCGGGCCTCAGCGGATGCTGTTTTTGGCCGCAAGGTTTTGCAGGCTGCAGTGGTTTGAGTTTTTTCTGCGTTATTGCCTGATTCGGATACCCACCCTTTTCTGGACACTGCTGTTGGATGTCCCTATTGTAATTATTAATGTTTGAAGTGGGGTGTGTGACATACTTAGAATAATACCATTTTGTGAATACTCACCTGTAAAATGGGTATTGTAAGTATGTCACACACCCCACTTCACCCGCCCTTTTCGGTATCCTGGCTCTTTATTTGGTGAAGTTTAGTTCTTTACGTTGAGGGTTACATTGTTTGTTTCTGGTACCTTGTCTTACTGCTGTTCTAATACTGGGTGATTCTTGGGAGGTACCAGGTATGTATAGACCGGGAGGGGCCTGTTGAAGTTTTTGGAGATTCTCTGCAATGCTGCCACCTAGCGGTGCGTTAACCCTATTGTAATTATTAATGTTTGAAGTGGGGTGTGTGACATACTTACAATACCCATTTTACAGGTGAGTATTCACAAAATGGTATTTTCATACACAGCGTCCTGAGGAATCGGCACAGCGCACTTCCAAGATGGCACCGGCCTCATCACCCAACAGCTCACCGGAGCGATTCAGCACCGCACCTTCAGGGAGAGGAGAACAGGATTTGGCCATGCAGATCAGTCAGCTTCCCACTTGCAACAAACTGGCACGAGTTGTGCGGGATGTTAAAGTATCAATAGTGGCGCCGGTGACCGACCTGAAGGCTGCCATGAGGGACCTGGCCCACAGAATGGAATATGTGGAGAGGGAGGAGGTGAGTCTGAGACGGAAACTCCGGGCAGTAAGTGCTGTGGTTACCACGCAGAACAAGCACTTAAAAATTATTGTCCAGGTCTTTCACGTGTCTATGGGCATTGATTATTTGCTTAAGCCATCTGTGTGATAAAAACACACCGTGAAATACATGCCACCCAAAGTGAAAAGTGCAAACACACTAAAAAAAAACACTTTGGGGTGCCCATTCTAGGACCTTCTCAAAAGAGAACGGACCTCTTTCCTCTACCCTCCCGGTGGATGAACCCCCTGACAGAGAGTACAAGGATACATATGTCTTCCTCCCAAAGGAGAAGAGGAAACTTGGTCCTCAGGTACTACCCGAAGGATTCCCTGTGGACCATTGACTATCTCTCTTAGCATAAGGATTTCTCTGGTGGTTACCCGATCGGGTACTGGCCCACTTCGGCACTGGGGTTTCCCTGGCTGGCCATAAGACCTGCCTAGTACTATCCCGGGCCTTAAGGGAGAGCCACTGGGCAGGGTTTCCAAGGCAAGGTCAAAAGGCCTATAACCTTCCACCCGCGTTCTTGGGGACAGGGCCCATAAGGGTCCAGGCACCCACAAATAGAAAAACACACATGAAACACACAAACAAAGAAGGAGGAATGGGGTTAAGTGCTTTAAAGCAAAGGTGCATTATGCAGCTTTAAAAATTCTTCTGGTGGAGCCAAAATGCCCCGCCAAGAAGGTGGTGATCTGAAAAAAACACGTGCTGGTGCAACATTACGCCTTACTAGCGCACTCCCTGAATGAGTGATTTTCGGGCACCCTGGACTCTACTCCAAGGGGCTTCAAAGCTCTTCCCAGCTAGTGGCTGGATACCTGAATGACCAGCCGTTTCCCAGCGGGGGTCACCACTCCCCCTTGAGCACATTACCGGGCAGAGGGCAGGTCTCAACCTATCCATTTGCTAGAGGATGACATCTTCCTGTGCAGATGCCACTCCCAGCTACTAGGAAAGGCCTCCCCACATCAACCTCTGCTGGTCACAATAGGGGAATGAGGTGCAATATACGGGTTAGGGGAGTCCCAGAAGCAAGCTCACACAATCAAATACCTAACACCTTCTCCTCTATCTTTAACATGCTACTGGAGAGACCCCCAGAAACATCCATCGAGTTTGTTAGAGCTCACAGGGTCCTCCGCCTCAGAAATGTGGATGAAGTCCCCCAGGGGATATAGTTTGCTGCCTGCAGAACTTTTCAATAAAAGAAGAGATTCTCTCAAAAGCTAGAGAAAGAGATGCAATTCTCTTTGAAGTGCAGCTACTTTACTGCATGAGAGGGGTATATCCTATAGGTGGAGATTCCCCTTTGCCCTTACGGCTATGAAGAATGGGGTAATGGGGATCCTGCACACACCGGATGACCTTCGAGATTTTTGCAGCCTCTTAAGTCTTTCATCCATCCATTTAATCTCCTGGATTGGCTTGGGGAATTTGCAATGCCAGAATTGGGAAGAAAAAGTTAACATCATAGTTCCCTGCCAACACACCGCAAAGAAGCAGACCCGGAGATTCTCCACGATGTGATACTGTGCTGGAATGGGCAGAGAGAGCTGGAGATGCCACCAGTTACTGGATGCTCCACAAAACCTGTGAGATTATGCACACTATGTTGTTTGGCCATCTTTTCTCATTCTCTCTTTTTATATAGCAGGGTCCGGAAAAATGTAGTTTCGAACTCTTTTTCGCCCCATGTGGCTGAGACCTTGTGGTCACCAAGAAAGTTCACCCTAGCAATCTCACATGCATGGTTATCTAGCCCAGTGCCCATATCCTTAGTGGATTGGGGTGGTGGTCGGGCAACGAGCATCTGGCACTAAATCCCTTCATTATCTCCCTTAATCTATAGCCCCTTCTCCGTCTGTCACATTCTACTTCTCCTTACTTACTCTAGGGACTGTTTCCATTGCTTTTTGTTCTGCCCTGGTTGGGCTCTTTCTTTCGTATTCTCTCTTTATACGTACAACTTTTTATTCGGACAATCATGAGATTCATCTAAGGGCAAACATGACCCAGTTATAGGGGGTGGAAGGGGCCTCAGAGAGTAGCATGGAGCACTGGTGGGGAAACAATAATGGAAAGCTTCCTTGGTAGGTACAGGTTCATTGCAAAAAATTACAATGTCATCAATAATTTGTATATTTTTAGTAATTCAGTTGAAAAACAAAACATCTATTATATTGAATCAATACAAACAGAGTGAACTTTTTCAAGTGTTTTTTTTTTGGTAATGTTGATGATTATGGCTTACAGCCAAGGATATTGACTATCCTGGGTTTTGGTCTTTGCCCCCCCGGGCACTCTGAAAAGGGATGCCCCGCAGGTCGCCCATTCTCACTCACCCTTCCTTGGTCCTATGGCGCATGCTTGGCCGCTCGTCCAGTCAGCACACTCAGATCCGCTTCCGCCCTTTCATCCAAAAGCTCGTCTAAGGTGAGCGGATCCGAGCGCGGTGGAGTCTTATAGACTCCAGGGTGGGTTTTGGTCCTCTTTAACATCGGGCACCCCTGTTGTACACCGCAGGTGGCAAATAGCAATCAATGGCCATCCACGCAGCAGCACAGAATGACCTTCTGACTGAGTGGACCCTAAACTTTGGACAGCTTTATCCGTACAGAATCAAAATGTAAGAAAGGTGTTTTCAAACCGCAGTTTTAAGGGCAAGATCGCAGTAGAACTATTTCCAAACACAAGCTGCGTTAATGTGTTTCATCAATAAATGGTAATAAATTCCAGTAATGAACCTTCAATGCTTTTTCTGAATTTTTCCCGAGGAAAATATTTACATGTAAAGGAATCGTTTTGTATTCCCCGCGCGTTCACAAATAAGACGAGATAGGGAGCGGCAAAATAACGATCCCCGCGTATGCCGAGAGACTCACAAGCCGCCATGTGAATTATGAACAAGTGCTGCGTGTTGAGGACAAGATCATATGCCGATTTTTCCAAGCATCTCTATGTGAATAATGATCAGCAAGATGCAGGGCCATATTATTCTGTCCAGTGTTGTTGTTATTATTGATTTATGTAGTGCCATCATATTCCATGGTGCCTTACAATTTAAATACATGGGGCAGTCTGAGAGAACGAGACTCAGGAGATCTGAAGGGCATGTTCTAGGCCACTGTTTCTCAACCTGCGATACACGTACTCCAGGGGGTACTCATCAGTGTTCCAAGGCAAATTGCAGGGGGCTTCTGACCGGTCTGGTATATTATTCTACAAGCGAAAACGAATCCTTTGTTGCTTTACAAGTGCCACGAGGCTTGTGGCCTACTTATTTTGGTACTATTTATAATTAATCGCCCCCTTTGGGGTCCATGTTTGCAACTTCTTGTCGCTAGGGGGTACTTGGCATAAAAAGGTTGAGAACCGCTGTTCTAGGCCACACTGCCTGAAGAGTCGAGCTTTCAGGATATAAAGGCTTACGGAGTTAGAAAGTGACAAATGGCATGAGATCTAAATCAGAGGGTAGGAAACACATAGGCCCCATTCTTTTTAATATGTGTGTAAGTGACATAGGAGAAGGCTTGGTAGGAAAAGTTTGCCTGGTTGCAGATGATACAAAGGTTAGTATTAGGGTGGATATTCCTGGAGGTGTCTGCAACATGGAAAATGATTTAGCTTTACTTGATAAATGTCCAAAACTCCGAAACTGGAGTTTAATGTCTCTAAATGTAAAATCCTGCACTTGGGTAGAAGGAATCTCTGCTCTGAGCACCGTATGGGCAGTACTGTGTTATCCATTTAGGGGTACTGATTACTGAAAGCTGCAAGATGATTGGACAGTGTAGCCAGGCAGTGGGAAAAGCAAGCAGGATGCTCGGCTGCATAGCTCGAGGCATCACCAGTAGGAAGAGGGAGGTTGTGATGCTGCTGTATAGGGCCTGGTGAGGCCACAGCTAGAATACTGTGTGCAGTTCTGGAGACCTTACCTGCGAAAAGACATTATTCAAATAGAACGTGTCCAAAGGTCGGCAACAAAAATGGTGGAAGGACTTAAAACTTATCAGGAAAGACTTAAAGAACTTAATTTGTACAGTCTGGGTGAAAGAAGGGAGAGGGGGGACATGCTGGAGACCTTTATATATGTGAAAGGATTGAATAAGGTTCAGGAGGGAAGTGTTTATAAGAAGAAACTTCATGATAGAACAAGGGGCCCATCCTGAAGCTAGTCGGGGGAAGATCAGGAGCAATGTTAGAAAATATTATTTTACAGAAAGAGTAGTAGATACTTGGAACAAACTTCCAGCAGAAGTAGTTGAAAAATCGGCAGTCACTGAATGTAAACATGCCTGAGATAAGCCTCCATCTATCCTAAGATGAAGAGTACATACAGTATATACATAGGGGCAGACTAGAGGGAGCGTATGGTCTCCTTCTGCCGTCACCCTTCTATGTTCTATGTTTCTGAACAAAGTGCATAGTGAAGCCGGGTCAAAGAGCACCTGTTTTTCATAACTTTTCATTTTGTCTAGGATTGAGCCAACTGATCCAATGTTTAGTGTATGATATCTGTAAAATGATTCCTAACCCAGGACCATGTTTCCAATAAGGGTTGTGTCTTGGGGTGCCAGCTGCAAAGCGGTCACTTACTGCTATAGGTTACAAGAAAAACAATTCCAGTTGGCAGCACCATTTTGTTCCCTTTGTTTTTTTCTTTCTGATAATTTCTAGTGCTCCCCTTAGTGCCTGAAATTTAGGCCACAATATTTTGCTGCAGTTTGGCCTAGATTCAACCCTAATGGTTCAGAAGCTTCTATGTTCCCTTAACGCCACAACAAACCTAGAAGCTAGATTATTATATCTTATGTTTAGTTTATTAATATAATTGATAATATAATATATAATATAATATTATAATATATAATATAATAATTGCCTACAATACAACGCCATCTTCATTGTAATCCACAAGAGGACATTAGAAAGAGCAAAAAGCGAATAGGTAATTAAACAAATGAATAATAATTAAATGTATTATTGTGCTGTAAAGGAAAGTTGGGGGGCTTTATAAATTCAAGATTTAATCAATGCAGAATTATAGGGAGGGCAGAAGGGCTTTACTTTCCAGGGCTTCCACAACTTGGGCTTTGCATCCCTGGGCCTCCACAACTTGGGCTTTGCATCCCAGGGCCTCCACAACTTGGGCTTTGCATCCCAGGGCCTCCACAACTTGAGCTTTGAATCCCAGGGCCTCCACAACTTGGGCTTTTAATCCCAGGGCCTCTGCAACTTGGGCTTTGCATCCCAGGGCCTCCACAACTTGGGCTTTACATCCCAGGGCCTCCACAACTTGGGCTTTACATCCCAGGGCCTCCACAACTTGGGCTTTACATCCCAGGGTCTCACATCCCAGGGCCTCCACAACTTGGGCTTTGCATCCCAGGGCCTCCACAACTTGGGCTTTGCATTCCAGGGTCTCCACAACTTGGGCTTTGCATCCCAGGGCCTCCACAACTTGTTCCTGCAGCATTCCTAGTATTTAACTACCTCGCTGAGGTGCCAGGTGCCGGAGTCGAGATGGGGGGCTAGGCTGCAGCACTGCTATGCTTTTTTCTTTATACAGTAGTCAATAGTGGCTCAGTGGTAAATCAACCCCCTCACTGCCTCAGTGGTCCTTACTGGAAACATCCAGGGTGCCTCCACTAGACCTTCTGCCCAAGAGCCTCAGCCCTGACTGTAATAAAGGTTTGTTACAATTAAACCTGTTTTGCTATGAGTTTAGTAATGCCACAAGCTGCTTTTGTTAAAGTCTCATAGACTCCAGAGCAGGCTTACTCCCTCCCCCAGAGGCATCCCAATCTAGGATGCCACGCTGTGTGAACCCCCCCCCCCCATGGCACCTGATAGTCTTACCTTTCCCCTGAACTCACGGCGCATGCGTGGATCACTAGCCTCTCTTTTCGACTGTTGGCGGCCACACCTGCGCAACTGAATGAATGCATGGTCATAACTGAAGGGAGAAAGCAGTGCCACACACTGGCGATGTGTGGCCGGGTGTTCCATTCAGCTTCTCCAGTCGCACATTAATATGCGCAGCGGAAGAAGCTGATTGGATGAGCGTCTGCGCCGTGGGCTTGAGAAGAGGTTCGTTTGCCTGGCTTTCTAGGGGGTTTCACACCGCGGGGCACCCCAAAACTGTGCTCCAGGAGAAAGGACCAAATCTCCGGTTAGTGTAAATCACTGGTTTAGGTCCACTTTAACTGCTTCTGATGATAATGATACAGTATCATTCATTTAATCCTTGTATCACTACACATTAACATCTTAGTTTAATTTCCTCTCTGTTAAAGAGGAACATCGGGGGGGGGGGGGGGTTAAAAACCTCACCCAAGCATCACCTATCTGCTGCCTTCCCTCCGGTTTTACCTTTGAGCACTATTTACTCACCTCGCCAGGGGATCCATCTTTTGGAATCCTTGGATTCCAGGCGACCTTACGACAGGCGGTGCCATCTTGCATCCTATCAGGCATTGCACGCGGCCCCCAATCTTGCGCCTGCGCAGTGCCCATGAATGGGATGCAATGGAGCTGCCCGAAATCCCACAGCCTGAGGAAGTGGGAGTAGCATCCATGGAACGCGTGGCTCTTTGTTGGTGGTAGGCGGTGGGGAGACCATATTGAGAGTGACATTGTCATTGCTATTGATTCTGTTGGAGATTTTTATTGTAGTTATGTTATTGCTGGATATGGTTCACGTTTAGAGGTTATTCAATTCCTGCTACATTAGTGGTTTTTGATATTAGGCTTAGGTGACTGTAATTGTTTTTATCTATATTTATGCACTAGCAATTTATATGCATATATCTTAATTTTGTGATGATCCGGATTATAGGCAGGTTCTGCACTGTTGGGTTTATTATAGCACAGTTTCATACTGGTGGATGAATTGACTTATTTATTTATCTATTGTTGATTAATTTTTGTGATTAGCTTATATAGCTCTCACCCCAATGCCTACTATGTCTATGTTGGTTTGTCTTGTGTGTCATGGTATCTATGTATTTTAATGGTTTTAATATGTCTTGGTGTATGTTGTGGATACTTCAAATAACATTTTGTACTCATTTTGATATTGGTGTGCCTCCCTCTATGTTTTTGGTTCTGTCACTTACAGACGACAAAGCCGCCGGGGGGCAGAGGATCAGGCCGGCAGCAGGCTCCCATGATGCTTCACAAAGCTACCAGGATGCGTTTTACATTATCAATGTGTTCTTTCATATGCAGTGTCCAGAGATGGTGAGGTTTATTATAAAGCTGGGTATTTTTCTTAGAAAAGATAAAGGGAGGTGCCCCAACCACAGGACCTTCCAAAAAAGGGAATATACTCTAGCCAAGGACTAACAATTGCACTACCACATTAATATAAAAAAATATGTTTTTATTAGGCAAAACAAACAGACCCGACATTAAAAATGTACCTTAAAAAACATTTAACATTCCCTGAGCATGATCAACCACCAGGGGGTGCTGGACCTGCTGCTCTTAATAAGCTTATTATAGTTTATCAATACACTACTTAAATTTATAACCATGTAAACCAACCAATACATAATAAATAAAGTGCATGCGCATCTCAAAAAGTGCACCCATTTTCAACAAATCATCCTAATAAAGTGCTAATTGCAATCAATCAAGAAAGTGCATGTCACAAAAATGACCATCAATCTTACATGTGTTCAAAGCTCCGCAGATATCCAGTACCCCCCTGGGAGAAGCCAACGCGTTTCATCACAGAGGCAACATATATACTATAAAAACTATAAGTGGACCAACACCCAGGGGTGATCGGCCTGGGAATCTATAAGATTCCTGGGCCGATCACCTCCCTCACCGCGGGGCATCCGAGATCGGGATGTCCGGCGGGGTGAAACCCCCCCCCAAAAAACCTTACCTTATCGGCGACGGATCAGCCGGCGCCGCCTCCCGCGCGGCCCTCTAGCAGTGCGCGCGCGCGCGCCGGGCGTTTGTGAATGCCCGGCGCGCGCGTGCGCCCTGTAAGAGGGACGCGCGGGAGGCGGCGGCGGCTTGTCCTTCGCCGAAAAGGTACGTTTTTTGGGGCTTTTGGGGGGGTTTCACACAGTGGGGCGTCCTGATCTCGGATGCCCCGCTGAAGTGGACCAACACCCAGGATAGTGAAAATTCTGGGTGTTGGTCCACTTTAAGAGCAGCAGGTCCAGCATCCCCTGGTGGTTGATCATGCTCAGGGAATGTTAAATGTTTTTAAGATACATTTTAAATGTAGAGTCTGTTTGTTGTGCCTAATAAAAACATATATTTTTATATGAATGTGGTAGTGCAATTAGTCCTTGGCTAGAGTATAATACCTTTTTTTGGGGGGGTCCTGTGGTTGGGGCACCTCCCTTTATCTTCTCTATGCAATTTATTGGTGGGGAGACCGGTCTTGGCAGTGCAGACCTGTTACATTAGTTGGATTCTTTGTTGGTGCCGCCCCATTTTAAACTGGGTATTTTTCTGACTACCCTCTCTCAAAATATCAGATTGCCTTCGCACTTCCTGTCTGCAGTGTCCAAACAGGAAGTTATGTTACATGAAATGCAATAGGTTTCACTAGGCAAATGATATTTTTTGCTGGTCACCACCTATTAGTACCAGGATGGTCCCCACGAGCCGACATTATTTATGTGTCTTCTTGGTCATTGCTGGTTTTCTAGCTGGGACACTTTCAAACTGTGTTTTTTATCAAGGGCATTGGTAGACACTGCTGGCTTTTCTGCTCCTTCCTCTCATTTGTTCTTTATCCTGTACCTGCCATTGTTTCCATAACTTGTCTCCTGCAGGCCCACGAGGCCACTGCGTGCAGAATAAGTAGTTGGGGTGAGCGGGGATGAATACAGAGCAGGCCGCCGATAAACTTTAGGCATAACGAGCTGCACAGCCTGATAAGGCCGCTATTTTATAACTAGACACTCCATCTAGCGATATTTTCTCCATCTCATGCTCGCTGCACTCCATAACCGCGCCGGCTTCTGTGTCTGCTCTGTGGCAAACCGACATGCTTTGTGTACTAAACTCAATCATTTATTTGCTGTCTTGTGTGATGATGAGGGATGCAGACATTGATAACGCAGTAAGTATCTACTTAAACGTTGCTTCCAAGCCACGTCCAGACAGGAATACAGAGCCGCATGAATGAGATTCTGCAACAAGGAGCTGTGGGGAGGCATCCCAACATGACCCCTTTTTTAACTGCAAATATAAATAACATGCGCCAATCAAATAACTGGCACTAACCTGCACGCTGACGGCTTTAAAACAAGGTAATAATGACATGGGGCCTAGAAAGAAATTGAAGTAAATTATAATGTCACATTGAAGGACATTTAAATAGAATTCTACGGAATTGCATAGAGAAATTATCACCTAGAGGTTCATTTAGAAAAGGAAGAGTTTGACAAATGTCTGCATATGCGGATGACGTTCCTCTATACATTTCTAACCCCAAGGAATCAGTTCCCCTGATTCTGGAATTAATCGACCGATTTAGCTTGGTCTCGGGCATCTCTAGCAATAGAAATAAAGCTATATGAAGCTTTATTCTTTGGAAAGTCCATAAGGCCGAGGGAGGCAGAACCCTTGGGACTCTATTGGTGTAAAACCTCTCTAAAGTACCTAAACACCCCTCTCATTTATACCAGATTAAAGCGGACCAACAGTCAAAAATGAATTAAATCAGACCAACACAACATGCTCACATGCATCCCACCCCGGGGCAATTTAGATTGCTGCACAAACAAAAATAATTTACCTTGTTCTGACAGAACGTGTCCAGAGGCCGGCAACAAAAATGTTAGAAGGACTTATCAGGAGAGACTTATAGAACTTAATGTGTACAGTCTGGAGGAAAGAAGGGAGAGGGGAGACATGATTGAGACCTTTATATATGTGACAGAAGGGAATAAGGTTCAGGAGGGAAGTGTTTTTAAGAAGAAGCTTAATGATAGAACAAGGGGGCCCAACCTGAAGCTGGTCGGAGGGAAGATCAGGAGCAATGTTAGAAAATATTATTTTACAGAAAGAGTAGTAGAGGCTTGGAACAAACTTCCAGCAGAGGTAGTTGAAAAATTAACAGTCAGTGAATGAGCACATTCCTGGGATAAGCCTCCATCTATCCGAAGATAAAGAGAACATACAGTATACACATAAGGGCAGAATAGATGGAGCGTATGGTTTCGTCTGCCGTCACCCGCCTATGTTTCTATGTTAATGCCTACTGGGATGAATTTTAAAAACAAGATGGTCGCTCATGGTTTGTGCTGGGCTTCCTGTTAACTGTACATTTTAGTTATGACAATTAGAAGAGGAAGCTCCAAAATGGCTGCGACCTTTCTTTTCCAACTGTGCCAGGCTGTTGGTCTGGTTTAATGTTACACCTTCTCTTGGGAGACTGGAGGCAGAATTGGTCGTATTTACAGTTATCCTATCTTGGGAGAGCACATTTGATAAAGATGGTGACTTTCCCTATTATGTATCATCCAATCCCTGTCCACAGGGCCGGATTAAGTGAGGTGGAGGCCCCTGGGCACAAAATCTGGTGGAGGCCCCAGATACAATATAAAATATTAGTCCAGCCAAGTAACTGATTGGTGGTTGTCTGGCACCCGGCTACTTACTGGAACATCAGATGGAGTCCCTTGTGCCCCCCTTGTGCGGGTGCGTGCTGCTCGGGAACTCCTGCTTTGCCATTCTGGGTGGGGGGTAGTGTAGTCACCCGGCTGGTCCAGCAGAAAACAGTTCCCTGCATTGAGCTGCCAGCGGCTGTGCTTGGTGGCTCATGTGCAGTGACAGCTCTGCACCCATCACTGTAGCGTTGCTGACAGCGGCTTTACTGCTCTAGACTCTCTGCCCTGCTGCCCTGTGGTGGTTTTGGCTGCAGGAACAAAAAGGATTGCCCAGGCTCACCCCCACTGCTGCCGACCTGGTACAAGTCTTTAATATCTAGGAATTGTCTTCTCCTTTTTTTTTACCATTATCAATAGAGATGAGCGAACTTCTCAAAAATTCAATTCGGGCGATTCGCCGAAGTTCTCAAAGAAATTCGGGTTCGCCCGAATCGAACTTTAGCGAATCGCTCATCTCTGGTGGGAGGGGGGAAGCCGGTTGCGCAGTCAGCGGGCGGCAAAAGCCGGCTTCCGCCGCCCGCTGACAGCGCAGCCGGCCTCCCCGCTCCCACCAAGCCCTGAAATGGAAAAAAAAAATGCCGGCATGGTGGGAGCATGTCACAGTGACATTATACAATAAAAATATTTAAAAATAAAAATACAGAGTTTGTAATTTGTCAGCATTTTAACACTTGTTGATTTCAATTAAATGTTTCTGCTGTTTGAGTTCACTATAAGCAGTATAAGCAGTTTCCCAGCTTTTCAGTGTAAATGTACCAAGGTGAAAACTCTTTTTTTAGGTAAATTTCTCTGATTTATGAAGCAGTGAAATGCTTTTTCCTTGCTCAGTTTTGTTGATTAATTATACAACTCCAGCCTAGCATAATTTATATTTAAAGTTTAATAGAGTAATAGATTAGAATGGGATTTTGTTTTTTGTACAGAAACCTGCCTGCATAACAAGTGGCAGTGCCGTGGTGTGGAATTTCTGAGCCCCGATAAAATAAAAAAAAAAACGGGAACGTGCCCAGTCACCTAATATGAGCCACCCCAGAAATCACTCATAGACAGCAATGCTCTCCTGGCACTATTGTGTTTTTCTTTTATTGCAGATGCCAGCAGCACCCTTAAAGAGGAACATCGGACCTAAAATATAAAGGGGTCGATTCCCCCCCCCCCCTGCTGCGGAGACATTCGGCTGCTTCAGGGCCCGATCTCACCCCGCCTACTGTTAAGCCATCCCTAACTGACAAGCATGGATTTGACGTGCACCTCAATGTCCCATGATGATCTCGCAGCTCATCGAAGTCTCTCGAGATTTCGGTTGGCTCCATTGCATCCCATTCATGGCCACTGCGCAGGCACGAGATCGGGGGCCATGCATAGTGTTGGAAGGTTGCTCGGAAACCGAGGAACCCAGTAGATCAGAGGTTCTCAACCTGTGGGTTGCGACCCCGGCAGGGGTCGAACAACCAAAACACAGGGGTCACCTATAGCCAGTGTTCCCTCTAAGGTGCTCCTCCGCCTGCCTCTCTGCGCAGCCCCACCTGCCGTCCGCGCATGTCCGTCATCAGGAAGTGGTGTGGAAACGTCCGAAAGGTAAGTGTGTGCAGGCAATCGCAGGGGCTCACACAAGCCAGTAGGAGGAGGGAGACTTCAAACTGAAAGCTAGCATTCTCCTTGCCCTCTAATCAAAGGGAGGGGGGCAAGGGTGATGGCGGGGCCGACAGGCGTCCTCGTGGTGGCCATTGCAGGGCGTCTGGCTGGACGGTAGTATCATGCAGCATGTCGGGCTGTGTGTGGCAGGCTGGGGGGGGGGGGGCATCTAACTCAATCGCCTGATTCAAACTTCAGCACAACTTCCAGCAAGTGCAGCCTCATCAGTGGGCAGGTTACACCATGCCTCAGGTTTTAGTATGTATGTAATGCTGGAGGACACAGGTCATTTTTATCCTATGCCCCTTCCATTTTCATCTCTGTTCTTTGCCTCTCAGCCCTCACTTATCACCCCCCCCCCCCATTTTCCTAGTTTTCTACTTTTTCACATTCCCTCATTCTTTATCTCTTCTCCACATTCTCTCCACCTTTATTTTTTCCCTCATTCTCTGTCTCTCTTTTCCACATTTCCTCCATCATTCTCTCTTTCTCACATTCCCTCCATCTTTTTCTCTTTCCCACATTCCCTCCATCTTTCTCTCTTTCCCACACTCCCTCCATCTTTCTCTCTTTTCCACATTCCCTCCATCTTTTTCTCTTTTCCACATTGCCTCCATCTTTTTCTCTTTTCCACATCCCCTCCATCTTTCTCTCTTTTCTACATTCCCCCATCTTTTTCTCTTCCCCACATTCCCTTCATCTTTTTCTATTTTCCACATTCCCTCCATCTTTCTCTCTTGTCCACATTCACTCCATATTTTTCTCTTTTCCGCATTCCCTCCATCTTTCTCTCTTTTCTACATTCCCCCATCTTTTTCTCTTCCCCACATTCCCTCCATCTTTTTCTCTTTTCTACATTCCCTCCATCGTTCTCTCTTTTCTACATTCCCTCCATCTTTTTCTCTTTTACACATTCCCTCCATCTTTTTCTCTTTTCCACATTCCCTCCATCTTTCTCTCTAGTGCTGGCTACCTCAGTTTGTGCTATGTTTCACAGTGCCATGCCTCCTGGAGACCCACCCTCCATACGTTGAGTATAGCCAACTGCAGGGGCATGGGTTCTGCTTTAAGTATACCGATGGGGGGCATTAGCATTAATAGTGCCTAGGGCAGCATGAACCTTAAATTCAGCTCTGGGCTCACACAGAATGTTGTCACCATCCTGACCTACAGCAGCTGTTGGTCCAGCTTAAAGTGGACCAACACCCAGCCCTTTTTTTTTTTTTTTTCCCCTTTTAAAAATATGCATCAAAAGCAGCATGACCCGATTTAAAAATTAATGTTAATTAAACTTACCTGTGATCCTCCCTCGCCGCGTCGCTAACCGTTTTCGGTCCGGCCGCCATCTTGGTTTTTGTGCTGTAGAGGAAGAGATCGTTTGACCTCTAGCTAGCTGAATCTCGCGCATGCGCAGTGGTTAGGTGAAGCGCCGCTTCCGTCGGGAGCGAGCGGCGCTTCACCTAACACTACTGCGCATGCGCGAGATTCATAAATATAAAGATTCTAATAGTGTAATACAAAAAACATTTTGAATAAATATGAAAAAGAAATATAAATTAAAAACTCACCTGTCCTACGCCGCCAGCACGATACGGCATCTGAGTGAAGTGGAGGGGAGTGAGAGGAGGGAGGGGAGGGGAGGAGGAGACTCATGCTGCTGCAGCCAATCATGGCTGAGCACATGATGTCAGCTAGTACACAGCCCTGGGAGACATGCACGCTCCCGAGAGCTGAGAGAGGCCACCCCCCCCCCCCGATGACGCGGAGACGTGACGAACAGCATGCAAAATCGCACGACAGCTGAAGAGACCTGCTCCACGGACAAAAAATGCAAATGAACCCACAAGCGTGATTGACAAGATGGTAATGAACGGACAAGAGATGGAGGGCGGGACTTCCAGCAAAAAATTATGAAGATTACAGGCGCTGTGAGGGACAGAAGGCTGCAAAAGTCATCAAAAGGTAAGTGTTTTTTTATATTTAAGTGATTAGAATGATGTTGTTTTGGAGGGTGTTGGTCCGCTTTAAGGACACAGGTGGAACCTTTATCACGGGGAAGTAAGGTTTTTGTGATTAATCAATGTTCAAAGTTTGATTTGTAGCAATGAGAATACATAATGCATATCAGGTATTTAGATTCCGAATCATAACTGTAGCAAAATTACAGTTTTGAAGTAGCCACCAAAATTATTTTTTGGTTTGGGGTCACAGCAACATGAGGAACTGTATTGCGGGGTCACGGCATTAGAAAGGTTGAGAACCACTGCAGTAGATGGACCCGCTGGCGAGGTGAGTAAATATTGCCCAAAGGTGAAACCGGAGGAGAATGGTGAGATTTGGGGGAGATTTTCTTCTTTGTACCCTACATTGAGAGTCATGCTAATTGTTTTGGGTGAAGCTAGTTTAACTTTTATGCATTGCAAACTGCATCCAAGTGGCCTTTATTTTTTAATTAAAAACATAAAAAAAGTGTTTAACTTTTTCCCAAAAACTACCTGCACCTGCAAAGGGGCATTTTTTATAGGTGAGGTATGAATTGTTCCAACGATCTTTTTTAAAGGTTTGAAGACACAAAAGCACTAAATGTGCTATGAAGAGAAACATGGCATTTTTTCCTTTTTTTTAAATTAAAATAAAAAACCTAACTGGAAAACCACCATTGCATGTATAGACATCTAGTCTAAATCCATTTAAATTGGAAGTCCATGATTTTTATAACCCTCTGGCCAGGGGCGAACTGTGGCCAAAAATCAGCCCGGGATTGTACCAGCACCTGGCCTGCCCATGACCAACCAGTGGCATCTCTGCTGCTTCCCGGCCAGTCATCCAGTGTCCTCCAAGGCTGAGGCTATTCATTAGGGTGAGGGCACGACCTGGGTGGGTGAGGGTATAGAGAGGGCAAGGGCATAGGGGGGGGCAGTCAAAGATAGAGTGTTAGTAAAGGTAGCAGCTCAACTGGCCCCAAATCAGTGCGGCCTACCGGGCATTTGCCTGGGCCTCCCCTCCCAAATCACCTGATACTGCAACTTTCCCCTGATACTTGCAGGGGTGGCATGCAGCACACTAGCTTCTATTTCCCTGGGGCCCAGGATAGACATATTCTTATATCCATATATTATACAGAGACTAATCAAATTGATTTTACGGAGATGTAGATGTCAAACCAACTTGTAACGTCCAGTCACTGTATATACACCATATTTTTATTTACAACATTATTCTGTAACACAACATTATCTAATGAACTAGCTTGTGCTATGCACAGATCTCCAGCACCATCCATGTAACTCCCTCCAATACAAACTTAGCTTGAAGGAACTGAACAAGACGAAGAAAATAAGAGTAATGTGGCCTGCCATTATAATAAAGCACCTGTTATATCGCAGAAGGAACGCTGAGTGATGGCGCCATAAAGATAATGCATTAGACCAAACTTCAAACTTTGGAAACATGCAATACATAAACAGAGACTATCAGATAGCATGACGTCCTGGGGTGACATAGTGCTTTCCAACTGCGCACTCTCATTTGGAATGGGATTGCATATATGAGTGACAAGTTACCTCAAGTGAAGTTATCTATTTAATTTGGATAGAACAACAGAAATAAAAATCATCTATTTAATATGGATAGAACAATAGAAATAGAAATCATCATTTGGATAGAACACATATTTTCGCTGTATAAGACGCACTTATTTTTCCCCAAAAGTGAGGTGGAAATGTCCGTGCGTCTTATCTGGAGAATGTAAAAAACAAATAAACTTACAGATATATCACTCCCGCACTGCTAGTGGGGCCGCCAGGATAACTGATCCCTGCCCGATGTCCCCGCCATCCATGATCCTGATAAGTGGATCAGTTAACCTGCCGACTCACCTGCCACTCCTCCATCGTCTGGCCTCCTGTGGCCTGGCCAGCAGTGCGGGAGTGATATATATGTGAGTTTACTTTTTTTTGTTTTGTGTTTTTCTTTTGCCTATGGGAATGGGAGGGGTAAATGCCACACTGCCTTATGGGAATGAGATGGGAGGAATGTCACACTGCCTATTGGAATGAGATGGGAGGAATGTCACACTGCCTTTATGGGGAATGAGAAGGGGGATGCCACGCTGCCTATGAGAAATGGGAGGGGGGATGCCACACTGCCTATATGGGGAATGCCACACTGCCTATGGGAATGGGATGGAATGCCACTCTGCTTGTAAGTGGGGAATTTTGCACCTTTTGCAACGCCTATTATTCCCAGTATGTCACACACCCCGCTTCCGAATATTCATGACACTTGGGTAACTGTCCTGTAGAGGGCGATCTCACAGAGATGACATGAAAAAAAGGAGCCCCTCCTGGTCCATAAATACCTGGGACCTCCCACCATTCCCCAGTCTTTCGTCTCTGCAGTCGGCGAGCAAGTCAGAAGATGGTTGTCTCCTCCTTGCAGGTAGCCGGGGTAACCACCCCGGCCTTTTGTTTCTATTGCTGCCTGAACCTTTTTTTAATTTAAACTATAGCAGTATGCCTCCCAGCCCAGGCTGAAAGTCCACGCAATGGTAGGCTGCACCTTGTGGTGTATATGGGAGCTAGCTCCCCCGTGAGACCCCATACAAAGGGGTAGGCGGTGTCCGGGTTGGTGATCCCGGCTTGGGATGCCCCGTCCCTCTTACCCTTTCACCTATTGGTGTGGGTTCTCCCCCCTACCATGTCCCTCTGTGCCCCTTGGGGGGGGAGGCCTTTTCTCCTGTGGGTTGTTTTACTTTATTTGGGGGAAAAGGTGTGTGGATTGTGTATGTGTGTTTGTATGTGTTTTTGCGTCCGTTGTACTGGGCCGGTTTCACTTTTCAACAGGTGCTCGTTGTGGCTCGTCCATCCCCACACCCCCCTCGAGGCCGGCTTTTCTCAGGCACTCTTTCCGGCCTCGCTGCCTGCTTTGCTGCTCTCCCTCTCATTCCCTTGCTGCTGTGAGGGTTGACGGTCGCTGCTTTGCTGCGGTGAGTGGATTTTATTTATTTCACCATTTTTAACTTATATGGTGGGTGATGTGCATGTTGACACTTATGTCTGTTCTCATGTCTTCTAGGTGGGATCCCTTCTTTTGAAGTTTAAAGATGGAGTTCTCCCGGTCCTAGGGTCCCTTAGAGTTTAATTTAGGGTTTCCAAAAAAAAAAAAAAATCCTCCCACTTGGGACCTGAAGGAGCATCCCGGGTAGCTTAATAGTGTAAATCCCTCTGGTCATTGCGACTACATTAAAATCACCATATGGAGGCTTCTCAGGATACCGGGCTTGGGCTCCCCTCGGGGCAACCCCGGCGGTGTGTGGTTTGTGGGGCATGCCTTGCGGGGGATAATGTACTTCTTTGCATACCTTGTGCTCAGCGGGCCATAACGCAGCAGTCGGGGGCCCAGGCGTCTGGGTCCGGGGTCGTGGCCTCATCTCCTTCCCCACCCTGCCTTATCCGTACCCCTAGTGATGTTGGCACAGGTGGGGAGTCGCAATCTGATGTATGTGCCAGACTGGCTAATATTGAGAAATTTATTTCTGGCTCTGTTGCCAGAAAGGCCTCGGCTAAGCGAAAGCATTTGTCTCCAGCCGCACCGGCCTTTGAGTTTGATGATTATGATTTTCTTGACTGGTCTGATTATTCCCCGCTAGAAGAAGGGGAATTATTTGAGGATTTTGAGGGTTCTGACAATCAGCAGTTTGTTGGTGCTGATACTGAGCAAGGGCAGGGGGATGCTGTGGATACCCCGAAGGTCTTGGCTCACCTTTTTGAGGTTCTGGCAATTTCTCCTCCTGAGGAGGCCGCTTCTCAAAAAGGGGAATTCTTTGGGACTTCCAAGCCGCGCCTGGAGTTCCCAAATCAAAAGCATTTTGATGGCATTTTTCTTAAGGAATGGGAGAAGCCTACTCGGCTTCCAGGAATTCCTCAAGGTTGGGATAAAAAGTATCCATTTCCGGTGGACGTGGTAAAACGATGGTCGTCCCCTCCCGAGGTGGATGCCCTGGTGCTCGGGTTATCCAATACTTCTATTTTGCATTCTCCTGACTCTACCACTCTCAAAGATGGTGAGGATAAACGCATTGATCAGATGGCTTGCCACACATTTGCTAGTGTCGGTTCAGCCTTGCGGCCTGTTTGTGCTTTGGCGCTTTTGGCAGTGGCTACCAGGTCTGTGGTTAGAGACCTGTTGAGTACCTGCAGGCTTGACCCGGCTAGTGATGAGTTCGCCGCCCTTAAGCGGTGTGAATTGTTCATGTCCTTTGTGCTTGCCGCCTTGGATTACACCATGGTCATGTGTGGTAAAACCTCGCCTTGCTTGTAGCTATTCGGCGGTCGTTTTGGCCTTCTCTACCCTCAGAGGTGATTCCTGGAGTAGAGGCAGAGGTCGTGCCCGTCCAGGTCACAATTGGAGTTCCAAACCCAAGCCCGCTGCTACCCCAATTTACCAACGCTGGCTTTGACGGCGTGGCTGCTGAAACCTCCATCTCAAAGGAGGAAGGTCTTTCTGATGCGGTGGTTCAGACTCTTGTTAGAGCTAGGAAGAGATCTTCCTCTAACGTCTACTATAGGACTTGGAGGTCTTATATTAACTGGTGTGAGGCTAGGGCCTTGCCTTGTAGGGTGTTTTCTATTCCCAGAATTCTGGAGTTTCTTCAACATGGTCTGGACTCGGGGTTCCAGCTTAGTACTTTGAAGGGGCAGGTTTCTTTCAAAGGTCTTTTGCCCTTCATCCCCTGGTTAAGACATTTTTCCAGGGGGTTACTCATGTGCGGCCTCCTAGAAAGCCCTTGCTGCCGGTTTGGGATTTAAACTTGGTTCTGTCGGCTCTCCAGGGGCCCCCTTTTGAGCCGGTGCATGATATTGCTCTTTCTCTGCTCACTCAGAAAGTTGCCTTTTTGGTGGCTATTACCTCTGTTCGGCGTGTCTCTGAGTTGGCGGCTTTGTCTATTCAGGCTCCTTACTTTGAGAGGCACCTGGACAAGGTAGTTTTCTGCTTTAAACCGGATTTCCTTCCTAAGGTGGTTTCGGCCTTCCACCTCAATCAGGATGTAGTTCTCCCTTCTTTGTGTCCTAAGCCTAGTAATGACAAGGAGAGGACCTTACATTCTTTGGATGTGGTTCGATGTGTGAAATATTATTTGGTGGCTACTTCTCCTTTTCGTAAGATGGACGCCTTTTTTGTGGTGCCCTCCGGGCCCAGCAAAGGTCTGGCGCCCGCTAAGTCTTCCATTAGTAAATGGATTCGACAGGCCATTGTTGGGGCCTATTCTGCCAAGGGGAAGGTTCTCCCTTTTCGTGCTACTGCTCATTCTACTCGTGCTATTGGAGCATCTTGGGCTTTTCAGCATCAAGCTTCTGTTGAACAAGTTTGTAAGGCTGCTACTTGGTCTTCAGTTCACACTTTTTCCAAGTTTTACAAGGTTGATGTGCGGATACTGTTTTGGGCCGGAAAGTTCTGCAAGCTGCAGTAGTTTAAGTTAGCATTATTGCTTTTTTGGGATCCCCACCCATTATGGGCACTGCTATTGGATGTCCCAAGTGTCATGAATATTCGGAAGCGGGGTGTGTGACATACTGGGAATAATACCATTTTGTGATTACTCACCTGTAAAATGGTTATTACAAGTATGTCAAACACCCCGCTTCATACCGCCCTTTTTTGGTTTTCTGGGATCCTTTATATGGTGAACCTTTTTCTTTGCTGTTTACATTTGGCTCTTCCTGGTCCCTTTACTGCTGTCTTATACTGGGGAATGGTGGGAGGTCCCAGGTATTTATGGGCCAGGAGGGGCTCCTTTTTTTCATGTCATCTCTGCAAGATCGCCCTCTACAGGACAGTTACCCAAGTGTCATGAATATTCACCATTTTACAGGTGAGTAATCACAAAATGGTATTATTTGGCTCTTGGGGGGTAAAAACAAAGACTGGATAATGGGGTTGATGCAGAGCCAGGTGAGAAAACCCACTCCTTTTTTAGGAGAGAAAACTACCATTCATTTTTATTCTCTAAATTACGGCTGATTCAACAACTGGTTGTAAATTTTCACCTGGTGTTGAATTAGCCCCGAGGAAGACAATGAAAGTGAATGACCATTTTCTCTCCTAAAAAAGCAGTGAATTGTTGTATTTACTTGGCTTACCCCTGTATCGGGGCTTCCGGGGGGGGGGGGGCTTTACATAGCGGGCATCCCAATTTGGAATGCCCCAAGGACTGAAACTCCAATGGCCCTGGAGTCTTTTAGATCCTCTTTCAGTATCATGAATCCTAATTATCCGGTCAGTGTTTTCATGTAAGATTTTGGCATCCTCCTGTAAGTTTCTCTGCATAAAAGGCTGCTAGGACATAACATTAAAGCAGAATTAGGTGATTTTGTAATGCATGGAAGGATTTTTGCAGGGGGCACCCCAATATGGGATTCTCTTTTTGTGTGACACCCTGCTTTTCTGGTGTTCATCTTTATTCTACAGATGAATGGCACAATGACTATGTTGAGAAAAGTGCACTGCAGGCAATATGGCACCAGTTGTGTTTTGTATGTGAACTGTTTATGGCTCCTAATAACCACATTATTATTGTATACATCGTGTCTTCTTTCTGTCATCGTAAACGCTCAGAAGCTCTATTCACTTCAGCCTGACGCATATGGGCTTTATGAACCGCGTGACATTTCTGTAACAGTGAGCAGAGGTCATAATGTGTGCGCCAAATGATGTCATCTCAGTTGCATACTTTTTGGGTCAAAGGCCGACCCTATATCTGAACATATAAATTCAATTACGACAACGGGCAAGCAATTACTGTGCCTGTTGCATTCCTGTGGCTTGCCGTTCAATGAAGATATTTAGGGACAGACAATGCCATAGCAGTGCAAAATATGATTCTTTTTCTGCATGTTGCTGCACCGCTAATGTCTATATATATATATATATATATATATATATATTTATTTAGCATTTTTCTTATTTGCACCATTGTCTGGCAGAAGTGCTTGATAAGTCAGGCCCTTAAACCAGACCAACACTCGTTTTTTCAACGGGTGCCCGCAGACATCGCATAAAAACAAGCTTGGGGGGGCATCCAGAATGCTGGAGCCCACCCCCCAAAATGCCTAGTATACTTACCTTCACCTTGAGCATGTACCAGGAAAGGGGTCCCACAACTGGCCGCCAGCGCGCACGTAGGTGGGGCATTTCCGTGGCTGGTGACGAGGACGTGACCATGGCTCACGTGACCGGCCGGGGGCCAATCACGAGACTCCTTTCCCAGTGCAGGCTCAAAGTGAAAGTAAGAATATAGGGCGTACGCGTGGGCTCCAGCATTCAGGATGCCCCCCCAGCTTGTTTTTATGCTCTGTCTGCAGGACCAACACCCGTTAAAGAAAAAACTGGTCCGGTTTAATGTGTATCTACTTAGTCAAGTAAACAGAGAGAGGCTAGTTCATTATTGTCAAACGTGATTATAACATTTTTAAATAGTTGCTAGTTGTGAGGGCGTGCTATACACATTGTGCTTGTTTGACATAGATCTATATAGCAGTGATCAGGCTGTGTGTGGTTACTTTGTGCCCCAAAGAGAGGGGCTAGAAACCATTCCTGCACTAACTGTGATACTTTTACCTCTATGAGTCCTCGCACTGTTTCTATTGGTGGATAAACGGCCTATCAAATACTGCGAATGCGGAGGCTCGATTCTGAGGTCACTCGGGGGGGAGGGACCAGCCCTCGTCTTTGCCACCTCCCGGGTGCCGCAGTGACGTCTCATGCGGGCGACGGGTGGTGTTTCACCTCATTCGCCCTGCATACTCCACCATCCTGTGACGTCATTTGCGGGCTACGGGCGGCGCGTTCATCTGGCGGGACAGGTGAGTGCATGGTTTTCTCCCTCCTTTATAAGCTGCTTTGCTTCACATATATTTTGTATGATTAAGGGCTCAGTAGAGCTTGAAACGCGTCACGGTTTTTGGTGCTTCTATGGGGTGAACACCATGGATTGTATCACTCTGCTTGGATTTTATCTATTGGGTTATTTTTAAGGACACATCCATTAAATGCTACGTTTTACCTACCAGCTGGATACATTTTTTGCCTGTGATAGGGTATATGCTAAGACTGATTTATGCCCCAAGGAATGACGAAAGACCAGGTATCCACTAGGGCTAGACTGGGCCAAATGCAGAAAGGGAGTCACACATTGGATCCAAGTTGAGAAATAGTGCCAGGCATAGGTCTGCGTCATGTCCCATGACGTATGTTTCTTTTCTTGAATGACACTCTGCCTATGGGACTGATATGGGGGGAATGCCACACTGGTCATAGGGAATGGGAGGGGGGATGCCACACTGGTCATATGGAATGGGAGGGGGGATGCCACACTGGTCATAGGGAATGGGAGGGGGGATGCCACACTGGTCATATGGAATGGGAGGGGGGATGCCACACTGGTCATAGGGAATGGGAGGGGGGATGCCACACTGGTCATATGGAATGGGAGGGGGGATGCCACACTGGTCATAGGGAATGGGAGGGGGAATGCCACACTGGTCATAGGGAATGGGAGGGGGGATGCCACACTGGTCATATGGAATGGGAGGGGGGATGCCACACTGGTCATAGGGAATGGGAGGGGGGATGCCACACTGGTCATAGGGAATGGGAGGGGGGATGCCACACTGGTCATAGGGAATGGGAGCGGGGATGCCACACTGGTCATAGGGAATGGGAGGGGGGATGCCACACTGGTCATATGGAATGGGAGGGGGGAATGCCACACTGGCCATAGGGAATGGGAGGGGGAATGCCACACTGGTCATATGGAATGGGAGGGGGAATGCCACACTGGTCATATGGAATGGGAGGGGGGATGCCACACTGGTCATAGGGAATGGGAGGGGGAATGCCACACTGGTCATAGGGAATGGGAGGGGGGAATGCCACACTGCCTATGGAGAATGGGAGGGGAGAATACCACACTGGTCATAGGGAATGGGAGGGGGGATGCCACACTGGTCATATGTAATGGGAGGGGGGATGCCACACTGGTCATAGGGAATGAGAGGGGGGATGCCACACTGGTCATATGGAATGGGAGGGGGGATGCCACACTGGTCATAGGGAATGGGAGCGGGGATGCCACACTGGTCATAGGGAATGGGAGGGGGGAATGCCACACTGGTCATATGGAATGGGAGGGGGGAATGCCACACTGATCATAGGGAATGGGAGGGGGGATGCCACACTGGTCATATGGAATGGGAGGGGAGAATGCCACACTGGTCATAGGGAATGGGAGGGGGGATGCCACACTGGTCATAGGGAATGGGAGGGGGGATGCCACACTGGTCATAGGGAATGGGAGGGGGGAATGCCACACTGGTCATATGGACTGGGAGGGGGGAATGCCACATTGGTCATAGGGAATGGGAGGGGGAATGCCACACTGGTCATAGGGAATGGGAGGGGGGGATGCCACACTGGTCATATGGACTGGGAGAGGGGAATGCCACATTGGTCATAGGGAATGGGAGGGGGATGCCACACTGGTCATAGGGAATGGGAGGGGGGATGCCACACTGGTCATAGGGAATGGGAGGGGGGAATGCCACACTGGTCATATGGACTGGGAGGGGGGAATGCCACATTGGTCATAGGGAATGGGAGGGGGAATGCCACACTGGTCATAGGGAATGGGAGGGGGAATGCCACACTGGTCATAGGGAATGGGAGGGGGGATGCCACACTGGTCATAGGGAATGGGAGGGGGGAATGCCACACTGGTCATAGGGAATGGGAGGGGGAATGCCACACTGGTCATATGGAATGGGAGGGGGGATGCCACACTGGTCATAGGGAATGGGAGGGGGAATGCCACACTGGTCATAGGGAATGGGAGGGGGGAATGCCACACTGCCTATGGAGAATGGGAGGGGAGAATACCACACTGGTCATAGGGAATGGGAGGGGGGATGCCACACTGGTCATATGTAATGGGAGGGGGGATGCCACACTGGTCATAGGGAATGAGAGGGGGGATGCCACACTGGTCATATGGAATGGGAGGGGGGATGCCACACTGGTCATAGGGAATGGGAGCGGGGATGCCACACTGGTCATAGGGAATGGGAGGGGGGAATGCCACACTGGTCATATGGAATGGGAGGGGGGAATGTCACACTGGTCATAGGGAATGGGAGGGGGGATGCCACACTGGTCATATGGAATGGGAGGGGAGAATGCCACACTGGTCATAGGGAATGGGAGGGGGGATGCCACACTGGTCATAGGGAATGGGAGGGGGGATGCCACACTGGTCATAGGGAATGGGAGGGGGGAATGCCACATTGGTCATATGGACTGGGAGGGGGGAATGCCACATTGGTCATAGGGAATGGGAGGGGGAATGCCACACTGGTCATAGGGAATGGGAGGGGGGGATGCCACACTGGTCATATGGACTGGGAGAGGGGAATGCCACATTGGTCATAGGGAATGGGAGGGGGATGCCACACTGGTCATAGGGAATGGGAGGGGGGATGCCACACTGGTCATAGGGAATGGGAGGGGGGAATGCCACACTGGTCATATGGACTGGGAGGGGGGAATGCCACATTGGTCATAGGGAATGGGAGGGGGAATGCCACACTGGTCATAGGGAATGGGAGGGGGAATGCCACACTGGTCATAGGGAATGGGAGGGGGGATGCCACACTGGTCATAGGGAATGGGAGGGGGGAATGCCACACTGGTCATAGGGAATGGGAGGGGGAATGCCACACTGGTCATATGGAATGGGAGGGGGGAATGCCACATTGGTCATAGGGAATGGGAGGGGGGAATGCCACACTGCCTATGGAGAATGGGAGGGGGGATGCCACACTGGTCATATGGAATGGGAGGGGGGAGTGCCACACTGGTCATATGGAATGGGAGGGGGGAATGCCACACTGGTCATAGGGAATGGAATGGGGGGAATGCCACATTGCCCATGGAGAATGGGGTGGGGGGTCACATTTCCTGTAATGGGGTGTTTTAGCATAACATTTGGGTAGGAATATTTTTTTTCTTATTTTCCTCCTCCAAAACCTAGGTGTGTCTTATGGGCAGGTGCGTCTTTTAGTGTGAAAATGCTGTATTTTCCCCGGGTGCTGCCAGAAAGCCTAACTACGCCTCTGCAGATGGTGAAATGTGATTCAATACTCTAGAGATTGTGTTTCCACTATTCTGATCTCCAGTGATGACGTGCTTTACACTTCAGCAAACAAGGGGCATTGTGTATAGTATAGTGATTTCAGGTCTCTAGGTCACAGCCTAGCACAGGTTGGAAAAGCGAAAAAAAAAACTACAAAGTGTAAACTACAAGGGTTTCTAGGCCCCCATGACAGCTCAAAGCATCTATACTGCCATATAGGCATACAGGCATTATCGTCTGCCATTGTTTACTTACAATATTTACGTTCCTGCGATTCATTTTTCCACGTAAAAACGAGTACCCGTGGCTCGAAACTGTTAATTGTTCTGTTATGTCATTAGAGTGAGAAAATAAATAATAAAAACCCAAATTTAAATCAAACAAACCATCCTGAACATTAATTACTCTTGCACTGCCTTATACATTAATCATGTGAGCCTCCCATTTTCTCTCTGTAATTACCATCGCGCGCACGCACGCCAAGCCGCAGCGCCCTGTCGGCTGCACAGACTTCATTTAATCAGGATTGAGAGGGCCCAGACCTGCCGCCGCAGAAAAGGAACGGAGAGGTGTATGTCACATTATATGAGGCAATTGTGGGAATATTATATTGAGAGCAATAAAAAGAGCAGTAAAGGAGTAAAATTAGAAGAGCAATATTAAAGTAAATATAATGGAGAAAATAACTTTATGAGTTAAAGGGAGGAGAAGGGGCTTCCCTGACGTGTCAGGAAGAGCTTTTAGAATTGAAGAGTGTTGTCATCTCAATAACAAGGGTGTATTGGGCGAGTAGTGGAATACAAAAGAAGAAGAAGAGGTGGAAATGAACGTGTTTTACTGCTAACAACAGCTGCTAAAATGAATGCTAAATGTGCCGCCCCTACTTCTGAAATCTTTAAAGCCTAATTATAAGCCCAATATTTAAATTCGATTTGCATGAAGATCTATCTAGAGTGCTGATGTCGGCGCGGGCGCGCACGCGCATCAAGAGTGACGCGCGGGATTCGATTTGCATGAAGATCTATCTAGAGTGCTGATGTCTTTGGTACAGTTTCCTAAATCAGAGGAGTAGCTAGGGAGAAAGATTCAAAATGGCGCCCCCCATCTGTGCTCAGGCCCCCCTTTGGAGCCACCCTGACCAGCTGTACCCGGGGCATGTGCCCCCCTCCAGCTACGCCCCTGTCTGAAAGATTGTAATTGTGGGAATGAAAGTGAGATGGGGACCCTAGACCCGCCCCCAAAACCCTATGTTACTGCCGCTTTTTTTCTCATTTAACTTTATTTTCCACATGATTTCTGATATATTCGGGCAAATTCAATAGAACCTTTTGGATCACCCCCTGCACAATGCACTTTGCACTTTAGTTAACCATGTGTTGTAAGAGTTGTAAGATTAAAGTGGACCATCACCCTCCCGTGATCGGCCCGGGAATCTATAAGATTCCCGGGCCGATCACCTCCCTCCCCGCGGGACATCCGAGATCGGGATGTCCCGCGGGGTGAAACCCCCCCAAACACCCCAAATCCCCTTACCTTGTCTTGCCTCCCTCGCGCCCCTCTAGACGTGCCCGCGCCGGCCGTCTGTGAATGGCCGGCGCGGGCGTCAAGAGTGACGCGCGGGAGGCGGCGGCGGAGGAGCCACTTGTCTGCGGCTGTCAACTCGCTTGTCCGTCGGCGTTGGGAGCGGGGAGAGGTGAGTTTTTCGGGTGAACGGGGGGGTTTCACACAGCGGGGCACCCCGATCGGGGGTGCCCCACCGAAGTGGACCAAGACCCAGGATAGTCAAAATCTCGGGTGTTGGTCCACTTTAAGTCAATATAATAGGTTTGTAGGTTTTTTAATATATAGCAAGCACTTTTAGCACTCTTTGCACTTTTTTGTCATCATTATCAACAACCCTCTTCTTTGCCCTTTATCAATTATCAACTGTTGGTTCAGTATTATTATATATTTTTTATGAATTATTATTGATGCATTTAGAGCCACTTTAGGGGTCCAACCTCCGTTTTTGTGTGTTTATGTGTATTTTAATGGGTCTTTTATGTATTGTTGGTGTGTATTTTGTAAAGTCCTGATCAAATAAATTTGTAAAATATTTTTCTAATATTGATCTGATACATATTCATACATTTTGTAGTGTGCGGCAGTAACATAGGGTTTTGGGGGCGGGTCTAGGGTCCCCCATCTCACTTTCATTCCTACGGTTGTTTTCCCTAATATTGCCAGCACCTTTAAGCATATTTTTGTATTAAGTAGCATTTGGTGGTGCACACTCACTCAAATTCTTCTCTCATTAACGAAAGATTGTAATTGTGACAGGTGATCAGTAATCCCCCTCCCATCAGTTTAGGGCTTTAATCGGGTCTTCATTATGTGCGGCCTGTCAATCGGCGGCCGCTCACTGCACATAAGCCACCAAGCACAGCCGCTGGCAGCTCAATGCAGGGCAAAACCAAGTACTTAGTCCAGCGTATCCATAAAATTGAACTTTTAATATGATTCCATAAAATCAGCTTGCATCCTTAAATGTTTAGGTGGCCCGAGCCCCGAAGACAGAAACTTAATGTGACGCGTTTCAGGCCCGGGTGGGTCCTTAGTCATACGCTGGCAGCTCAATGCAGGGAACTGCTTTCTGCTGGACCAGCCGGGTGACTACACCCCCCCACCCAGAATGGCAAAGAGTTCCCGAGCAGCACGCACCCGCACAAGGGGGGCACAAGGGACTCGATCTGGCGTTCCAGTAAGTAGGCGGGTGCCAGACAACTTGGCTGGACTATTATTTTAAAGGAAAAAACAACTGTATCTGGGGCCTCCAGCAGATTTTGTGCCCAGGAGCCTCCACCGAACTTAATCCGGCCCTGCCTATAGCATTCAGCAGCAAGTGGAGCACTGCGTCTGTAGAACACAATTGTCTTTTATCCTCCAGAGCTTTGGTCATAAACAGTAAGTGAGGGTGGAGACAGTTGCTTAGAAAGCAGTAGGTTGATCAGGTAACAGGACTCAGTGGAGCAATTTGTGCCTGGCTTACATCATCCTTTCATCATCCTTTACCAACCTCATCTTTTATATGTATAAAGTGGCATGTGTTAAGCACAAGTGCCATGCCGATCATTGTTACTTGTTGTAGGCTTCTCATTAATGTACTTCAGTTACATTATAAAAGCCCGCTCACAATGGAAGAAGTAGGTAGATGTTTTGTTGTTGCTATGGAAACGTCACTTTTTTTTTAGGCGGAAACGGCTCCTTTTGCTATAAGAGAGATGCTCGATATAGAATTCATGGCAGATACTTCTAGTGCTGACAGCAAAGCCAAAATGCTTGTAACAGACTCGAGCATCTTTAGTTATCCGGCTTCTGAGGAGCCGGGAAATTGCATGTTGTTGGATGTATTGTTTCCCAATTAGTTAACCAGACTGATATAATGAGGGAGGCTTGTAGTAACAGCTAGTAACAGTTACTGTAGACCAGGGGAGAAGCTGGGGGAGGGCACATGCCCTGGGTGCAGCAGGTCAGGGGGGTGCCAAAGGGGGGCCTAAGCACAGGTGGGGAGCACCATTTCGAATCTTTGCCCCGGGTGGCAGAAAGCCTAGCTGCTCCTCTGCTGTAGGCATTACCTGTTCATCAGCCAGGTAGGCTGCCATGCCTCAATATACTGAGCAGTTGGGAACAATTATTACTGTAGCTAAGGTCACCCCTGTTAAAGTGGACCAAAACCCAGCGCGATTGGCCTGGGAATTTATAAGACTCCCGGGCCGATCGATTCCCTCCCCTCAGGGCATCCAAAACTGGATGCCCCAATGTGTGAACCCCCCCTCCCCCCCAGGTAGCCCCATTTGCTTACCTTGCTTCCCAGTCCAGTGGCACATGCGTGAGACATGTCCGCATCCCCGCTATATCTCTAGCAGGGCACGCGCCCACGTCAGGCATTTGTGAATAAGGGACCAGGGCCGGATTGAGTGAGGTGGAGGCCCCTGGGCACAAAAAAATCTGGTTGAGGCGCCAGATACAGTATAAAATAATAGTCCAGCCAAGTAACTGATTGGTGGTTGTCTGGCCCCCGCCCACTTACTGGAACGTCAGATGGAGTCCCTTGTGCCCCCCTTGTGCGGGTGCGTGCTGCTCGGGAACTCCTGCTTTGCCATTCTGGGTGGGGGGTAGTGTAGTCACCCGGCTGGTCCAGCAGAAAACAGTTCCCTGCATTGAGCTGCCAGCGGCTGTGCTTGGTGGCTTATGTGCAGTGACAGCTCTGCACCCATCACTGTAGCGTTGCTGACGGCGGCTTTGCTGCTCTAGACTCGCCGCCCTGCTCTGTGGCGGCTGTGGCTGCAGAAAAAAAAGTCTTGCCCAGACGCGCCCCCCACTGCCGCTGATAGCTTTGTTGCTGGCCCACGGGTCTTCAGACCAAGGACTAGAAAGCCTCATGGACCAGAACAGGAGGCCTCGTGTGCAGGGCAAGAGGTGGAGGCCCCGGGGCACGCGCCCCTTGTTCCCCCCTCATAATCCGGCCCTGAGAGGGGCACACCATGACAGGTTACCTGCACCTATGCTGGCTGTGACTTAAAAGGTCATTTTGAGCAGCCCTAAAGCAAAATCATATATATAAGTGAATACTTTCCTTTGGGATTAGGTGGTGATGCAATGGAGTTCATATCTTAACTTGATTTGTGTTACCATATTAGAGTACATAAGTTTATAGGTGCTTAAAGTCGACCAAAACCCAGGCCCAACGACCCTGAAATCTATAGGATTCCAGAGCCGCTTAATTCCCTCCCCCCAGGCATCCAGATTCAGGATGCTCCGCTGTGTGAAACCCCCCAGGTCCCCGGAAAACTCCCCTTCTTCCCCATCCAACGGCGCATGCTCTCCTTGCTATAGCTTTGTGAATGGCTGGCGTGGGCACGCTTCCTTTTAGAGGGTAGCAGGGATGCAGCTGCCAGCAAGCTCGGCTGGACCCGTCTAGACAAGTTTGCGTGAGCTGCACTGATTGGTCCAGAGGCCGCACGTGTGCCGTAGGACTGGGGAAAGGCGAATTAGACTGAGCAACCTAGGGGGGGCTCACACAGAGGGGCATCCCGCATCGAGGTGACCAGTGGGCACGGACCAAAACCTGGGATAGTTAAAAACCTGGGTTTTGGTCCACTTTTATAAAGGCACCATATTGTATTATGGTATTTTTCTACCAATCACAGTTGATATACCGCATAAAGGTGACGCCTCCCTGTCCGCTTAGGCTTTAGTCACACCTCTCCACTTGCGCTGCGTCGGGCAAACACAGTCACTACACAAGGGAATTATTTTTAATGGGCCAGTTCACATATGTACACTGTGTATAAATGTGAACTAGCCCATAAAAAATAATGGGCAGCAATTTCACTTGCGTTGTGACTGCGTAGCACAAGCGGAGAGGTGTGAATAAACCTTTTTTGGCCATTTTGATGTTTCTGAATGCGGGGAGTGAATTTCTTCCCTTCCTTATGGAGGCAGGACTAAGGGATGTGCCGGTGACGTGCTTTCTGTGGATGGCGGGACTACAAGTTTAAGCTGGCGCTCTCTTGTGTTACATGCCGCACATAACGCCGGGGAGGGCTCTATTGATAGGAGGCTCTAAGAGTCTGTTTTGCAAATTGCTCGCTAATATTGGAGAGATTAAGAGGCACCTGTGTGAGCATCCAGGACTAACCATGATAGGCTTAGTGTCCTGTTCCACCCACCTAGTGTAGGTATATATTGGAGCATGTATACATTTACAATCTTCTATGTATATTTCCCCCCTGTACACACAGATTGCCCACATTAATCCGGACCTTCACCCTGAATAAGAGCCTATTTTGTATGTTTCCCCCCCCCGTACATACAAATTGCCCACATTAATCTGGACCTTCACCCTGAATAAGAGCATATCTTGTATGTTTCCCCCACCCTGTACATACAGATTGCCCACATTAATCTGGACCTTCACCCTGAATAAGAGTCTATCTTGTATGTTTCCCCCACCCTGTACATACAGATTGCCCACATTAATCTGGACCTTCACCCTGAATAAGAGCATATCTTGTATGTTTTCCCCCCCCCGTACATACAAATTGCCCACATTAATCTGGACCTTCACCCTGAATAAGAGCATATCTTGTATGTTTCCCCCCTGTACATATAGATTGCCCACATTAATCCGGACTTTCACCCTGAATAAGAGCCTATTTTGTATGTCCCCCCCCCGTACATACAAATTGCCCACATTAATCTGGACCTTCACCCTGAATAAGAGCCTATTTTGTATGTTTCCCCCTGTACATACAGATTGGCCACATTAATCTGGACCTTCACCCTGAATAAGAGCCTATCTTATATGTTTCCCCCTCTGTACATACAGATTGCCCACATTAATCCAGACCTTCACCCTGAATAAGAGCCTATGTTGTATGTTTCCCCCTGTACATACAGATTGTCCACATTAACCCAAGACCATCACCCTGAATAAGAGCCTATCTTGTATGTTTCCCCTCTGTACATACAGATTGCCCACATTAATCCAGACCTTCGCCCTGAATAAGGGCCTATCTTGTATGTTTCCCCCACCCTGTACATACAGATAGCCCACATTAATCCGGACCTGCACCCTCAATAAGAGCCTATCTTGTATGTTCCCCCCCCCCGTACATACAGATTGCCCACATTAATCTGGACCTTCACCCTGAATAAGAGCCTATCTTGCCTTTTAACATCCAAGATGGTTGCCCATGGCGACCCAGGCTGCTTACAAACAGGAAGCTTTTTCTGACTATTCCGTTCTGCATTCTGGGATTGCTGTCCTTTCCCTGATCCCGGCCCTGCTCTGTCTGTGCAAAGCTCAGCTATAACCCCACCCCCCCCCTGCACTTTTCACCCCTCTCCTCAATATGTGATGCTTCTGAGCCAAGATGGTTGCGCCCATATCCTAGAGTCCAGAACAGAGTTGAAGCTCAGCGTGGGGAAAGAATAAAAGTGAATGAAAACTTAAAATCTATTAAGTTTAGATGCTGGGGAATAGTTTTTTATGGGTTTGGGCTTTTCATTAAATAATGCTGAAGGTCCAATTTAATTTACTTCAATACATTCAGCTGAAGCACTAGCAACCTTATTCTTCAAATTATAAACAGGGACAATTTTCGTTGACACCTCTGCCGTTCAGCTACTTCAGGAATAATGCCTGGAAAGGTGAGCAGCCAGTCTACTTTTTATTTTTTAAAGTAAAGCAAAGCATAGTTACATATTAAACCTACCTAGTAAAATAATATCTATTCTTCATGAAGTGTTCTACTTACACCTGGGGCGAAATCAAAGCCAAAGTATAAAATGTAAGTTAAAAAAAAGCACTTTTTACACCTGGAGGTAATACAGATGGAAATAGTGCACTACTTTTATGTTGGAGTAAGCACCACTGACTTTTATTGATTACCATATTGCCCATAAGATGCACCTAGGATTTGAAGGAGGAAAATAATGAAATAAAAATATTCTGACCAAATGGTGTGCTCAAACCCCCAGAACTAAATAGGCAAGGTGAAGAATCCCCCACTTACAGGCAGTGTGGCATTCCCCCCATCCCATTCCCATAGACAGTGTGGCATTCCCCCTCCCATTCCCCATAGGTAGTGTGGCATCCCCCCTTCCGTTTCCCATAGGCAATGTGACATCTCCCCCTATCCCATTTCCTATAGGCAGTGTGGCATTCCCCCACCTCCCATTCCCATGGGCAGTTTGGCATCCCCCCTCCCATTCCTATAGGCAGTGTGGCACCCCCCCCATTCCCCATAGGCAGTGTGGCATTCCCCCCTCCCATTCCCCATAGGCAGTGTGGCATTCCCCCTCCCATTCCCCATAGGCAGTGTGGCATTCCCCCTCCCATTCCCCATAGGCAGTGTGGCATTCCTCCTCCCCTTCCCCATAGGCAGTGTGGCATTCCCCCTCCCATTCCCCATAGGCAGTGTGGCATTCCCCCTCCCATTCCCCATAGGCAGTGTGGCATTCCCCCTCCCATTCCCCATAGGCAGTGTGGCATCCCCCCTCCCATTCCCCATAGGCAGTGTGGCATTCCCCCCTCCCATTCCCCATAGGCAGTGTGGCATTCCCCCTCCCATTCCCCATAGGCAGTGTGGCATTACCCCCCTTCCATTCCCCATAGGCAGTGTGGCATCCCCCCTCCCATTCCCCATAGGCAGTGTGGCATTCCCCCTCCCATTCCCCATAGGCAGTGTGGCATTCCCCCCCTTCCATTCCCCATAGGCAGTGTGGCATCCCCCCACCCCATTCCCCATAGGTAGTGTGGCATTCCCCCCCCCTTCCATTCCCCATAGGCAGTGTGGCATTCCCCATAGGCAGTGTGGCATTCCCTCCCTCCCATTCCCCATAGGCAGTGTGGCATTCCCCCCCTTCCATTCCCCATAGGCAGTGTGGCATTCCCCTCTCCCATTCCCCATAGGCAGTGTGGCATTTCCCCTCCCATTCCCCATAGGCAGTGTGGCATTCCCCCTTCCATTCCCCATAGGCAGTGTGGAATTCCCCCCCTCCCATTCCCCATAGGCAGTGTGGCATTCCCCCCCTTCCATTCCCCATAGGCAGTGTGGCATTCCCCCCCTCCCATTCCCCATAGGCAGTGTGGCATTCCCCCTTCCATTCCCCATAGGCAGTGTGGCATTCCCCCCCTCCCATTCCCCATAGGCAGTGTGGCATTCCCCCTCCCATTCCCCATAGGCAGTGTGGCATCCCCCCACCCCATTCCCCATAGGCAGTGTGGCATTCCTCCCCCCCTTCCATTCCCCATAGGCAGTGTGGCATTCCCCATAGGCAGTGTGGCATTCCCTCCCTCCCATTCCCCATAGGCAGTGTGGCATTCCCCCCCTTCCATTCCCCATAGGCAGTGTGGCATTCCCCTCTCCCATTCCCCATAGGCAGTGTGGCATTTCCCCTCCCATTCCCCATAGGCAGTGTGGCATTCCCCCTCCCATTCCCCATAGGCAGTGTGGCATTCCCCCCTCCCATTCCCCATAGGCAGTGTGGCATTCCCCCTCCCATTCCCCATAGGCAGTGTGGCATTCCCCCCTCCCATTCCCCATAGGCAGTGTGGCATTCCCCCCTCCAAAGTAAAAAAACAAACAAATAAAAAAGTAAACCCACATATACATCCCGTGCAGCTGGCAACAGGAGGCCAGAAGATGGAGGAGCAGCAGGTGAGCGGCACCTGGGAACCACGATCGGGGATGCCCCGCTGTGTGAAACCCCCCAGGTTGCACGAACAAACTCACCTCTCCCCAGATTGGCCTCTAGTCCAATCAGTGCGCTCGGATCACCCGCTACCCTCTAACAGGAAGCGTGCCTGCGCCGGCCATTCACAAATGCCTGGTGCAGGAACGCACCTTGCTAAAGGGATAGCGGGGACGGGGCAGCTGCTCGCGCTGTTGGATTGAGAAAGAAGGTGAGTTTCCGGGTGACCTGGGGGGTTTCACACAGCGGGGCATCCTAATTGTGAGGGAATTAAGCAGCCCTGGAATTTTGGTTCCGGTGTCGATCTCTGTGGGTTTTAGTCCACTTTAATACAACGCATGCAGCACACTAATGAAATGGGCTTAGATGCATCCATTTCTGTATGGCTAGTATATAAAGTCATTGTAGAGTTTTGGCTTTTATTGTTGTACATGAGCATCACCTTGTAACAGAAATTGGTCAAAGCCTCGAAGCCTTTTCACATTGTTGGCAAGAAGTCATTACATTGCAGTCATTTGAATATTTAATTAAGCCTTTAAGATAATGTAAAACATATGCAGAAAACAACCTTTTATGTCCCATTTATGCATTGGTATTGCACCATACTGCCAGACTACATTTATTTCTGTAATGCGGGTATAACAGGACAGGCATTGGATGAACCGTAAATCACTTTATGACATATCAAAGGGTTAGTGGAAGGACATGATGTGATTAGAAATGATTTTTAGGTTTGTTTAAAGCGGACCAAAACCCACTAAACTTGTGAAATGCATTTGGCCAAAGCCCCTTCCGATATTCCCTTCTTAGGCTGTAGAACTAGCAATAGATGTTTTCGCTCTTTGAATCACCATGGAGCACTGATTTTTTTTTTGCTGTCCCTCTCTGAGATGGCAGGTGATCAGTCATTGTACAGGTGTGGCGATGACATCATTGCCACACACAACAGTGGCAATGAATGGAGGAGGCGGAGCTTTACAGCCAAAACAAAGGTCATTATCCATTATCTGGGATTAGAGTGAAGCAGGAGCAGTGAAAATTGGCAAAAGGTCCTCTTCATGGGGGAGGGGGGACAATTTGAGGGATGCTAGTTAAAATTGTGGGTTTTGGTCCGCTTTAAGTAGTTTAAGTTTTTTGGGGGGGATTTCTTTAAAGTGGACCAAAACCCAGGATTTTGACTATTCTGGGTTTTGGTCCCTTCCTCAGGACATCCCAATCAGGGGTGTGTGAAACCCCCAGATCGGGTGTGTGAAACCCCCAGATCGGGTGTGTGAAACCCCCAGATCGGGTGTGTGAAACCCCTAGATCGCCCGACAAACTCACCTCTTCCCAGGCCTACGGCACATGCATGGCAGCTCGTCCGATCAGCATACTCGGAGCCGCTGACATCACGCCGTCTAAGGCCAGCGGCTCTCGAATGTCCCCAGATCAGGTATGTGACACCCCCAGATCGGGTGTGTGACACCCCCAGATCGGATGTGTGAAACCCCCAGATCGGGTGTGTGAAACCCCCAGATCGGGTGTGTGACACCCCCAGATCGGATGTGTGAAACCCCCAGATCGGATGTGTGAAACCCCCAGATCGGGTGTGTGACACCCCCAGATCGGATGTGTGAAACCCCCAGATCGGATGTGTGAAACCCCCAGATCGGGTGTGTGAAACCCCCAGATCGGGTGTGTGAAACCCCCAGATCGGGTGTGTGACACCCCCAGATCGGATGTGTGAAACCCCCAGATCGGATGTGTGAAACCCCCAGATCGGGTGTGTGACACCCCCAGATCGGATGTGTGAAACCCCCAGATCGGGTATGTGACACCCCCAGATCGGGTGTGTGACACCCCCAGATCGGATGTGTGAAACCCCCAGATCGGGTGTGTGACACCCCCAGATCGGGTGTGTGACACCCCCAGATCGGATGTGTGAAACCCCCAGATCGGATGTGTGAAACCCCCAGATCGGATGTGTGAAACCCCCAGATCGGGTGTGTGAAACCCCCAGATCGGGTGTGTGACACCCCCAGATCGGATGTGTGAAACCCCCAGATCGGGTGTGTGACACCCCCAGATCGGGTGTGTGAAACCCCCAGATCGGGTGTGTGACACCCCCAGATCGGATGTGTGAAACCCCCAGATCGGGTGTGTGACACCCCCAGATCGGATGTGTGAAACCCCCAGATCGGATGTGTGAAACCCCCAGATCGGGTGTGTGAAACCCCCAGATCGGGTGTGTGAAACCCCCAGATCGGGTGTGTGACACCCCCAGATCGGATGTGTGAAACCCCCAGATCGGATGTGTGAAACCCCCAGATCGGGTGTGTGAAACCCCCAGATCGGGTGTGTGACACCCCCAGATCGGATGTGTGAAACCCCCAGATCGGATGTGTGAAACCCCCAGATCGGGTGTGTGACACCCCCAGATCGGATGTGTGAAACCCCCAGATCGGGTATGTGACACCCCCAGATCGGGTGTGTGACACCCCCAGATCGGATGTGTGAAACCCCCAGATCGGGTGTGTGAAACCCCCAGATCGGGTGTGTGACACCCCCAGATCGGATGTGTGAAACCCCCAGATCGGATGTGTGAAACCCCCAGATCGGGTGTGTGAAACCCCCAGATCGGATGTGTGAAACCCCCAGATCGGGTGTGTGAAACCCCCAGATCGGGTGTGTGACACCCCCAGATCGGATGTGTGACACCCCCAGATCGGATGTGTGAAACCCCCAGATCGGATGTGTGAAACCCCCAGATCGGGTGTGTGAAACCCCCAGATCGGGTGTGTGAAACCCCCAGATCGGGTGTGTGACACCCCCAGATCGGATGTGTGAAACCCCCAGATCGGATGTGTGAAACCCCCAGATCGGGTGTGTGACACCCCCAGATCGGATGTGTGAAACCCCCAGATCGGGTGTGTGACACCCCCAGATCGGATGTGTGAAACCCCCAGATCGGATGTGTGAAACCCCCAGATCGGGTGTGTGAAACCCCCAGATCGGGTGTGTGACACCCCCAGATCGGATGTGTGAAACCCCCAGATCGGGTGTGTGACACCCCCAGATCGGATGTGTGAAACCCCCAGATCGGATGTGTGAAACCCCCAGATCGGGTGTGTGACACCCCCAGATCGGATGTGTGAAACCCCCAGATCGGGTGTGTGACACCCCCAGATCGGATGTGTGACACCCCCAGATCGGGTGTGTGACACCCCCAGATCGGATGTGTGAAACCCCCAGATCGGATGTGTGAAACCCCCAGATCGGGTGTGTGAAACCCCCAGATCGGATGTGTGAAACCCCCAGATCGGGTGTGTGACACCCCCAGATCGGATGTGTGAAACCCCCAGATCGGGTGTGTGACACCCCCAGATCGGATGTGTGACACCCCCAGATCGGATGTGTGAAACCCCCAGATCGGGTGTGTGAAACCCCCAGATCGGATGTGTGAAACCCCCAGATCGGGTGTGTGACACCCCCAGATCGGATGTGTGAAACCCCCAGATCGGGTGTGTGACACCCCCAGATCGGATGTGTGAAACCCCCAGATCGGATGTGTGAAACCCCCAGATCGGGTGTGTGACACCCCCAGATCGGGTGTGTGAAACCCCCAGATCGGGTGTGTGAAACCCCCAGATCGGATGTGTGAAACCCCCAGATCGGGTGTGTGACACCCCCAGATCGGATGTGTGAAACCCCCAGATCGGGTGTGTGAAACCCCCAGATCGGATGTGTGAAACCCCCAGATCGGGTGTGTGACACCCCCAGATCGGATGTGTGAAACCCCCAGATCGGGTGTGTGACACCCCCAGATCGGATGTGTGACACCCCCAGATCGGATGTGTGAAACCCCCAGATCGGGTGTGTGAAACCCCCAGATCGGATGTGTGAAACCCCCAGATCGGGTGTGTGACACCCCCAGATCGGATGTGTGAAACCCCCAGATCGGGTGTGTGACACCCCCAGATCGGATGTGTGAAACCCCCAGATCGGATGTGTGAAACCCCCAGATCGGGTGTGTGAAACCCCCAGATCGGATGTGTGAAACCCCCAGATCGGGTGTGTGAAACCCCCAGATCGGGTGTGTGAAACCCCCAGATCGGGTGTGTGAAACCCCCAGATCGGGTGTGTGAAACCCCCAGATCGGGTGTGTGAAACCCCCAGATCGGGTGTGTGAAACCCCCAGATCGGGTGTGTGAAACCCCCAGATCGGATGTGTGAAACCCCCAGATCGGGTGTGTGAAACCCCCAGATCGGGTGTGTGAAACCCCCAGATCGGGTGTGTGACACCCCCAGATCGGATGTGTGAAACCCCCAGATCGGGTGTGTGACACCCCCAGATCGGGTGTGTGAAACCCCCAGATCGGGTGTGTGAAACCCCTAGATCGCCCGACAAACTCACCTCTTCCCAGGCCTACGGCACATGCATGGCCGCTCGTCCGATCAGCATACTCGGAGCCGCTGAAATCACACCGTCTAAGGCCAGCGGCTCTCGAATGCCCGGTGCGGCATGCACCCTGCTAGAGGGATAGCGGGGATGCGGCTGTGGTTCACGCATGCACCGTTCGACCGGGAAGCAAGGTAAGTGAACAGGGCGATCTGGGGGGTTTCACACAGCGGGACATCCTGATTTTGGATGCCCCAGGGGAGGGAATCGATCGAGCTGAGTTTTGGTCCACTTTAAAGTGGAGCAAAACCCAGGATTTTTGACTATCCTGGGTTTTTGTCCTTGCCCCCGGGGCACCCTGATCGGGGCTGTGTGAAACCGGAACAAGCTCACCTCTTCCCGGTCCTACGGCGCATGCGCGCCCACTCGCTCAGTCAGTACACTCGGATCCACTTGAGCCCATTTCGTCCAGGAGCTCATCTAATGCGAGCGGATCTGAGTGCTCTGGTGGCCGCATCCCCCGCTTCCCTCTAACAGGGAGCGTGGCTGCGTCAGCCATTCACAAATGCCTAGCATGGGCATGCAACCTGCTAGAGGGATAGCGGCGATGCGGCCCGCACATTCGCCGTTGGACTGGGAAGCAAGGTAAGTGAATGGGGCGACCTGGGAGGTTTCACACAGCGGGGCATCCTGATTTTGGATGCCCCGGGGGAGGAAATCGATCAAGCTGAGTTTTGGTCCACTTTAAATGGCCCGCGTCTGGCATTCACAAATGCCTGGCATGGGCACGCCTCATGCTAGAGGGATAGCGGGGATGCGGCTGCCGCTCACGCATGCGCCGTTGGCTTATGAGTGGCCTGGGGGGTTTCACACAGCGGGGCATCCCGATTCTGGATGCCCGGGGAGGGGAATCAATTAGCCCAGGAATCTTATCGATTCCTCGGCTGATCTCTGTGGCTTTTGGTCCACTTTAATGACCGTTTTCCTGAAACATTGTATTCTTACATAATGTGTGCGCACTAGACCATTGTACAATATAACTGTTATTATTTTGTTTAGATTTTAACCATCGCCTCTTATCCATCCCACACAATTTCTCACCATATGTAATAAATCCTTTTATTTTTATCACCTACATCATGCACAAACACTAAACATATGACAGTGTTTTTTAACATAAACGGAGAGTAAATATTTTTTCCCCATAATGAAGTGTTGAGTAAATTTGATTGAGAGTTTGCTAATGAATTGAGGCTCAAATTTCATGATATCCCCTTTGGAGCTCTGTCATCTTTAAATCATTTTAGGCAGTTAGCTTATCATAAAGAGACATAAATAAACGGTTAAAGTGCAGCAAAACCCAGGATTTTGACTATCCTGGGTTTTCATCCCGCTGTGTGAAACTCCCCAGATCACCCAAACATACTTACCCCTTCCCGAACCTAAGACGCATGCATGGACGCTCGTCCAATCAGCGTGCTCGGATTCGTCCAGGAGCCTGTCTAATGCGAGTGCGCTGGTGGGCGCATCCCCTGCTACCCTCTAACAGGGAGCATGCCCTTGCCGGCCACTCACAAATGCCTGGCGCAGGTACACGCCCTGCTAAAGGGATAGCGGGGATGCGGCCGCTGGTCACACATACGCCATTGGACCGGGAACAAATGTGAGTTTTTGGGTGAACTGGGTTTCACACAGCGGGGCACCTCCAATCAGGATTTGGGATGCCCTGCTGTGTGAAATCCCTCAGGTCCCAGCAAAACTCACCTCCTTCCTGGCTCCCTTGCTGATGTAAATAGCGGCAGCTGCCTCCCCAGCATCTTTGGGCTGTGCATACCCACTGCACGGGATGTGGACACTTTTGCTCTTTGATAGCATTAAAGTGGACCAAAACTGACCACAGTCAATAATAATAACAACAATCTATAAGATTCCTGGGTCGATCTATTCCCCTCCCCGGGCATCCAAAATCGGGATGCCCCGCTGTGTGAAACCCCTCAGGTTGCCCCAGCATCTTTGGGCTGTGCATACCCGCTGCAGGGGATGCAGACGCTTTTGCTCTCGATAGCATTAAAGTGAACCAAAACTGAGCACAATCAATAATAATTATAATAATAACAATCTATAAGATTCCCTTGGCGGATCTATTCCCCCCCTCGGTGCATCCAAAATTGGGATGCCCCGCTGTGTGAAACCCCCAAGTCGCCCCATACCCTTAACTTGCTTCGCGTTCCCGCTATCCCTCTAGCAGGGCGCATGTCCGTGCCAGGCATTTGAGAATGGCCGGCGCAGGCACACTCCCTGTTAGAGGAAAGCAGGGGATGCAGCCGCCAGCGCGCACAGAGCCCCTGGCCTTAGACGCCGCCTTAGATGTCGTGATTAGGGATGAGCGAACCGGTTCGGACGAACCAGAATTCGCTCCGAATTTCAGGGAAGATTCGGCACGAACCCGAATTTTTTTTGGTTTGTGCCGATCGAATTTTCCCTGAAATAAAAAAAAAAAAATGCCGGCATGGTCGGAGCGTGGAGGCCGGCGCCGCTCTCAGCTGTCATCAGAGGACGCGTCATCAGAGGGCGACTGAGAGCGGCGCCGGCCTCCACGCTCCGACCATGCAGGTAAGTGTTTGCTTTTTAAACAAATGCCGGCATGGTGGGAGCGGGCAGGCCGGCTGCGCTGTCAGCGGGCCGGCTTCCGCCGCCCGCTGACAGCGTAGCCGGCCTGCCCGCTCCCACCATGCCGGCATTTTTTTTTTCAGATGAGCGATTCGTGAAAGTTCGATTCGGGCGAACCCGAATTTCTTGGGGAAATTCGGCGAATCGCCCGAATCAAACTTTCAAGAAGTTTGCTCATCTCTACTCGTGATGTCAGCGGCTCAGAGTGTGCCGATTGGACGAGCGGCTGCATATGCGCTGTAGGACCGGGAAGAGGTGAGTTAGATTGGGTGATCTGGGGGGTTTCATGGATCACAGATCTCTCTATCCGCCATAACAGAGTGGAAAGAGGGTCCTAACAGTGCAGTTGGGAGCAGTCACAAGCACGGGCCATTATTTACAACACTGCGTGCTGTAACATAAACTACAATTTCAAGAGGGACAATTGCATAGATCACACAACTGTGTGCGCTGAAGTGTGTCACTGTTTTTGTGAACATGTCGTGCTGCATAAACTTTAAACATTTCAGAAATGATAGCGCAAAACATTCAGACACACTAAACTGCACAATGCCATAAACACTAGGGGTGTGAATTGGTAAGAATCTAGCGATACGATACGTATCACGATACACGTATGACGATACGATATATCCTGCTATATTTCGTTTTTTTTATTACATTTTTTTAAATTAAATATTAAAAGACATAGGGACCCCCTTCTGGGGGGGGGACCCCATTTTCTTGGGAGTGACTTTTAAGGGTTAAAAACCCTCAAAATACATTTCTATTTCAAAAATCCAAACCCGAAGTGGGTTAATGAGCAATCAGCGCCAACTGAAATGAAGTACAAAGAGCTCCCCTGGCCTAAAAAAAAAAAAAGAGCGACAAACGTGTGCGCATCTGTCTTCTAGCGTTCTCTCCTCTCAGCCAATTCATCACATAAAACTCTCCCTTTGGCTTCGGCGTGCCCGATATTTACCTATGCAGAGGAAGAAAACAAATTCCCCAGTAAATCATATCTTCTATGTGAACCTCACTGCAATCCCCCGTATACCTCAGGCGCCTCTCATCTATGCATAGCCTAGACTTTCACCAGATGCTCCTCAGCCGCCATATGTCTCTATATTGATTAAATAACTTTGTAAGAAATTCTCCTCAAAATGCACATAAAATTAAATATATGCTCAAACTGGAGAATGGGGCTAATAAACACTGATATATGACTATGCTAATAAGAAGCTGGAGTGGCTAACAAGACAGAGCGCTACTCATGCATAAAACAACCTTTTATTGGACAATAATGGGCAAATGTTGGACAGACACCTCACAAAGCATAGTAAGCATTTATGTTTTGAGATTAACCTCGTGCTCTTTATGGGCTTTATTTTATTTTTGTTAACTTTGTTGTACTGTTTTATATACAGGGAGCCTATTGTATATAAAATAAAGGGAAATCAAGTGGAACTGTGTTCTTTTTTTTTTTTTTTATTATTATGGAGTACTAAGAAGCTTTCACATTAGTCTTAGTTCTAGCGAGGCTTCTGCTTCTAGTCGGTTGCTTTGGCTCCCCAAGGCACCCCTGTATATGGTCCCTATATTCTGTGCCAGTACCATAGCCTCAGCATGATGGCTGTTGGGACCCACACTCACCCTGACACATTTTCTGCCCCTAGTATTCTAAAGCTTCAGCATCATCAATTTAAGTTGCCATAGTCCCCACTAACCATGTCCCTGCAATACGATATCCCTAGTCTTGGAACACACTCATTGACCAACCAGAAAGCACATTGGAGGTGGGGGGGCGGCTTAGTTGGGATATACAGACACCCCTGTATATGGTCCCTATATTCTGTGCCAGTGCCATAGCCTCTGTGTTCCAGTGAGGGCTGGGCTTCTGCTTCTAGTGGATTGCTTTGGTTCCCCCAACGCACCCCTGTATATGGTCCCTGTATTCTGTACCAGTGCCATAGCCTCTGTGTTATAGCAAGGGCTGGGTTTCTACTTCTATTGGGTTGCTTTGGCGCCCCCAAGGCACCCCTGTATATGGTCCCTATATTCTGTGCCAGTGCCATAGCCTCTGTGTTCTTGTGAGGACTTGGCTTCTGCTTCTAGTGGGTTGCTTTGGTTCCCCCAACGCACCCCTGTATATGGTCCCTATATTCTGTGGCAGTGCCATGGCCTCTGTGTTCTCGTGAGGACTTGGCTTCTGCTTCTAGTCGTTTGCTTTGGTTCCCCCAAGACACCCCTGTATATGGTCCCTGTATTCTGTACCAGTGCCATAGCCTCTGTGTTATAGCAAGGGCTGGGTTTCTACTTCTATTGGGTTGCTTTGGCGCCCCCAAGGCACCCCTGTATATGGTCCCTATATTCTGTGCCAGTGCCATAGCCTCAGCATGATGGCTGTTGGGACCCACACTCACCCTGACACATTTTCTAAAGGGGGAAGGTGCTCTTATAGTATGTTTTATGCTGTGCCAGAAAGGAGGAGCAGCCATGAAGACCTTGCAGATTATTTAATACCCGCAATTCCTTGTTTGTTTGGCTTATCAGCCCTTTTCTTTAGCTATGACTGCTCTAGGTAGCGTTTATACTACTTACATATGTTTTGTGATTTTTTTTTAGTTTAAAGTGGAACAAAACCCAGGATTTTGACTATCTGGGTTTTGGTCCTTGCCCGTCCCGCTGTGTAAAACCCTCCCAGGTCGCCCGAACAAAATCGCCTCTTCCCGGTCTACGTCGCATGTGCGGCCGCTCGCCCAAGCAGTCCGCTCGAGCCACTTTGTCCAGGAGCTAGTCTAATGCGAGCGGATCCAAGCACGCTGGTGGCCGAATCCCCCGCTACCCTCTATCAGGGAGCGTGCCCATCCCGGCCATTCATAAATGCCTGACGCAGTCACGTGTCCTGCTATAGGGATAGCGGGAATGCAGACGCTGCTCGCGCAGGTGCCGTTGGACCAGGAACAAAGGTGAGTTTTCAGGCAACCTGGGGGATTTCACCCAGCGGGGGGAACCCCCCAATCAGGGTGCCCCAAGGGGGAGTGAGAATGCCTGCCCTGGAGTCTGCTAGATTACCGGGTGGGTGTTGGTCCTCTTTGAATAGTATATTAACATTAGAAAAGGTTCTTTAATTTTTTGTTTTTATTAAGGCTGAAATCCAAGGACAGATGAGACTATATGAATTCATGTTTTGTGTGAGGAAACGGTTTATCTTTACGCTATGGAAATTTTATATTAAAAATATACTTAATGTGAGGGTCTGTGTATGTACAATAAGTATTTCTGACTTGGCCTTGACCCAATAGAAGCCATTTAAACTAGTATATACAGAAGCTGACTGTATCTCCTTGTGCAAGGTCAGGAAACAAATGCATTCAGAGATTTATTTATTAAGCACCAATGGTGTACAGTGCACAATATAGGGATTTATTTATTAAGCACCAATGGTGTACAGTGCACAATCAGCCTCGTATTTTGTTCAATTCATTTGCGTTCCCTAAGATGTGGATTCGGCATTCCAGTAAGTGACATGAAACGGAGAGGATTCTGCACATTACTGTGTAGGAGACCCCTCTCACATGCGTGGGCTTTGGTTCCAAAGTAACTCATTGAAAGGACAAAGAAAAAAACGTCTTCTCATGAAATTCAACAGGCAGAAGGCATAAAATATATACCTACAGTAGCCGTATACCATGCTTTACCTGTGCTAGTGCTGTGTTACTGCTTATAAATTCCATAGACCATTGTTTAACAACTCGATTTGCTGCCCTCTTTATTTTACCCAAGCCTGATATGCCACATAAATCCAAAACTGTTATGAAAGGAAAGGTTATGAAATTGTGTTAAAATTGCTTTTTTCTATGTTCAATATTTATTTTTTCAATTGAGGAACAGTTTAGGCCACATGTGTCAAACTCAAAGGCCCGAGGGCGGATGCAGCCCTCCAAGCCTTTTTATGTGGCCCTCTTAGAGGTACCAGACAGTGGTGGCTTGATGGTGCCCCTTCTAACTGGCAAGTTCACTCCAAGGCTTCTGACGTGGTCCTTGTGCACTGGAACGCCACCCTGCGGAGCACAGTAATTCTGCATATGCAGTGGGCAAAATAGTTCAGTGTCTGCATCTGTCCTGAGCAAAATAATTCAGCATCTGTATCTGTCCTGGGAGAAATAATTCAGCATCTGCATCTTTCCTGGGAAAATAATTCAGCATCTGCATCTTTCCTGGGAAAATAATGCTGCATATGCAATGGGCAAAATAATTCAGTGTCTGCATCTGTCCTGAGCAAAATAATTCAGCATCTGTATCTGTCCTGGGAGAAATAATTCAGCATCTGCATCTTTCCTGGGAAAATAATGCTGCATATGCAATGGGCAAAATAATTCAGTGTCTGCATCTGTCCTGAGCAAAATAATTCAGCATCTGCATCTGTCCTGGGAGAAATAATTCAGCATCTGTATCTGTCCTGGGAGAAATAATTCAGCATCTGCATCTTTCCTGGGAAAATAATGCTGCATATGCAATGGGAAAAATAATTCAGTGTCTACACCTGTCCTGGGCAAAATAATTCAGCTTCTGCATCTGTCCTGGGCAAAATAATTCTGCATCTGTCCTGGCCAAAATAAATTAGCGTCTGCATCTGTCCTGGGCAAAATAATTCTGCATCTGTCCTAGGCAAAATAATTCTGCATATGCAATATGCAAAATAATTCAGTGTCTACACCTGTCCTGGGCAAAATAATTCTGTGTCTGCATCTGTCCTGGGCAAAATAATTCAGCTTCTGCATCTGTCCTGGGCAAAATAATTCTGTGTCTGTATCTGTCCTGGGCAAAATAATTCTGTGTCTGTATCTGTCCTGGGCAAAATAATTCTGCATCTGTCTTGGGCAAAATAATTCTGAATCTGCATCTGTTCTGGGCAAAATAATTCTGTTTCTGCACCTGTCCCGGGCAAAATAATTCTACATATGTGATGGGCATTATAATTCAGTATTCAATATATTTCTGCATCTGCCCTAAGCAAAATAATGCTGTTTCTAGAACCATACATTTGAATGGCCGTGCTTCCATTTTGTTTTTTTGTGTGTTAATAACTGGCTCTTTGAAGGCAACCAGAATACTGATGTGGCCCTCAGTGAAAAGGAGTTTTACACCTCTGGTTTAGACCAACATATTGTGCACCTAACAATTTTAAATGTTTACAGCTCGAACCTTGTCCTTTGAAAAAGGACTACATGCTAATAGTATAAATTGTAATGGCATAACATATCAGATGGTGGGTCTGTTCCCCTTCTTTTTTCCAATCAGGGGGTACAAGCCCCCTAATTCTCAAAACACAAGCGTGAGGAGAGAAGTCTTCCAACTGTTCGAACCCTAAGGTTCAACTATATACAAGGTTATGTCCTTATTACACTGATATATATATATATATTATAACAAAAAAATCAAGTTTAAACCTGAGATTTCATTTATTGCTTGTCTCGCTCTGAAATCTAATTTCAAGTTTCCAGGACTCCCCAGACTCCCCTAATCTTTTCCCTCCTTGTGATACTGTGCCCTTTTTTTTTTTTTATGGTTTTAGGTTTTTTCAATAAAATTTTAGATTTTCGGCAACCCATACAGACCACCCAGGTGGTGTTTGGCATAATTAACGAACTTTATAAAATACTACCCCTGGTATTGAGTAACAAAGCACAATGCAGGTAAGGTCTGGTGCACAAAAGAGTGTCTGCAACACAGCGTGGAGAATTGCGCTATGAGACAGCACCCTAAGCAAAGGGACACCCTTACCGTTACCTCAGAGGCCCTGGAGTCTAAAATACACGATAAACCCATATTCATTCCGACATGAGAGTAAATACATTATCAAAAGCAGGTGATGGAACATTTAGCGCCCTAAAGTGGACCCAAACTTGGGTCGTACATTAACAAGATTACAAATCAAAACAATAGTTTGTTCAGGTGCCAATCAAGGGCAACAACAATTATATATGGCCCATAGCGGCCCAGCTAATTAAATATACAAGAAATTCCAGCCGGCAGGTAAAAAGAGATATAAGTCAAAATGGCACACTTATATGTCAACCTGTATTGCCACCCATTGGGATCGATTCAACAAAGGTAGAAAATTGATTTTTCGTGCGTTTTGTGCTTAAAAAGTTGCGATTTTGCGATAGTTATTTTTACGAGTGATTCAGCAACCTGGAACCATTGTAAAACACGAGTCACTCGAATTAAATTCGATTGCGATTGTAAAAGTGCGAAATAAATTAGTGGATCGAAAGATTTACTACTGCATTTTGCGATTCGAAAATTTGATTGATGATTCAGGTGGACTTGATGAGCCGCACACATGATATAAATTAGAGTGTTTCACACTAGTTTTTTGATGCAGCTTTCAGCAGGAGAAAACTCATTTTGCTCTTTCTCACAATGGAGCCCTTCTTTCTTTGCAATGGTAGTAAACTCTAATGGCAGTAAAAAATTAAATTCATAAGAAAAAAGCCTGAGAATTCCAGGGTTTGTGAATCACTAGTTAGGAAGACAATGAAAGTCAATGGCACTTTTTTACTCCTGAAAAAAATATTAAACTTTTTACCCCTTTTTACTAGTAGTAAAAAGTTCCATAAGAACAGGGGAAGGTATATGGGAGCGGTCGACCTTTGGGTTTTTACACCAAAACCCAGAATAGTCAAAATCCTGGCTTTTGGTCCACGTTATAGTGTAAGAGGCCGATTTATTAATAGCGCCAGGTAGCGACAGATGAGCGACAGTAGCGTGATTTTCACAGCGCCGGCTAGTATTCGCTGTGCTTGGCCGTTGTTCGGTTGTTGACAGCGACTCAGTCGGTGTGCGGTAATGTTGAATACGGGGTTAGGAGTCGCTGTTTGACAGGTTCCGCGCTGTATGGGAGCGCATGACAACGAATGGCCATAGCGAACGGCTCCCAGCATATTCATTAACAAATCACGCTCAAAAAATTCTCGCGCTGTAAAATGCATGTTTAAACCCCAGAGCGCTGGCGGCGATGGGTTAAAAGTAGTTTTTTAACCCCCAAACAACCTTATTTTTGAAAAAAATAATAACAATAAAAAACAATACAAAAAAAAATCGAGTCCATTTTCCAATAATTTTCGCTTGCGACAGCCTTTTTACGAGCATTTTGACAATTCTACCAGTGATTCGAAAATTTTACGATTGCATTTTCGAGTGCAAGTATTTAATTCAACCCCTTTTCTGAATCACTCGAAAAAGTTAAACATTTACGCATGCGATCCGATTTTTCGAGTGACACGAATTTATTTCTACCTTTGTTGAATCGAGCCCAATGTGTCCGAGGTGGGTGAGACCGACTGCTACCTTAAAGAGGACCTACATGTTTGTATAAATAGTGATTATAGTGGACAGATTATACTACACGACACAATAAAACCTCCAGGCATCCGAAAGTGGAGAAGACAATAAAACTGCCTGAACAGAGGCGCGATTCTCTGTGGCTAAATGAATTCTGAAAGGCAACTGATTTGTTCATCTCTTCCCCGTTACTAGTCAAGCCAATTAGCAAGACCTTTCATGCAAGAGATGGCGCTATTGGCTCATTTTGTGCTGACACTGTGCATTGGTTGTTTCTGGCAGGGCGGGGCTTCACAAGAGCTGTTTTCAGACTAATATACTTATTTTGGGGCCACTGTGTGTGTTCATTGCTTGAAAAAGGGGGAACCCTCCTCCCCCCGAGACGCATTGCAGTTGTGGGGTACGGGAAATGGGACCTTGAGTCCTCATGTAAGCGCTTTACCTACCGATTTTAAAGCGGACCTTCACCCTGAATAAGAGCATATCTTATATGTTTCCCACACACTGTACATACAGATTGCTCTAATTAAAAATCATCCTACCTGCATCTACTGCATGCTATGAGCCTTTAAACATCCAAGATGGCGGCTCATGGAGCATCAGGCAGCCTGCAAACAGGACGTGTCTTCTGACTGTGTCGCTTTCCCTGACCCCAGCTCTGCTCTGTCTGTGCAAATCACAGCTATAACCCCACTACCCCTGCACTTTATCCTGCTCTCCTCTCCTCAGTATGTGATGCTTCTGAGGCAAGATGGCGGCACCTGTATCCTAGAGTCCTGAACAGAGTTGCAGCCCAGTGGGGAAAAGAATTATAAGTAAGCGACTAAAAACTTAAAATAATTTTAGATGTTGGGGAATAGTTCTTTGAGGGTTTGGGCTTTTCATTAAATCATTCTGAAGGTCAGCTTTAACGAACAATAGTAAAAGCTAAGTTTTAACAATGTCTTCACTGCTAGGTTTGGCCGTACTGGATTTTTTCAAGACTTTAAAGATTACACAGTACAACTTTATATCGAGGATAAACAAGTTTAAAGAAGACGTACACCAAACTGAACCTGTCTTCTACCACTATATTGTAGTCCAGGGGCACTCAGCCACTTCTTGTAAAGGTCCTTATACAGGCATCTGGTGAAGGTCCGGGCGGGGCTGTTGCAGGGGGTGGGTAGTTAGAAATCCGCACGCTGGGGGTGGGAGGACCATAGATTCCACAGGCAAAACTAAAAAAGGCTGGACGAGAGCTGGGGGGACACGGATGGATGGGGATGGGATTGATGGGGCAGAGCTGAGGGGACATGGATTGGATGGGACAAAGCTGGGGGCACAGGAATGGATGGGGCAAAGCTGGGGGCACAGGAATGGATGGGGCAAAGCTGGGGGCACAGGAATGGATGGGGCAAAGCTGGGGGGACAGGAATGGATGGGCAAAGCTGGGGGCACAGGAATGGATGGGACAAAGCTGGGGGATAGGAATGGATGGGGCAAAGCTGGGGGATAGGAATGGATGGGGCAAAGCTGGGGGATAGGAATGGATGGGACAAAGCTGGGGGATAGGAATGGATGGGACAAAGCTGGGGGGCCAGAAATGGATGGGGCAAAGCTGGGGGATAGGAATGGATGGGGCAAAGCTGGGGGATAGGAATGGATGGGACAAAGCTGGGGGATAGGAATGGATGGGACAAAGCTGGGGGGCCAGAAATGGATGGGGCAAAGCTGGGGGATAGGAATGGATGGGGCAAAGCTGGGGGATAGGAATGGATGGGGCAAAGCTGGGGGATAGGAATGGATGGGGCAAAGCTGGGGGATAGGAATGGATGGGGCAAAGCTGGGGGATAGGAATGGATGGGACAAAGCTGGGGGGCCAGAAATGGATGGGGCAAAGCTGGGGGATAGGAATGGATGGGGCAAAGCTGGGGGATAGGAATGGATGGGGCAAAGCTGGGGGTACAGGAATTGGACGGGCAAAGCTGGGGGCACAGGAATGGATGGGGCAAAGCTGGGGGCACAGGAATGGATGGGGCAAAGCTGGGGGGGCAGGAATGGATGGGGCAAAGCTGGGGGCACAGGAATGGATGGGGCAAAGCTGGGGGGGCAGGAATGGATGGGGCAAAGCTGGGGGCACAGGAATGGATGGGGCAAAGCTGGGGGGACAGGAATGGATGGGGCAAAGCTGGGGGGGACAGGAATTGGATGGGCAAAGCTGGGGGCACAGGAATGGATGGGGCAAAGCTGGGGGGACAGGAATGGATGGGGCAAAGCTGGGGGGGACAGGAATTGGATGGGCAAAGCTGGGGGCACAGGAATGGATGGGACATAGTTGAGGGAACAGGGATGGATGGGGATGGGATTGGAGGGGGACAGGAATGGAGGGGGCAAAGCTGGTGGAACAGGAATGGAGGGGACAGGGATGATGGGACAGGACTGGATAGGGCAAGGAGACCTAGAAGCAAAGTGTGTGTGTACCTTGCAATGCCACTTCCCACTTGTGCAGTACTTCATATTGCAATGTTAGGTGCCAGGGCAGCGCTGAGCTCAGCAACAGCAACACAGAAACAACTGAGTGCAGGGGCTGTCAGGGCAGGGTCCAGAAATCTGGCGCAGAGGTCCACATTCGGACCCCGGTCCGTCAGTTGAGTACCGCTGTTATAGTCAATCCAAAATCCCTCCTGGATTTGGTAGCCAATGATGAAGACTATGACAGATGGAAAACGAAACTCCCGACTCAAATGCGTGCGAAAGAAAGTAAAACTGCATCAACACTCACTTCATTTAAGCCAATATGCCGATAAATCATACAGTAGTCTTCACAAACTCCAATTTATTTCATATCACATGACATGTTTGAGAAAAAGCAGCGCGAGAAACAGGAAAATGCATTGCAGTCTTCCTTACTTGATACATCTAGAAGCAACTAGATCTATGGCAAGTGCCTCTAATTCAAGAGAGTAAAGAGCCTGCCATATGTTTGGGCTGAATGATGACATATCGTGGGGCTCATTCATAATAGCTGTCAGAGGCAGAAGTCCTTAAGGGACCCGGGTTTCTGATCCTACATTTTACTGTCATGAGAAACAAGCGTTTTCTTTTATGCTAAAAATCTGTCTATAAAATAGCAGAATTGGATATTACCTTAAAGTGGACCAACACCCAGGATTTTGACTATCCTGGGTTTTGGTCCACTTCGGCGGGGCACCCCGATGTGTGAAACCCCCCATAAAGCCCCAAAATCGTACCTGTCCCCGCTCCCACGTGACTGGACGGTCCAATCCCCGCCAACGTCCAGGCGGGGATCAGGAACGTCCAAGCAGCTGCCGCCGCCGCCGCCTCCCTCGCGTCACTTTCAGCGCGCGCGCGCCCCCGCCGGCCATTCGCAGACGGCCGGCGCGGGCACGCCTACAGGGGCGCGAGGGAGGTCAGGTAAGCGATTTGGGGTGTCTGGGGGGGTTTCACCCCGCGGGACATCCCGATCTCGGATGTCCCGCGGGGTGGGAGGTGATCGGCCCGGGAATCTTATAGATTTCCGGGCCGATCACCTCTCGGTGTTGGTCCACTTTAATGTATTAAAAAAGGCCTCCGTCATTATCGATGTGCTCATAGAGCTTTACAGTTTCCAGTGAACATATTATTTATTTGGACTAAGGACTTCTTAAAGCTTTAAATGATGAACGTGTAAAGCCTGTTAGAAGAACTTCACACATTTAACAATGGTACCAGAAAGGGGACGTGGCAAGTCATTTTATAAACATTTACAGCCCATAGATGGGAGAGATTTTCTATTGCAAATATAACAGGCATCAATATACTGGAGTACATCTTGCAAAGTTACATTACAGATTTTTACTTTACTTTTCCTATATATTCATTCACTTTGTGCCACACTTTTATCTATGAATAAGGACCCGCTCAGCGTCCGAAACGCGTTAGACTAAATGTGGTAATTGTCAACTGCCAGGGTCATTTATTGGATTTTATGCTGCATCTATTGATTGGAGACCATTGGAGACCATTTTAATTTTTTCTCATAATAAAGCATTGGAATTTTTAAGGAGTGCGGACATTTTCCTCAACTGTTTGGACCATTACGTGGGGCTAGGGATTGCCCCGGGATCTGCACCCGCTCTTTTGACCAGTGTCCATTTACACTATTCTTCTGTTTTGCTTACATTACAGATTTGCCTTGTTTCCAAAATTCTTTATTCTTTATCTCGTTTTAAAGTTTGAGTTAAAAGGTTAATGAATGCTTTATATAAAGAAAAGAGAAAATAATAAGAGAAGCAATGGGAGGTTAGAGAAGAGCAATGTGGGAGGCAGTGGTGGACTGAGGGTAAAAAGCAGCCCTGGATTTTACCAGCCTCCCCGGGTGGCCCAAGACATCCCTGCTGAGGCCCCCCCAACCATGATGCTAGATCAGGGGTACTCAACCAGTTCTTGTAAAGGTCCATTTACAGGCATCCGGTTAGAGGTGAAGGTCCAGATGGGGGGCTGTCACGGGGGGTGGTTAGAAGTCAGTGCCCGGGGGGATTTAGATTCCACAGGCAAAAATAAAAAACGCTGCTTGCCCCCCCCCCCCCCCCCAATAATCCTATTGGACACTGGAAAAAAAACAGGAGCTTTTTTTTATTTTGGCCCCACAGAACCTACAGCTCTGCAGGCACACTGTTTAACCCCCCCCTTGCATTCTGAGCAGGCCATGTACAGGGGTGGACTGGGGCCTAAAACGTTACTGGCAATATGGTCTGGTAACAAGGATGGATAAATGGGGCTCGGGGGAGAGGAATTAATGGGAGAGAAGCTGTAAGGAAGGGGGATGGATAGACAGAACAGGAAAGGCAGGGAGGGATGGAGAGAGAGCTGGAGGAATGGATGGATGGGCAGAACTAGAAGGACAGGAATTTATTGGCAAAACTGGGAGGACAGGAATGGAGCGAACATAGAGACTGGACTGGGTGTGGCAGAGCTGAGGGGACAGGGATGGATGGGGCAGAGCTGAGGGGACAGGGATGGATGGGGCAGAGCTGAGGGGACAGGGATGGATGGGGCAGAGCTGAGGGGACAGGGATGGATGGGGCAGAGCTGAGGGGACAGGGATGGATGGGGCAGAGCTGAGGGGACAGGGATGGATGGGGCAGAGCTGAGGGGACACGGATTGATGGGGCATAGCTGGCAGGACAGGGATGGATGGGGCAGAGATGGCAGGACAGGGATGGATGGGGCATAGCTGGCAGGACAGGGATGGATGGGGCAGAGCTGGCAGGACAGGGATGGATGGGGCAGAGCTGAAGGGACAGGGATGGATGGGGCAGAGATGGCAGGACAGGGATGGATGGGGCAGAGCTGGCAGGACAGGGATGGATGGGGCAGAGCTGAGGGGACAGGAATGGATGGGGCAGAGCTGGCAGGACAGGGATGGATGGGGCAGAGCTGGCAGGACAGGGATGGATGGGGCAGAGATGGCAGGACAGGGATGGATGGGGCATAGCTGGGGGGACAGGGATGGATGGGGCAGAGATGGCAGGACAGGGATGGATGGGGCAGAGCTGGCAGGACGGGGATGGATGGGGCAGAGCTGAGGGGACAGGGATGGATGGGGCAGAGCTGAGGGGACAGGGATGGATGGGGCTGAGCTGAGGGGACAGGGATGGATGGGGCAGAGATGGCAGGACAGGGATGGATGGGACAGATATGGCGGGACAGGGATGGATGGGGCAGAGATGGCGGGACAGGGATGTATCAGGGCAGATCTGGGGCAGGGGGACAGGATTGGATGGGGCAAAAAAAGCAAGCAACGTTTTTGTGTACCCTGCAATGCCACCTCCCGCCCATGCAGTATTTTATATTGCAATGCTAGGTGCCAGGGAGCAGAGTCATGACACTTGCAGGGAGACTAAGCACTACAGGGCAGTGGTCCAGAAATCTGGCACCGAGGTCCACATTCGGACCCCAGTCCGCCAGTTGAGTAAAGCTGTGCTAGGGCTATAACATTGGCAGCTGGGGTTTCTTGGCTTGTGGGTACAGGGGGGCTGGGTACAGGGGGCTGAGAGGGAGACTAGGGAGGCAGGGAATGAATGTGACTGCTAAAAGCAGCAGCCCAACTGGCCCCAAAGCAGTGCCGTCTACCGGCCCGGGTCTCCCTATGGCCAGTCTGCTCCTGCAAGGAGGGGTGAGTAAAATTAGGTTACTAGGGATAGGTGCACTCTAGAATAATTAAATCATTTACCATTATCTCTGATAATCTTTATGTTTAACTTCCTAGAAGTTTACAGAGGAAGTTTTTCATGCCCAGGCTTATTGTGCTAAAAATGAATAGTTTTTGTTCGGCCTTAGATAAATTATGGACCTTCCGTCCCAACAACGCCTCCCAATGGTCTTGGGATAAATTCTGATGCAAGACTGAGTTAATCATTGTACAGACTTTAATCCAAAGTCTGTGTTCCTCAGTGCATTGCCTCCAGATATGGTACATAGGGCATCATTTATCAAGCACTTCTGCCACACTTCACTAAATCAGTGCAAAGTCTAATTTAAACATAGTCAAAATCCTGGGTTTTGGTCCATTTGAAAGACTGGTATAGGGAAGAAATTAGGTTCTGGAAATGACGTCTTTCAAAAGCAGCCAAAGTAGAGGGAGCTTTCAAATCTAAGGAAACTGGAAACATAGTGCTGTTATTGTAGATAGGGAAACATTTGTGAGTCAGCTAATTTTTTGTGCTCTTCTAAAAGGTCAATGTTTTCAACCCATCGGGGGAGCACAAGGACTTGATTGTATTAAACCCTCTGGTTGTCCACCATAAAAAGAAACCCAGTTTCTGAAATCCCAGAGGAAACAGCAGGAACCTAATGATCCCAGCTAATGGAAGGTGAGGAGAGAGAGATTTGCTAGAGTATCAGACTTTATCCCAGATAGAGAGTGGGATACTATAGGTGACATTGTTTTTAATTTATTAATGTATTATTTTGGGCATTGCAATTGTCACACGACCATAAATCAATCCTATGGTGTCAATTACTTTCCACCCTGGCGAAGTGGTACCCAAACCACGCAACGCGTCGGTGTTTGTGGACAGGGGATTTTGGCGCAGGATGGACGGGGCCCGTTTCTGATCCTTGGTTGTATTCATTACTGTGATTGTTGGTTGCCCATATTGACAATACTCCGGCAAATGCTTCTCTTTTGCACACTGCACTTTTTTCCAGCCTAGGCTGGTTAGTGGTTTTTGCTGCCTCTTTGCACAAACACCTTGCACTAGCACCTTGCACGTTTTTAGCTCACTGGCATCACCTTTCATTTGCACTATTATCCAGCTGTTTATTTTATCTGTTTTCTGCACGTTTTCTGCATTTTTTTTGCACCATTCTGCTATATATCATGCATCTTGTGCACCATTAAACACATTATATTTGATATTCTATTAGGCACTTTTTGTTCTAGCATTTTGCCGCTGATGTTGCATTCTGGGCACCTTCATCAATTAATTTATTAATTCATTAATTTATTAATTCATCACTCAAACAGCTTGGTCTGTCATACGGTTTTATATAATCATATTTATTTGTCTATATCAACTTGTTAATATTACATTGTGATTGGCCCCCAATTTCCCTCCTGCCCCACCCCAGTCTTTTCTATATGTTTTTTATCAATTGTCATTCATGTAGGTTTTGTCTTGTAATATATGTATGTATGATGCGCTAGGCAATCTTTTTCAATTTAATTAATAAATAATACATTTTTTTAACCATTTGAGTGTGTGCGGCCATCTATCTGGGTTTTCTAGGGGACAGCTCCAGAGTCCTATTAGTTTATGTATTGTAGTTGTACATCTTTCCCAGGGCATGAACCCTCACCATTATTGGCTGTGCATATCCATCTCTTTTCCTTTTTGTATATGATGGCAATTTAGGCACATAAATGTATATTGATGTACTTAGGTAATTTCTACCTATGCATGGGCGTAACTATAGGATGTGCAACCACACTTTTCAAATAACCATGATTATACTGATACTCAGCAACCATTATGTTCGTGTTAAACAAGACGGTCAGCCGGTTGGCAACATCTATACCGTACTAGATTACTAGAATAGATTGTGCTGGCAGAGAAGGAAAGCGGGCGTGTCTGAGGGCCTGGAGGGGAGGCGCTGAGCTGCTCCGGAAAATGTGAGGGGGCAGACCATTGTCCAAGACTATGGACACCATTCCTTGACAATGGCAAGAGGGGAGGAAGGGAGGGTAATCTAGGGCAAAATAAGAAACTAGAAAATGAAAGTGAAACCCAACAGTCGCCTAGCTGGTAAGTCTCCTTTACACTGTAGATTTTTTTGTTGTTGCCTGGTGAATGTCTTTAAAGTGGACCAACACCCAGGGGGGATCGGCCCGGAAATCTATAAGATTCCCGGACCGATCAGATCCCTCCCCGCGGGGCATCCGAAATCGGGATGTCCCGCGGGGAGGAACCCCCCAGGAGGCCCACAAACCTTACCTCAGCCCCGTTCCATCGGCGCATCCGCGGCCCGCACTTCCCTCTAGCAGGGCGCGCACCCGCGCCGGCCGTTTGTGAATGGCCGGTGCAGGCGCGCTCCCTGTTAGAGGGAAGCGCGAGGCGCGGCCTCCAGCGCTCAGAGCCGCTGAGCTGGTATGCGCGTCCAGGCGGCCTTGGACGCGCATACCACAGCGGCTCTGAGCGCTGTGATTGGCTGGCGCGGTCACGTGGGAGCGGGGAGAGGTGAGTTTTTTGGGGGTTTCTGGGGGGTTTCAGACAGCAGGGCACCCCCGATCGGGGTGCCCCACTGAAGTGGACCAAAACCCAGGATAGTCAAAATCCTGGGTGTTGGTCCACTTTAAAGCAAAAGTCTGGCCTAGAAAAGCGGGAGCAGGACTATACAACTGATTTTGCAGCTTCCAAGCTGCTAAGCAGTCAATCGCAGACAGGGTGGCAGATTCCACATCATTATCAGGAAGATCCGCTGTTGATCTGTAGCTGTTAAGTGGATTTCTTTTATAAACCTTATTGCCTTTTTACAAGGCTCTGGTACATCCTCACCTGGAATATGCCGTCCAGTTCTGGGCACCCGTTCATAGAAAGGACGCTCTGACTATGGAAAGGGAGCAGAGGAGAGACGCCAAACTAATAAGAGGAATAAGTTATGAGGAAAGATTACGGGAATTAAGTCTGTTGAGAGGAGACGACTGGGGGGGGGGGGGACATGTTAACTTGTATAAATATATAAATGGCCAATACAAAAAATATGGGAGAACACTATTTTGGGTAAAATCCTCTCTAAAGACAAGGGCGTGCTCCCTCCCACTGGGAAAAAAAAGAATTTACGTCTCCGAAGGCGACAATCATTGTTTACCATAAGAACTATAAATCTGTGGAATAGCCTCCCACAGAAGCTTGTTACAGCATCAACCGCTGACAGTTTCAAAAAAGGATTAGATGCTCATTTAAAAGAAAATAACATTAACAGTTACTATTAGCTGCTATCAGTAAAAAAAATAAAAAATAAATAACTTCCCCTACCCCAACACCCTTGGTTGAACTTGATGGACATATATCTTTTTTCAATCGTATTAACTATGTAACGCTATCTAAAACCTGTTTTGTGAAAAATGGGTGATCGCGGCACAGGGGGCATCCCCATTGCCGATGCCTTCCATGCAAACCCTCCAGTAAACATGGTTTAAGGAATGCCATTCTTATCTTTTCTTTTCTCCCTCTGCAAAACTGGGCCCCACAGTTGGCTACTGGTGGTCACATGGCCCTTACCGCCAGGAGCCAATAGCGGGCCTGGTTTTCCAGAGGGAGTGAGGAGAAGGTAAGGGGGCAATGTCAAAAGCCAGACTTACAGGGTGCATCGGCGGACAGGAAGCGCTGCAATCTATACCCATTTTTTCTGATACAGGTGTTGGATTGCTTGAAAGGATTTCAACCGCACCTTCCCCCTGAGTAAGTCTGTCTTATATGTCCCCCCCCCCTGTACATACAGATTGGTCACATTAATCCGGACCTTCAGCCTGAATTAGAGCCTATCTTGTATGCTTCACCCCCACTCTGTACATTAAAAAGCACCCTACCTGCATCTACTGCATTTTATGACCCTTTCAACATCCAAGATGGCGGCCAATGGGTTTGCTGTTCTTTTACTGTCCCCAGCTCTGCTCTGTCTGTGCAAATCACAGCTATAACCCGCCCCCTGCACTTATGCCTACTCTCCTATCCTCAGTATGTGATGCTTCTGAGGCAAGATGGCGGCGCCCGTATCCTAGAGTCCTGAACAACGGGGGAAAGAATAAAAAGTAAGTGACTAAAAACTTAAAATATATGAATTTTAGATGTTGGGGAATAGTTTTTTAAGGGTTTGGCCTTTTCATTAAATGATGCTGAAGGTTCGGTTTCAGTCTTGCCTTCCCATTGACAAGTTGTACAGGAGATTGCAAAGGTGGAACTTGATGGACGTGCCTTTTTTTTTTTTTTTTTTTTACAAACGAAATAATTATTATTTATGTCAGACTGCAGCAGTTTAATTTTACCAGGTCACACTCGGATGCCTATGCCTACTGCCTAGAAGTGGGAACAATATAAATATGTATATATCCAGCAGGCTAATAGAAGGTAATAACGCTATAACAGGGCCTGATTAACATGCAGAACAGCAGCCTGCCTGTAACAATTAGGATTGTTTTAAGCCATTGCGTGATCGCCACCATCAGCTCAGAAAGGTCCTTGGACAATACGCAAATTCCCTAGTAGAAGCCTGGACAGAGGGGCGGCTGTGGATATAGTTTTTCTGGATTTTGCAAAAGCATTGGACAATGTCCCCCATAGACGCTTATTGGGGAAATTGAGATCTTCAGGATTAGAAAATACAGTTTGTAACTGAATTGAAAACTGGCTGAGGGATCGTGTGCAGAGAGTTGTGGTTAATGATACCTACTCTGAATAGTCCCCGGGTGTAAGTGGTGTACCCCAGGGTTCAGTCCTGGGCCCACTATTATTCAACTTGTTTATAAAAAACATATAAGATGGGATTAAAAGCACTGTCTCTATTTTTGCAGAGGACACAAAGATATGTAGCACAGTGCAGTCTATTGAAGATGGTCACAAGCTTCAGGCTGACTTGGACACTTTCTCTGGGCATCCACTTGGCAAATGAAGTTCAATGTGGAGAAATGTAAAGTCATGCACTTGGGGTCTAATAACCTGAAGGCCACATATGTCCTCAGGGGAGAAAAACTGGGAGAATCACTGGTTGAGAAGGATCTGGGGGTACTGGTAGATCACAGGCTAAATAACAGCCTGCAATGCCAAGCAGCTGCTTCCAAGGCCACCAAGATATTATCACGCATTAATAGAGGCCTGGAATCATGGGATAGGGATGTCATTTTGCCTCTTTACAAGGCACTGGCGCACCCTCACCTGGAATATGCCGTCCAGTTCTGGGCACCCGTTCATAGTAAGGACGCTCTGACTATGAAAAGCGAGCAGAGAAGTGCCACCAAACTGATAAGAGGAATGAAGGATCTTATGAGGAAAGATTATGAGAATTTAGTCTTGAGAGGAGACGACTTGAGGCGGGACATGATTAACTTATATAAATGGGCAATACAAAAAATATGGGGACACACTATTTCAGGTAAAATTTCTCTAAAGACAAGGGGGCACTTCCTCAACTGAAAAAAAAGTAGTTTAGTCTCTAAAGGCAACAATCATTCTTTACCATAAGAACTATAAATCTGTGGAATAGCCTCCCACAGAAGCTTGTTACAGCATCAACCGCTGACAGCTTAAAAAAATTAGATGCTTATTTAGAAGAAAATAACATTAACAGTTACTATTAGCTGTAATCAGTAAAAAAAAAAAATAAAAGATAACTTCCCCTAACCCTTGGTTGAACTTGACAGACATATGTCTTATTTCAACCGTATTAACTATGTAACTATCAATATCTTCTCTGCCCCTTTCTTCCCTACCTGCCAGATGAGCAAAGGTCTAACGTACCATGGCGTAATGAGCCCAGACACATTTTACGTCCTCATAACATGTTTTATCCTGATCACAACCTGGCATGTAGTCCTTGCTGTGTGCAAGGCTTGATTTGAACCCGTCTAATATTTTTTAATGATCAGCGGGCTCCCATTTACACATAATGATATCACCCTCAGCAAAGGCTCTTCGGGTTTATACTCAAATGTCAGGAAATTGTTTCAGTCTTGACTGCTGCGTTAATGCACTTCTGCGCCCATGTGACGGTCTATGAAGAATCACGTTCTCACCGACTGTGCCATTTCTTTCAATGGGGAAATAGGCAAAAATGAACACGTTATTTGTCAACCTGTTCAGTAATACAAACTATGAAAGAAAATGTCTGGGTAATTTAGCGGGGTCCATTATTTTTCTGGCCCAGTTTCCACAACGTTTGTGTTTCTGTTAAGGAAATGTAAGGATGTAAATATCAGCGATTGCCCAGACTTCTCGTGTGTATCATTTCTGGATAATCATTTTACGAAAAGAAATCTGATTACAATGTGGCATATAAACCGTCACCGTCCGTGACATTATAACAAGCAACGAGGGCTATGGACAGACGTGACATGATACCTGCATGACTATTCATATTCTAAGCTCTTATGTCTAAGCATTCATGTCGTATAACAGATTACAGTTTTATTATAAGGTACCTCTTCTTTTGCTTCTAAATCACAGATATTTCTTTGATATGTTTTTTCATGCACTAAATATTGAAATGTATGATTCCACACTAAATAAAGAAATGTATGATTACACACTAAATTAAGAAACACTTAATAAAAGTACAATAGAACCTCAGGATTTTAGTAATCAATGCCAGGCAGCAGCTGCCAAAGCAAACAGGATCATGGGGTGCATCAGGAGGGGCATAGGTGCTCATGACCAGAGCATCATTTTACCCTTGTACAAGTCACTGGTCAGACCCCATATGGAATACTGTGTACAGTTCTGGGCACCTGTGCGTAAGAAAGACATGGATCGCGTTCAAAGGAGGGCAACTAAGGTAGTAAAAGAAGAGCGGGGACTAGAGGACCCTAAAAGATTGTCAAAGTTAGGTTTATTTAGTTTGGAAAAGAGACGCCTGAGGGGTGATCTAATAAATATGTATAAATATATTCGGGGTCAATACAAAGATCTGTCCCACAATTTATTTATACTCTGGAGTGTAACCATAACCCAAGGGCATCCACTAAGGTTAGAGGAAAGGTGCTTTCTCCACCGACATAGGAGGGGATTCTTCTCTGTAAGAGCAGTGAGACTATGGAACTCGCTGCCAGAGGAAGTAGTTATGAAGGATATAGTAAAATAGTTCAAGAGTGGCCGGGATGCCTTCCTGGCATGTAATAACATTACCAGCTATGGCTACTAGACCACTGGAAGTGGCCGGCATGTAATAACATTACCAGCTATGGCTACTAGACCACTGGAAGTGGCCGGGATGCCCTCCTTGTATGTGATGCCATTACCAGCTATGGCTAATAGACCACTGGAAGGAGATCTATAGTGGCCGGGATGCCCTCCTTGCATATAATAACATTACCAGCTATGGCTACTAGACCACTGGAAGGAGATCTATAGTGGCCGGGATGCCCTCCTTGCATGTAATAACATTACCAGCTATGGCTACTAGACCACTGGAAGGAGATCTATAGTGGCCTGGATGCCTTCCTGTCATGTAATAACATTTCCAGCTATGGCTACTAGACCACTGGAAGTGGCCGGGATGCCCTCCTTGTATGTGATGCCATTACCAGCTATGGCTAATAGACCACTGGAAGGAGATCTATAGTGGCCGGGATGCCCTCCTTGCATATAATAACATTACCAGCTATGGCTACTAGACCACTGGAAGGAGATCTATAGTGGCCTGGATGCCTTCCTGTCATGTAATAACATTTCCAGCTATGGCTACTAGACCACTGGAAGGAGATAAACATGCTGAACTGGATGGATTTAAGTCTTTATTCAGCCTTACACACTATGTTAAAGGAGCACTATCGTGAAACAATGGGCCAATAATAAAAATCCATATAAATATGCTGGATGGCGGGAGGAGGGGTCACTTATACACTCCACATCAAGAAATATCCAGCCAGGCTTGTTTTTTATTTTTATTAATGGAAGAAAGAGGAAATCTGGTGACGGGTTCTGTCACCCCTGATACACTAAACATGTCATCGCTGGATTTTATTCCTACCAGGAGAAGAAAACCACAAGCTTGGCGGGAGTTTTATTCAGTTAGGATGTATAAGTGACCCCTCCTCTCATTAGCCGAGGTGTTTATATGGGTTTTTAATATTATACAATTTCGTGATAGTGCTCCTTTACTATGTTACAAGCCAAAGGGTGCACCTATATGTTTCTATGCTTCTATTGCCAATAGAGACCATTCAACTGATATGGGGGCCAGGTGCCTTATTCTATAAAGCTTGATAATAATAATAATGTATTGTTTAAACATTATACAGTCAGCTCAGATACCTCTAATAGAATGATACAGTTACTACAGTTTCTGACATAGGAAGGCACGGCACAGATATGGAAAGGTAACCTGTCAGGTCAAGCATATTGGTCTATCTGCTCCATATTGAGAGAAGTCTCTTATGGCCGTATGTCAGCTTTATACAGTAAACAGAGATCTGGACACATTTAAACACTATAACTACACAAATAATAACTATATTCGTGTGCATCGGAGGTGTTGTCAGAAACCTCTCAGAATGGAAATCACAAGTGAATAAAACAGTCAGCTTGACGTCAAAATTAAATAGGAAGAAAATGCAGTATAAAACGTTTGAAACAACATTAGTATTTCCTGAGGGTCTGCATTTCCACAATCACAGAGTTTATCTCCACTATAATATATATATATACATCTTGCATTAGCACGTAGGAGGAGATGTTTGAAAGCTCTCTCAGTATGGATAACATGGATAACAGATAGATTTGTCTGAGTGACTGCTTCACTATAACTAAAGGAGGCCTAGCAATAGATAGCTGAGACCTTTATATATGTGAAAGGATTGAATAAGGTTCAGGAGGGAAGTGTTTTTAAGAAGAAACTTAATGATAGAACAAGGGGGCACAACCTGAAGCTGGTCGAAGGGAAGATCAGGAGGAATGTTAGAAAATATTATTTTACAGAAAGAGTAGTAGATGCTTGGAACAAACTTCCAGCAGAGGTAGTTGTAAAATCAACAGTCACTGAATTTAAACATGCCTGGGATAAGCACACATCTATCCTAAGATAAAGAGAACATACAGTATACACATAAGGGCAGACTAGATGGACCGTATGGTCTCCTTCTGCCGTCACCCGCCTATGTTTCACTGTTCTTTTTTAGAGTTTGCTTCATTTATTGCTCAGCTGTCTGATCATTTATTAGGCACATTCTGCAAGTTGGAGTAATGAATATCCCCAGAGCAGAGCAGACTAGGAAATACCTTTTTGTTTTTTTTTAAAGCGTGTCAAAACGCTAGCCTACCACCGGAGCCATCCTACAACGTCCTACAACCGGGATGCCGGTGATCTTACCTGATCTTGATGGGTCTTGCGACTTGTACCCTGTCAGCTGCCGCATCCCCGCATCCTTCTCCGTGGCCTTGCATGCTCCCACGCCCAGCCAGTCAGAAATGCTGGTGTCTCGGGGGTGCGCCCAGCCAGCTTCACCTTGTCACAGCGGCACTTTTGAGAGAACCAATCAGCTCTTTCAAAAAAGCCGTAGGGCATGGTTTCAGTGGTGGAAGGCAACTGCAGCGATTGGCTGCGCGGGGGCGGTCGAAGGATAAGCGTTAGACCCAGAAATGGGTTTCCATATGCTTTAAGGATCCACTATGATGCATTTTACAGTTTCATGTCCTTGTTACATACCTGATGAAAAAGATTTCTTTTTCTTCGTTATCTAAAATAGATTCTCCAGGTTAGTTTTCAAAAGTTTGTAAATCCAACACAACATGGTCAAGGTAGGTCAGCATCCAATCCACAGGTGACACGTTCCCTTCGCCTGACTGGGTGTATTCCACCGTCTAGCTCACCCGATTGGTCTAACGCATGTTTTTAGTCTCTTTTTAACCTTTTGATGTAGATCTTTTTCCAGCCTTTCTTACACCTCCTACAGCAACAAATGACCTTCCTTCCTCATGGCCGGGAAGAGATGGAGGAGGGCTGGGTGCATCAAGCGCTCTGTTGCATGAACAAGATGGAGAGAGGATCTAGGTACCTCTTAGCAGAAGATCTGTATAGATAATGACTGAGGAGTTCAAAGAAGGAGGCGGCATGAGGAGCTATGTTAACCAGTATGGTCAATGCCGGTTCCACTTGAAAACCTAAAATAACTGAAAAAAACTGATGACAAATGGTCTCTGGAAGAACGAGAAGGGAAGACTGGATGCTCCACTTAGGCCCTCATTGTATACATTTGTAGGAAAGCATATGGTGACCTTTTCATTTCAAAATCTGCAGCTTTTTTGTGTTTGATTTGTAAAATCTTCTAAAACCTGTAGAGAATAAAAAAGAGATAAAAGCATCATTAATAGAGGAGAAACAATCCAGCATATCTTAACGTTTGCAAAACTGCTCATAAAATGTTAAAGGAGCACTATCGCAAAACTGTGTATTATTAAAAATGCATACAAACACGTCGGCTAATGAGAGGAGGGGTCACTTATACACCGGAACTGAATAAAACTCCTGCCAAGCTTGTGGTTTATTCTCTCATGGTAAGAATAAAATCCAGGGGTGACCAAGCCTGGCACCCTGGATGTCCTTTTCCTTCTATTAAAAGAAAGAAAAGCCTGGCTGGATATTTCTTGATGCCGGGTGTATAAGTGACCCCTCCTCCCGCCATTCAGCACATTTATATGGATTTTTATCATTGGGCCTATTTACACGATAGTGCTACATAACCAGGCAACTTGTGCTGAATTTGCTGTTTTTCTTATAAAGCGGAGATGCCAAAGGGCCACATCAGCATTTTGATTGCCTTCAAAGGGCCAGATAAAAACATAAAAACACAAAAGAAAATGCAAATACGACCAGTCAAATTGTTACAAACACAATTATTTTGACCAGGACATATACAGATGCTGAATTATTTTGCCAAGACTAACCGCAAAATAATTTGGTCCAGAACAGATGGAGGCGCTAAATTATTTGCCCAGGATAGCCACAGATTTGTTTCTCCAGGACAGATGCAGACATGGAATTATTTTGCACAGGACAGATGCCCAGGGCCCACCCCACCCCACCCAGCAATAGTTAGCAATACTTAGCAATTACCCAGGTTGGGTGGGCAACAGCTGGCTGCACAGAGACACAGAATAGTTTCAGGCACTACTCTTCTCCCCCAGATCATTAAAATGCCTTTTTAGGCACCTTGCCTGGGACCAAGATTTCAGGTGGTACTGCAGGCACCTTGCTTGGGACCAGGATTAGAGGTGGTACTGCAGGCACTGTGAAGTAAAAAATCCAGTTTAACCACGGATACAAGTTCGGAGTTCCCCCTTCATTTCCCTCTGTAGCATTAAGGCTTTCTAGCCATAAACATGCACCGGACCTAATCTCTCCAGGAAGGAGAATTAGCATCTGTGAGTTGAGCCCTGGCTCAGATAACAGGCTCCCTGCTGATTCTCTCACACCTCTGGGCTAAGAAGCATAGACCCCTGTAGAGAGCCCCCTCTCTTCAAACACCAGTGCCTCAGTCATTCAGCACCAACACAAATTGGACCGTAGCTGGGCCACTGTGTGTCCCAGCACAAAGCCAGATACAGAACCAGAACGGGCCCACAAAACCGCACGTAGGCATACGATTCTCAGGGCCATGCGACCAGGGCAACCTAAAGAAATGGAGATCTCGTATTCGGACCCATCTGGGGACTCCGTCTGATGGTGTTTTGGGAAAGTGGGCTGCGTGATCGTAGTTGCTTTATTGTTAGTTTGGTCATGTGCATTGGACACCAGGATTAGAGGTGGTACCGCAGGAACCTTACCTGGACACCAGGATTAGAGGTGGTACCGCAGGAACCTTACCTGGACACCAGGATTAGAGGTGGTACTGCAGGCATTTTGTTTGGGACCAGGATTAGAGGTGGTACTGCATACACCTTGAATTGGACCAGGAGGTGGGACTGCGCAGTGGATTGCAATGGAGCACAAAGTGTCATGAGCTTTGGATTGAACGGGCCGGCTAGATGGGTCCCTGACCAGCTTTCGCCATCTGTCAGAGGGCCACATTAAAAGTCTAGAAGGGCCGCAAGTTTGACACACGTGTTATAAAGGAACTAAATTACGGTGTATTATTTTGTTCAGGGTTTTCGTGTTTTGCTTAGAACAATGCAGGCCTCAGTAATTAGTGGCAATTTAATGCGGATATCATTTGAGATGGAGCTCCTGCTTATAGCAAGGCACTGTGACACGTCCATACATAAATATGAAACGCAAAATTCAAGCTCACAGCACTAAAGGCCTTTTTAGAGGGGTTTGTGATTTCACCATAATGATCAAGTTATCTCAGTTGGTCCGTTTTTTCACCTAATAAGTGGCCTGAACATATGAAGTAGGATATCTATAGGCCTTAATAGAATCCCTAAATAACAATATAATATCCTAGAAAGCCAGGATGATGGTACAGGGCTTGTTAGTAAGGTGAATCAGTTGTGATAGTTCTTCCTACTTCCTACATGAGTAAATAATAAATATACTACATACATTTATAGCCATTAAAGTATTGCCTATATGCACTTGGCACATTAGTGAGTTTTACACCCCCCCCCCCTCTCAGAGTGTGGCAGCCTCCAGATGTTATAGACAGGGTGGTGTTTTCAGATCACTGATCCCTTTCATTTTCCTTCTCACAATCGCACACAACAACACACACACACATACACCAGTCATGAAATGAGAAATGTGGCAGCTATAACAGAGCCCCAAGGCATACACACAGTCTAAAAGCAGGCCGAGAAGGGAGTGAAAGAGGGAGGGGGCGTGAGAGGGAAGAAGTGAGAACAGACAGTGCTGTCTGTGCGCTGTGAACCCAAGTAGCGTCTCGGGCTAATTAAACATCTCCGTAATAGCAAGTACAATTGTCAGATGTACTGGAATATAAATGTACATGCTCCTAATGTGTTAAAAGAAGGCGGGCGAAACGAAAAGGATTCAAAAAGAGTGGCTCGTTTTGTTAAGATTTTCAGGTTTCTTAAAGTGGACCTACTGCTTAAAATAGAAGCCTGTCACTGTTGGACAGGTTTTGTATCAGAAGTCAAAATGCCACCTTCTGTTACTTTGTCGTCTCCATAGGATCCAACACTAGCAGTCCTTCCTGGGTGCTGACGCTCCTCTACCTGATCCAGCACCAACGCTCCAGCTAATGGTCTGGAAGGAGGCTGTGACTGCAAATAACTTTCGAGGGCAAGCATATCTGTTTTTTGGGGGGGGGGGGGATCGGGGTGTAATGGCACTTTGATTAAAGTGGACTAACGGATCGGGGTGTAATGGCACTTTGATTAAAGTGGACCAACACCCAGGATTTTGACTATCCTGGGTTTTGGTCCACTTCGGTGGGGCACCCCGCTGTGTGAAACCCCCCAGAAAGCCCCGAAAACTCACCTCTCCCCGCTCCCACGTGACCGCTGCAGCCAATCCCCACCGGCGGACAAGCGAGAGGCAGCGCCGGACAAGCAGAGGGCGTCCGCCGCCGCCTCTCGCGCGTCCCTCTTACAGGGAGCGCGCCCTGCTAGAGGGACGCACGGGAGGTGGCGGCGGCGGACACGCATGCGCCGCTGGAACGTGGAAAAGGTAGGATTGTGGGCTTCCTGGGGGGTTTCACCCCGCGGGACATCCCAATTTCGGGATCTGATTGATTCCTGGGCCGATCCCCCCTGGGTGTTGGTCCACTTTAAGTTAGATTCATGCACAAATAATGCACAGCCCCCTGGATTTTCTCCATGCAGAGACACAAAGGCAAGTATGGAAACATGTCCTTTTAAATGAATATAACAATCCATAGGGGAAACATGTTTGCAAAAGTTTGGTACTAAGCACACAAATGAAACATTTTACACGTAAGACTCTAGAAAAAAAAAAACTGAAAGTGGGGGAAGTAGATGAGGTATTTAGAAAGTGTGCTGAATAAACCTGTTACGACAACTCATAGGAAAATGTTATTGCTACAGCAATCCAGCAATGGAAGGACCCAATACATATAAGGTATAAAGCAAATAGAACCACAAAGATCATTTGTTTCTATGAAGCAAATAGAGGTACAGCTAAACATATTAGGGTTGATTCCAGACCATTTTTAATTTTTTGGTTTTAGAGTAACACTTTATCTTTTGATTTTTCAGCACTATTTTTAGCTGTGCAATTAAAAAAAAAAAAAAAACTAAATATGGTGCTGAATTGCAAAGATAAAGTGTTTACGCTCCAAAAAAGTAAGTAAAAAAAAAAAAAAGACTCACGGTCATGAATCACTCCCTATTGAGTATTGCATGTTTAAAGTTTGGAAGGGAATGGATGTGGTAAATGATGGCAGATTTTGCACACGACAACAGGCAGTGTTATGTAATGCTTCATTATAAAAATAAAAGAAGGTTAATATTAGATCCATGCAGGTTATTTGGGATGTTACAATGAATATATAGCAGGTGCTTACATAGTAAAACAGAAGTAGTTGTATGCAGCCGTTTTAGAACGTGGTAAATCTTATTAGACAATAAGATCAATATTACATTCTCGACCCAGGAAAATATCCCTTATAAAAAAAAATCTGTCGGATAATAAAAAAAATGCAGCAAATGATGAGAGAAATAGGCATCTTCCTCACCGCCGCTATACATCGCAGTGCAGAAACCCTTGTAGACATGAGAAGACGTTGGTATATAACAGCAGATGCATAGAGCGTTCTTCCTCGATCCCGTCGTCTCTCTCTCTCTCACACACTGAGAATCAGCCCCCCTCCATTTATACACCCCAGACGAAATAGTGACTGCACACGGTAGCCAGACCTCTCTGAATCGGGAATAAGGATTGTATTGAATATCAGAGCCTGAGTGTGAAATGCATTAGAGCAAAAACAGAGAGAGAGAGGAGGAGGGAGAACTGGGGAGCAGGAGGAGGAGAGATGGAGGGAGGGAGAAGGAGCCAGCAGAGAGGAATAGATGGCACAGAGTACCACAAATAATATAGTCTGTAACTGGGAATACAAAAAGAAAAAAAAAAAAGAAGTTAATAATAAAATAATGATAATAAATTGTTTATGTTTAGCCATGTGACCAAAGATTGGAAGAATGTTCTTGCATCCTCTGCATTTTTAGCTATTACTTTAGAAAGAAGTCTACTCCCCCAACAAACAAGAGAAAACAAGTCATTTATAAAAGTTATTTGAAAAAAAAGGGTAACTCTGCTTCCTAGGTAGAATATTATTGTATACTATGTAACAAAGACGGCATTTCTGCAGAGGTGGGATGTAGCTAAAGGTTCTTCGAAATTAAAAAGATCAGATTTTCTAGTGACACCTCTTCCATTTGGAAATGGCTTCAAGAAGTGGAAAACATCAGGAGGATGGAGGAGCTGGCGCAAGAAAGAGGAGAGGATGGGCCCCAGAAGTACGCCAGAACATGGGCTTTGTGGGAGGCTTCCTAGGGTGCCTCGGGCTTCTGGACACTCTTGGGGGATAGGTAGGGGCAGGTGAGTTAGTGGAGGATGGTGTGCGGAGCAGTGACTGAGGAGGTACAAGTGGATGGAATGGGGGGAGGATGGGACTTCCCCCCCCCCCCCTCCTGCTCCCCCCCGGGGATTGGCCATGGATTGGGGGTCCACCCCACGATGTATTGGTTAATCCCCCTGAGTTCGAGGTCGGGACCCTGTGGCCCAGTGTCCCCTATTCCCTGTTTTCCTTTCCTTCTTTATATCTAGGGGCGGGTGAGGCAGTGGAGGATGGTGTGTGGAGCAGTGACTGAGGAGGTACAAGTGGATGGAATGGGGGGGAGGATGGGACTTCCCCCTCTTCTGCACCCCCTGGGGATGGGCCTTGGATTGGGGGTCCACCCCACAACAAATTGGTTAACCCCTGCGTATGAGGTCGGGGCCCTGTGGCCGGTGTCCCCTATTCCCTGTTTTCCTTTCCTTCGTTATTTTCTCTTCCCTCCCTCTCTATAGGGGGGTGGTTACAAGGCGAGTGACACCTACCTTTCAGTGGAGTGCTTTAACTCCGGGATAGTACAGAGATTGCTGTATTAGTGAGTTATATGGCCAATTTTTTGATGTGTTTCTTGACCTTTCAGGGGACGGTCTTTGATTGCGATGGATATAGCCTCGAGTGCAGGCATGGTGTGGGCTAGGTCTTTAGATTTCTAGTCAATAATGTGTTCTATTGTTGCTGATTCAGATTGTTTCTCTTGCCTTGTATGTGGTACTTTCCCTTTTTTCTGTTTCAATGGAAAATTAATAAAGATATATTTGCAAAAAAAAAAGTTCAAATTTATAGCAATAAACCAATTGGCCGCTTTGCTTAAAGGTGATACAGCGAGGTGCTTACCACTGAGAAATACTATAACAAGCCATATAATAATTTTGGATGAAAACACTATCTTCCTATTAGCCTCAGTGGTGGACTGGTGCCAAAAATCAGCCCAGAACTGTACCAGCACTTGGACTGCTCATGGCCAGCCAGTAGCATCTCTGCTGCTTTCTGGCCAGTCAACCAGTGTGCTCCAAGACTGAGGCTATATAATTAGGGAAAGGACATGGGCTGGGGTTGCTTAGCTCCAAGGCTGAGGCTATATCATTAGGGGAGGACATGGGCTGGGGTTGCTTGACTCCAAGACTGAGGCTATATAATTAGGGTGAGGACATAGGCTGGGGGTTGCTTGGCTCCAAGACTGAGGCTATATCATTAGGGGGCGGACATGGGCTGGGGCTTGCTTGGCTCCAAGGCTGAGGCTATATCATTAGGGGGAGGACATGGGCTGGGGTTGCTTGGCTCCAAGACTGAGGCTATATCATTAGAGGGAGGACATGGGCTGGGGGTTGCTTGGCTCCAAGACTGAGGCTATATCATTAGGGTGAGGACATGGGCTGGGGTTGCTTGGCTCCAAGACTGAGGCTATATCATTAGAGGGAGGACATGGGCTGGGGGTTGCTTGGCTCCAAGACTGAGGCTATATCATTAGGGGGAGGACATAGGCTGAGGGTTGCTTGGCTCCAAGACTGAGGCTATATCATTAGAGGGAGGACATTGGCTGGGGGTTGCTTGGCTCCAAGACTGAGGCTATATCATTAGGGGGAGGACATAGGCTGAGGGTTGCTTGGCTCCAAGACTGAGGCTATATTATTAGAGGGAGGACATTGGCTGGGGGTTGCTTGGCTCCAAGACTGAGGCTATATCATTAGGGGGAGGACATAGGCTGAGGGTTGCTTGGCTCCAAGACTGAGGCTATATCATTAGGGAGAGGACATGGGCTGAGGGTTGCTTGGCTCCAAGACTGAGGCTATATCATTAGAGGGAGGACATTGGCTGGGGGTTGCTTGGCTCCAAGACTGAGGCTATATCATTAGGGGGAGGACATAGGCTGAGGGTTGCTTGGCTCCAAGACTGAGGCTATATCATTAGAGGGAGGACATTGGCTGGGGGTTGCTTGGCTCCAAGACTGAGGCTATATCATTAGGGGGAGGACATAGGCTGAGGGTTGCTAGGCTCCAAGACTGAGGCTATATCATTAGGGAGAGGACATGGGCTGAGGGTTGCTTGGCTCCAAGACTGAGGCTATATCATTAGAGGGAGGACATAGGCTGAGGGTTGCTTGGCTCCAAGACTGAGGCTATATCATTAGGGGGAGGACATAGGCTGAGGGTTGCTTGGCTCCAAGACTGAGGCTATATCATTAGAGGGAGGACATAGGCTGAGGGTTGCTTGGCTCCAAGACTGAGGCTATATCATTAGGGGGAGGACATAGGCTGAGGGTTGCTTGGCTCCAAGACTGAGGCTATATCATTAGAGGGAGGACATTGGCTGGGGGTTGCTTGGCTCCAAGACTGAGGCTATATCATTAGGGGGAGGACATAGGCTGAGGGTTGCTTGGCTCCAAGACTGAGGCTATATCATTAGGGAGAGGACATGGGCTGAGGGTTGCTTGGCTCCAAGACTGAGGCTATATCATTAGGGGGAGGACATGGGCTGGGGGTTGCTTGGTTCCAAGACTAAGTCTATATCATTAGGGTGAGGACATGGGCTTTGGTTGCTTGGTTCCAAGACTGAGTCTATATCATTAGGGTGAGGACATGGGCTGGGGGTTTCTTGGGTGAGTGGACAGAGTGGTGAAGGGGATGGGGGGCTGGGATTGGATGGGAGTGTTAGTAAAGGTAGCAGCCCAGACAGCCCCAAAGCAGTGCGACCCACTGGGCATTTGCTGGGGTCTCCCTATGACTAGTCCACACCTTCCTGCTTCTATCCTTGAAAGTAATACGACTGGCTCAGCGGTGTCAAGACTAGGTGGTTGTGTGGGAGGAAAACTTGCTTTTACTGCATTTACCATGTTTGGGAAGTATTTAGGGACTGATCATAAGACTGTGAATGTGCCTTCTCAGCAGTAAGAATGCCATCAATATGACTAAATGACTAAGTGCATTAGCAGAAATGCATCTATTTCACTGTGTCCTGCTCACACATAAGGGTCGATTCATGGTCGGTGTGCAAACAGTTCCGCATGGGCCTAGGCACATGATTCATGGCTGTGTGTGCACCCCAGTCACACGTGCAAATCGTGCCTAATGACAAGCGCATGGGAGAATCGCAATTTACGCCTTCCGCAAGGTAAATCTGCCATTTCGCTGTGCAAATGGCCCCACCCCATGCGCATTTGGCTGACTAAGCCCTTAACTGCTCCCGATGGTCCCCCATGTTTCTCTCCTTTCCTTTCCTGTTTCGCCATAGAGATTTGATCTCTCCAGTTGCTGTGAAGCTCTATTCGCCATTTCGGAGTGTGTATAGAGAACCTGCGTCCCCCATCTTTTTGGGGTGGGGGTAATATTCTGACTCCAGGTAACCAAATGTTTTGTCCCCGATGTTCTCTTTATCCCTCCCTCCCCTGTTTGTTTTGTATATTAATGCTTAATAATTTAACTATATTTTTGTTTATTGTTTTTGCTAAACGTTGGCGCCCAATATCTACAATTTAGTTTGGGCCTTAATTTTTTGAACATTTGTTATCATTTTTCTTTTGTTGTAGGAATCCAAACCCCAAAAAAAAGGGTTCAATCCCTAAAAAGAACTTGCGGCTGACACTTTCATTGTTCATAAACATGCAGGACGCTGCTGGCATGTGTTTTCGGATTGAAATAAGCCTGTTACTCATTGGAATCAGCAGTTTCCTCCACCTATTTGCTGGAGGAAATTCAGTCTTTGAATTGCGCACGCTTTGCTGCCCTTTAAAGATACAATGAATCAGGTGCTGGAGACAGTTTGGTGCACAGAAAGTACACTAGTGGAAAATTTCAGCCGCATTGGCCAATGCTAGTGTGCGCAAATTGATGCTAAAATGAAAGAGAATCACATTTTGCAGACAATGAATCAGGCAGAAGCCAAAGCGTGACTTGACACGTCAAATAGCGGGAGCAAACTCACCGGCCATGAATCAACCCTGTAGTATTTTTTTTTTTTAGCGCCATCATCTTACGCCATTATATCAGCCCTATATTGGCTGATATAATGGTCCTACATGCATTCATTTCAGGGGCTAATTAATACACCACATACTAACATATCCTGGTATAATAATTTAGCTTATGGGGTAAACCTGAAGGGAATCCAAGAAAATACAATGAGACATGCGAATATGCAGCGCTTCAAGGGAAGAACTCTACAAGGAATGCTGTACTATCCTGTCCAGCAGTGATGAATGCGATGTGTGCAGGGCGCTGTAGAAGCCTCTCCCTGATTCACTACAGAGCCAATCTCAAAAGCTAGGTGGTGTCCCGAGGTCAAAGCGTCCAAGATGCTACATCTAACAACAGGACAATGCTGCAGCGAGTGATAGGTAGCACCAGTTAAATGCGTCCGGCACTCAGCACTGAAGTACGTATCCAAGAAAAAAACGACACACACACAGCGCCGGCGGTCTAAAACCCGACGCTCTAGCATAGAGTGCTGGGCGCTATGTGATAAAAGTCTGTTTCTCAACACATAAACACCAACACCAGAGCGAAAACATGGAATGACATTGTTTTAACAAGGTGACAATGACACTGCAATGGCCGACCTGCACATACAATTCTGCATAAAAAAAATGTAAAAAAATTTAAACCAATAAAAGTGTTTCGTTGCCGGGCAGGAAAGGCCACACAATGATGAAAATGTTACAGTTTACTTGGCCAATACGCTATTTAAACACAACCAAATAAAACCCCATAGAAATGTATGGGAGAGCGATACTAAGCGACAGGTGCTACATGGTGCTGCTGAACACACAGCGCCTGCGCTTTACACTGAGCCACTGCTAGTCATACATATGACGCTATTAGAGGCGCTCACTAGATTCGCTTTATTAAATGTGGTTTTCACATACAGTGCCCGGCGTTCACCCGATTCTACCTGCCGCTACGTGGCACTACCTGGCGTTCTAAAAAAAAACCCCTTTGTCACTATTTAGTTTTGATTTTCACCAATTTGAATTAGTGAAATTAGGTTTATCTGCCCGTTTTCTCACTTTATTGCATATTCAGTAGGAACAATATAAGTCCTGAGATATAAAGAATTTGCATGTATAAGCAACATATAACTCCCAGTCTGCTTCTATCGCCGCGCATCTAACAAATAAGCTGGAAAAAGTTTTCCATTTCCCTATTAAAACAGCGAGGACTATGTGCAAAGTGCATTAAAACACTGCAATCTATACTAATAAATTGTGCGCTGACAGCAAAGTCGTGATAGATGCTTTTTAATTGGCTGCTATGAGTTATTGCACTTTGCACATTCATCTCTGCATTACTGGCTATGACATGCTGCCGGTTTGTTACCATTTATTACTAGTGTTGAGCTATACTAGCTAAACGAATTATAAAGCAAAAATCGCTAAACAAGATGCACAGTAGCACCATACGATACAGATGCTGTTAGACAACCAGGTCCTTGATGGGAGAGCTTGCCACCAAGGAAATGATTTGGCCAATTGCTCTGAAGCATTGGGGCATAGAAAACATAAATGCACGGGGCCTTACTTCAGGAATGGGACAAAACAATTGAATGCAGCGGAGAGGAGGACAATGAGGGTGGGGCTGCTGCATGCCATTTTTGGGCTTCTTAGAGATCACTTAAAGCGGAACAACATACCCAATTTTCATTTTTCGGGGTATTGTTCCTCTCAGTGGGAGTGGCTGTGTGTATTTCCCCAGGTCGCCCCATTCACTCACCTTCCTTCCGCTCTAATGACGCAGACTCGGGCGAGCACGAGCGTGCTGATTGGCTGAGTGGCCCGCCCAAGCAATCAGCGCCCTCACTTTCACTCAGCTCCAATAACGGCTATGCCGCTTGTACGAGCCGAGCGTGCTAAAGGCCGCATCCCCCACTCACCTCCTAGCCATCGCATGCCCATGCCGCCCATTCAGAAAGGCTGAGCGCAGGTGTGCACACAGCTAGAGGTGAGGAGAGAAGCGGCTGCGGCGCAGGGACACGGCGAGGGCTCTGGGACAAGGTATGTTTAATGGGGCTTCTAATGAATGCCCCGAGGAGCCGAGGAGTGGAACTAGCATGGCCCTGGAGTCTTTTAGAGTACTAACAATGTGGTACATGTGTTGGGAGGCATCCTGATTTGTGATGCCCCCGCCACCAGACGCAGACTACCACCAACCCTGGATTTTCGTACCTGAACCACGTGACCATTGGTGGCCTATTGCATGGCTGGATTTCGTCGGAGGAGCAGGGAAAATGTAAATGGGCTGGTGGCAGAGTATGCTTGGGGGGGGGGGGGGGCAGAATTTGGATGCTTCCCACTCTTGTACCAACACCCATTTGGTTAACAATGACTATTCCTGGCAATCCCAGGGGATTTTACAGAGTGGGCCATTTAAAATCAGGATTCCCTGGGGTCATAGACAAAAACTCTCTTTTAACTGGAGGGCCATTGCAAATTGTAAGGTATGGGGGTGATTTTTTTTAAAAGGGATCTTAAGTATAGTCTGCCTTTACATCTGCTTTAAATTAAATTTAGGTGGATCAGCAAATATTACCAGGAATTTTATGATTGTAGTTCTCCAAAATGTTCCTGTAACCGTTTTGTGTCCCAGAATCTGTAGTTTGTATAATTGAAAGGCTGACACCTATGCTTTACGAGCAACCTCTAGCAGTCTTGCGTTATTATGTATTACTAAAGGGCACATGCTGGGTGTCTATTACCAAGAAGATGGCACCAATGTTGTTGTGTACCAGTGTGAAACAGATGTCATTATAGAAGTGTTGTCAGTCAGTAAGAGGTTGGCACAACTGCCATAGCATTGTGCGATTGAGGTTGGCACCGCTGTTATAGTACTGTGCGCTAATGACAGGCTGGCAGTGCAAATTGTAAACCCAACATTGCTGGCACTACAATTTCGCTTAGCGCTGTACATCTGTCTTTAATATAGGTCACAGGGTAGTACCGTGTACTAGGAAACGGTTGGCTCCTTAATCTATTACCTGTGATATATTTCCAAGTCAAGCCCGATGCCGTACGTGGTTAAGCCGGCACAGCTGTCTTTCCGAGACAATATTCTTTTGATCCCTTATGGAGCATTATCAATGATGATGACATGAGAAATGTTATTATAGTTTGTGTTTTGTACCGTATTATGTTCAGCTGCTTGTGATGCCGCTGTGGTATATCGTATTATAGGGTGCATAATTGCAAAATGATCATCTTTTCTATTTGTACTCGTAAAGAAACTAATATTGCTGCTGCCGTCATCTGCAGAAGAACAGAGGTAAAGGCAAAGTATGTGAATCTTCCCCAAAGGGCTCGTAAAATGTAGCAGTTATCACCTGTCACTTCCACTGAGCGGAGGGCATTAACATCAGTGTATTTAATTATGCTTAACGATCCTAAAACATCAAATATTTAGAAGTGAACTCGGCTTCTCTTCTGGCTAAATAAACCTTCCCCTCCCCGTGCTTATCATATGGACGGCCGCCCGGATCCAGGCATGGTGTCCTTCTCCTATCAGGATTTTGGCAGGGGAAAGGCACAAATCGTGCTCTTCTGGGAGCTTCTGAGGGGTTAAGCACTACCTGTAAGCAAGGATGCAGCCTTGTTTTGGATAAGTGTATGTATGTGTGGAGTGGCTCGGTAACATGCGCATGTCACGTTTAATTTGCAATGTCACTAAAGCCTGCTTTCAGCCTGTCCTCCTGAATCACCAGCAGAAAACAAAGCGCATCCCTAAGAGGTGAATGTACGCTGGCTTCCAAACCTCTTGCATAGTCAGTAGCCAGGCTAGGGAGAGACCCATGTCAGGCCATATAGAGGGATTAAAGAGATCTAAATGCCCGCTATTTAAAGGTAAACGGCAGCTTTAGAGACGTAAAGGGAGAATTTGCATGGCTCCGTCCATATCACCATATCTCATCCTCCACATAGCCATCTACCTCCCTCCCTGCGGAGGTGCAGTACCCCAAAACACTTATCCACAGGTGGTAGAAGATGGCTGTGTATAATTACCTGGCAGAAGAGACACCATGATCACGAACTAAATAAAGAAACACTTGGTAAAACAACAATGGAAAAGGACCTAGGGGTTTTAGTTGACAATAAGCTCAACTGTAGTAATCAATGCCAGGCAGCTGCTGCCAAGGCAAATAGGATCATGGGGTGCATCAGGAGGGGCATTGGTGCTCATGACCAGAGCGTCATTTTACCCCTGTACAAGTCACTGGTCAGACCCCATATGGAGTACTGTGTACAGTTCTGGGCACCTGTGCTTAAGAAGGACATATCAGAACTGGAGCGCGTTCAAAGAAGGGCAACAAAGTTAATAAAAGGAGTGCGGGGGCTAGAGTACCCGGAAAGATTGTCCAAGTTAGGCTTATTTAGTCTAGAAAAAAGACGATTGAGGGGTGATCTAATAACTATGTATAAATATATTCGGGGTCAATACAAGGATCTGTCTCACAATCTATTTATACCCCGAGTGTAACCATAACCCGGGGGCATCCACTAAGGTTAGAGGAAAGGTGCTTTCTCCACCGACATAGGAGGGGATTCTTCTCTGTAAGAGCAGTGAGACTATGGAACTCGCTGCCAGAGGAGGTAGTAATGATGGATACAGTAAAAACGTTCAAAAGTGGCCTTGATGCCTTCCTGGCATGTAATAACATTTCCAGCTATGGCTACTAGACCACTGGAAGGAGTTAAACAGGCTGAACTGGATGGACTAAAGTCTTTATTCAGCCTTACATACTATGTTACTATGTTACTATGTTAGGTGGTTCTCCCGGAGGGGGGGGGGGGATACCTGGGAGACCCCTTTTGCAGTTGTGGCTATCCCCTGCTGGGTCCATTTCCTGGCCTTGTGGCCAGAAAGAATGTTGGGCAAGACCTTATCTAGTTGTGGATGTCTGGACCCTTATGGGCCGTGTCCCCAAAAACGAGGGTGGAAGAGGTTATAGGCCTTTTGGCCTGGCCTCGGACACCCTGTCCAGTGGCTCCCCCTCGAGGCCCGAGCTAGTACTAGGCAGGCCTTATGGTCAGCCAAGGAAACACCAGTGCTAAAGTGGACCGGTACCTGGTTGGGTAAATGCCAGAGAAAGCCTTATAATGAGAGAGCCAGCCATTGGTCCACAGGGAATCCTTCGGGGTAGTACCTGAGGACCACGTTCCCTCTTCTGCTTCAGGAGGGAGGGATATGTAACCTTGTACTCTCTGTCAGGGGGCTCGTCCTCCGGGAGGGTAGTGGAAAGAGGTCTGTCTCTTTTGAGAAAGACGTTCTCCTAGATTGTGCACCCCAAAGTGTTTTTCAGTGTGACTGCACTTTTCATTTTGGGTGGCACGTATTCTACGGTATGTTTTATCACACAGACAATAGAGAGATGTAAAGAGCATGGCTCCGCCTACTGCAAAGCATCCTGAGAGAATTCCTGCTATCCTTGGTTTGTATGCAGCATGCAAATACGTTCTGTTTTAATAATCCTCTTGCTAAATGCTTGATTTGAAAGATCTTGGAAAAACTCGAAGTTCTAGAATTCCCCTTTTAGCCCACCATGCTCGCGTTTCGTGACTTTTTACATAGATGTCAAAGATGAAGTGCCAAGTCTAGTTGTTACTTTATCCTCCTACTATCTTAATGACAATTGCGACAATATAGAAAATGATTCCGCACGAAGTACATACCGGGCCTCACTCCTTTTTTTCCTACATTATTTAAGCCAAAACTCTCTTCCCGTTAGCCCTCTGTCTGTCATTCCATCTGGAAGTTTCAAGTGTTTTTTCACGTTAATTAAAAAAAATCCTATTGACAAACCTGTTACATCTGACACAATGAGTGCCTTGCATCAGCAAACAGTTGACATATTGTCCGTCTTAAGTGCACGTAGATTTATATATTTAATGTATACCTTTTATGACCCTCTAAGTGCTTACACCTATATTTATACGTCCATATATTACTTGAGCCTTACACCCTTCAATTCTGAAAGTTTCATTACTCACACCCAGGACGACCTCCAGATACTTGCTATGCAGGCCTGTACAAATGGCAATATTTTAGATACTGTACACCACTATTGTTTCGAATATACATTCATATAGCGATATTATTTGTTAACCAGACACAGGACACATAAATCAAGTGCCCTAATGGATTGGGAGTGAAGCGGCGTGTGTTTGTGTGTGAGAAGGGGTGGGGGGGTAGAGGGGAATAAATATATCTGGCAAGTGTTGGAGATAATGAATTAATATTGATTTGGAGACACTGGAAGGAGAGAGAGAGAGAAAAAAAGGAGTAACAACTTGTGCTTTGCTGATGTTTTATGGGGGGCCTCTCTCCCCGGACCTACCTAGCAGAATCCAGAGAGGGCAACTCCGAGAAAAACAAAGCCGTAAATAAGATAGGAAGGAGAGGAGAGATGTTGTTTTCTTAGCTAGTTTGCTATAGACTTTTTGAGTTACGGAGCCCCTGGCTCTTTTTTAAAATTTATAGCTATCCAGCACTAATGCACTTGGCACCATTTCCAGAATCCTAAGTGCATAGTCTGAGCCCAAACAAGAGACAGACGCTGTGCAAACTGGTAGTCGGAGGGACTGGTTGTCCTGCGGGGTTGATCTACTAAAGACAAATGCTAATCTTTGGTCAAATGCTGTTTGCACCTATATGCCACTAAGATAAACAACTATATCTGTATCACAAGCCAAGGCGAAAAGCAGAGAGGTACAGTACTGTATGTAGAGAGCTTTTTGCTTTAATCCAAAAACAATCTTATTTGCCCAATGTGCCCAGTAGCATATTTATTCCTTTACATCTAAGACTGTTTAAAACCTCCCCCAAACCTCTCCGATCTTCTGCCCCCACTTCGGGTTTTACCTTTGGGTCCTATTTACTCACCTCACCGGGGGATCCACCTTCTGGGTCCCTCAGATTCCGTGCGATCTTCCGACGGGTGGCACCATCTTGCATCCCATCAGGCACTGTGTGCTACCCCCAATCTTGCGCCTGCGCAGTGCCCATGAATGGGATGCAATAGAGCCACCCAAAATCCTTAGAGACTTTGCTGAGCAGCGCAGGACTTTGAAGAGCATGGCTAAAGCTGAGCTGTCACTTACAGACGACTAAGCCAGCCAGAGGAGTAGCTAGGCTTTCTGGCACCCGGTGCAAAGATTCAAAATTTTTGGAAATGGCACCCCCTGACCTGCTGCAAGTGGGGCAGGTGCCCCCTGCTCCCCCCTAGTTACGCCCCTGAAGCCACCCGAGGGGCACAGGATCGCAGCCAGATCACCGCAGCAGCAACATCCAAAAGGTAAGTAGGGGCCGATGGGGGAATCGGCCCCTTTTTATTTTAGGTCTGATGTTCCTCTTTAAGTTATAAAACTGTACCAAAATTGACCACGTCTACCGGGTCACGTTCTTACTGACTTAGCAGATTAGTCTATTAATGATTCTATGGTCTTTAGCCCTATTCCAGTAATCAAAATGGATTAGCCTTATGGAAATTAGCATTTAGCATGCTAAACTATCATAGGGCTAAAGTTTTACTAAAGGCAAGCTCCCGATTGTTGTTTTTTTATCTTCTTTTTTATGTAGGAAGCAAAAAAAGTTCAATCCCTAAAACGAACTTGTGACTGACACATTCATTGTTCAGAAACATGCAGAAGGCTGCTGGCATGTGTTTTTGGAATGAAACAAGCCTGTTACTTATTGGAATCATCAGTTTCCTCCAGCTATTTGCTGGAGGAAACTCACTCTTCAAATTGCCACATTTGCGCACATTTTTCTGCCATGTAAAAATATCATAAATCATGCGCCAGAGACAGTTTGGTTTGCAAAAAGAACGCTAGAGGAAAATTTCAGGCACAAATTGTCGCAATGGCAAACGCTAATGCGCAAATTGGCACTAAAATAAAAGTGCATGCCATTTTGACCTTAAATAAGAGGGAAGCCTGAGCGCGACTTGACACTCCAAAAAGAGCACACAAACTCACTGGCGCACGACCATGAATCAACCCTATATTGGCTGATATAATGGTCCTACATGTATAATTTAATCTGCCACAAACTAATCTAAGTAGCTAAAGTCAAGGCCGTATTTGGGGTTCATGGTGCCCTAGGCACTTTGAGTGCTTGCACCCCCTTTTTTTTAGTTAGGCCCTGGGCCACATAAAAAAGTGTGGAGGGGAAAAAGGGTGCAATGGGTTAGATGCGGAGTATGTGTGGAGGAGGAAGAGGACACAAAGGCCGGAAATATAGAAAAGCAGGCAAGCATGTTCTATCTTTCTGGCATACAGGAGTCATGTGACTACAGCAGCGGAGGGGAGATTCTTTGGCATGTGTTCAACCCATTGCACCCCCCCTTCACATAAATACACTCTGCGTCCTTCTGTGGCTGGGGGTGTTTGTTAGGAGGCATTAATGTTCTGGCTATGGGAGTTTTAATTTCTTTTCTGTACTACAGTAATAAGGGCAGAGCCCTCTCCCTTCCAGGTTGCCACCCTAGGCACGTGCCTAGGGTTTCCTAATGGTAAATACAGCCCGGCTAAAGTACAAAGACAGTATAAGATTTACTGAATACAGAATACGTTGCACTTTTCATATGTGGATTTACTTACGTTTCACACATCATTTGGGTGTAGTATAATGTTTTTATTATAATATATATATATATCATAATGAATGCATAGGAACGAGTATGGAATAAATCATAGCCTATTATTTGGAAGATAGGTGCCAGGATTGAATATTCTACACAGCCGGAGGACTCGATCTTGTAAAAGAAGGCGCTACTATCTCACGGCAATTACCCTCACTGCAGAATGTCTGAGACCCCAGCAAGACGTCATTTGCAGCTGCCTACTTACCAGGCCTATGACAGGTGGCGTCTGGAGTAACTACCAATCTCACAATCTCGCAATGTGCTGAAATCTAGATACTTCCATCTCATACGGCGCCTAAAACACAGCTTCATCTCTCTAGTGTGTGCTAGCAGTGAGCTATGACTGGGGACCTGTTGGGGGGTTTGAAATGCGTCAGCTCTTTATTTCTGTTTCTGACGGATGCCCTATTAAAAGGATACCTGTTTTGGCAAGGTCTGCGCGCTGCTTTGATCTTCCTCAAACTGTTTTAGAATAATGTTTCAGCATATGCAAGTCACATCCCTTCTGAAATGTAATTTCTTCGTAGTCTGTTCCACTTGCCTGCTTTTTTGACGCCAGCACGGCGCAAACCTGGGCAATTGCCAGGGCCCTTGGCATCTTCAGGGGCCCACTCAGGCTCACACTTGCCATGTTATTATTTTACAGTGGACCTGAACAATCGAATGCAGGGTATTGTGTGCAGACCTGCTCATTGCTGGCCTCAGCAACAGGGACTGATGGAGAAGGTGGCATGAAATGGAGGACAATTGATGGAAACTCAGAAGGTGGTGAGAAACAGGTGACATCTACCAGCAATGATGGAGTCTTTAGTGGCAGCGGAGCAACCAGTAAAGGCTGAAGGGTGCTTGGTGGCAGTAGAGAATACAACAAGGACTAGACGGCGATTGGTGGCTATAGGGAAGGCAATAAGGACTGGAGGATGATTGGTGGCTATAGGGAAGGCAATTAGGACTGGAGGGCGATTGGTGGCTATAGGGAAGGCAATAAGGACTGGAGGATGATTGGTGGCTATAGGGAAGGCAATTAGGACTGGAGGGCGATTGGTGGCTATAGGGAAGGCAATAAGGACTGGAGGATGATTGGTGGCTATAGGGAAGGCAATAAGGACTGGAGTATAATTGGTGGCTATAGGGAAGGCAATAAGGACTGGAGGGTGATTGGTGGCTATAGGGAAGGCAATAAGGACTGGAGGATGATTGGTGGCTATAGGGAAGGCAATAAGGACTGGGGGGCAATTGGTGGCTATAGGGAAGGCAATAAGGACTGGAGGGCGATTGGTGGCTATAGGGAAGGCAATAAGGACTGGGGGGCAATTGGTGGCTATAGGGAAGGCAATAAGGACTGGAGGACGATTGGTGGCTATAGGGAAGGCAATAAGGACTGGAGGGCGATTGGTGGTTATAGGGAAGGCAATAAGAACTGGAGGGTAATTGGTGGCTATAGGGAAGTCAGTAAGGGCTGGAGGATGATTGGTGGCTATAGGGAAGGCAATAAGGACTGGAGGGCGATTGGTGGCTATAGGGAAGGCAATAAGGACTGGGGGGCAATTGGTGGCTATAGGGAAGGCAATAAGGACTGGAGGACGATTGGTGGCTATAGGGAAGGCAATAAGGACTGGAGGGCGATTGGTGGTTATAGGGAAGGCAATAAGAACTGGAGGGTAATTGGTGGCTATAGGGAAGTCAGTAAGGGCTGGAGGATGATTGGTGGCTATAGGGAAGGCAATAAGGACTGGAGGATGATTGGTGGCTATAGGGAAGGCAATAAGGACTGGAGGACGATTGGTGGCTATAGGGAAGGCAATAAGGACTGGAGGGCGATTGGTGGTTATAGGGAAGGCAATAAGAACTGGAGGGTAATTGGTGGCTATAGGGAAGTCAGTAAGGGCTGGAGGATGATTGGTGGCTATAGGGAAGTCAGTAAGAACTGGGGGGTGATTGGTGGCTATAGGGCAGGCAATAAGGACTGGAGGATGATTGGTGGCTATAGGGAAGGCAATAAGGACTGGAGGGCGATTGGTGGCTATAGGGAAGTCAGTAAGAACTGGGGGGGTGATTGGTGGCTATAGGGAAGGCAATAAGGACTGGAGGGCGATTGGTGGCTATAGGGAAGGCAATAAGGACTGGAGGGTGATTGGTGGCTATAGGGAAGGCAATAAGGACTGGAGGGCGATTGGTGGCTATAGGGAAGGCAATAAGGACTGGAGGGTGATTGGTGGCTATAGGGAAGGCAATAAGGACTGGAGGGCGATTGGTGGCTATAGGGAAGGCAATAAGTACTAGAAGACAATTGGTGGCTGTAGGGAAGGCAATAAGTACTAGAAGACAATTGGTGGCTGTAGGGAAGGCAATAAGGACTAGAGGGCGATCAGCAGCAGAAGGTGACCCATGTGGCAGTGGAGCTGAAAAGGGACATCATGTGACACTGCTTTGGGGCTCACTAAGATTCATTTGCCCAAGAGCCCCCACAAATCTGGAGCCGGCCCTGGACTTAATAATTGCATTTCAGAAAATGATGATTCAGAAGATGATTTTTAATGTGGGCAATCTGTATGTACTGGGGGGGGGGCATTCAAGATAGGCTCTTATTCTGGGCGAAGGTCCGGATTAATGTGGGCAATCTGTATGTACAGGGGGATGGGGAAACATACAAGATAGACTCTTATTCAGGGCGAAGGTCCGGATTAATGTGGGCCATCTGTATGTACAGGGTGGGTGGAACATATAAGATACGCCGTATTTAGGGTGAAGGTCCGCTTTAATCTAGCCCTGATAATAGTAATAACAGGTCTTTGTTACTCAGATATAAATCGTTTTCTTGCCAAAACGTTTGCTTTACAGGTGAACCTAAAATTTTAGCCGACAGCCTAATTATTCTAAATAAAACCCATTGAAATGCACTCGTGCTGAGCTTCCCTGTTGGCCAGACGCTGGATAAGACATTTCAGCCCGGTTTTTATTTTAATTTTTTTTATATTTACTGGGCAATTTGGTGAATATGTAGCTTTAAAGTGGACCAACACCCAGGGGTGATCGGCCCGGGAATCTAAAAGATTCCCGGGCCGATCACCTCACTCACCGCGGGACGTGCGCGCGTGCGCGCGCTGGCCGTCTGTGAATGGCCGGCGCGGGCGCGCACACGCCGAGAGTGACACGCGGGAGGAGGCGACGGCGGACGCGCTGTCTTGGACGCCGCTGTCACCCGCTTGGACGTCGGTGGGGATTGGACGGCGTGGTCACGTGGGAGCGGGGAGAGGTGAGTTTTTGGGGGTTTCTGGGGGGTTTCAGAGAGTGGGACACCCCCGATCGGGGTGCCCCGCCGAAGTGGACTAAACCCCAGGATAGTCAAAATCCTGGGTGTTTGTCCACTTTAACACCACTGATGTGATCCATGATGTGCGGGGGGGGGGGTGAGAATGGGGAGATGAGATGTAGAAGTCAAATCTCGCCATGACTAAACAGCCTTCGCCATTTATTTGAATGTCTTCCTGGGCACCTGCTCTGTAGCATATATACACACACCCCGTACACTGCAGATTTTACTGCTGCCCGCTGCTACATCATTCCAGGTGATGCTCCCGCTACGCAGATGTATGTCTGTATATAGGCCATGATTAATTAGCTACTTTTCAAGCACATTAGGCAGCGGCACCTAATGGCGGCTTGCTCACTCTATACAATTTTCTAAACTGTGCATCAACCTTAAAGCAGACCAAAAGCCACCAAACTTGTGAAATACCTTAGGCCAAAACCCCTGCCGATATTCTCTTGTTACGGTGTAGAACTAGCAAAAGGATATTTCCGCTTTTCGATTCGTCCTGGAACACTGATTTTTGTTGCTGTCCCCCAGTGTGAGATGGCAGACGATCAGTCATTGCATAAGTGTGGCAATTACATCATTGCCACACACAACAGCGCCAATGAATGGAGGAGGCGGAGCTTTACTTCTTAAACAGGCGCCATTATCTGGGGTTAGAGTGAAGCATGAGCAATGAAAATTGGCGAAAGGTCCTCTTCATGAAGGGAGCAATTCAGGGGGAAGTTAAAAATGTGGATTTTGGTCTGCTTTAACATAAAGTAAGGTGCCTTAAAGTGGACCAACGCCCAGGATTTTGACTATCCTGGGTTTTGGTCCACTTCGGTGGGGCACCCCGATGCCCTGCTGTCTGAAACCCCCCCCGAAAGCCCAGAAACACTCACCTCACCACGCTCCCACGTGACCGCTCCAGCCAATCACAGCGTGCGTCCAAGCGGCTCTGAGCACTGGAGGCCGCGTCTCGCGCTTCCCTCTAACAGGGAGCGCGCCTGCACCGGCCATTCACAAACGGCCGGCGCGGGTGCACGCCCTGCTAGAGGGAAGCGCAAGACGCGGCCGCAGCTCGTGCATGCGCTGATGGAACGGGGCTGAGGTAAGGATTGTGGGCCTCCTGGGGGGTTCCTCCCCGCGGGACATCCCGATTTCAGATCTGATCGGTCCGGGAATCTTATACATTCCCGGGCCGATCCCCCCTGGGTGTTGGTCCACTTTAAGTTTACTCATTTGAGGACATTAAATTCCCCCCTTTATATGTGTGGATTCAGATAATTTGTTTGTGATGAGTATAGAGGAAAGGGAATCTCATAATTGGTATTGGGATGCCCCTGACATACAGAGTAGGCTCATCAAACTGAGATTGCGTGAGACAGCAAAGTGATCTATTAACCAGGAGAAATGCTCCATTAAACCAGACTAGCAAGTAATGGTCGGTACCAGCTGTAATCTGCACAGGAGGGCATCCCGATTTCCAGACTTCTCCCGTGCATACCACCCGTGTAAGACCAACTTTCTTACCTTTATCTTCACCAGACCTTGCAATTAGTCTGCTTCTGAGTACAGCTGATAGCAACACATTAAACCGGACCTTCAGCATCGTTTAATGAAAAGCCCAAATCATTAAAAAAAACTCTTCCCCAGCATCTAAAATTAATATATTTTAAGATTTTAGTCACTTATTATTCTTTCCCCCACTGGGCTGTAACTTTGTTCAGGACTCTAGGATATGGGCGCCGCCATCTTGCCTTAGAAGCATCACATATACTGAGGAGAGGGGTGAAAGTGTAGTGGGGCGGGTTATAGCTGTTCTTTGCACAGACAGAGCAGAGCTGAGGTCAGGGAAAGGACTGCAATCCCAGAATGCAGAGCGTCAGAAGACACTTCCTGTCTGCAGGCAGGCTGAGACTCTATGGGCCGCCATCTTGGATGTTTAAAAGCTCTGCAAATGCAGTTAGGATGTTTTTTTAATGTGAGCAATCCGTATGTACAGGGTGGGGGAAACATACAAGATAGGCTGTTATTCAGGGTGAAGGTCCGGATTAATGTGAGCAATCTGTATGTACGGAAGGGGGAACATACAAGATAGGCTCTTATTCAGGGTGAAGGTCCGGATTAATGTGGGCAATCTGTATTTACATGGTGGGGGAAACATATGAGATAGGCTCATATTCAGGGTAAAGGTCCGGATTAATGTGAGCAATCTTTATGTACAGGGTGGGGAAACATAGAAACATAGAAGGTTGACGGCAGAAGGAGACCATACGGTCCATCTAGTCTGCCCTTATGTGTATACTGTATGTTCTCTTTATCTTAGGATAGATGTGTGCTTATCCCAGGCATGTTTACATTCAGTGACTGTTGATTTTTCAACTACCTCTGCTGGAAGTTTGTTCCAAGCATCTACTACTCTTTCTGTAAAATAATATTTTCTAACATTGCTCCTGATCTTCCCCCCGACTAGCTTCAGGTTGTGCCCCCTTGTTCTATCATTAAGCTTCTTCTTAAAAACACTTCCCTCCTGAACCTTATTCCCTCCTGTCACATATATAAAGCTCTCAATCATGTCCCCCCTCTCCCTTCTTTCCTCCAGACTGTACAGATTACGTTCTTTAAGTCTCTCCTGATAAGTTTTAAGTTTAAGTCCTTCCACCATTTTTGTTGCCGGCCTTTGGACCCGTTCTATTTGAATAATGCCTTTTTGCAGGTAAGGTCTCCAGAACTGCACACAGTATTCTAGCTGTGGCCTCACCAGGGCTCTATACAGCGGCATCACAACCTCCCTCTTCCTACTGGTGATGCCTCGAGCTATGCAGCCGAGCATCCTGCTTGCTTTTCCCACTGCCTGGCTACACTGTCCACTCATCTTGCAGCTATCAGTAATCAGTACCCCTAAATCTCTCTCCTCCGAGGTCCTGGCTAACACAGTGCTGCCCATACGGTACTCAGAGCAGGGATTCCTGCTGAAACATACAAGATAGGCTCTTATGCAGGATGAAGGTCCAGATTAATGTGGGTAATCTGTATGTACAGGGTGGGGGAAACATATAAGATAGGCTCTTATTCAGGGTGAAGGTCTGGGTTAATATGGGCAATCTGTATGTACAGGGGGGGGGGGACATATAAGATAGGCTCTTATTCAGGGTGAAGATCCAGATTAATGTGGGAAATCTGTATATACAGGGTGGAGGGGAACATATAAGATAGGCTCTTATATAGGGTAAAGGTCCAGTTTAAGACAACAGAGGCCCCACAGAACTCTCTCCTTCCTCCTCTTCCCTTCTGCTCCCTCCTATCTTCCTTTATCTGTTTTTCTGCTCCCAGCTGACATTGTATATTTGTAGCTCTTCACCGTCAGCTTGGGCCGGAACCTGTCTATCATGGACAGCGGGTGCGGATATGATTTAGAGCCCCCCCCCCCCCCCCACCTTGTAAGAAACATGCAGGCTCTGTTACTGTAGTAACCAGCACATATATTGATAATAGCCATGAGGGGGGGAAGTTATATTGGTTTCTTGTGGAGTGTTACAGAAATCTTTAGATATATATAACTTATATGGGAAATGGTGTTCTCTGGTTTATAGTTCTTTCTATGTCAAAAGAAAACTTAATACAGAAATACTAATACAACACATTCTGTAAAACCTACTTGTAAGTGTACAGTGTCACTGGCACCCAAATCAATAACTGCTAGATAGTTTTAGAGCCACCATGCAACCAGTACATACAGATTGCCCACATTAATCCCACCTTCACCCTGAATAAGAGCCTATCTTATATGTTTCCCCCCACCCTGTTCATACAGATTGCTCACATTAATCCGGACCTTCACCCTGAATAAGAGCCTATCTTATATGTTTCCCCCCACCCTGTTCATACAGATTGCTCACATTAATCCGGACCTTCACCCTGAATAAGAGCCTATCTTATATGTTTCCCCCCGTACATACAGATTGCTCACATTAATCCGGACCTTCACCCTGAATAAGAGCCTATCTTATATGTTTCCCCCCCGTACATACAGATTGCCCACATTAATCCAGACCTTCACCCTGAATAAGAACCCATGTTATATGTTTCCCCCCACCCTGTTCATACAGATTGCTCACATTAATCCGGACCTTCACCCTGAATAAAAGCCTATCTTATATGCCCCCCCCCCCCCGTACATACAGATTGCCCACATTAATCCAGACCTTCACCCTAATTAAGAGCAAATCTTATATGTTTCCCCCCCCTGTACATACAGATTGCCCACATTAATCCGGACCTTCACCCTGAATAAGAGCCTATCTTATATGTTCCCCCCGTACATACAGATTGCCCACATTAATTCGGACCTTCACCCTGAACAAGAGCAAATCTTGTATGTTTCCCCCCTGTACATACAGATTGCCCACATTAATCCAGACCTTCACCCTGAATAAGAGTCTATCTTATATGTTTTCCCCCGGTACATACAGATTGCCCACATTAATCCAGACCTTCACCCTGAATAAGAGCCTATCTTATATGTTCCCCCTCTGTACATACAGATTGCCCACATTAATCCGGACCTTCACCCTGAATAGAAGTCTATCTTGTATGTTTCCCCCTACCCTGTACATACATTAAAATCATCCTACCTGTAGCTAGTGCTTTTTTTGAGCCTTTTAGCATCCAAGATGGCGGCACATAGCGTCTTGGGTTACCTGCCGACAGGAAGTGTCTTTTGACTGTGGAATTGCGGTTCTTTTCCTGACCCCAGCTCTGTTCTGTCTGAGCAAAGCACAGCTATAACCCGCCCCCTGCAGTGTCCCCCCTCTCCTCAATATGTGATGCTTCTGAGGCACGATGGCGGTCCCCGTATCCTAGAGTCCTGAACAGAGTTGAAGCCCAGTGGGGGAAAGAATAATAAGTAAGTGAGTAAAATCTTAAAATATATTAATTTTAGATGCTGGGGAATAGTTTAAGGGTTTGGGCTTTTCATTAAATGATGCTGAAAGGTCTGGTTTAATGTCATGCCCCACTCCATAGATGTGTCAATGAGAAACTGCTGCAGACACAGCAAAGAGAGCCAATCAGCTCTCTCAAAAGTGCCCCAGGGCTTGGCTTCAGCGGTGGAAAAGCCCCGTTTTCTTTGGGGGGGGGGGGGGGGGCAGAGGTTGAGCAGTGTACCCGTTCTGTGTTTTCATTAGCTTTATAGACAGGGTTTGAAGTTTGGCTGCTCAGGAAATGTTTTCATTTGACCGGGTCAACCAAGATCAATATATGTGAAAACTATCATGCATGCATCATAGATTCAGTGCCTATCTTGATTTTACCACTTCTTCAGGAACAATTTAACTAAATGAATGTATTCAGAAGTTTTCATTTAGAAATAGGAGCTCCGTTCAACCTTTTGGGGATTTTTAATAACAACAGGTTCAGTTGCCTTGATGTAATACTACAGATACATGTTCAGACATGTCTGATCTTAAAGTGGACCGTCACCCATGGGTGATCGGCCCGGGAATCTATAAGATTCCCGGGCCGATCACCCCCCTCACCGTGGGACATCCGAGATCGGGATGTCCCGCGGGGTGAAACCCCCCAAAACCCCAAAAGAACTCACCTGATCGGCAGCGGCCGCCGCCTCCCGCGCGCTCCTCTAGCCGTGCCCGCGCCGGCCGTTTGTGAATGGCCTGCGCGGGCGCGCGCACTGTCAGAGGGGCGCGCGGGAGGCGGCGGCGGACGCGCTGCCTTGTCCGCCGCTTGTCCGTGGGAGCGTGGTGAGGTGAGTTTGGGGGTTTCTGGGGGGTTTTACACAGCGGGGCACCCCTAATCGGGGTGACCCCCTGAAGTGGACCAAAACCCAGGATAGTCAAAATCCTGGGTGTTGGTCCACTTTAACAAGGACCTTCAGCATAATATAATGCAAAGCCAAAACCCTTAAACTATTCCCCAGCATCTAACATTTATATATTTTAAGTTTTTAGTCACTTACATACTTTTTTTCCCCCGCGGGGCTGCAACTCTGTTCAGGACTCTAGGATACGGGCGCTGGCATCTTGCCTCAGAAGCATCCCATACTGAGGAGAGGAGAGTGGATAAAGTGCAGGCAGGTTATAGCTGTGCTTTGCTCAGACAGAGCAGAGCTGGGGTCAGGGAAAGGACAGCAATCCCAGAATGCAGAGCGATAGTCAGAAGACACTTCCTGTTTGCAGGCTGCCTGATGCTCCATGAGCCATTATCTTGGATGTTTAAAGGCTCACAACATGCAGTAGATGCAGGTAGGATGATTTTTAATGTGGGCAATCTGTATGTACAGGGGGGAAACATATAAGATAGGCTCTTAGGGTGATAGTCCGGATTAATGTGAGCAATCTGTATGTACAGGGTGGGGGAAACATATAAGATAGGCTCTTATTCAGGGTGAGGGTCCAGATTAATGTGGGCAATCTGTATGTACAGGGGGGAAACATACAAGATAGGCTCTTATTCAGGATGAAGGTCTGGATTAATGTGGGCAATCTGTATGTACAGGGTGGGGGAAACATATAAGATAGGCTCTTATTCAGGGTGAAGGTCCAGATTGATGTGGGAAATCTGTATGTACGGGGGGGGGGACATACAAGATAGGCTCTTATTCAGGGTGAAGGTCCGGTTTAATGTGAGCAATCTGTATGTACAGGGGGGAAACATATAAGATAGGCTCTTATTCAGGGTGAAGGTCCGGTTTAATGTTTTTCAGCTACTAGAACAAAGCACATTAACCAAAAAATAACTAAAATGCAGTAATATAGCACTGCTGGTAAAATGCCAACATTTGATTTGATAATCATTTTTGGCTTTGTGAAGATTCTCAAAATCACCAGGATGTAAACACGCTGCCACCTAACACCCGGCTGTGACACAACTGCTGCCGATCTCCTTATATTATCCAGGATCAATAACCAGGCTACAGTAGCTGCAATTATTAAACCCCAACAAATGGCATGTTCACATTTTGTGGGAAACAAAGAGGAGACCTGTGACTGGGAAATGTTAGAATCCGCTTATAATATTTTGTTTATATCGTTTTATGTATTTTATCTAATGACAATTTGAGAAAGGACAAATGCTATTGAAATGATGGTGAATAAAAAGATCAGTATATGTGTATATCACAAGACATTCTGACAATTGGTTATGTCAAGAATTCAGTTACATAACCGTATTCTGCATTACGGGGAGGCCGATTCATTAATAGCGCCAGGTAGCGACAGATGAGCGCCAGTAGCGTTATTTTCACAGCGCACGCTAGTAGTCGCTGTGCTTGGCCGTTGTTCGGCTGTTGACAGCGACTCAGTCGGTGTGCGGTAATGTTGAATACGGGGTTAGGAGTCGCTGTTTGACAGGTTCCGCGCTGTATGGGAGCGCATGACAGCGAATGGCCATAGCGAACGGCTCCCAGCATATTCATTAACAAATCACGCTCAAAAATTATTGCGCTGTGAAATGCTTGTTTAAACACCAGAGCGCTGGCGGCGATGGCTTAAAAGTAGTTTTTTAACCCCCAAACAACCATATTTTTAGATTAAAAAAAAAAACATGTTTTTCAAAACATTTTGTTATATGAATACATTAATATCAGACCTGTTTTTTTTTTTTTTTTTACCTTAAAAAAAATATCTAACATGGCAGAAATGGTCACAGAATTTTTGACATTTAAAAAAAAAAAACATTAATAGCAATTAATTATGAATATTTAAAGATTGTTCCATTGAAATGCATTGGAGAGCGCCAGGTAGCGAGAGGTCATACCTGTCGCTGTTCAAGGTCGCTCGCTGGCGCTGTGGGGTGAGGCTGGAATAATGATGAATGATTCGCTATCTGGCGCTCTGTCAGTCGCTAAGCAGGATTGGCTTGATAAATGTGTGATTGTGGTGGGGAGCCGGCGTACTCGTGGCGGTGCCCGTCATTACCGTTCGCTCACCATTCGCTACCTGGCGCTATCCCTTGTTAAATAAGGGCCATAGTTATATAGTTAATACAGTCGAAATAAGACATATGACCAACAAGTTCAACCAAGGATGTTGGGGTAGGGGAAGTTATTTTTTATTTTATTTGCTAGTGCATGTTTTAAATGTTAGTGCACGCCCTGATCATATCCCGTCTGGATTACTGCAACATCCTTCTTTGTGGCTTACCAACTAACAGACTGGCACCCCTCCAGTCTATCCTGAGCTCTGCTGCTCGCCTCATCCATCTCTCCTCTCGCTCCTCCAGTTCTGCTCCTCTCTGCCAATCCCTACACTGGCTGCCAGTCCCACAGAGAATCCTGTTCAAAACTCTAACTCTCGCTTACAAAGCTCTCTCCAACCAGCCCCTCCCTACATCTCATCTCTAATCCAACTGTATCAACCTAGACGCAGCCTCCGCTCTTCTGCCGACCTTCTCCTGTCCTCCACCCTGGTCACGTCCTCTCACGCCCGCCTCCAGGACTTCTCACGTGCAACTCCAATCTTCTGGAATGCCCTCCCCCACCCAATCCGCCACTCCACAACCCTCAAAACCTTCAAAGGCGCCCTTATTACTCACTTATTCAGACAAGCATATAATCTGGCCTAACCAATCTTCTAAAGGGCACAAAGCTCAATACTGACTGTTTGTGATCCTTCCCCCTCGTCTCCACCCCTCTTCCTTTAGACTGTAAGCTCGCAAGGGCCGGGCTCTCTTTCCTATTGTATCTTGTACTCAAAATATCCACTGTCATCTCTGTAAAACTGCATTTGAAACAGTATATGTATCGTATGTTTCTACCCTGTCTGTAACTAATACTTTGTAAAGCGCTACGGAAGATGATGGCGCTATATAAATAAACAAAAATAATAATAATAATTTTATTTATTTTTTTACTGATAACAGCTAATAGCAACTAAAAATCCATCAAAAGATCGTACACAATCGCGCTAAAAAAATTATTATTTTTCTCCTTTCTCTCAATCAACATAAAATCCTGCGCAGGAGCAGAACAAACCAGTGTCATAAAATGGTTAGTGATCAATGAATATAAACAATAGACGTCATGGAGCTAGCCACGCATTTCTTGAGGCTATTGTTTATATAGCTAATAGTAATTGTTAATGTTATTTTCTTCTAAATGGGTATCTAATCCTTTTTTGAAGCTGTCAGCGGTTGATGCTGTAACAAGCTTCTGTGGGAGGCTTTTCCACAGATTTATAGTTCTTATGGTAAAGAATGATTGTCGCCTCCGGAGAATGAATTTCTTGGAAATAGTCTTTAGATTCTATCTGAAATAGTGTTTCCCCATATTTTTTGTATTCCCCATTTATATATTTATACAAGTTAATCATGCCCCCCCTCAGTCGTCTCCTCTCAAGACTAAACAGATTTAATTCTCGTAATCTTTCCTCATAACTAAGATCCTTCATTCCCCTTATCAGTTTGATGGCTCCTCTGCTCCCTTTCCATAGTCAGAGCGTCCTTTCTATGAACGGGTGCCCAGAACTGGACGGCATATTCCAGGTGAGAGCGCACCAGTGCCTTAAGAGGCAAAATGACCCTATCCCATGATTCCAGGCCTCTTTTAAAGTGGACCTTCACCCTGAATAAGAGCCTATCTTATATGTTTCCCACGCCCTGTACGTACAGATTGCTCACATTAAAAATCATCTTACCTGCATCTACTGCATGTTATGAGCCTTTAAACATCAAAGATGATGGCTCATGGAGCATCAGGCAGCCTGCAAACAGGAAGTGTCTTCTGACTGTCGCTCTGCATTCTGGGATTGCTGTCCTTTCCCTGACCCCAGCTCTGCTCTGTCTGTGCAAAGCACAGCTATAACCCGCCCCCCTGTACTTTATCCTACTCTCCTCTCCTCAGTATGTGATGCTTCTGAGTCAAGATGTTGGCGCCCATATCCTAGAGTCCTGAACAGAGTTGCAGCCCAGTGGGGGAAAGAATAATAAGTAACTAAAAATTTAAATTATATTAATTTTAGATCCCGGGGAATAGTTTAAGGGTTTGGGCTTTTCATTGAGTCATGCTGAGAGTCCAGTTTAATGCATGATCATATCTTGGTGGCCTTGCTGCTTGGCATTGCATGCTGTTATATGATTTAAGCCGCTCTTTTAAGCTGGCCATCACAGCAGTGTCATTTCCTTCTTTATATACTCCGACCATCTCTTAGGCGCTTATTTATGAAGGAATAGCGACAGGTAGCGACTGGTGAGCGGCCAGTAATGACGGGCCCCGCCACGAGAACGCCGGCTCCCCACCACAATCACACATTTATCAAGCCGATCCTGCTTAGCGACTGAGATAGCGCCAGATAGCGACTCATTCATCATTATTCCAGCCTCAGCCCACAGTGCCAGCGTCCGACCTTGAACAGCGACAGGTATGACCTCTCGCTACCTGGCGCTCTCCAATGCATTTCAATGGAACAATATTTAAATATTAATAATTAATTGTTATTAATGTTTTTTTTTTTTTAAATGTGAAAAATTCTGTGACCACTTCTGCCATTTTAGATAATTTTTTTAAGGGAAAAAAAAATAAAAAAAGAATTCGTACAGAATTGATATTACAGGTCTGATATTAATGTATTCATATTACTAAATTATTTATAATACTTTTTTTTTTTGGTTTCCAAAAATATGGTTGTTTGGGGGTTAAAAAAACTACTTTTAACCCATCGCCTCCAGCGCTCTGGGGTTTAAACATGCATTTCACAGCACTTGAATTTTTTGAGCGTGATTTTTTGATGAATATGGTGGGAGCCGGTCGCTCTGACCAGTCGCTATCATGCGCACCCATACATCGCGGAACCTGTCAAATAGCGACTCGTCACCTTGTATTCAACATTACGCCACACCGACTGAGTCGCTGTCAACAACCGAACAACAGCCAAGCACAGCGACTACTAACGGGCGCTGTGAAAATACCGCTACAGACGCTCAACTGTCGCTACATGTCGCTATTAATAAATCAGCCTCTTAGTAACATGAGATTCAGGGAGTTGCTGTCACTTTTTTTAGCTGATGATATTCTGGCCTTTTCTATTTTTTTCATTAACATATTCCCAGATCCCCTGGATTTTACACAATTGGCCTCATATCTAGTATGTTTAGTGTCCCGTCTTGTGAATGTTAAATGCTTGCGGGCTTGTGCTGCTTTTGTCATTGTGATTACGCAGAACATACAGCCCTTTATGAGTCGCACAAGCGGAATACTGCGGCGCACAATCCCCTTTACTGTGCGCTTTTATGCCCGCTGAAGCATAGGGGAGAATGGCCCACTAGCAAAGAAACATCAAGGATAAGAGTGCCGACTTTTACACAGTCAGGACTCTCACATTTTGTCCCTTAAGTTGCCTTGTGCGCAAATGGCAGCAGCGAGCTTTAATGACTTTCTGTCATATTGCCGTATTGTGCATTTGTATTACTAAGAGATGGTGGGAGTATATAAAGGAGGAAATGACACCGGTGTGTGATGGCAAGCCCAAAAGAGTGGCTTAAATCAAAGAAAGCATCTCGGCCATCATGAAGCTCTCAAAAGCTTTTCTTTAAGCAAAAATGTAAATGACGCGAGTGTTTTATAATGTGATAATTACAAGACGAGGTTGCACCGCATATACAATACAAATTGTGCTACACGGCATATAAACAATCAAAACCGATCAGATCGAATGGGTTCTGGGAGATACACAATCCCTCCTCAACCTAGTAGCAGGAGCACCAAAAAATCACAACAACAATGATATAAATACTAAAAAGTGCAAGATTTTATTAGGAGTAATCCGACAACAACAACATTTAACAAAACACACATTAAAAACACTGCGCCTCCCCTGATACTTCCAGTGCTGACAGTCAAAATCCTGGGTGTTGGTCCACTTTAAGGTATAGCAACCAATCGATACTTTTTTCTACCTTAAAGTGGACCAACACTCAGGATTTTCACTATCCTGGGTTTTGGTCCACTTCCCGATCGGGGTGCCCCGCTGCGTGAAACCCCCCAGATCGCCCTAAAAAACTCACCTCACCCCACTCCTACGTGAGCGCTCGTCCAATCAGAGCCGCTGTGGTATGCACGTACAAGGGACGGACAACCACAGCGGCTCCGAGCACGCTGGCGGCCGCATCTCGCGCTTCTCTCTAACAGGGAGTGCGCCCGCGCCGGCCATTCACACACGGTGCGCGCCCTGCTAGAGAGAAGCGCAAGATGCGGCTTGCGCATGCGCCGTTGGAACGGGGATAAGGTAAGGTTTATCAGCGTCCTGCGGGGCTTCACACAGCGAGGCATCCCGATTTCGGATGCCCCGCGGGGAGGGATCGGATCGGCCCGGGAATCTATAAGATTCCCCCTGGGTGTTGGTCCACTTTAAAAAAACAATTCTTCTTGATTCATACCTCGCAAAAATCCTGGTACTTCCAATGCTATATTATGCTTTGTGCAACCAACCAACTACAAATCCCAGGATATTCGACATATTGTATATATTGTAAATATTGTATATAATAGTGTGCCCGCCCTCTACTCCTATGTGTTCTTTATGTATACCCCAAGATCACTAAGTTAGAAGACTGATGTATATATATATAAATTCACCCTTTTTTTGCAACTCCAATTTGGTGTTTAGGTGTGCATTCATAATATATTGTTTCGGTTCTCCAAGGGGCCGCGGTCCCATAATATTGAATTGCACCCACATAGCGACCAGTTTACGTTCATAATTCACTGCATTAACCATTCTTACTATTGAGCGTGCTTACCACCATTTCTCATTTTGATCCAGATTTGAGATGTCCCTCAGTGATGTGACATGACTTCACCACAAAGGGGCCCACTGAGACCATGCCGCCCAAGGGCCCACACAAACCTGCACTGTGTGTGTATATATATGTGTATATATATATATATCTCAAATCATTCATGTACAATATCATTTTTTATAGGCACTCTCAAAGAACTCATTCCAGCCTCCCCATGTTTCCACTTTCTCACTTACACTATGAATTTTAAACTGGACCTTCAGCATCATTTAATGAAAAGGCCAAACCCTTAAAAAAACTATTCTCCAGAATCTGAAATGAATATATTTTACATTTTTAGGCACTTTTTATTCTTTTCCTCACTGGCCTGCAACACTGTTCAGGACTTGAGGATTCGGGCGCCGCCATCTTGCCTCTGAAGCATCACATACTGAGGTGAGGAGAGGGGGCAAAAGTGTAGTGGGGGCGGGGTTATAGCTGTGCTTTGCACAGACAGAGCAGAGCTGGGGTCAGTAAAAAAGACAGCAATCCCCGGAAGCAAAGTGGCACAGTCAGAAGACACTTCCATCTTGGATGTTTAAAGGCTCAGAAAATGCAGTAGATGCAGGTAGGATGGTTTTTTAATGTGGGCAATCTGTATGTACAGGGTGTGGGAAACATATAGATATAGCTCTTATTTAGGGTGAGGGTCCAGATTAATGTGGGCAATCTGTATGTACAGGGGGGGGGGGGGAAACATACAAGTTAGGCTCTTATTCAGGATGAAGGTCTGGATTAATGTGAGCAATCTGTATGTACAGGGTGGGGGAAACATATAAGATAGGCTCTTATTCAGAGTGAAGGTCCGGATTGAAGTGGGAAATCTGTATGTACGGGGGGGGGGACATACAAGATAGGCTCTTATTCAGGGTGAAGAGTCCGGATTAATGTGAGCAATCGGTATGTACAGGGTGGGGGAAACATACAAGATAGGCTCTTATTAAGCATCAAGGTCCGGATTAATGTGGGCAATCTGTATGTACAGGGTGGGGGGAAACATATAAGATAGGCTCTTATTCAGGGTGAAGGTCCAGATAATTGTGGGCAATCTGTATGTACAGGGGGGGGGGACATATAAGATAGGCTTTTATTCAGGGTGAAGGTTCGGATTAATAGGATTAATGTGGGCAGTCTGTATGTACGGGGGGGGGAAACATATAAGATAGGCTCTTATTCAGGGTGAAGAGTCCGGATTAATGTGAGCAATCTGTATGTACGGGGGTGGAAACATATAAGATAGGTTCTTATTCAGGGTGAAGGTCCGGATTAATGTGGGCAATCTGTATGTACAGGGGTGGAAACATACAAGATAGGTTCTTATTCAGGGTGAAGGTCCGGATTAATGTGGGCAATCTGTATGTACAGGGGTGGAAACATATAAGATAGGCTCTTATTCAGGGTGAAGGTCCGGATTAACGTGAGCAATCTGTATGTACAGGGGTGGAAACATACAAGATAGGCTCTTATTCAGGGTGAAGGTCCGGATTAATGTGGGCAATCTGTATGTACCGGGTGGGGGAAACATACAAGATAGGCTCTTATTCAGGGTGAAGAGTCCGGATTAATGTGAGCAATCTGTATGTACAGGGTGGGGGAAACATATAAGATAGGCTCTTATTCAGGGTGAAGGGCCGGATTAATGTGGGCAATCTGTATGTACAGGGGGGAAACATATAAGATAGGATCTTATTCAGGGTGAAGGTCCGGATTAATGTGGGCAATCTGTATGTACAGGGGGGAAACATATAAGATAGGATCTTATTCAGGGTGAAGGTCTGCTATAACCAAAGAGGAACGAGGGCAGAATCTTATTTATAGGTTTATATTTATAGGCAATGCAGCCGAGGTCCATTATACAGCTACTGTCCATCCAGCTTTGAGAGTGCATGGGAAGCCAGGAAACAGTTAAGAGCAGACGTTGATAAATGATCTTTACAGGTCCTCATTGGGAATCTATCATTCAAAGAAGCTCTGCTGAGAGCATTTATCATCCGTGTTGTATCTTTAACACCCCCATTTCCAGAATGCAAAGCTTAGGATACGCAATTCTTCACTGTCAAGGGTCAGAAATTATTAATGTGGAACAAGGTTTGTGTACGATAAATTGTGCAGCATGGCAAGATGGACACTTGGGTTGCAGGGGACACCTCTGCCTGTATAATATTAATAATAATTTCATTGATTTAGTGATTTTACCCTAGAGGCTCCATCACTACCCCACCATCACTATCCCCTGTACACTTGGGAAGAAGGGCAATTTCTAAGCAAAATAGCCTCCGGGGCATCATGTTCCTCCCCATGACTGAGCCCAATATGGGGAGATGAGGGGCCTGGTATATGGCTGGTACTATTAATAATGGTCCTGACCCATCTGCTGGCTAGTATAGAAGCTCACCCCAACGCTCACCCCAACGCTCACACAACGGCCTTGGCTCCCAGGACAATCATTTAACATTTTTGATCAAAGCACATCTCCAAGAAAAGAAGAAACATATATATGCAAATATTGTGTTAATCCGGACCTTCACCCTGAATAAGAGCCTATCTTAAATGTTTCCCCGACCCTGTACATACAGATTGCGCACATTAATCCAGACCTTCACCCTGAATAAGAGTCTATCTTATATGTTTCCCCCGACCCTGTACATACAGATTGCCCACATTAATCTGGACCTTCACCCTGAATAAGAACATATCTTATATGCTCCCCCCCCATACATACAGATTGCCCACATTAATCCAGACCTTTACCCTGAATAAGAGCCTATCTTTTATGTTTCCCAGCATGTACATACAGATTGCCCACATTAATCCGGACCTTCACCCTGAATAAGAGCCTATCTTATATGTTTCCCACACCCTGTACATGCAGATTGCTCACATTAATCCGGACCTTCACCCTGAATAAGAGTCTATCTTGTATGTTTCCTCCCACCCAGTACATACAGATTGCCCACATTAATCCGGACTCTTCACCCTGAATAAGAGCCTATCTTGTATGCCCCCCCCCCCCCCCGTACATACAGATTGGCCACATTAATCCAGACCTTCACCCTGAATAAGAGCCTATCTTATATGTTTCCCCCACCCTTTACATACAGATTGCCCACAATAATCCGGACCCTCACCTTGAATAAGAGCCTGTCTTGTATGTTCCCCCCCCCCCCCGTACATACAGATTGCCCACATTAAAAATCATTCTACCTGCACCTATTGCATTTTCTGAGCTTTTAAACATCCAAGATGGCGGCCCATGGATTCTCAGGCAGCCTGCAGACAGTAAGTGTCTTCTGACTGTTTCGCTCTGCATTCTGTCCTTTTGCTGACCCCAGCTATGCTCTGTCTGTGGAAGGCACAGCTATAAGTATGTGATGCTTCTGATGCAAGATGGCCGTATCCTAGAGCCCTGAACAGAGTTGCATCCCAGTGGGGGAAAGAATAATAAGAGACTAAAAATGTAAAATATATTCATTTTAGATGCTGGGGAATAGTTTAAGGGTTTGGGCTTTTCATTAAATCATGCTGAAGGTCCGCTGACCCATGTCTGGTACAGAAGCTCACCCCAGCGCATACACAGCAGCCTTGGACAATCATTTAAAACTTTTGATCACAGCAAGCACACCTCCATGAAAAAAATAAACATTTTATTGTATAATGGAACAAAACTATCCCGGGTTTTGGTCCTTGCCCCCCGGGGCTCCCCATCTGTGTGAAATCCCCCAGGTCACCCCATCGCACTCACCCTTCCTCGCTCCTATAGGGCATGCAGCCTCTTGTCCAATCAGCACGCTCGGACCCCCCTCCTCCTCGCCTCAATATGTGATGCTTTTGAGACAAGATGGCGGCCCCCGTATCGGGGAGGCCGATTCATTAACAGCGACAGGTAGCGACAGTTGAGCGACTGTAGCGGCATTTTCAGAGCGCCCGCTAGTAGTCGCTGTGCTTGGGCGTTGTTCGGTAGTTGATAGCGACTCAGTCGGTTTGCCGTAATGTTGAATATTGGGTTAGGAGTCGCTGTTTGACAGGTTCGGCGCTGTATGGGAGCGCATGATAGCGACTGGCCCTAGCGACCGGCTCCCAGCATATTCATTAACAAATCACGCTCAAAAAATTCTTGCGCTGTAAAATGCATGTTTAAACCCCAGAGCGCTGGCGGCGATGGGTTAAAAGTAGTTTTTTAACCCCCAAACAACCATATTTTTGGAAACCAAAAAAAACAAGTTTTTTAAATAATTTTGTAATATGAATACATTAATATCAGACCTGTAATATCAATTCTGTACATTTTTTTTTTACCTTAAAAAAATTATTTAAAATGGCAGAAGTGGTCACAGAATTTTTCACATAAAAAAAAAAATAATAATAATAATAATAATAACAATTAATTATGAATATTTAAAGATTGTTCCATTGAAATGCATTGGAGAGCGCCAGGTAGCGAGAGGTCATACCTGTCGCTGTTCATACCTGTCGGACGCTGGCGATGTGGGCTGAGGCTGGAATAATGATGAATGAGTCGCTATATGGCGCTATCTCAGTCGCTAAGCAGGATTGGCTTGATAAATGTGTGATTGTGGTGGGGAGCCGGCGTTCTCGTGGTGGGGCCCGTCATTACCGGCCGCTCACCACTCGCTACCTGTCGCTATCCCTTGTTAAATAAGGGCCTTAGAGTTAATTGTCGATGCTGGGGAATAGTTTTTTTTAAAGGTTTGGGCTTTTCATTAAATGATGCTGAAGGTCCAGTTTAAGTAATACGTATGATCAGACATATGGCTCGTCAGGATGGCCTATACAGCCCCCGCCACATTTCAGCATTAATATTTAAAAAAGGTCAAAATGGATCAAAAAGAGTCAAGCTTACAGGCAGTGCCACTGAGTGGGCAGTAAAGGACCCTCAACGTTTCGGTTTTGACGCCTTTATCTAGAGGAAAGCGTTATCCACATGTATAACAGCATAGATTAAATACCCACAAGTAAATCAGGCTCCAGAGCGCTGAGATGGCGGTGACGTCATCAGCAACTGTCCCGACCAATGAGCTGCTGGGAAGCAGGGGGCTGCGCCCTATATATCATCAGCTTTTCTTCTATTCTATTACCCCCGCATAACTTATATCTACCGTATGTTACTACTGATTTTGTAATATGCACTAGTTTCTATTAAACTCCCTTCACTATTGTTGCATTTATTTGTAGTTGTTCGTCCTTCCACACAACCTTCCTACACTCGCTGGGCAATCGCCCGCTCCTAGATATTGCCCTGTTGGGCAGCTGCAATTGCTGGCCTTTCTAGAATGGCCACCCATAGATATATGGGAAGTAGCAGGGCCGGCTCCAGGTTTCTGTGGGCCCTTCAGCGACAGAGTCCCATTTACATTGTGTCGGGACCCAGGGCCGTATTTGGTGTTCATGGTGCCCTAGGCACTAAGTGCTGGCGCCCCCTTTTTTTTAAGTTAGGTCATGGTGCATACAAAAAAAAGTGTGTGCTAGGGGCTAGATGCAGAGAATGTGTGGAGAAGGGCACAAAGGGGGAAAGGCAGAGAAGCACGTTCCATCTTTCCGGCAATCTGACATACAGGAGTCACATGACCACACCAGTAGAGGGGAAATGCTGTGTTCAACCCATTGCCCCCCCTCCACAAATACACTCTGCATCCTTCTGCCTTCTGTGGCTGGGGGGGGGGGGTTGTTAGGAGGCATTCATGTTCTGGTTATAGGATTTTTTTATTTATTTTCTTTACTACAGTAGTAAGGGCAGTGTCCTCCCCCCCTTCCAGGTTGCCACCCTAGGCACGTGCCTAGGGTTGCCTAATGGTAAATACAGCCCTGTCGGGACCCACATGTCGGTAAAGCGGCAGATGAGGTGGATGTTGCCCCTTGTTTCTGCTCCGCCTAAAAGGGAATGTCCGCTTTCGTAGACATTCCCCAAATACCTCACACCAACAGGTGCCAGGTGAAAGAAACGAAGCAATGACAGAAAGAAGGAAAACGAGGAATGACAGAACGAAGGAATGGCCAAAAGAAGGGGAAGGAAAAGAAGATATAAGTCGGAAGGGAAGAAAGAAAAATAGAAACAAAGGAATTACAGAATGAATAAAAGGAATGACAGAAAGAAGGGCTGACAAGGAAGAAAAAGAAGGGATGACAGAAAGAAGGAATGGTCAAAAGAACGAAATGGAAAGGAAAAGAAGGTATAAGAAGGAAAGGCAGAAAGAAAAATAGAATGACAGAAACAAAGGAATGAGAGAGGAAGAAATAAAGAAACGACAAATAAATAAAAAAGAAGAAATGACAGAAAGAAAAGAAGGAATCACAGAAAGAAGGGCTGACTGAAGGAAGCAAAAGGACAGGCGACAGAAAGAAGGAAAATGAGGAATGAACGAAAAAAGGAATAAGAAGGAATGAAGAAAGAAAAATAAAATGGCAGAAACTAAGGAATTACAGAATGAACAGAAGAAATGACAGAAACAAAGAATGAAAAGGAAATGAAGAAAGAAAAATAGAATGGTAGAAAAAAAGGAATGACAGAATGAATAGACGGAATAAAAAGGAAATGAAGAAAGAAAACTAGAATTTTAGAAAAGAAGGAATGACAAAATGAATAGAAGGAATGACAGAAAGAATGAATGAGAGAGGAAGAAAGAAAGAAACAACAAATAAATAAAAAAGAAGAAATGACTGAAAGAATAGAAGGAATGACAGAAAGAATGAATGAGAGAGGAAGAAAGAAAGAAACAACAAATAAATAAAAAAGAAGAAATGACGGAAAGAATAGAAGGAATGACAGAATGAATGAGAGAGGAAGAAAGAAAGAAATGACAGAAAGAAAGAATGAAAAGGGTTGAAGAATATAGAATGGTAGAAAAGAAGGAATGACACAATGAATAGAAGAAATGAGAGAGGAAGAAATAAAAAAAACGGCAAATAAAAAAAATAAGAAATGACAAAAAGAATAGAAGGAATGAGATTGGAAGAAATAAAGAAATGACAAATTAATAAAAAAGAAGAAATGACAGAAAGAATAGAAGGAATGAAAGAAATAATAAATGAATGAGAAATAAATAAAAGCAGGAATGACAAAGAAAGAAAGAAATGTCAATAAATTAAAAAAAAGAACAGAGAATGACAGAAAGGAAGAAAAAATGACACAGAAAGGAAGAAAGAAAAGGAAGAAAAAGTAGGAAATAAAGAAAAGAATTGGAAAAAGTAAGAAGAAATGACAAAGGAAGAAAAGAAGGGATGACAAAGAAAGATATGAAAAGATAGATAAAGATATGAAAGATATATGAATGACAATGAAAGATAAAGAAGGCAAGAAAGAACCATTGGGAAGAGATATGTCACATGACCACTATGTGAGGTAGGCCCTTCCTAGGTGTAGGGGCCCCGGCACCTGCCCTGCTAAGCCCAGTGCTGAGGCCGGCCCTGGCAGGTAGGCCCTGGATACAGCAGTGCTGCACATGCATTATAGAGAATCTTGCCGCCATTCTGCGGCGGTTTCTGGTGTAACCCGTTTACAAGGCGCAAGCCGAGGATTTTCAATATTATTGCTCCATTAGCTCCTCTAATAAGAAGGGGGGGGTCACCATTTTGAGGTTTTCTGCTTGATGCTTCCTAATGTACTTTTCCCTCTTTAATTAGAAAGGCTTTAGATGAGCAAACACCTGGACACATAAACACCAAGCTTTAATTTCATTCTCAATCCAGACAATAGCGCTGGGCTTAATGGCGTGCTGCGCGGGGCCGCGTTGTGCACGGACCTGTAGCAGACATCAGACTTTTACTTGGTTCACTACACACAATTGCCTGGAGCTGATTTCTTATACGCTGCTGCTGCTGTGCTGATATAAAATAATAAGCCCCGCGTTTCATTTTAGCCTTCAGAATCGGTAAGGGTCAAATTTCTATAACTCAAGGTGGAAGGTGGGGATGGGATGAGCCCTGTGGGCAGGGCCGGATGAAGTGTGGGGGAGGCCCCAGATACAGTATAAAATAATAGTCCAGCCAAGTAACTGATTGGTGGATGTCTGGCACCCGCCTACTTACTGGAAGATCAGATGGAGTCCCTTGTGCCCCCCTTGTGCGGGTGCGTGCTGCTCGGGAACTCCTGCTTTGCCATTCTGGGTGGGGGGTAGTGTAGTCACCCGGCTGGTTCCCTGCATTGAGCTGCCAGCGGCTGTGCTTGGTGGCTCATGCATACCTCCCAACTTTTGAAAGCCGTAAAGAGGGACACGTGAAGCCACGCCCCCAGCCACACTCTTAAAGGGAAACACCACCTAAGAAGTAAATAGGGCATCCCTCATTGCAGCCAGTCAGGGGCATCCCTCGTTACAACCACTTTGGGGCGACACAGAAACACACACAGGCACATATGCAAACAGACACAAACACACACATAGACACACATACACACACACACACACACACACACACACACACACAGACACACACACACACAGACACAAACACACACACACACACATACACAAACACACACACAGACACACACACACACACAGACACAAACACACACACACACACATACACAAACACACACACAGACACACACACACACACAGACACAAACACACACACACACACATACACAAACACACACACAGACACACACATACACACACACACACACACACATACACAAACACACACACACACACACACACACACACACACACACACACACAGACACAAACACACAGATATACAAACACACACACACACACCGAGACACACTCACCAGTTCAGGCGATTTCCCCTCCTGTGCAAGCCTCCTTCCTGGAGTCCCGCCCACCTTCAGCTCAGCGGCAGCAACAGGCTCCTTCCTGGAGTCTCGCCCCCACCCACTGAACCACCAATGAGATTAATAAAGAGAAAAAAAAACCTGCCTCCCAGGCTCCCGGCTGCAGCTGAGCGCTTACACTCTGAGCCGTCGGCAGCGGGCGTCTGAGAGGCTGCGGCAACCCTTTGGGCGATGGCGTGGGACAGGGTGGCGATGGCGCGGGGCAAGTGTACGCGCCGCAGGACCAATGGTTAAAAATTGGGACGGTCGCGGGAAAAACAGGACGGTTGGGGGGTATGGCTTATGTGCAGTGAGCGGCCGCCGATAGACAGCTCTGCACCCATTACTGTAGCGTTACTGGCGGCGGCTTTGCTGCTCTAGACTCCATCCTGCCCTGTGGTGGATTTGGCTGCAGGTTTGCAAATACAAAAAAGTCTTGCCCAGGCGCTCCCCCACTGCCCCCGATAGCTTTGTTGCAGGCCCGTCAGGCCAAAGACTGAAAAACCTCCTGGACCAGACCATAACCCAAAGGTTGGTGGAGGCTCCATTTGCAGGGCAAGGGGTGGAGGCCCCAGGGCGTGTGCCCCCCTCATAATCCAGCCCTGCCTGTGGGGGCTGGGCCTATGGACACTTTAGCTTATCCATAGGGCAGGGTTGTCAGACTCATTTTCACAGAGGGCCGCATCAGCATTTTGGTCGCCTTCAAAGGGCATGTTGCACACATGACCATTCATGAATGTGGTTACAGACACAGGAATATTTTGCCCAGGACAGATACAGACTCTAAATTATTTTGCCCAGGAAAGACCCGGCTCTAGAATAATTTCCGATCGGGGTGCCCCGGGGAAAGGACCAAAACCCAGTATACTCAAAATCCTGGGTTTTGGTCTACTTTAAGAAAAACCATACTGCGTGTAAAAGCCCTAATCCTCCTAATTACAACAGTGCAACACATGTATTGGTAGAAATCCATTTCTGTCCAGCAGACACCCCTTAACCGAAAGCTTTATGTGATTTTCAAACGAAATGCAACTACTATGAGCACTATCAAGGGTTAAAGTGGACCAAAACCCAGGAGTTTGACTATCCTTGGTTTTGGTCCTTGCCCATGGGGCACCTCGATTGGGGGTGCCCCGCTGTGTGAAACCCTCCAGGTCGAACAATCTGACCCACCCTTCCCCGGTCCATGTGCGGCTCTTGTCCAATCAGCGTGCACAGATCCGCTCCCATCTCTTCATCTAAGGCGAGCACGCTGGCGGCCACATCCTCTACTGCCCTCTAACAGGGAGCGTGCCCATGGCGGCCATTCACAAATACCTGGCGCAGGCACACGCCCTGCTAAAGGGATAGCGGGGATGCGGCCGCTGCTTGCTGCTTTGGAGCAGGAAAGGAGGTGAGATTTTGAGCGACCTGGCGGGGTTTCACACAGCGGGGCATCCCGATTGTGGATGCCCTGGGGGAGGGAATCTAGCCATCAGTGGGGGCGTGGGTTTTGGCCCGCTTTAAACCTTTAAAATGTTGGGTGGGCGGACCACACTCTTTTTAAAAAAATTGTAGGGGTTTGAACCCTTAAAAATAAAAAAATAGTCATGGGCCCCCCCCCCCCCCCCCCCCAGTAAAACCAGCCCGGGCATCAGCTATGTGAGTTGGTAGACCAGGGCATGGAGGATGGAGCAGCAGGCTCTTGCATAGTAAACGTCTCTTATTGGCCGAGCGCCCTTGGACCAAGGAGAGGTGAGTTTAACTTGGCGGACTGGGGGATTTCACACAGCGGGGCATCCCAAATCGGGATGCCACCAGGGAACAGAACAAAACCCGGGAAAGCCAAAATCCTGGGTTTTGTTCCGCTTTAACATTGAAGTGTGCGTCTGCAAGGGAAGAGTACAGTCGCCTTTCGCCAAACTAGTCACAGAATACTTGGCAGTAATGACAATAATTGACTAATTGGGTTAATTTGAACTTCTTCTAAGCACAGCGGTTGAGTTAAAGTGCCCTTATCAAGCGCAGATAATCCCTTTCCTAACCCTTCCCCTTTCTATAGATGTATTGATCGTACAGTGCAGGCAGGGGTGGCTGGTCCCTCGGTATTGGCAGCTGCATTAACATTAATGGCCTTCTCTCCAGCATCCCGTGCTGTCTGCCTGGGATGCTCCCCATAACTCCGCACCGAGCAGACAAAGGCGGAGTAATGAGTCAAAACGCTATTTCACGCAACGCGACCAGCCTTGTGGGACCTCGATGAATCACAGAGGTCATAGGGGAAGTCAGCCCTTTGTCTGCATGCTGGATAAATAGCCATAAATATATAAACATCCTTCTATCAGTCCTCATTTGTCTGCTCAGTTAACCTTCCGCACCCCCAACATCTATTTATTAATGTTCCTCTAAGCACCGGCTTTATTTTATGTCTGATGCTCAAGCAAGATTTTTACTTCCTTATTTAGCTAGATGTTAGATTAATGCCCTTCACACATTATTATTATTATATTTTTATTTTATTTATGTATTTATTATTTTAATTTATTTATTTATTTATTTTTGTCCCGGGGGAAGCTCGAGCTGAAAGCGAGTGCGCTGATTGGCTGAGCTTCCCCCTCTGCCAATCAGCGCACACACTGTTACTCGGCTAACGGCTAAGCACCCGAACGGCGCCGGCGACCCGAACCCAGTGCACCGTCAGCCTCATCCCCCTCTCACCTTGCAGCCGAGACCTGCCCGTGCCGCTTATACAGAAAGGCAGGGCGCACGCACGGCCAGAGGCGCTACAAGGGCTCGGGAGAAGGGGAGTGGATCTGGGCATCTGGTGGGTTTCAGACTGTGGAGCATGCCAATTCGGGATGCCCCAAGGACAGGAACTCGAACGGCACAGGAGTCTTTTAGACTTCGGGGCCTCCGAAGTTCCTCTTTAACTTTATTATTTGATATATTTTAAAGCCAACCGAACACCCCTAATCCCACCCTAGATTCTACGACGGAATGAATGCCCTTCCCAGCCATCCACATTTGGGATGCCCTGCTGTGTGAAACCACCCCACCCCTTAATCAAACAGATAGAGGTAAAAGGATAGCGCTGGATATATAGAATAATGAGGTAATAGGGGAATAAATAAAACAGACAGAGAGATGCAAGGGATAGATAAATTGCTAGGTATATAGATAGACTGAGATATAACACATAGATGGATAGATGGATGGAGAGAGAGAAATAAATAAACAGGGAGAAAGAGAGTGCTATAGATAAACAGAAGGTGATAACAGATAAATGCATAGATGATAGATAGATAGATACGAGATGATAGATAGATAGATACGAGATGATAGATAGATAGATAGATAGATAGATACGAGATGATAGATAGATAGATAGATAGATACAAGATTATAGATAGATAGATGATAGATAGATACGAGATGATAGATAGATAGATACGAGATGATAGATAGATAGATAGATAGATACGAGATGATAGATAGATAGATAGATAGATACGAGATGATAGATAGATAGATAGATAGATAGATAGATACAAGATTATAGATAGATAGATGATAGATAGATACGAGATGATAGATAGATAGATACGAGATGATAGATAGATAGATACGAGATGATAGATAGATTGATAGATAGATAGATAGATAGATAGATACATAGATAGATAGATACATAGATAGATACGAGATTATAGATAGATGATAGATAGATACGAGATGATAGATAGATACGAGATGATAGATAGATAGATACGAGATGATAGATAGATAGATAGATAGATAGATACGAGATGATAGATAGATAGATAGATAGATAGATAGATAGATAGATAGATACGAGATGATAGATAGATAGATAGATAGATAGATAGATAGATAGATAGATACGAGATGATAGATAGATAGATAGATAGATACGAGATGATAGATAGATAGATAGATAGATACGAGATGATAGATAGATAGATAGATAGATACGAGATGATAGATAGATAGATAGATAGATAGATAGATAGATACAAGATTATAGATAGATAGATGATAGATAGATACGAGATGATAGATAGATAGATACGAGATGATAGATAGATAGATACGAGATGATAGATAGATTGATAGATAGATAGATAGATACATAGATAGATAGATACATAGATAGATAGATAGATAGATAGATAGATACGAGATGATAGATAGATAGATAGATAGATAGATAGATAGATAGATAGATACGAGATGATAGATAGATAGATAGATAGATAGATAGATAGATAGATAGATAGATAGATACGAGATGATAGATAGATAGATAGATAGATACGAGATGATAGATAGATAGATAGATAGATACGAGATGATAGATAGATAGATAGATAGATACGAGATGATAGATAGATAGATAGATAGATAGATAGATAGATAGATAGATAGATACAAGATTATAGATAGATAGATGATAGATAGATACGAGATGATAGATAGATAGATACGAGATGATAGATAGATAGATAGATAGATACGAGATGATAGATAGATAGATAGATAGATAGATACGAGATGATAGATAGATAGATAGATAGATAGATAGATAGATAGATACAAGATTATAGATAGATAGATGATAGATAGATACGAGATGATAGATAGATAGATACGAGATGATAGATAGATAGATACGAGATGATAGATAGATTGATAGATAGATAGATAGATACATAGATAGATAGATACATAGATAGATAGATAGATAGATAGATAGATACGAGATGATAGATAGATAGATAGATAGATAGATAGATAGATAGATAGATACGAGATGATAGATAGATAGATAGATAGATAGATAGATAGATAGATAGATAGATAGATACGAGATGATAGATAGATAGATAGATAGATACGAGATGATAGATAGATAGATAGATAGATACGAGATGATAGATAGATAGATAGATAGATACGAGATGATAGATAGATAGATAGATAGATACGAGATGATAGATAGATAGATAGATAGATACGAGATGATAGATAGATAGATAGATAGATAGATAGATAGATAGATAGATACGAGATGATAGATAGATAGATAGATAGATACGAGATGATAGATAGATAGATAGATAGATACGAGATGATAGATAGATAGATAGATAGATACGAGATGATAGATAGATAGATAGATAGATACGAGATGATAGATAGATAGATAGATAGATAGATAGATAGATAGATAGATAGATACGAGATGATAGATAGATAGATAGATAGATACGAGATGATAGATAGATAGATAGATAGATACGAGATGATAGATAGATAGATAGATAGATACGAGATGATAGATAGATAGATAGATAGATAGATAGATAGATACAAGATTATAGATAGATAGATGATAGATAGATACGAGATGATAGATAGATAGATACGAGATGATAGATAGATAGATACGAGATGATAGATAGATTGATAGATAGATAGATAGATACATAGATAGATAGATACATAGATAGATAGATAGATAGATAGATAGATACGAGATGATAGATAGATAGATAGATAGATAGATAGATAGATAGATAGATACAAGATGATAGATAGATAGATAGATAGATAGATAGATAGATAGATAGATAGATAGATACGAGATGATAGATAGATAGATAGATACGAGATGATAGATAGATAGATAGATAGATAGATAGATAGATAGATAGATACGAGATGATAGATAGATAGATAGATACGAGATGATAGATAGATAGATAGATAGATAGATAGATAGATAGATAGATAGATACGAGATGATAGATAGATAGTGTAGACATGTCACTGGAGAAGTGATCGAGGGGGTGTACATTTCACCTAGGTTACTACGCTGGGTGAGATGGTAAGTCCAGGATTGATTTGTTTCCCAGCAGTGATATGCTGCTGAGGTGTTGTTTAAATTTTGCCGGGCCTGGATTTATATGGAATGGCAGGTAGGTTTGGTAGAGGGACCTGTCATTCCACACCTCCCCGATCCAGTTTGGGTTTTGAATCAGGTGAGCTCTGATCCTAATTAGCCTGGGAGGTAAAAGCTCTGCAGAGACTGCAGGCTATTGCTCTCAGCCTGAAATGAACAGCCTGTGTGTGTGTGTGAAGGAAGCTGCGAACGCAGCCACTGCTGGAGCTAAAAACTCACCCTGCGATGTCCAGGCGAACGCTGTATTTTGAAAGTGTCAGCTAGGTGAGAAGAACCTGCTAGTAAGCGCCCAGACGGGCTAGGTCTTTATTTTGTTTTGTACACTAAAGAAGCACGCTGCTGCTGTATGTTTTGTCTACTGGACTGTTTATGCCATGAATAAACGCCAAGACCTGCTTTTATAACACCTAAGTCTGTCGTGAACTGTGTCCAAACACACCATCCCCCGGGAAGATCCCTACAATAGATACGAGATGATAGATAGATAGATAGATAGATAGATAGATAGATACGAGATGATAGATAGATAGATAGATAGATAGATAGATAGATACGAGATGATAGATAGATAGATAGATACGAGATGATAGATAGATAGATAGATACGAGATGATAGATAGATAGATAGATACGAGATGATAGATAGATAGATAGATAGATAGATAGATAGATAGATAGATAGATACGAGATGATAGATAGATAGATACGAGATGATAGATAGATAGATAGATAGATAGATAGATAGATAGATAGATACGAGAAGATAGATACGAGAAGATAGATACGAGATGATAGATAGATAGATACGAGATGATAGATAGATAGATAGATACGAGATGATAGATAGATAGATAGATAGATAGATAGATAGATAGATACGAGAAGATAGATAGATAGATAGATAGATAGATAGATACGAGAAGATAGATACGAGAAGATAGATACGAGATGATAGATAGATAGATACGAGATGATAGATAGATAGATAGATACGAGATGATAGATAGATAGATAGATAGATGCAGATGGATGGACATGATTTTGCTGAGGTGCAGGTCAAGAAGCAGAGGCAGTGTTAGCAGTGGGGGGTTGGGGTAGATAAATAGATTCCAGGGCCGCTGGGGAGTGGGTTTGGGGCCACTTTAAGCCTAACATGGGTCTCTCCACATACTGGCTTGCGGCTCATTATCATTGTAAACTCTGTAACACTGCATTTGTAATAGTCTATGTACTGCATGTTTATACCCTGTCTGTAATTACTTTGTACAGCGCTACAGAAGATGATGGCGCTCTATAAATAAACTATAATAATAATGGGTGGCTGAATACTTTAATGGGTCCCAGCAGAGTTAGAGCAGAGTCTGGTGTCTTGAGAAGCCATCCACCCAGGTACATACCTCCCAAGTGTCCCTGATTTGCAGGGACTGTCCCTCATTTGAATCCATGTCCCCGTCTCCCTGCAAATCAGGTGCAATAAATGATCATTTGCCTATTTAAAGTGTTTCTATTGTTGCAAATGACACAACCTATCTCCTATTCATCCCTCAATGAGGGGGTGTGGTCTAAATTAACAATTGTGCCTCTTTCCTAACCTGAAAAGTTGGGAGCTATGTAGGTATGGCCTGTATGGTCCAGTTCAGTACATAATACATAACAGCAGGTAGATGTGTTCCTTTATTCTGAGAATGGTGATTGAGACACTATTGTTCAGTGCCCAAATCAGATAAAACCTCAGCCGGCTTGATTATCTATTGTTATACTTTTAAAGCTCTAGATTGTGTTATGTGCTTCGGGGTGTAGGACTTGTAACTGACAAATGACAAAGTCTGTGCTTTTGCTCATTTTTATTTGCCAGACATGAAGTACCCATACCGTCCAACTTTTCAGGGACATTTGTTAAATTAGGCCACGCCCCTCATTGATTGATGGATAGGGGATAAGGTGTAACAATTGCAAACAGTCACTTTAAATAGGCAAATAAATAATTTATTGATGCAGATCTGCAGGTTACACCTCAATGAGGGACAAATGAGCGCAACGAGGGACAGCGGGACATGGACTCAAAAGAGGGACAGTCCCTCCAAATCAGGGACACTTGGGAGGTATAGAAGTTCCTCTGTCACCAGATCCGACCTTCTGAAAAACCAGCAGATATATGGTATAAAACTCCCAATTCATAGTTTATACTTCTGTAGATATATAGTATAAAACTCCCAATTCATAGTTTATACTTCTGTAGATATATAGTATAAAACTCCCAATTCATAGATTATACTTCTGTAGATATATGGTATAAAACTCCCAATTCATAGTTTATACTTCTGTAGATATATAGTATAAAACTCCCAATTCATAGTTTATACTTCTGTAGATATATATTATAAAACTCCCAATTCATAGTTTATACTTCTGTAGATATAATATAAAACTCCCAATTCATAGTTTATACTTCTGTAGATATAATATAAAACTCCCAATTCATAGTTTATACTTCTGTAGATATAATATAAAACTCCCAATTCATAGTTTATACTTCTGTAGATATATAATATAAAACTCCCAATTCATAGTTTATACTTCTGTAGATATAATATAAAACTCCCAATTCATAGTTTATACTTCTGTAGATATATGGTATAAAACTCCCAATTCATAGTTTATACTTCTGTAGATATATAGTATAAAACTCCCAATTCATAGTTTATACTTCTGTAGATATATGGTATAAAACTCCCAATTCATAGTTTATACTTCTGTGTTTAAATATTTTATTCCAATTTTTAAAATTTTCTTTATAATGATGGAGAAGACTGCAGGCATCGATGGGACAAGCACTTTAAATGGAGCATCGGAGGCCCTGGAGTCTAAAAGACTCCAGAGCCATCCGAGTTCCACTCCTTGGGGCATCCTGAATTAAGGGATAACTTGCTGTGTGCAACCCCCCAGGTTGGTCAAAAACTTCTTTCCCAGTCCAACGGTGCATGCGCGAGCAGCGTCCGCATCCTTGCTATGCCTTCAGTAGGGCGCATGCCCGCGTCAGGCATTTTTGAATGGTCGATACAGGCACACGCCCTGTTAGAGGGTAGCGGGGGATGCGGCCTCCAGCACGCTCGGATCCGCTCGCCTTAGACAGCGGATGCGAGTGTGCTGATTGGAAAAGATGGGGCGACCGGGGGGGTTCACACAGCGGGGCATCCCCGATCAGGGTGCCTGGGGGGCAAGGACCAAAACCTAGGATACTCAAAGCGTTTCTTTTTGCTCCAGTTTAAAGGACCATTTCTTTTTGCTCCCATTCAAAGTCTAGCTGGCTTAGCCATTCAGTAAGTAAGTGTTATGTGTATTTAATACAATAGTTTTTTTATTATTTGTAGGGCTGGCTATAGATTGCATGATAAAGGCGCAGTATTATAAATTATAAACATTTGAAATAGGCAAATGAACCATTTATTGCTGCAGATCTGCATGTTACACCTTAAAGAGGGACAAATTAAAACAATGAGGGACAGGGGGACATGGACTCAAAAGAGGAACAGTCCCTCCAAATCATGGACACTTGGAGCTATGCAATTTGGATCCCCTGCTATGCAGATCGCCCACACAACTCACCTTGCCACCGTTGCCACGGTGCGTGTGGCGCATCATCCAATCAGCGACTTATGCCATGCATACGAATGCACCGCATAAAGCATTGAGTGCGGGCCGCATCACCTGTTTCTCTGTAGCCTGTGGCACGCTCCTGACCCCAGCCTACCTGAATTGCTGGGCACACCTTAGCTGCCAGGACCACCAGAAAGAATATCATCGCTGGCCCAAATCGGGATGCCGCAAGGGCACTTAGTTGGCCTTTTAGTCTCCAGGGCTGGCTGTGGCGGAGATAGGTCCGCTTTTGGCAGATTTCTCTGTAAGAGCAAAATGGTTCAGAAAAAAACCTGGATTTCTTCCTCCTTCCATTAAATTAAAGTGGACCAAAACCCAGAATTTTGACTATCCTGGGTTTTGGTCCTTTTCCCCGGGGCACCCTGAGCGGGGATGCCCCGCTGCGTGAAACCCCCCAGAACGCTAAAGGCAACTCACCTCTTCACCGATCCTACGGCACGTGCGCAGCCGCTCGTCCAATCAGTGCACTCAGAGCGCGCTGACGGTCGCAACCCCCCACTACCCTCTAACAGGGAGCATGCCCATGCCGGCCATTCACAAATGCTAACGCATGCATGCGCCCTGCTAGAGGGATAGCGGGGCTGCAGCTCGCGCATGCGCCATTGGACCAGGGAACAACGTACATGTATGGGGCGACCTGGGGGGTGTCACACAGCGGGGTATCCCGATTTTGGATGCCCCGGGAGGAGGAAATCGATCGGCCCTGAGATTCTTATAGATTCCCAGGCCGATCGCGGTTGGTTTTGGTCCACTTTAAAGAATGCAGGCTGTACAATAACCCCTTCTCTTGCTATGTAGCATATTTATTTAGATATTTATTATTGTACCACCTGTTATAGTGCTTCTTTACAGCATCCACCCATGTGATCTATTCCCATTTTCTTGCCTTTCTATTAAATGTGGCTATTTTTTTTCTAAGCGCAGCAATAACACAGAGCATATCTATCCAGCATGTGTCTGGGTAAAGGTCACAGCTCGGATGGGTAAAGCTCTGTAGCCGCTCGCTGCCTCTTCACCACATGGACATCAGATGGATGCGATAGATGCCCGGGGCCAGAGAAGCTACGTTTCCTGAGCATCTCCCTAAGGATAACATACACAGAGCCGCCCCCTCCAGGCTCACGTAATCTGTGTTCCGCAGTTCATAATCTGTCTACTGCATTAAAGCAGCCAATTAATAAATGTCCTCATAAGGGCCAATGAGGTCATTGTCGGAGCTCGGGAACCTGCCGTGTGATTAATACTGATACACAGCGCTGCTGCCTCCATGTGCCGACAGAGCTGTATCGCTGTATATTCCATTGCCATGGACTGACTGGTGATGGCAGCACTGTTATATTATGACCTGTGATCCCGGCACTGTTATATTATGACTGGTGATCGCAGCACTGTTATATTATGACCGGTGATCGCAGCACTGTTATATTATGACCGGTGATCGCAGCACTGTTATATTATGACTGGTGATCGCAGCACTGTTATATTATGACTGGTGATCCCAGCACTGTTATATTATGACCGGTGATCGCAGCACTGTTATATTATGACCGGTGATCGCAGCACTGTTATATTATGACCGGTGATCGCAGCACTGTTATATTATGACCGGTGATCGCAGCACTGTTATATTATGACCGGTGATCGCAGCACTGTTATATTATGACTGGTGATCCCAGCACTGTTATATTATGACCGGTGATCGCAGCACTGTTATATTATGACCGGTGATAGCAGCACTGTTATATTATGACCGGTGATCCCAGCACTGTTATATTATGACCTGTGATCCCGGCACTGTTATATTATGACTGGTGATCGCAGCACTGTTATATTATGACCGGTGATCGCAGCACTGTTATATTATGACCGGTGATCGCAGCACTGTTATATTATGACTGGTGATCGCAGCACTGTTATATTATGACTGGTGATCCCAGCACTGTTATATTATGACCGGTGATCGCAGCACTGTTATATTATGACCGGTGATCGCAGCACTGTTATATTATGACCGGTGATCGCAGCACTGTTATATTATGACCGGTGATCGCAGCACTGTTATATTATGACTGGTGATCCCAGCACTGTTATATTATGACCGGTGATCGCAGCACTGTTATATTATGACCGGTGATCGCAGCACTGTTATATTATGACTGGTGATCGCAGCACTGTTATAGTATGACTGGTGATCGCAGCACTGTTATATTATGACCGGTGATCGCAGCACTGTTATAGTATGACTGGTGATCGCAGCACTGTTATATTATGACCGGTGATCGCAGCACTGTTATATTATGACCGGTGATCGCAGCACTGTTATAGTATGACCGGTGATTGCAGCACTGTTATAGTATGACCGGTGATCGCAGCACTGTTATATTATGACTGGTGATAGCAGCACTGTTATATTATGACCGGTGATCGCAGCACTGTTATATTATGACTGGTGATCGCAGCACTGTTATAGTATGACTGGTGATCGCAGCACTGTTATATTATGACCGGTGATCGCAGCACTGTTATAGTATGACTGGTGATCGCAGCACTGTTATATTATGACCGGTGATCGCAGCACTGTTATATTATGACCGGTGATCGCAGCACTGTTATATTATGACCGGTGATCGCAGCACTGTTATATTATGACTGGTGATCGCAGCACTGTTATATTATGACTGGTGATAGCAGCACTGTTATATTATGACCGGTGATCGCAGCACTGTTATATTATGACTGGTGATCGCAGCACTGTTATATTATGACCGGTGATCGCAGCACTGTTATAGTATGACCGGTGATCGCAGCACTGTTATATTATGACCGGTGATCCCGGCACTGTTATATTATGACCGGTGATTGCAGCACTGTTATAGTATGACCGGTGATCGCAGCACTGTTATATTATGACCTGTGATCCCGGCACTGTTATATTATGACTGGTGATCGCAGCACTGTTATATTATGACCGGTGATCGCAGCACTGTTATATTATGACCGGTGATCCTGGCACTGTTATAGTATGACCGGTGATCGCAGCACTGTTATATTATGACCGGTGATCCCGGCACTGTTATATTATGACCGGTGATCGCAGCACTGTTATATTATGACCGGTGATCGCAGCACTGTTATATTATGACCGGTGATCGCAGCACTGTTATATTATGACCGGTGATCCCAGCACTGTTATATTATGACCGGTGATCGCAGCACTGTTATATTATGACCGGTGATCCCAGCACTGTTATATTATGACCGGTGATCGCAGCACTGTTATATTATTACCGGTGATCCCAGCACTGTTATATTATGACCGGTGATAGCAGCACTGTTATATTATGACCGGTGATAGCAGCACTGTTATATTATGACCGGTGATCCCAGCACTGTTATATTATTACCGGTGATCCCAGCACTGTTATATTATGACCGGTGATCGCAGCACTGTTATATTATGACCGGTGATCCCGGCACTGTTATATTATGACCGGTGATCGCAGCACTGTTATATTATGACCGGTGATCGCAGCACTGTTATATTATGACTGGTGATCGCAGCACTGTTATATTATGACCGGTGATTGCAGCACTGTTATATTATGACCGGTGATCGCAGCACTGTTATATTATGACCGGTGATCGCAGCACTGTTATATTATGACTGGTGATTGCAGCACTGTTATATTATGGCAAATGGAAACCCAAGGGCAGTGCCCAAAATTCAGCCCTGGATTTTCCCAGGCCCTGGCTGGCACAAGGCATACCTGCTGAGTCCCCTCCCAACCATGATGCTGGCGCTATAGCATTGGGGGCTGGGGTACCTTGACTTGTGGGTACAAGGGGCTAAGATGGAGACTAAGGAGGCTGGGATTGAATGTGGGTGTTGTTCCCCTTTAATGTTTGCACTGCCACACAAACTATTCATAACTCTCTGCAGTGGTTCTCATTCATGCTGGTCATGATATAGCTGTAGTAATTAGGGGGGAACAGTAGGGGAACATTAATTGGGGCCAGTGGCTTAACAAAATGTGACGAAGCCCTGGTGCGAACATTACATGGGACCCTTTCAAGGCTCATACAGTTTTTTTCTGTCTTTTAAACTTATAATTGCAGCAAAGGTGAGCGCCTGATTGCTGTCCCATTGTCTCGGGCTACACGTCGCACTGTCCCAAACTTCAATCCGTTTTCAAAAAGAAGCTATTAGTAAAAGTATTAGGGTATTAGAGATGTAGAGAAAAAATGAGGAGAAACAGTGGGCGTGGCAACAGTGATGTGATGTAAGCACACTGTGTGCTTTACATATATCATAGTAAAAAAATAAGTACATTGTTGTGCCTCTAGTTATTACTGCCAGCACATAGTGTGACCAGAACAAGGGGATGAGAGATGCTGCAGGCCAAGTGTGGCTCCAGCCTGCCAGCACATAGTGTGACCAGAACAAGGGGATGAGAGATGCTGCAGGCCAAGTGTGGCTCCAGCCTGCCAGCACATAGTGTGACCAGAACAAGGGGATGAGAGATGCTGCAGGCCAAGTGAGGCTCCAGCCTGCCAGCACATAGTGTGACCAGAGAGGAGGGAGAAGGGCGGGGTTTGACAGTTGCAGAGAGGGGCAGCCAATCGGGACCTCCCTTGGTCCCGCGCCGTCCCATCATGCTTTGCCTCGCCCCTCAGATCTCACACATGCGCAGTGTTTCTACATAGGCTGCATCGGCTACATCGGGGCAAATCCTGGAAGATTTGAACAATGGCGAGGGACGGTGAGTACGGTTAAAGCTGCAGCCTTCACTCAGTGACGAATGGGGGGGTGCAAAGGGGCCAGAAATGCGTTTTAGATAACGACGACATCCAAAAGGCAGTGGGGGGGTGTTTACAGAGGAACATCACAAAAGGTCTGATGTTCCTCTTTAAAGTGGACCAAAACCCAGAATTTTGACTATCCTGGGTTTTGGTGCTTGCCCCCCTGATCGAGATGCCCCCCTGTGTGAAACGCCCAGGTCACCTGATCTCACACTTCCCCAGTCCTTCATCTAGGAGCTCATCTAATGCAAGCGGATCCAAGCGTGCTGATGGCTGCATCCCCCGCTATCATCTAACAGGGAGCGTGCCCATTCACAAATGCCTGGAGTGGACCCGCGTCCCGATTGGGGTGCCCCGGGCGGGGGGGCGAGTATGCCTGCCCTGAGATCTTATAGACTGCAGGGTGGGGTTTGGTCCACTTTTATAAAGCTCTAATACATCCACAGCCCTATACACATTCTTTAGAAATGTCTCCATACTTATTACATCAACTTTTCTTTTTTTATACAACACTGGAAGCCAGAGAGTTAAAATGTCCGTTCCGCATGCATCCTATTCACACATGCGAGCTTGGATTATTTAAGGTGTTTCTTGGGCATGGATGTGAAAATTGCACATTTTGTGCAAGACTGAATGAACAATTTGCAGTAATCTGCCGTGATGTGACAACTCCAATTCTAAATTGTTACTGCAGCTTGTTCTTGGATTTTCATTTTCATTCTGTGGCTGGATATTGCCGTCTTACTTATATACCTACCAAATTTCCAGGGTGGGAAAGAGGGACATTTGTTAAATTAAGCCACGCCCTCTCATTGAGGAATGGATGAAGCCACACCCCCTCATTGAGGGATGGATGAAGCCATGCCCCTCATTGAGGGATGGATGAAGCCACGCCCCCTCACTGAGGGATGGATGAAGCCACGCCCCCTCATTGGGGGATGGATAGGATATAGGGTGTAACAGTTACAACAATAGAAACACTTTAAATAGGCAAATGAATCATTTATTGCTGCAGATCTGCATGTTACACCTCAAAGAGGGACAAATAGATGAGGGACAGGAGGACACGGACTCAAAAGAGGGACTGTCCCTCCAAATCAGGGACAGCTGGGAGATATGCTTATATCCACATAGAACTTTCCCCAACCCCAGCCCTTGGTTCAACTTCATGGACATAGGTCTTTTTCAACCGTACTAACTTATGTAAGGTGAAAACAAACCCCACTTTATTGCAGGTACAATATGTTATTTGTAAACCTAATAGATGCTAGTCATGTGCTAGGTAGCCCAGGGGACCTTCACCCTGAATAAGAGCCTATCTTATATGTTTCCCTCCTCTGTACATACAGATTGCCCACATTAATCCAGACCTTCACCCTGAATAAGAGTCTGTACATACAGATTGCCCACATTAATCTGGTTAATCTGGACCCTCATCCTGAATAAGAGCCTATCTTGTATGTTTCCCTCCTCTGTACATACAGATTGCTCACATTAATCTGGACCCTCGTCCTGAATAAGAGCCTATCTTATATGTTTCCTCCCCCTGTACATACAGATTGCTCACATTAATCTGGACCTTCACCCTGAATAAGAGTCTATCTTATATGTTTCCCCCCTGTACATACAGATTGTCCACATTAATCTGGTTAATCTGGACCCTCATCCTGAATAAGAGCCTATCTTGTATGTTTCCCCCCTGTACATACAGATTGCCCACATTAATCCGGACCTTCGCCCTGAATAAGAGTCTATCTTATATGTTTCCCACACCTTGTACATACAGATTGCTCTCGTTGCTGCATGTTACGTACCTTTAAACATCCAAGATGGCGGCTCATGGAGCATCAGGCTGCCTGCAAACAGGAAGTGTCTTCTGACTGTGCCACTCTGCATTCTGGGATTGCTGACCTTTCCCTAACCCCAGCTCTGCTCTGTCTGTGAAAAGCACAGCTATAACCCCACCCCCTGTACTTTATCCTGCTCTCCTTTCCTCAGTATGTGATGCTACTGAGTCAAGATGGTGGCGCCCGTATCCTA